>CP126900.1:8075000-8725000 GCA_030440675.1 Furcifer pardalis | reverse complement strand
CTATGGATCCCATAGAGGATCAGATAACACTAAAAATCATATAACACGAAGACTTGTGGAACCAGGTTTTAGTGTTATATGAGGTTTTACTGTATTTTAAATTGTATTGGCATTTTAAAAATTGGTCACAAAGAAAAGGCTAAAATATTATTTCTGCCCCCTCGTGGCTTTGGTCAGTTTCCTCCCTGTTGTACAGATACTTCCTTTTATACGTTTTGACTTTGAAAAACAGGCAAGCGGTTAAAGTCTTGAACAGGGGATTGGGAGGTCTAGTTCCTGCAGGGGAACAACTTGCCAAGTGATGCTAGGCTGGCAGTTTCCCTCCCTCGGCTTGTTCTAAAGGGTGGTTGTTGTGGAGAGAAGAGTCCTACCCCACTGCTTTGAGGAAAGGCAGGAGATAAATGTACAGTGGTGCCTCGCTTAAAGAGCATAATGCGTTTCCACGGGATTGCTCTTTAAGCGAGTTTGCTCTTTAAGCGAAACACCATTAAAAGTGACCAATTGTGGGGAGGATTGCGAACCCTGATTTATTTGTTAAGCGAGTTTTTGGTTGGTTTTATTTGTTAAGCGAAGCAAACATTCAGAGAAAATTCTGCTCTTTAAGCGAGGTGTTCTTTAAGCGAAACACTCTTTATGCGAGGTTTGACTGTACCTAATAAATACCTTAAAGTGCCCTTGGTTTCCCTCAGGTGAGCTCCACCTTACGCCACTACATGGGATCTTGCAAATGAGGCCCAGTTTCGGCTACCTGGACAAAGCCGATGCCAAGTACCGCGAGCGGGAAGCTGCTAATGAACGTAAGCTGTGAGCCGGGTTGTTTCCTAATGTAGGCCCCAAGCCCCCATAGGGAGCCTTCAGTTCCCAGAAGCCTAAGTCAGTACATTGACTGATCAGCGCTTTGGGGAATTGACTTCAGCTTCTGGGAATTGAAGTCCAAAAACCAAAGGTTGGGAACCACTGCTCTAAAGCCATGCCTTCAATGGGCTTTAAAGGGTCAGATGCATAGATGTTAAAAGCTGTGAGTGTTGTTTGGCTTCGATTAAGCCTTGGGAGAAATTACTTTTCTAGTCTATAGCTCAGAATCCTATAGCCCAGTGTTTCCTACTCTTTGGTTTCCCAGAAGCCTAAGTCAATTCCCCAAAACACTGGTCAGCCAGTACTGACTTAGGCTTCTGGGAATGGGAAGTACGCTAGTGTTCCACAGAACATAGCTTGGGAAACGCTGCAGTAGCCATTGGCCATGCTAGCTATAGGATTCTGGAAGTTGTCGGCTAGAAAAGTAAAATTTCCAAGGTGTGGTTGTGATTAGGTAAGTGAGAACTGGCCTCTTAAGCACATTTGCCCAGTTTGCGGTCTACAAATGGTTAACAAAACCACGTCCGTATATTTTCAATTTCCTGGCATGGAGTAGAAACTATGCACTTTGGTTTTTAGTTTCCCTTACAATCAATGCCTAAGTAGATGTGCAGGGTCTACAGTGCATATCTTTGAGAAACGTGCACAAGACGTTTGCTCTCTTCAGTGGGGGGAAATAGATGGTTTTTAGGAGAAGCTCATCCCAGCTCCTGCCAACCCTAGCGGTACAAAAGCAAGAAATTACAAGTAGATAAATAGGTACCGCTTCGGCAGGAAAGGTAACAGTGTTCCATGCGCTCCGATGTCTAGTTGTACCTGCCACATGACCACAGAAATGTCTTCAGACTCTTTGGCTGTAGACCGAGATGAGCTCCAACCCCTAAAGTTCTCCATGACTGGCTTTTGACCAAAGGAAGACGTTTACCTTTATAACTAGTGAGTTTACAGGATCCGGCTAGTTAGCCTCTATAGAAAGCAGGATGGTGTAGCAGATAAGCTGTGGAACTTTTCTCCTTATGTTATTTATTTATTTATTCAATTTGTATAGCCGCCCCAATCGACATGCGACTCTGGGCACCGTACATGAAATCCCCAATGTTTAAAACTATAAACGTTGACGGCTCCAGAAAATGGGGCGGAACTAGACTTGCAACCTGTGCCCTGTGCAGATGTGACTTATTAAGAAATGTTTGGTCCTGAGTCTTCTGTTTTTTTCTTTTTTTGTAGCCGGCGATTCTTCCCAGGATGAGGCGGAAGAAGACGTCAAGCAAATCACGGTAGGTTTGAAGGTTGCTGTTTTTCTGTAGGAAATTAGGGAAATTGAACACTAACAGAATGGATGGATTCCCCCCTGCCTTTAGCCAATCTTCCCTGCTCTGACTGGCAGCTGCTGCTGAGAAATGAGGCTTGCACTTTCCCGTCTCCCTGTTCAGTTCTTCCACTAGAGAGTATTTTGAGAAACATAATCTAATAATTGTTCCTCCCATCTTGCCGGGTTTCCCTTTGGGGTCAAGCACTTTCCTCTTAGTTCCAAAACTTTATGAGCTTTTCGGCCTTTTGTGTGTGTGTGTGTGTGCTCCTTCTTGCTTTGTGTGTAACCCACTTGATCAGTAATAGAGAGCCTGGAAGGAGGGCTGTGGGAATTGAACCCAGCGCTTTTGAGGTCCCCTCTAAGCTGCGTGGATCCCAAACTGTGGAAGATGCCCCCCCCTGCTGTCAAAGAGTTGTCATAAACCCCCCCTCTGGTTGCTTTTGAGGTGCTCAATTGACATATTATCCGTCTTGGCTTTTTATACTCTAGCAGTGATTGTGCTAGAAGTAATGGTTTTTGTGGCGGGAGTGTGGTGGCTTAGTGGTTAAGACGCTGAACTTGTCGACTGGAAGGTCAGGAATTTGAGACCTGCCAACCTAGTAGTTCGAAAGCAAGAAATTGCAAGTAGATAAATAGGGACCACTTTGGTGGGAAGGTAACAGCGTTCCGTGCGCTCCGGTGTCTAGTCCTGCCTGCCACATGACCACAAACATCTGCAGAAGCAGACACCGCTGGCTCTTTGGCTTTGAAACAGAGATGAGCACTGAACCCTAGAGTTGGATACGACTGGCTTTCGAGCAAGGGAAACCTTTACCTTTTACTGGCCTTTAAGGGGAGCCATGACAAAATCTGGAAGTTTGTGTTTCTTTGGCCTCCTGGGAAGTATTGCCTTCTCCATAGTTCTGAGAGATTTCAGCAGGTCTGGAGTTTTGCAAAAGTGCTTTCTTAAAAACCTCTCTTTTTCTTCTTTCACAAGGGATGTGTTTGTTTGGGTATTCTGTTTTTGATTTGGTGTGTGTTTTTGTGTTATCTGATATTGTGTGTACACCTCCCAGCAACTCGCTTTCCATTCCTTTTGCCGCCGCTCTCTTCTTCTCCTGGATCGACCAAAACTTTTCACGATTGGGTCTTCCCATCTTTTGGGAGGTCCTGCCAAGGGGTCTCTTTACCCCTCTGGGATCCCACTCGGTGACTGGTTACTGTCCAATGCCCATCTGCCATTTGAGAAACTTGTCCAGCCCAGTGCAATTTCCATTTGTGATATTCAGCAACAGCTTCATTGATTCCACTTTGTTTTCTTATCTGGTTGGGGATGTGGTCGCCAAGGGATGCCTTTTGAGCATTGTTCTTTCCATGGCTTTTATGGAAAGATCAATGTTTAAAGAGCCGTTATCTATGATTATGATTTTATTTTAAAAGAGCCATTAAATTTCTCCATCGGCTTTCTTGGCAAAAGCTGAGAAGTGCGATGGATCCATATCTGAAAAGTCACATTTATTTATTTATTTATTATTTATTCTGTCAAATTTATATTCCGCCCTACTCGCCCAAGCGACTCAGGGTAGAGCACAAACAGATATGAAATAAACTCCTAAAAACACACAAAAAAACCCCAAAGTAAAATTAAAACCCCTTTAAAAACTTTAAAAACTTCTCATTTCCTACACTAGCCCACCGAATATAGGAATGAGGGTAGGAATGGGGGGGGGGGGGAGATACAGGATGTTAAATCCCCATCCTAGCGAATGTTCTGACATGAGGGAGAAAAGGGACTAGATTTGCTTTATTTTTTAATGCCATTTACAGAGCTTTGATCCTATTGGCTAATTATAACAGAGCACTCATTCTTTCAGGTGAGATTCTCCCGCCCAGAATCGGAACAGGCCCGCCAGCGGCGGGTTCAGTCTTACGAGTTCTTGCAGAAGAGGCAAGCAGAGGAGCACTGGGTCCACCTGCATTACTACGGTTTAAAGGTATGTGTTCAAACTGGGAACGTTTATGCCTTTTCACTCTCTTTCTCTTCCCCAGCCAGTATTGCGGAATGACCTTTCTGGAGATCGGTTGAAGAACTATGATAACGTGCTAATCGTTGTGCTGGTTTTCGGCACATCCTGAACACAGGCAAAATGGCACCTCTTCCAGAAAGGTCTTGACATGCCTGAAAGAGGTTGTCGGCATGTCCCCCCCAGGAAGCTCTGATCATGCTCAGAGAAACTTTGAGCTTTGCAGAAAGTCGAAGACGCTTCCGAGGGCAGTGGTGGTTTAGGGGTTAAGATGCTGGGTTTGACGACCGCCGGAGCGAGCCTATGTTGTCTGTCCCAGATCCTGGCTGTTTGATAGCAAGAAATTGCAAGTAGATAAATGGGTATCACTTTAGCAGGAAAGGTAACAGCATTCCAAGTGCTATGGCATCTAGTCATGCTGTCCTTTACTAGAAGACTCTTGCACTATATTCGGAGGGTCCAGATGCTCAGTGGACATGCAGTGCTAAATCAGGGTATGGTCTCCCTTTCTCAAAAGCCAGTTATATCCAACTATAGGGTGTGGTAATACCTCAGGTAACGTTTACCTTGGATAACGCTAAAATCGCATAACGTTAAGCAATCTGGGGTGGAGAATTGGATCGAATAACGTTAAGGTCCCATGGGATGGATCGGATAACAACCGCTAAAGCCTGTGCAGTTACAATGTATCTCTATGGAGCTTTAACGTTATCCGATCCATCCCATAGGATTTTAACATGCATCGGATAACACTAAAAATCGGATAACACCAAGACTTGTGGAACCAAGTCTTAGCGTTATCCGAGGTATTACTGTACCCGGGTCTCGAACTGCTGACCTGCCAACCTTCTGGTCGTCAAGCTCAGGGTCTTAACCGCTAAGCCACCTTGGCCCCTTAAATCAAAGTATATGTGTGCCAAACCAAGCTGGGTGAGGATGAAGCATTTTAGCTACATGGAATGCTAGTAAAAACATTTCTCCTAGTTGTATCCTGGGTTAGTCAGAGTCACTGCCAAAGCGCTCACTCAGTTGACTGTCAGCCCCACCAACAGCGCTACGGCATCTTGAATAACTGGATGTGGGAGCTGCAGTTTTTAATTATGACAATGCTTTCTAACACTTTGTTGTCTTGGAGCATTGCGAGAAATCATTATAAATACAAATCAGAATTGTAAGGTGGTTTTTATTAAAAATGGTGCCCATTTTTCCATGTTAATTTTTTTAATGTGTGCTGTGTGAGAAGTAGAAGTCTTGCAAGAGTAAAGAGAGGAATGTTGTATGAGATGCATTTTCAGTTTTTTTACTGCATTCATCAGGACTTGGGACTATAACTTTTTTTTAAAGGTTCCTGGCAGGTTTTATGGGTCCCTCGTCCCCCCAAGACAAGAGAAAATGTCTTAGCCTCGGCTTTTGGAAAGAATTTCAGCTGTCTTGTTTCACATTGTACAGTAGTAACACGGGGATTGGCAAGTTGTTAAGAGCAGTGGGGAAAGCAAGTTTACTTTCAAAAGACGTGAGAAAACATGAAACTTGAGGTCTTCTCTTCTTCTCTAGGACAGCCGGTCTGAACACGAGCGCCAGTATTTGTTTAGTCAGGGTCACTCCATCGCCGGGAATACGGAATTAGTCAAATCTCCAAGGTAAGCACTTTGATTTCCTGAATCATTTTATAGGAACAGAGTTGGAAGACGGCTGTATTCTTGTTCTAGCATCTAATTGAATCTATGGATGGTGAACATACAGAAGAGATTTGAACTCATACTTCTTATAGATAGCCGATGAACTTTATTTCAGGGGGAGTCTTGGAAGCCTGTGTAACCAGTAGGTACAGTTCTTTCTCTGTGTATAGTATACTCTGTGCATCTCAGGAGTACTATTGCACTTAGTAATACTAAAAGATGTACAGTAATACCCCGGATAACGCTAGTACTGGATAGCGCTAAAACCGCATAACGTTACAAGATTTTCGGAAAAATCTTGTATCGAATAATGCGATTTTTAGCGTTATCCGATACAGTCGTTCTTAGCAGCAGGGTGGCTGGAAAGCTGAATGGGGTTCTCCGTTCAGCTTCCCAGCCACCCTGCAGCTACGGAGGCAGGGGTGGGGAGGCTGGAAAGCGGACGGGGGGCTCCCCCGTCGGCTTCCCCAGCCACTCCACAGCTGCGGAGGCAAGGGCGGGTGGCTAGGGAAGCTGACAGGGAGTCCCCCGTCAGCTTCCCCAGCCACCCTGCAGCTGTAGATCAGGTCCTCTGATCTCTATGGAGCAGGCAGGGGACACGATCCAAGCTGTTTCTGGGCTTCCCCGACGTCCTCAGCCAGTGCAGCAAGCCAAAACGTCAGGGTTCGAATCCTGACATTCTGGCTTGCTGCACTGTCTGAGGACGTCGGGGAAGCCCAGAAACAGCTTGGATCGGGTCTCCCCACCTCCCTGGACCCGGCGGGGGGGGGGGGGGGTCAGAGACCCCAAAATTGGTAAAAAAAAAAAAGCGGACTTTTTTTTACCAATTTTGGGGTCTCTGACCACCACCACCCCGCCGGGTCCAGGGAGGTGGGGAGACCCGATTCAAGCTGTTTTTGGGCTTCCCCGACGTCCTCAGCCACTGCAGCAAGCCAAAACGTCAGGGTTCAAATCCCGACATTCTGACTTGCTGCAGCCTCCAGGGGAACTTTAAATGTTGTGTGATCAATGCATCGCACAACGTTAAAAACCGGATAATGACGAGACTTGTGGAACCAAGTCTTAATGTTATCTAGGGTACTAGTGTACTACATCACACTGAACTTATTGAAATTATTTAGTCCAGTTTGTTCTAATCATTTGTGAGCCACCTTTGGCTCCTTGCCATGAGGTAGGTGGCATAGAAATGAAACAAACAATAAATAATTCTGAGGAAATGGCGTCCTGATTTATGAAAAAAAAACTCTTGATACGGAAAGGTTTTTTGGGTGTTCCAACACTTCCCAGGGTGGCGGGAGGGTGTTTGGAGCATTTCCGCTCCATTTTTGAAATTTTTTGTCAGTTTTTAGCTCTGGCAAAAGGTATCAGGACGTGCTGGATATCCCTCCCCCCATCAGCTGTTAGGTGGGGACTTTTTCCTGCAATTACCAGGGCTGGCCACTAGATGGTGCTGATGGAAATTTGATGAATATGCATTTTGGGAGGGGGGGAATCAGCTCCAAAGCTCACTAAAACGTCAAAAAAACTTATTTTTCTATTCCAAACTCTTTCTAAAGTGGTTCTCTTCAGTCAAGGGAATGAGAAGGTAGAGAGGGTGTTTTTTAATTGATTGTAATTTTTGTTTTGTTCTTTTTTATAGTTTTTAATGGTGAACCATATGCTGGTTGTGCTCCGCCCTGAGTCGCCTGTGCGAGTCGGGTGGAATATAAATTTAATAAATAAATTAAATAAATAAATAAAGTGCACTTTGGAATTTTTCCCTGTGTTTTCACCACTTTAGAAAGAGTTTTGAACAGAAAAAATGACTCTTTTTTTTTTGGCTCTTTCCTAACCTCTTACATCTTATTATCTACACATTGTGCTTACAAACACTCTTGTTTCTTTTAATTGTAATATTTGCCTCCACTCAGCAAAACTAAATATGTTGGAATTTCCACTTGATGACCTAAGCAAAATGAGCAGTGACTTAGTGGTCATATATTAGGTTGAGTCATTTGTAGAATGTCCTACCAAAACTATCGAACTCTTAGTTAAGTTATTTCTAGTAGCAATACAGAGGGCACACAGAAAGAGCCTCCTTGTCGATTGTGCTATTCTTGAACCACAATCGGGCAAATTTGTGTTGCTGTCTAATCTTTCTCACACTAGATCAGGCGAAGGGAACTGCAGAATGAACTCACCAAAAGGTGCCTTCATTTTGGCAGTTTCACGTCTGGCCTAGATGCAGAAGAAGAAGAAGAAGAAGGACAACAAAGTAGGGCGGGTTTTATGCAATCTTATGTTCAAATGCAGGTCTCCCAGTTCCCCCTTTTTTAGCCTGGCTTATAAACACACTTGGACTAGATACTTGAGAGAAATTAAAATATTTACTCACAAGATGAGGTCAGAAGATACATGTGCTCAGGAGTCTTTGGTGAAGTTGGTTTAGACAGTGTTTCCCAAATTTATTTTATTTATTTATTTATTAGTTCAAATTTATATTTGATGAATATGCATTTTGGGAGGGGGGGAAATCAGCTCCAAAGCTCACTAAAAAGTCAAAAAAACTTATTTTTCTATTCCAAACTCTTTCTAAAGTGCTGGTTTTTGGACTTCAATTCCCAGAAGCCTAAGTCATTTCCCCAAAGCACTGACCAGCCAGTGTACTGACTTAGGCTTCTGGGAATTGAAGTCCACCAGTGGGCTGTGTACCCCTTGTTGGGAACCACTGGTTTAGAACGAAGGAAAGTCTTCCTTCCAGCCATTTGGCCTGGAAGATGGAGGAACTCAAAAAGACATCTTCCAAAGCAGAAAGCAAGAGAAAGGCCAGAGCAAAGCAAAGGCCTTAACACATGCAAATAGGGTCAGGTGATCTCTGGGGCAGGAAAGAACCATTCTAGTTGTAATTAGAGGCAAACAATGCAAAACAACTTCCTTTAGGTCAGGCTAGTCTTTCCTGTCTCTAGTTACTGCATACTGGGGTTGCACTAGAATACCCAACATACTTTAGGAAAGGATGTGGCATCTTTGGAGGGGTGGGGGATTATTATTATTATTTTGCCCCTTGAATCTGCTATGGACCACACCAGGCCCCACAAAATTTCAAGACTCTTGGGGGGGGGGAGACAAAACAATACACAGAGAAGTCCTATTCTCAGCTTTCATAGAGAATTGCTGTTGCGTGGGCCAGGAGGAGCATAAATATTTCTGGTTTGGTTATCTTCCCCCCCCCCCCCCCCGGGAAGTGTTTAGGGCCAGCAGGAACATATTTTATGCACCCTACATTGCCACTGTTGAATGGAAGAAGCTCACCCGAGGGGTGCCACCATCTGGCTCTGATGTGGCTTTGATTTATTTTGAGCACCTGTTCCGTCAACTCTCGGACGTCTCCGATTAGTTCCTGCGTGTGTGTTTTCACTTGTGCAAAGGCGAGATGGGCCAAGGCACGGGTTGTGTGACGCTTTTAGAAGCACTGACACGAGTTCTTTTTGCAGTGAATACCTGATGATGCTGGTTCCTCCAAGCATGGAAGAAGAGAAGTAAGTAGCCCCCACGGTCTCTCTCCCGCTCTTGCCAGAAGGCCTGGCCTCGCCATTTTTTGGCTGTCCCTCCGGAAAATCTGCCAGTATTTGTTTATTAATATGCCTTTCCTTTAAAGCAGTGGTTCCCATTCCACATCCCACTAGTGGACTTCAATTCCCAGAAGCCTAAGTCATACATTGGCTGATCAGTGCTTTGGGGGTTGACTTCGGCTTCTGGGAATTAAAGTCCGTTGGGAAACGCCGCTCTAAGGGCCGGGTTTTTCAACCTTGGGCAACCAGTTCTTGGACATCAGTTCCCAGAAGCTCTGATCAGCAGGTGTGCTGACATCGGCTTCTGGGAATTGAAGTCCAAGGACACCTGGGGGCCCAAGGTTGAGAAACCCTGCTCTCAAAGATGGTAGGTGGGAGATGGGGCACTTTCTCCATCATGCAACAATCCTATGAGGTAGGCCAGATTGAGGGGGAGAGTGACTAGCCTAGAGATGGTGAACCTATGGAACGCGTGCCAGAGGTGGCACTCAGAGCCCTCTCTGTGGGCCCCCGTGCAGTCACCCCAGCATAGAGTTTGCCCCGCCCCTCTGCCCAGCAGTCCAATGGGAGTGCTTCCTCCCTCCCTCAGCACAGAGTTCACCCCACCCCTCTGCCCAGCAGCCCAATGGGAGTGCTTCCTCCCTCCCCCAGCACAGAGTTCACCCCACCCCTCTGCCCAGGAGCCCAATGGGAATGCTCCCTCCCTCCCCCAGCACAGAGTTCACCCCGCCCCTCTGCCCAGCAGCCCAATGGGAGCGCTTCCTCCCTCTCCCACACAGAGTTCACCCCACCCCTCTGCCCAGCAGCTCAGTGGGAGCGTTTCCTTCCTCCCCGGTTTCTGTGTTGGCACTTTGCGATAAATAAGTAGGTTTGGGGTTGCAGTTTGGACACTCGGTCTCTAAAAGGTTCACCATCACTGGACTAGCCCATGAGCATGTTTGGCATTCCATGGACTCCCATGATTGAAAACTGGAATTCTCCATGTACAACAGTCTTTAACCCAGGGGTAGTCCAAAGGTCCTTGGACTACAATTCCCGTCACCCTAGCCAGCACCAGCCATAATGAGGAACACTGGGAGTTGCGGTCTAGTGACATCCAGACGGCTGCTGTTAGCCGTCTCTAATCATCCAATGGTTATAAATAAAATATAATGGTACTTTAGAGAATAGTTAAATGAAGGTTAATAATGTCCCACTGGTGGTGGGTGCACGTAGTCACTGTATGTACTCGAGTAGGAGTCTAGTTTTTTAGTCCCCAAAATACTCGACTTAGGCAAATTCAAACATACATTTTAAAATAGCACTAACACGACCGTAAAAACTCAAAAACATACCCGCACAAATGTCTAAATTAATTAATTTACCGTATTTCCAAAAGGAGTTTTTTCCCCAAAAGGAGTCTCTTTACGCTTGCCTAACTCTTATTAAAGGTCTAGCCCTCTTGTGAAGTACTTTTTCAAAGGCCTTTTGGGTTGAAAGCCAAAATTAAAATCTTCAGATGGTGGCTGGATAATGTGTTCACCAGAGACCAGAGGTCTGCTGGAAGGAGGTTATAGAGCTCTGGGGGGAAAGCGGTTAAACTGCAGCCAAAATGTCATGAGTCTGATCCTGATGGGATTCAAGGTTGACTCAGCCTTTCATCCTCCTAAGCATGCTGGGGCCAAAATGCTAATTAACTTGTGAACCGCCCAGAGAGCAATGAGCTTCATAACCAGAAGGCTGTCAGGTCAGCAGTTCGAGATCCGAGTGCTGTTCGATGGAGCGAGCGCCTGTCGTCTGCCCCAGTTCCTTCCAACCGAGCAGCTCGAAAGCAAGACATTGCAAGCAGATAAATATGTACCGCTCTGGCAGGAAAGGTGACAGCGTTCTGTGAGCTCCCAACGTCTATAGTCGTGCCTGCCACAGGACCACGGAAATGTCTGCAGCTACAGACAGTGCTGGCTCTTTGGCTGTAAATGGAGATGACCACCACACCCTAGAGTTGGACACGACCGGCTTTCGAGCAAGGGAGACCGTACCCTGATTTAGCACTGCACGTCCCCAGAGCATCCTCAGCCCTCAGCGGGCTATTTCTGGACCCTCCAAATATAATGTGTCTTCTAGTAAAGGAAGGCATGACTAGAAATCATAGCGCACAGAGCGCTGATTCTGCATTAAAGGAACTTGGTTTGCCAGCATGATTTCATCCCTGCCTCTAAGTTTACTTTTCTGGGGCAGCCAGTTTTTCACACAAGCTCCCGGGGGGGGGGGAGAGATCTCCTGGAACAGCCACACTAATAGTTCTCTATAAAAATGTCTTGTTTGTTCTCCAGCTTAATTAATTTCCTTTTATTTACAGGGACAAGCCCATGGCTCCCAGCAATGTGCTCTCTATGGCTCAGCTGAGGACTTTGCCCCTGGCTGACCAGATCAAGATCTTGTTGAAAAATGGTACATTGCCCACACGTCATGTCCTTGAATTAACTTTATTTGGAGATACAGCAGAGGCGGGGGGGGGGGGTCTTGTCATGACAGCACTGCTCATTATATCCCTAGTGAAAATCCAAATCCCTATCTTGCATTTCCACTAGGGCAGTCAGTGGTGGCAAACCTATGGCACGCATGCCAGAGCCCTCTCTGTGGGCACATGCACCATTGGCCCAGCACAGAGTTTGCCCCGCCCCTCTGCCCAGCAGCCCAATGAGAGTGCTTCCTCCCTCCCCCAGCACAGAGTTTGCCCCACCCCTCTGCCCAGCAGCCCAATGGGAATGCTTCCTCCCTCCCCCAGCACAGAGTTCATCCCGTCCCTCTGCCCAGCAGCCCAATGGGAATGCTTCCTCCCTCCCCCAGCACAGAGTTCACCCTGCCCCTTTGCCCAGCAGCCCAATGGGAGCACTTTCTCTCTCCCCTGCCTGGGGTACGTTCACATGTAGCATGGGTATGCGGTGCGGATGGCAGTTAGGCCACTCAGACTCGAAAAAGGTGCTCCATCACTGCCCGAGGGTATTATGTGCCGTCTCATTTCTGCACCATTCTGGGTCTCCAGGACTAATTGACCCTGCTGGTAGTCACAGCAAACTAGTTCTGGCACAGCGGATCACAACGTGGGGCCCACGCCCCACAGGGGAACTTCAATTCCCAGAAGCCTAAGTCCGTTTCCCAAAGCACCGATTAGCCAATGTACTGACTTGGGCTTCTGGGAATTGAAGCCCTCCTGTGGGGCGTGGGGCCCACATGGAGAACCCCTGTTTTAAACCCTACAATCTGTTTCTATTTCTCTTCTTTAGTGAAGGTCATTGCTTTTGCGAATCTGATGGGCCTCTTGGCTTCTGGGACGGATCCGACCGCGGCCTTGCGTTGCATCCAGCAGGTGGCACTGTTGGTGCAGGGAAACTGGGTTGTGAAAAGGTAAGATCCTCTTTGCTTTGGCTATATTGGTCTTTAGGCTCCTACCGAAATGTGCATTTTTTACTGGATGTATATGGCGGATGCGTTGAGATGCTCCGGACGATTCTACGTCTGTTGTGTGTTCATATGGGACTGCAGTGGCTCAAGTCACTAAGACGCTGACTGGGAGGCGGAAGGTCGGCAGCTCAATTCCCGAGTACTGCAGGACGGAATGAGCTCCCGTCTCTGTCCCAGCTCCTGCCAACCTAGCACTTCGAAAGCAAGAAATTGCAAGCAGATCAATAGGGACCACTTTGGTGGGAAGGTAACGGCGTTCCATGCGCTCTGGTGTCGAGTCATGCCTGCCACATGACCATGGAAACGTCTGCAGAAACAGCACTGGCTTAGAAACAGATGAGCACTGACCCCTAGAGTCGGATACGATTGGCTTTCGAGCAAGGGAAACCTTTACCTTCTGTGTGTTCATAGATATGTGATTCTGCTTCACGTTGGATAGTTCTTGCTGTCAAGTTTTTGCCTTGTTCCAAAGCATCAGCAAGGTGGAATCTAAGAGAAAAGCCAGGAATGGGGGGGGGGGGGGGGATTAATCAATTTTTAGTCTTGATACACTGGATGGGGGATTCTTGGAGTTGTACTTCAAAAAAATTCCCATGGTGTGAGAAGAGATTAGATTGTGTAAGCGTTTTTGTTTTGGAAAGATATCCCTTTTTTGTCAGATCCTTCACCCCGGGTTTCTTTATTCTTTTGAGATGCTGCGTTTCACATCCAATTTTTGCAGTCTGTTTTAAGAAGATAACGTCTGATCTGGCCCCCTTTCATCTTGCTCGCTTTCTTCTTCTTCAAGTGCCATATCCAGTCCGGATATTGGCTATCATAATGGCGATCGTCTTCATGTTCTTAACTCCTCGGAACAGTTCTTCCAAGGACCTTCCACCCCAGTCTCTCAGGTTCTTCTGCCATGAAGTCCATCGACGTCCAGGGCTGCCTCTCTTCCCAGATTGGAGTATTCTCTATTTCACATCCTTCCTCATGATATGCCCAAAATATTGGAGTTGCTTTTGCTTAATTGACTTCAACAGTTCTTGCTCTTTATCCATCTGGTGCAACACTTCTACTAGAAGGAGGGCCTTCTCGGTGTCCGCCCCGGCCCTATGGAACCTCCTCCCAATAGAACTACCCCTGCAGACGGAGCTGCTGTCCTTTAGGAAAGGAGTAAAAACCAGGCTGGCAGGTCAGGTCTGGGGAATGGATGGATCAATATCCCCAGCTGGCTGGATAATTTGACCCCCAGTGCCTTTTAGCTGCAACGCCTAGTTTTTAATTTTTAATATCTTCTTTTAAATTTGATAGTCTTTTAATCGATTTTAAATTGTTGTGGTTGATATGATATGCTGTAAATCGCCCTGGGTCCCTTCGGGGAGGAGGGCGATGAACAAGTACGACTCAATAAATAAATTAGTCGCATGCTCAGCACATGATATCTTTATCAGCTGTCTGTAGACCCATATTTCAAAAGCTTTGATTCCCACCCACCCACCCCGAAGTTGGTATTTTTGGACCACAACTGGGCATATCCTGGTAACAGCCACCTTGTGTTGCCGGCTAATCTTTCTCACACTAGGTCAGGTGAACGGAACTGCAGAATGAACTCAACAAAAGGTGCCTTCATTTTGGCAGTTTCACGTCTGGCCTAGACACGGAAGAAGAAGAAGAAAGAGTTAATGTCCAAGCTTCAACTCCATATAGCAACACTGGGAATACCGTATTTGCTGGTGTATAAGACGACTTTTTCACCCTGAAAAACATGCCTCCAATTGGGGGGGGGGGGGTCATCTTATACGCTGGGTGCACTTCAGTTGAGATAGACATAGCTGCCCATAGTGGCCTCCTGATGCTCGTCCACCTCATTCTACATGCCATCCAGATGAAGAAAGAAGTTCTACTTTACAATTGTGTCTCCCTTTCAAACTGGTGGAGAAAAAGAAAGGGTTTCACTTACTGGTACCTTCTGCCCTTATCTCTCTGCTCTGCCCAAAATGGAGGAAAAAGCCATGCTTGCAGGGGAAGCAAGAGGCTAGGCTAGAGCAACACTTCCTGCCTCAGTGCAATTGACCTACCCACCCTCTTTACCTGCAGCACCACCACTGGTGGGTGGTACAACTACAGTTCTACAAAAATCAATAAAATAATTAACATTACTGTATTTTAATTACTGAAACTCACAAGCAGTTGCTACATTTCCCACTCTTGGCTTATACTCAGGTCAATCTATTTTCCTGGATTTCAAGGTCAAAATTAGGTCCCTTGGGTTATATTCGGGTCGGCTTATATTCATGTATATATGGTAGATAAATAAGTACCACTTTGACTTGCACTGTTTTATATTTACTGTACATGTTTGATAACATACAGCCTTGTGACAGTTTTTCTGCATGTCATAAGCATTTGAATATAAATTAACATGGTAAAATTAAATCTGATGTTCTTTTACGTTTTATTTGGTGTGTGGAAGGTGTGCAGAAGAGGGGGTAGTCTTATACAGAGAGTATATAACAAACTCTATAATTTGAGTGGAAATGTTGGGGGGTCGTCTTATACACCCAGTCGTCTTGTACGCTGGCATATACGGTACAAAACATCTCACTATTCGGATCTTTGTAGGAACAGTCAGATCTTTCTACTTTCTTGCTTTCACCAGCATGACATTCTTTTGAATCTAATATACTGGGAGCTTTACAGATTGCTCTCTCTCTCTCTCTCTCTCTCTCTTTGAGATTAACTGAGCTGCTTGGTAATCCAAGTAGCATTACAAAATACCTACCAGGTGGGTGTCGAGCTGTTGTATCCATAGCAAGGTGCAATGTGGCATGCTGTAAGTAATTAATATTTCTTTTCATGTTCAGTGATGTTCTCTACCCGAAGGATACCTCCAGTCCTCACAGTGGTGTGGCCGCAGAAGTTCTTTGTAGAGGAAGAGATCTTGTTGTAAGTAAAGTGCACGCACACACAGAGGTTAATGGGACTGTGTTGGCTTAGTGGTTAAGACGCTGGAAGGTCAGCAGTTCAAGACTTGAGTGCTACACGATGGAGTAAAATCCCGTCTCTGTCCCAGCTCCTGCCAGCCTAGCAGTTCGAAAGCAAGAAATTGCAAGTAGATAAAGAGGTACAACAGCACTGGGGTTTTGGCTATAAACGGAAATGAGCACTGAACCCTAGAGTCGGATATGACTGGCTTTTGAGCAAGGGAAGACCTATCAATGGCTATTCATTACTATGCATTCATAGATTAAATGGGTACTTGATCTGATGTGGCACTGGTTATGCCAGCCGTGCCGATCAGAATTGTGGGCTGAAATATCAGGAGGTTTGCCTTCCCTTATCCTAAAACCCCACTGAGTTCCATAGGAACTTACATTTGTAGGAAATGTGGCTTTTAAATCTGAGAGTTTATTCTCTTTAGTGAACTATGGATTGCCATTTTTGATTGTTTGTTTTAAATCTTTCTCCTTTTTCTCCCTTTCCTCCTGCTCAGATGTGGAAGTTTACCCAGGACCGGTGGGTCATCAGGAAAGAAGTAGCAGCAATTACAAAAGTAAGTTCCTCTACTTGATTTTGTTATGGTTACATGTCTCGGATCAGAATTTTCTACTTTATGGCAGAGCCCATTCTCTAAATTATCCATAAAAGCAAATTTTATAGCCTGCATCTAGCATCTGTATAAGGATTCACAGTGGAGAATTGAAGCCAGCTAGCAGTTGCAAAAACAAAATGAAGAAAAACCCAAAAGCCTAAATCTTCCAGACCGTCTCATCAAAAGTATTTGCAGCCATGGCAATTCCCACAGATTACCTGTGTTTGCTGCTAAAAGTCTGTGTTTGGAGAAAGAAAGTGTAGATGTAAATTAAACTGAAACAGAACTAATAGAAGTACAGTGGTACCTCGCTTAAAGAGCATAATGCATTCCACAGGATTGCTCTTTAAGCGAGTTTGCTCTTTAAGCAAAACACCATTGTAAGTGACCAATTGTGGGGGGGGGGGATTGCAAACCCTGATTTATTTGTTAAGTGAGTTTTTGGTTGGTTTTATTTGTTAAGTGAAGCAACCATTCAGAGAAAATTCTGCTCTTTAAGCAAGTTACTCTCTAAGCGAGGCGTTCTTTATGCAAGGTTTGACTGTATAGTCTCTAAAACCTGTGAAGTACTGTTTCATCTTCCGTGTCTAGACCAGATGTGAAACTGCCTAAATGAAGGCATCCTTTGGTGACTTCATTCTGCACTTCCTTTTGCCTGGCCTAGTGTGAGAAAGATTAGCTGGCAACACAAGGTGGCCGTTACTAGGGTATGCCCGATTGAGGTTCAGAAATACCACAATCTTCATAGAAACTCTTTCTGGGTTAAGTACTAGCCCCCCTCTATTCAGCACTAGTTAGACTACATCTAGAGGAGCATGGTGCACTTCGGTCCTTGGGGGTTGGACTCGACTGCACGACTGAACAACAACGGGCCACATCTAGAGTACTGTGTCCAATTCTGGGCACCGCACTTTAAGAAAGATGCAAACAAGTTAGAGCAGGGTCAGAGAAGGGCAAGAATGGATGATTAGAGATCTGGAAGCCAAACCCTAGGAAGAAAGGCTGGAGGAACTGGGCATGTTTAGCCTTGAGAAAAGGAAACTGAGAGAGGATATGATGATAGGACTCTTCAAATACCTGAAAGATAAAGAAGAAGTGAAGGATCTGTTCTCCACCATCTCAGAGTGGAGGAGGGCGATAAACAAATATAAATAAATAAATAATAAACAGGCTGAAACTACGGGAAGCCAGATATAGGCTGAATATTGGGGAAACTTCTTAACCGTTAGAGCAGTACGACAGCGGAACCCACTGCCTTGAGAGGTGGTGAGCGCTCAACACCGCAGGCATTCAAGAGAGAATTGGACAACCTTCTGCCAGATCTAGTTTTCAGATTCCTGCATTGACCAGGGGATTGGACTCAATGGCCTCAAAAAGGCCCCTTTCCAACTCTAGGATTCTATGAAAAGAAAGAAATGAGAATTTGCTCTGGATGAGCAAACATCCAACTTTTTAAAAGAAGAGCATTCCTCTTCTGCTCTTAATAATCTGGGCTTTTAAGCACATTCCTCTATCCAGGAGAAGTTCCAGTCTTGTAAAGAGTTGCCCAGTCTTTGCAGTCCTTTCAGAGAGGGCACTGATCTTATTTTTTTAAAAGCCTGGGTTTCTCCACCCAATCTTTGTATCGGTATCGATTGAGTTACATAAATGAAATGGTGTCATTCCAGCTTGGCCCAGAAGACGTGAAGGATTTCTTGGAGCACATGTCTTTCCTCCGGATCAACAAAGGCTGGGAATTCAAACTCCGCTACGATGAGGATTTTGTCCGGAAGCATCCAGATGTGGTTCAGAGACAGCAGATGCTTTGGACGGGCATTCAGGCCAAGTAAAGTACTTGTTTTCTCCTTTTTGAAGGTGGCACAGGAGAGGGACCAATGATAATTTCCCTTTGTAGGATTTTCATAATGCCTGTCACAGTCAAAGCTCGTTAAGAAGCTTGTTGCTAGGCCAAGTTGATTGTCTGGCCAGGTTATCCTGCTATGGTAATAGAGTAGACCATGGATTCCCAACCTTTTCATGACGAGGACTGGGTCACATTTAGTCAGCTTTAAGGGCCAAATGGTCATTTTGCACTGCCTGCATGGTGGGGGGTGGCCATTTTGTCCCAACAGCTTCAAAGGGGTGGCTATTTTGTTTCTCAAATACCCTTGGAGGGGGGCAGATAAAATGGCACTGCAGGCCAGATCTGGTCCACAGGCCTTAAGTTGGGAACCCGTGGAGTAGAACATACTGCTGGCAACTCAACATTGAGTGTTGGGTGGTGGTTAACTAACCTGACAATCCTGAGAAGTATCGGCCTTGGATGGCAAATTCCACAGGGGAAGTTGATGGTCCCCAAGTGGATTAAATCCCACTTGAATCCATCTTGATGGAGGGCAGCAGTTTCGTCCATCCTGGCCTGGGGCCGAGGAGGACTTTGCGTGCCAAAAGGGCTCAGGACCAGAAAGTTACTTGCGGAAGTGAATGAGTAGGATGGGTGCCATGCTGCTAAGCAGAAGGCAGATGAAAGGCCACTGCATTAAATTCCTAGGACAGTCTTCATGGCTGATCACCGTGAGAATCGCCAATATTCAGATTCAGATATGGCAGAAGAAGACCTAAGTTGAAGAAGTTCTGCAAAGAACCAGCAACTGGCCAAATAGCGTTTGTCTCCAAGACTCACCCAGAGATTTGGGGATATAACTTGGTCCTCTAACTGGCAAGCAGATGGTGCTAGAAGACTTAGACATGAATGTCCCACAGAGGGTAGTGGGGTGGCTGTGGAAATACAGATCTCCAATCCAGTTCTCAGACATTCCCGCTGGATGTTTGGCATCTGATGGGTTCTTTATAACAGTGCTGGCGTTTTGAAGGAGATTTTAGTATTCAAGATCTATACCTGTCCAGAGCAGAAAATTGGGCACTAAGGAAAATTGGGCAGACGTCTTCCTGTTTTCTTCATTTCAGATTAGAGAAAGTGTACAACCTGGCAAAAGAACATATGGCGCCCAAGAAGCAACCTGCACAAGCAGGTAAGATGTTCTGAGATCGAAGCAGATGCGGTGCCTTGTTGTGTTTGAAAAGCGTCGCACAGTTTTGCCCCAGGCTGTCTAAAGGACCTTATTGGCTCATGTGAGCCTTTCCAGCGTTTAAGGTCTTTGAAGAGGACCTTCTCTTGGTCATGTTTAGAGGGAGCACAAAAAGGGCTTTCCAGTGGTTGCTTCCAGGTTTGTGGAAGACACTCCCATAGGATGCCCCTTCCATTAAAAAGACTTTTCTTCTTAGACAAGCATTAAAAAGCTGAATGAGATAGTTGAGGAAGGGTGTACATTTTACTGCTTTTAGCAATAGCAATTACACTTAGATACCGCTGCATAGCGCTTAGTGCACTCTCTGGGCAATTTGGAAGGTAATTACCATTTTGCCCCCAACCTGCTGGGTATTCATTTTACTGACCTCAGAAAGATGGAAGGCTGAGGCAACCTTGGTCCCCATCAGGATCGAACTCACCACATTTTGGCTGCAATACAGCCTCGGTCAACTTCCCAAAGCACTGATCAGCCAGTGTACTGACTTAGGCTCCTGGGAATTAAAGTCCCCCTGTGGGGCATGGGCCCCACATTAGGAATCACTGCTTTAGGGAGGGAGGGAACTCAACCCCAGTGGCTGGGGTACATGGCTGAAATAAGGTAATAAAGCAAGGGTTCTCGACCTATGGCCCATGGGCTAGATTCGGCCCGCGGCACCATTTCATGTGGTCCGTGTCGCCTCTGCCACCGAAAGTGGACACGCTTACGACAGCCATAAATGCACCCATTGCTGTCTTAAACATGTTTATGACAGCTGCTGACACATTTTATGGCAGCATTGACAGTATGGGAACCACCAGTCCGGCCCGCTCAGCTGTCTGAAGGGGGGTGGTCCAGCCGGCAACTTAAAAAGGTTGAGAACCCTTGTCATAGTGGCTGACAATTTTTTGGTGGGCTCACATCTGTAAATCTGCTCTAGGTTTCCCTTGCATTATGCTGATCTTTAGCCCCCAAATTACGTTCAGCACCTTGGAGAGCACCATTAAACATGCCCTCTAAATCAGTGTTTCCCAATGTGAGGCCCGCACCCTACAGGGGGACTTCAATTCCCAGAAGCCTAAGTCAGTACATTGGCTGATCAGTGCTTTAGGGAATTGATTTTGGCTTCTGGGAATTGAAGTTCAAAAACCACAGGTTAAGAAACTCCAAAACCTTGAGCAAATTTGCCACTTCTGACCGGGTGGCAGAAGGTCAGCAGTTCAAAACCCAAGTACTGAAGGAAGGAATGAGTGCCTGTCTCTGTCCCAGCTCCTGCCGACCTAGCAGTTCGAAAGCAAAAAATTGCAAGTAGATAAATAGGGACCACTTCTATGGAACGTAAATAGCATTCTAAAGAAAGAAAAAATTCTTGGTTTATTGCAAGGGATAGGGGGGCATTTTCTACGTTTGATCATTCTAATTTAAGGGGGGGGGGGAGGTTGAAAGCTTACTTTATTCTGTTGGGTTGCTACATCCTGTCAGAGATCTGGGAAAGGTAAATGCTAGTCCCCAGATCTTATGTTCTCCCCACCCATGGCTTAAACCAGGGGTGTTCTGACTTCAGCCGACGCAAGTGTTGCTGGATTACTTTGGTTTCCAGTGCCTTCGACCTAAATCACCTTGGCTTCTGTCGTTCTCTTTTTGGCCTAGTGGCTCCACTATTGGTCCCAGGAGAGCAGAGGGTCAGCCTGGCGAAAGCGAAAGCCAAGCAGAACTATGGGCAACTGGAGCAAAATTACCAGAAGCAGAAGGCCCATGAGCCGGCCCGCCCGATGGACCTTCTCGGTGTCCGTATTAAAGAAGAGCCAATGAGCGACGAGGAACCCATGGATACGTCCGTCACTGGCGGCCTCAATAACGGACTGGTCAACGGCATCCATTTGGACGAGAACTCGGTGGACTCCTTTAATGGCCATTTGCCCCTCCAGGAGCAGGTGACGCAGGAACTGAGAGCATTTTTGATGGCGACGTTTAAGAAACAGTACGTCCTAACTCTGAACGAGCTTAAGCGGTTATTTAACCTCCACGTGGCTAGCCTGCCTCCGGGGAATCTCTTGTTTAGCGGCATTTCAGACAAACTGTTACAGGACTTGGTGATGGACGTGGGCTGCAAACAGATCATGGTGCCTGTAAGTGTATTTCTTTCTTTTTTTTATCTGTCATTTTTATGAATTGGCTATTGTCATTCTTTGACCCTGTTATAATGATGTTAAGGGGCAGCTTAATAAGTAAAAGAGGGACTGCGGTGACATCGTGGTTAAGACTCTGAACTTGATGGGGCTCGTTGTACGAAACAATTGCTATACGATGCATGCATCATACAGTAAAACACCGGATAGCGATTGGATCGGAGAATGCTAAAATCGCATAACGTTAAGGAATCTGGGGAGGAGAATTGGATCAAATAACGTTAAGGTCCTATGGGATGGATCGGATAACAACCGCTAAAGCCTGTGCGGTTACAATGTATCTCTATGGAGCTTTAACGTTATCCGATCCATCCCATAGGATTTTAACATGGATCGGATAACACTAAAAATCGGATAACACCAAGACTTGTGGAACCAAGTCTTAGCGTTATCCGGTGTTTTACTGTATAGCGATTTTCCCTATGGGATGCATCATACAACGATTTTTTTTTTTGCTAAGTGGTTTTTCCCATTGAAAAATTGTACGATTTTTCCCATAGGGAAAATTGTTATGGGGAACACCATTTCCCCCCCAAAACCTAATTGTTACGTGATCTCGTTGCTATACGGGGGCGATTGTTGTACGAGTTTCCACTGTATAAGTGTAATTGCTATTTATTTCCACATTATAAACTTACAGCATGAAAAGTTGGTTTTTATTTCCTCTGAAAGGAGAAAAGTGGCATTCCAGGTAGCTTGTTTGAGCGGAAGAAACCTGGACTTTCCCAAAGGGAGGAAATGCTCAACTTACTTGCATGTGCCTCTGGAGCACACTAGTATGAGAGTGCAAATTGTCTGGCTGGAATTTTAAAAAGAGAATAAAATGATTGAGGCTTATAGGCAGAGACCTGTCAAGTGTGAATGACTGTTTCCATCTGTCCTTGTGAGTCACAGCTCTGGGATATGTGTATTTTTAGGGTGAGAAAATTTTGTACATCGTGGCGTGTAAGTTGTGTTATCCTGCTACTGTCACGTTTGATACTCTGGGTCACTGCTACAGTTCTTCTCCTATGTGTAGGCCAGATGTGAAACTGCTAAAACGAAGCCTCCTTTGGTCCAGTTCCACAGTTCCTTTCGCCTGACTCAGTGTGAGAAAGATTAGCTGGCGACACAAGGTCGCCGTTACCAGGGTGCGCTCGGTTGTGGTTCAAAAATACCACAATCTTCGAAGGGGCTCTTTCTGTGAACCCCATTGGTTACATTCATAAGTATAATGGGAAAAAATTCATACCAAGTAAACTCAGAAGTAACTAGTTATATATGATAGTTCCCTGTGAGTGATTACTTTTGGGTAATTAGTAAATGCAGGTTCTTTTTGTGGTTTAAAAAGTGCAAGTAACTTAGGTGTAATCAAGAGCAAACAGTTAAGTTCCAAAGTTACTTTCAAAATGCAGTTTGAGAATATATATTTTTTTGTTTCTATGGCACAGAACTGCTAAGAAAAAGTGACAAAGAAAACATTATTTGGTTTTGGTCTCTTCATGTTTTCATAAACATTTCCAAGCTGCAGTATTAGAGTCCTTTCCTAAAATTTTATATTTAATTTCATTTTTATATTTTATATTGTAGTACAATAATACCTCGGATAACATTTACCTTGGATAACGCTAAAATCGCATAGCATTAAGTAATCTGGGGAGGAGAATTGGATCGAATAACGTTAAGGTCCTATGGGATGGATCGGATAGCAACCGCTAAAGCCTGTGTGGTTACAATGTATCTCTATGGAGCTTTAACGTTATCCGATCCATCCCATAGGATTTTAACATGCATCGGATAACACTAAAAATCGGATAACACAAAGACTTGTGGAACCAACTTTTAGCATTATCCGAGGTATTACTGTATTGAATTTCATGGTGTGCCAGAAGGGGCAACACCATGGATTCCCAACCTGTGGCCCATGGGCCAGATCCAGCCTGCGACGCCATTCCATCCAGTCCATTGCTGCACCCGAAAGTAGAAGCAGGCACTTCTACGGCGGCCATAAAACGCACCCACGCATATGGAAACATGCCCGTGACCGTCATAAACATGGAAGAAGACACATTTATGACAGCCGTAAATGCTTCCCCTTTTGGGATGCATGGTCTGGGCCGCTCAGCTGTCTGGGGGCGTGGTTAGACTCGTGGCGTAAAACGGTTGGCCACTTCTGGACAACACAATGCATTAATAAAAGAGATAAAGGTTATTTTTCTGACCTGCAGGCAAAAGCAATCCAGGGGTTCCCAAACTACAGCTCATGGGGCAGATCTGGCCTGTGGCACCTAATAATCTGGCCCTGAAGCTGAAGTTAAATGCACCCACACATGCGCAAAATGCTGCTGTAAATCCACTCGCGGCTGCCATAAAGAGATTTATGACATCCGCGGGTGCTTTTACGGCACCGTTATACATGGGCGCGTTTTACTTATGCTTCCGCTGGGAGGAACCACGTGACTGGCTCATGGCCCAAAAAGTTTGAGCACCCCAGGTTAGAAGTACAAAACACCATAAATTAATTGTGGAACCAGTGCAACAATAACGATAATGGCAATCTGGCAACCAAGAAGCGGTAAATAATCCAGGTCCTGCAATTTTAGAGTCACGAGCAAAATGTGAATAAAGCTTCGTGCTTGAAGAGTAATAAGTAAATCTTAGCTTAGGCCACCCTGTAAATAATCTCTGGAATCCAGTTTTATTGGGACTTAATCCATAGTTGGCGTAACAGGAGTTTCTGATGCGTTTCTGTCTTCCTCTCTTTGCTTTAAACCATGACAAAGAACTAACAACATATTTTCTTTTTCTGATTCATCATTCTCCTCTCGGTATACCGTTTCCCCACTTTTTTCTCCTCTGATCTGTCAAGACTGTACAGTAATACCCCGGATAACGTGAGTACCGTATAGCGTGAAAACCGCATAACGTTACAAGATTTTCGGAAAAATCTTGTATCGAATAATGCGATTTTTAACGTTATCCGATACAGTCGTTCTTAGCAGCAGGGTGGCTGGAAAGCTGAACGGGGTTCTCCGTTCAGCTTCCCAGTCACCCTGCAGCTACGGAGGCAGGGGTGGGGAGGCTGGAAAGCTGACGGGGGGCTTCCCCGTCGGCTTCCCCAGCCACCCTACAGCTGCAGAGGCAGGGGTGGGGAGGCTGGAAAGCCGACAGGGAGTCCCCGTCAGCTTCCCCAGCCATCCTGCAGCTGTAGATTGGGTCCTCTGATCTCTCTGGAGCAGGCAGGGGACACGATCCAAGCTGTTTCTGGGCTTCCCTGACGTCCTCAGCCAGTGCAGCAAGCCAAAACGTCAGGGTTCGAATCCTGCTATTCTGGCTTGCTGCATTGGCTGAGGACGTCGGGGAAGCCCAGAAACAGCTTGGATCGGGTCTCCCCACCTCCCTGAACCTGGCAGCGGGGGGGGGGGGGTCAGAGACCCCAAAATTGGGTCCAGGGAGGTGGGGAGACCCGATCCAAGCTGTTTCCAAAGTTCCCCCACCTCCCTGGAGGCTGCAGCAAGCCAAAATGTCAGGATTCAAATCCCGACGTTCTGGCTTGCTGCAGCCTCCAGGGAAACGGGCCTTTTTTTAACATTGTGTGATTAATGTATCGCACAATGTTAAAAACCGGATTACGACGGGGCTTGTGGAACCAAGTCATAACGTTATCCGGGGTACTAATGTACTGTGAATTGCCTGCGCAGAGATTTCCTTCTGGCTTTGCCATCTGTTCGCTTGATTTCTTATCACACGTAGACAAAGTATGAAGCCTATTTTAAATAATTTTAATAATAAGGGAACGGGAAGATTCTGACATTCAGATATCAGAACAAACGATAATCAGTTCCTGAAGCGTGAGTTGGTGGCATATTTTGTCAGACCAAGGTTTATAATCAATCAAGAAAATAAAATGGTGGTTCGACCTTCTTTTTTGCCAGAGACCCTCACATCATAGAAATCGGAAGGCCAGCGTATGGCACCAAATTCAATCAAACCTCACATAAAGAGCGCATCGCTTACAGAGTTACTCGCTTAAAGAGCAGAATGTTATCTGAATGTTCGCTTTGCTTAACAAATAAAACCAACCAAAAACTCACTTAACAAATAAATCGGGGTTCACAATCCCCCCCACCAGAAGTCACAATTGGTCACTTGCAATGGTGTTTTGTTTAAAGCGCAAACTCGCTTAAAGAGTAATCCTGTGGAACGCATTATGCTCTTTAAGCGAGGTACCACTGTACAGCTTACATTTCAGTGGGCAGACTGGCAGTAATTTGATTTCTAGGCATGGTGGCTGCCCACAAGCCATAGTTCTACAAACCATGATTCAGAATTCGGTCTAAACCATGTGCTGTGGTCTGGTTTAATTGTAAGAGGAAATTACATTTCGAACTCCGCGTTTTGCATCCCTGATGCAGCCTCCCGACACCAGTCCATCCCGCCTGCAAAGCCCTCGTGGCTCCCGGAAGCGGAATTAAAACGCGCCCGTATGCGAAAATTGGACAACTGCCTTTTGTCAGATCTGCTTTGATTTGCACTCCACTATGCTATGCATTTGAAACCAACAAGGATAAAATCAGTTACAGTAATACCTCGGATAATGCTAAAAGTTGGATCCACAAGTCTTGGTGTTATCCGATTTTTAGTGTTATCCGATCCATGTTAAAATCCTATGGGATGGATCGGATAACGTTAAAGCTCCATAGAGATACATTGTAACCGCACAGGCTTTAGCGGTTGTTATCCAATCCATCCCATAGGACCTTAACGTTATTCGATCCAATTCTCCTCCCCAGATTACTTAACGTTATGCGATTTTAGCGCTATCCGAGGTAAACGTTATTGTATTATTGTATTTTCTATATTTTTGGATAAGTTGATCTCCTCCTGAAGGGACACCACTTGCTTGTATCCAGTTGAAGCTTAGGTTGTAAATTCCTTTTTGTACATGTTGTACCAGTGTGAAGTCTTTGCCGAGTTATCCTTTTGTCAGAGCTCCACAGCTCTCTGTTTTTGGACGGAGGCTGTTTTTTGCTATTGAGTGTCTGAGTGTATTTAAAAAATCCAACAACTCTAAAGCCAATAATCCTGACCGGTGCCACCTGTTTCTAGTTCCCCCCGCAGACGACTGCTTTACCAGATGAACAGAAGGTCTTTGCACTGTGGGAAGCTGGGGATGTGTATGACCAGGTAAGTGCAGGATTACAGCAGCCACTTCAGGATAGGTTGTGCTCCAGACTGACCCATTCAAAGTACATAAACGTTTGCGCATTCTTAGTCGGATCAGGAACACGGTGCCTTCTGAGCACTGAAAAGAGCATGAGTTCTCAAACTCTGGCCCAAAGGTTAGAAATTCAATGCACCATTGTGCATCCTTGACAGGGGCTGGACTCAGTGATCCGTAGGTTCTCTTCCATCTCTGCAGTTCTAAGATGATGATGATTAAATTAAAAGAATGTGGAATCAGGATGAAGTCTTCTTCCTCTTCCCCATAGCAGTAGCAATTACACTCATATACCACCTCCTGCCAACCTAGCACTTCGACAGCAAGAAATTGCAAGTAGGTAAATAGGGACCACTTCGGTGGGAAGGTAACAGTGTTCCGTGCGCTCCAGTGTCTAGTCATGCCTGCCACATGACCATGGAAACATCTGCAGAAGCAGACAGCGCTGGCTCTTCGGCTTAGAAACAGAGATGAGCAGTGTCCTTAGAACACTCTGTGGACAGTTCACAGTTGAATTTGCATTTAGACCAGGGGTGCTCAAACTACAGCCTGTGGGCCAGATCCGGCCCTCAACACCAATTCATCCAGCCCACACCGCCTTTGCTACTCCTGAAAGCGGAAGTAAAATGCACCCGTATGGGCATGTTTTACTTCCGCAGCAAGGGCGACGTGGGCCGGATGAATTGGTGTAAGCAGCCAGATCTGGCCCACAGGCTGTAGTTTGAGCACCCCTGGTTTAAGCAGAAAATGGCAGGCTAAACATTCATATAATCCTGTTGCAAAACAGATTGCAAGACACATTTTACGTCTACTTCCGGTGGCAGGAACCACATGACCGGCCCACTGAACCACGTGACCGGCCCGTGACCCAAAACGTTTGAGCACCCCTGGTTTAGACCCCTGACAACAATCCATCCTCGGAAGGATGGAAGGCTGAGTCTACCTTGAGCACTGTCAGGATGGTTTCAAAAAATTATAAGGCTTGCTTTATGCAAATATATTGGGCTATGGTGCCTTAGTGGTTAAGATGCTGAGTTTGATGCCCGGAAGGTTGGCAAGTCAGTAGTTTGAGGCCTGGGTACTGCGCGACAATTAGCTCCTGTCATCTGTCCCAGCGCTTGCCAACCTAGCAATTCAAAAGCAAAAAATTACAAGTAGATAAATAGGTACCACTTCAGTGGGAAAGGTAACAGCATTCCGTGTGTTCTTACATGTAGTCATGACTGCCACATGAACATGGGAATGTCTACAGACAACAGCGCTGGCTCTTTGGCTGAAAATGAGCACCAAACCCTAGAGTCTGATACGACTGGCTTTCAAACAAGGGAGACCTTTATCTTATGCAAGTTCTTCCTCTTGCATTAACCCAAAGCCATCCTTTCTTTCCCTGATCTTTTTCGTTCTCTCTTTTTCTGTCTCAAAGTACCGGCAAATTTTGCTTGAAATCTTTTCCAAAAACTACCGAGTGCGTAGAAATGTGATCCAGAATCGGCTGGCCCGGGAATATGGAGAGGATCTAGACAAGCAAGAGGTGGATAAAGTCTTGAAGGTAATGAGTTCTGCGTACATTTGAACAAAAAATGAATGGCAAACTTCCAGTCGCAGGTTTTGTTTATTCTGCTGTATTTCACTGAGTAGGGGAAATGCATGTTCAGATTAAAATGAACGGACCAGTTTCTCCTTCCTATTGGAACTTAGGGCACCAAACCGCTTTGTAGGACCTTTGGAGGTGGAAGGAAAAAGAAAGAATGGTAAAGCTTAGGAAGGGAATTGATGGTAGGAGATACTGTATATACTCGAGTATAAGCCTAGTTTTTCAGTCCTAAAAATGAGGTCAAAAAAAGTGGACTCGGCTTATACTGAGTGTGATGGAAAAAGGCAGTGGTGGCTAATAGCCTTCACCACCGACTTCTCCCGTCCTGGCTTCAGCGCATCTCAATCGGCATGGAGAAAACTCATTTCTGCTGCATCTTATGTTCACGTACCATATTTTGATTATTGAAACTCACTAGTAGTTGCTGCATTTGCCAGCCTCGGCTTATATTTATTTATTTATTATTTATTTTATTTATTAGTCATATTTATTATCCCACCCCAATCGGGTAAACCCGACTCTGGGCGGCTTACAGCATGGATTAAAATCACAGGTTAAAACTAGTATAATAGTTATGTTTAAAACCATAAAAATTCTTAAGAAAAATTAAAATAGCGCACCGCTAAAAACCGGAGCAGGAAGAGGTGGCAGACCCCTAAACCAACCAGCCTACATGGGATCCCACGTTACTGGGTCCCCATACATGTTCCGCGAGCCAGGTCTTTAAGCCTCGACGGAAAGACAGGAGATCTACCTGTAGGCGCAGCTCAGTTGGGAGAAGGTTCCACAGGGCCGTGGTGGACACAGAGAAGACCCTCTTCCTAGTGCTAGTGAGGCGAGCCTCCCTAGCTGATGGAATAACAAGAGAGCCCCTCCAATCCGCCCTGGTGGGACGGACAGACGTTCTAAGGGCGTCTATAATCCAGGTCAATCTATTTTCCTGGTTTCTCAAGTTAAAATTAGGTACCTTGGCTTATATTCAGGTTGGCTTATCCTTGAGTATATACGGTATTCTCCTTTCATGATCTGATTGTCAAAATGAAGCCACCTTCTTTGTCATTGGTCAAAAGTCTTCATCAGTGCTTATTTCCTGGAGTAACCAGTAAGGGAGCCGGATTCTGTATCTCTCCACATTCACACAGCGTGGTGTTGGGCAGGAGACATGAAAAAGCAAGAACCCTCTTGCCTAATCTATCTAGCTTGGGTTGTTTTTCCTCTGCTAGAGGAGGCGGTTTTCTCGGTACTAGGGCTGCCTTCCAATAGCAGGCAGGACCAAAGGCTAACGCCGAAGATATTTCCATTTTAAAAGCTCTTACTTCTCTTAGAAGAGAAGCTTTTCAATTGGACTGCCAAATGATAATGAGAAAAAGAGTATGATCTTCTAGACCAGGGGTGAGCAAACGTGGTTCTCCAGATGCTCTTGGGCTTCAATTCCCAGAAGCCCTGATCAGCAGGTGTACTGACTTGGGCTTCTGGGAATTGAAGTCCAAGGAGCCAGGTTTGCTGACCTCTGGTCTTAAGAGTTCCAGGTGGTCATGTTCATCCTTTAAGACCTGATATTCCTGATCCTCTGTCTGTACTGGTTTGCAGCAGCTGATCAGACAGGGATCTTTCCCCAGCCTGTTTCATGGGTTGAAGCAGGGACCTCGGCATAAAATATGTCCTTGACCATACACAATTGCAGCCTTTCTCTCAAGATCTCTGCAATATCTTTTTCACCCTTGATAGGTTTAAGTAGGTAAACCCACAACAAACCGCCAGCTGGCTTTAGATGCAGCAATGTAATCTTTTGCCAGACATGTTTACACTCCGCAATGAATTAAGTGGTGCACCGGCGATAACATATTTAGCTTTCTTATTGGATTCCTTTACTCCGAGAGATTCTCAGAGGCCGTAGCCTTTTGGAGCTAAATCCCTTAATTGCATTGCATAATTGCCTGCACCAGCGCTCTACCTGGGGCATCGGTATTGGCCAAAGCGTTAATTAAAATCACCTTCCAAGGTTATTTATTTGGAGCAGTGGGGCTGAAACCACTTGACAAGCTGGAGCGCCAGTCCCTGTCTGAAATCCCCTGAAGGCCTTCAATTTCATATTAGTTGTACCTTGCTTAAAGAGCATAATGCGTTCCACAGGATTGCTCTTTAAGCGAAACCATTGTAAGTGACCAATTGTGGGGGGGATTGCGAACCCCGATTTATTTGTTAAGCGAGTTTTTGGTTGGTTTTATTTGTTAAGCGAAGCGAACATTCAGAGAAAATTCTGCTCTTTAAGCGAGGTGCTCTTTATGCGAGGTTTGACTGTATTTCCAGCTGCCCTTCCTTACATGATGACTATGAAAGATGCTCCTTTGTTTAAAAATGAAAAACATGGTCTCACCCATGTATGAGAGGCACCAGCGAGTTTGGGAGACTGTGAGATTTGCAGAAATATAGCAAATCCCTTGAAGCAAAAGTTCCCAAAGCATTGGGCGAACTCTCCGGCTGTGGGGTTGAATGAAAGCAGAGTCTGTCCCCTTCCCCTCCTTAATGCGGGGGCGGTAGCAGGCAGTGGTTGCTGATTCAAATTGCCACATCCTGCACTCATTGGTACTTTGCTGTGTATGTTCTTGAAGGGAAGCTGCTTTCATTTCTTGATATAACGGGGCAAGGTGAACAATAGCTGGCTCTGTCCTTCTCTCTCTCCACCTTGTGGTGCGCCCGTGACCTTAATCCCATCGGTATGCAATTAGAGGCAGAATAATTCTTCTGGGTGATTGTAAGAATGCCGCTTAACAGCTTTTACTTTTCTTCTAGGATTGTTGTGTAAGCCAAGGGGGTATGTGGTATCTTAAAGGGACAGCGCAGCAGCCAACATCTTGACAAAAGGGGTTTGATCTTTACCGCGTCGGGTTAACTCCAGGACCAGGAGAGAAAAGACTGAAATAGAGAACGGGCAGGACAGCCGAACCCGCGCCGTCCCTTCACATGGAGAACCTGGAACTGCTCACAGCCCTGTGGACGAGAAGTAGTCATGGGTGGCATGTGCCGTTCAACTGCTTGCTTTCTATGGCACTCCGAATGCCCCCATTGAGTATAATGAGGAAAGCAAGGATCTATACAACCTGTTAGATTGATTTGGGATTCCTAATGCACCTTGCTTCTCATTCTGTTTATAACAACCATGCCGGCGCTCATTGACCCAAAATGTTCCAGAAGATCATGATCAAATGTTTTATTTTGTAACTGATGCCAATAAATTGCAAGTTTACATTTAGACACCCAGATGTCATTTATCAGAAGTTGCCAACTTGTCTAGCTTTGGGTTTATGCCTGTACTTCCTGTTTTAGGGAACAAAGAGCACTAATTTCTCTAATTTGTTGGGGAAGGGGAACAGTATTCAATTCAAGATTGTTAAAGAGTGTACTCTTTAAAATGTGACAATTATTTACGTGCCAAAAAAAAAAAAAATCCATATGCCTGAAGGTTTGGGATTTGTTCTTCCCATAATCAGTCAGAACTGTTGAAAGATATTTTGTTGTTCTGATAATGAGCAGCTGGAGGAATCTTATTTTGTGTTAATGAAAAGTTCTCTATTTTGCTCAAGATAATCCTTTTATCCTGGTCACTGATGATAGTAAAATACACTCTCACTAAATAGCTTGGTTTCTAAATCTTATTTTTTTTTAAAGTATTAGCTTTGTGGTGGTTAGACCTGCAATTCACTGCATTTGACATTAGTATGAGACTGATGTCCTAACCTTTATGTAGCCCAATAGATCGTTTTGGGCGCCAGTTTTTGTCATCTCTCATTTGCACAGAATGTGGGAATTGCTGGTCAAGAGTTTCTGGAAGGCCACTTGTATTACCATCCCTGTACTAACCCTTCAGTGGCTTCGTTTTGGCAGTTCCACGTCTCACCAGGAGAAGTGGCAAAGATCCATCTAATCCGTTGTCTCTTAATTTTTCCAAGTACACAGTGAGATCTGCATTGTTTTCCATCTTTTTATCCCAACACACACACACAAACCTCTTGATGCTATAATCTTCAATCACTATTTCCTCTCTTTAATCCAGGGGCACCCAAACTATGGCCTGTGGGCCAGATCCAGCCTGACACCAATTCATCTGGCCTGCACAGCCCTCGTTGCTCCTGGAAGCGAAAGTAAAACGTTCCCATACTAATGAAGCTATATAACGCTTCATAAAACTCAATGTTTTTATTAGTTTTTCAAAGATGACCTTCCAAAGTTCTTTCACTCTCATTATAGGTGAGCTAATGTTCCTTTTTAGAGGACTCCGTCTTGTGGATTGACCTGTGTTTTCAGGGTCCTTCTGCCCCAAATGTCCTATTGTATGGACCGGTAAATCTCATCTAGGCTTGTGTATGCAAATAAAAAAGCAGACCAATTTTAGTTGCTGGTGGGATTTATTTGCCTTTTACAAAATATTCACAATGCTTACAGCTCTTTTAAATAAACTTAAATAAGTAGTTTGGAGGTGGGTATGACAGTACATAGAAAGCTTGTCAATCAAGCAAAACAAGAAACTTCCCACTGTAGGTAGAGAAATTTGCAACAGCAGCAACTGAATTCAAGCTGCAGTACCTTTTGGAAAGGAACAGCTCAACTTTTTCCTTAAATGATAATATAATAATCCTATCATCAATGTTTGCCAGCAACAGTTCCAATTCGCTCTTGAAAAACAAGTTACCTTTTACAACGCTAGCTGGTCTTCATATTTAATTCCTTAACTTCAGCAAGAGACCTATTTTCATCATGTTATTTGCTAGTTCTTAGACTATGCCTCTAATCCTCAAATTGATAGTTTTGTTTAAGATATAGGACTCCAGATGTTCTTGGACTTCAATTCCCAGAAGCCCAAGCCCCCGTGAATCCACACAAATGGGTTTACTGTGATTCATCTGCCCTGCGCTGTCCTCACTCCCGGAAGCGGAAGTAAAATGGACACATTTTACTTCCACTTCCGGGAGCGACGAGGGTGGTGTGGGCCGGATGAATCGCAGTAAACCCATTCGTTTGGATTCACAGGTGCTTGGACTTCCAGGAATTGAAGTCCAAGAACATCTGGAGTGCCAAGGTTCACCATCATGGGTATAGGGTTTTCTTTGATCTATTCACTGCCCTGCAAAAGTTTATTCTGCAGCTAAGAAACTACAGCTGCCAAGATTTACCTATTTCCTTTTTCACTACTTTGTCGGGGCCTTCTAGACTCCCGAATGCCACTTTCTACATTCAAGTAAATGCAACATTCTTAAACCGGTCAAAAGTGGCATACAAATTGACTTTACAACCAGAATGAGAAAATTATGGAATCTAATTTTTGGCTTATAAGTCAAAGCACTCTTAACTAGATTAAACGCTTCTCAAAGCTCCCTTCCATCATCTTTCCTTTTGCACACACAGGAGCAATACTACTGTACATCTGTCAGAGGCTACAGTGATTATCTCCCCAGCATGAGTAAAAACATCACTATTCTGACCACCTTAATTATCTGGGTTTAAATTTAAGTCCATTGCAGATAGTTTTCACAAATTTGGAGCCAGAAAGATATATTTACATTTTCATTTAGTGTGAAATCAGCTCTGTTTAGCAGGAGGTGGGGGTGGGGTTATAATTTAGGACAGCATTTTAACTGACCTATAACAATATCAGACATTTAATCTGAGTCTTGCCTGGGGTTGGAGCTTCTAAGCCATCGATGTTTAGGAACAATTCTGTTGATGTATCATTGGAACCTCTGAGATATACAAAAGAAAGATAAAGTGTCCCAAATTTCATAGGAGGCATTTTTGTGAGCTCTTTTTTTCCCAGAGAACTCAAGTAGCTTCTGAAATAACAACCACCCCCAGAAAATGTTTGCCTGCCTTCAGAAGCCTTTGAATCTGTAGTGCCTAAAAACAAGCAACAGGTATATAAATAATGTTTATGAGTCGGAAAATGCACCATATACCAAGGGATAGTTCACCTCTGTGCCTTATAAACTCTTTTCCTCCTTACACCAGGGCACAGACTGGGTTTTTGGAATCTGCAGTGGGCTAAACCCCATGTAGATCCATTGAAATGAATGGGAGTTGTTAGAAAAATGATCATACGGTAAGAGCTCAGTTTGAAATTGGTTACTCTTGTTAACTGCTAAGTGAGATGAAAGCATATAATACTTGGCGTGAGTAATTAAATATAGGAAGGTAGATGTTTTTAAAACAAGTGTCAGTCTTAAATTTTAATTTTATATCTTGTGTAGTGTGTCAACTGGCATTATATTAGATCAGTACCAAATAATTTCTTCACCTCTGTATGTGCGAAGTGCTGCTTTGTTCTGTCCAGTAAACTGGAATTCTTACCTGACAAAATGAAAACATTTTATACTTTCCCAAATATTCATCGTCAGTTACTGCCCCTGAGCAGTTTAAGTTAACATTTGGTAAAATTGCTCCAAATGGACGCAACTCGTCTGATGAACCCAACCTAAACAATCAAACTACAAACACTCCTGAAGGAATAGACAGGTAGGGGCACGTTTCGTATGGAATATTGAAAGGTAATTTTGGGACCTATTCTTTCCTAACTAAACACCAAAGTACAACAACAGAAATAGCAAAGTTATTAAGGCCCAGAAGAGAGAGGTTTATATTTGGCTCGGTGTTCATCTATCTCCTCTTTGGTTTTCTTGATGCAGCTAAAAATCTCTTTAAACAGAAGTTTGTATTCAGGTGGGCTACTTGAAGGTAAGCCGAGTGAGTTGGCATTTGTGGATTCAGGTTCACTGCCGCACATGTGCGAGGATACATTCCCCATATTTACATCTTTGGAATAGTGCTTGGAGGTCTGCACAGCCTTATGTTTCAGTGACTCTTCATCAAGCTGACATTTCTTTAGGAGATCTTCGTACTTCACCTTCAAAGCATTGTACTGGGCATCAACCTCATTAAGCAGAGAGATGCCCCTTTGCTTCACAGCTTCTGCCCTCCGGATACAGGTTTCCTCGTGGCCCTTCAGAAGGTCTCCACCCACGCAGCTGGCTAGCAAGGTCTCACTGCTGCTTCTTTTGAGAGCCCTTTTCTCAAGTTCAGGAACCGCTGAAGGCACCCCGTCTGAAGAGCTTGGACCGGGCTCTCTTTCCGAAGAGTCTCTAAAGGAAATGAAAAAAGACTCGGGAACAAGTTTTTCCACCCCATTAACGAAAGGGTTGTCAGACTGAACAATCTGCTTCATTTCAGCCACTTCGGCCTCCAGCTCTTCTGCTCTGGCCAGGTATTGGTTGACATCGACCAGCCTTTGCTCAAGGTCGCAGTTCTCCTTTAGCATGAAACTGTATTCCTCCTCCACTGTCTTCCTCTTCTCTTTTTCCAAACTCAGCTGAGCTTGCAGGAGAGTTAATGCTTTTTTCAAGTCCTGATTTTCTTCTTCCAGAGGACTCTGCTGACTGTCCATTGAAATAATTTTTTCCGCAAAGATATGGTCATAAACAAAGTACCTAGGATGTGCACACACACACACAAAAAGCCAATAAAAAGCATTAGTCTGATTTTCCTAACTTCTCTTAATTCTATGGCATTCAAAACATGTGCTAATTTCTGGAATCACCAAAGTGAGAAGCTAACAGCCTTTTCTCTACATTGAGCTAGAAAGTATGCCTTTCCTTTGTGATAGTTTAAAACCACTCAGCATCCCACAGCAAATCAAACTAAGCAGACTACATTCTTTAGGGCAGGAGTTCTCAACCTTTTAAAGCCGGGGGCCGGGTCACACTCCCTCAGAGAGCTTCGGGGGCTGGATGACCATTTTGCCCTTCCTCCACCACATGGCACTTCTTGCTGTGGTGGAGGCGGTGGGGGGCCCATATGAAATGGTGCCGTGGGCCACATCCAGCCCACAGGTTGATTATCCCCTGCTTTAGGTAGATGAATTCTGGAACCATAGTATTTAGAAACTGCCTTGCTACTGTGCAGGCCTGAAATTCATATTAAATTCACCTATATCAAGTGTTTGTAATAAGGTGAGTATAAAGTCTTCATCTAAGCATGTGAGATGCTGCAGCAATGGCGTGGCTTCTGAATTACCACTAATGATCAAATGTTTTAGTACCAATTCTGGCACAAACATCATTAATATCACACTACTTGGACTATAAAAAAAACCCTTGCCCAAATCTCTAGAGTTGAGCATTCTATGTTAGTCAAACCACTTCTGGAATCCAATGAATTTTGCATGTCACATGTTAGGAAACGTGCAACATGTCTAAGTAACGTTTCAAAAGCAGCCCTGCTAGATCTAGCCAAAATACTGGAAGCAACATAGTGTCATAATGACTACCAGCCACTGAAGAAAGCAGTTGGAAACTGGAAACCAAATCCTATGAGAACAGTTGGAAACTGGATATCTTTGGTCTAGAGAAATTAGGGAGTAATAATATTCAAATATCAGGCTTTTCTAAAGAAAATGGAGAACATGTGATCTTAATTGCTCCATAATGCAAGAATCAATGAGAAATGCAGGGAGCGGATTTTAACTAAACATTAGGTGAGGGTTTTACTAGTAAGAAAATACCTTTGGAGACAGCACTTTCCTTCAGTGGTGGTATTTAAGCAAAGGACCATTTCCCTGGGGCCTTGCACTTACAATTATTTGAGCAGAGGAGTACATTTGTGGCTTATAATAATTAGATATCATCAGGTCTTCCTGTGACCTAGAGATCTTTAACAGGTAACATGACTCAACAGATCCAGATTTTGCAGGTTCTTTTCTTTACACTGAAGACTTATGTTTGTCAACTTAACTAAAAATAAATGACACTGGATATAGAAAGGCAGGACCTAGAGTCCTACTGGCTAACCTTGGCACTCCACCTGTTCTTGGTAAAAACAGCTGGAGTGCCAAGGTTAGCCATCACTGACTTAGAGGCAGCAATCTAGAATTACTAGCAATAGCAGAACAATCTACAAATTCAGCAGTAGATGAAAGCACCTTCTCAACATTGATTGTGACGCCACTAAAACCTGACAGGTTCTCTTGACAACACATACTTCGTTTTTCTGGCTTCAAATGCCATAGAAAATACTAAAAAAACCACAGCTCTCCCATAGAAAAAGATTGCTTTTAAAGTAAACATATAACTTACTTGCGAAGGTCATACAATTCTTTTAGACAGGAGAAACTATGAACAGATCTTGGTGGCTCAGACCTTTCACGGGTCACGAGGCCTTGCCCAGGAGTCTTTAGCTCCTCCACTTGCCTCTGAAGGTCATCAATGTGTGTCTGGAGGCTTTCAATTGTTTCTGTCAGGCTAAAATAGAAAACAAAGCCACATAAAGCCATCAGAGCCCAGTCATGTTTGTGACATCAACAGTTTCTCAGATTAGTCTAAGGAGTGATCTAGTTTCAGGTTTTTAATATCTGTAGGTACCTAAAACAGAGCCTGGCTGCTTAGTGCTTCACCTGGATACGCATCCCCATCCCCTCCTGGCATCATTTTGCAGACAAAGTTAATAAGTGCCTAATGAAAACCAGTGAAATGAACACAGGATTTCCTCAACACTAGCAGAGAGATTCTGCTTTTCAAAAAGGTTTCTGCCAAGAACTGCTTGGAAGATCCTCCATTTTAAAATGAGTTTATTTAATATCCTGAAATAATAGACCCAGGCACATGAAAGCAGTGAGAGCAGTCCAATACAGTCAAACCTCGCATAAAGAGCGCCTCGCTTAAAGTGAAGGTTTTTTTCTGAATGTTCGCTTCGCTTAACAAATAAAACTAACCAAAGACTCACTTAACAAATAAATCGGGGTTCGCAATCACACACACACACCAGAAGTCACAATTGGTCACTTACAATGGTGTTTCGCTCAAAGAGCAAACTCGCTTAAAGAGCAATCATGTGGAACACATTATGCTCTTCAAGCGAGGTACAACTGTACTTCTAATACAGCTAGATATCCAATGTGATGTAATGGATAGAGTGATGGATTAGAACTCGAGAGGCCTGGATTCGAACCCCAGTCAGCCATATAAATTCACTGCTGGAGCAGAACTAGAAAGAACACTCCTTAAATATCTCACTTATCTTGAAAGCCCCATTAGGATTGCTATCAGTTCAGTTCTGACTTAATGGTACATAACAACTAATACAGCTACTCTATAGGTATCCCATCAATCTATTGATATGGTGCATGTCAGTAAGGAAAATTAAAGAGAATGTTACCTTTGTATCCTTTGCTGTGAGGCTCTACTATCAACAACTAGCTTTTGATTAGCATCTTCTAGTTCTCTAGCAGTAACATCAAGCTGTTCATAGACTTTGGCATGCTGATCATTCATCTGACGCAGAAGTTCTACCTGCTTTGTAAGATACTTCAAAAACAGTTTGCAGTTAGCAGTGCAAATGCAATTAAGATGTAGTTTAACAGTTTTAAAATCTCAGAATTTCTGCTGCTTTCTTTGTAGTGTTGAGCAATGATGCTATACTGTATTTCAGAGGGCAATGCTAAGGCACATTTCCCCTTAACCTGAACGAAACAGGTATTATGCAAGTAACCCACGTAAGAGCTTCCTAGTTTTAGCTCTCAAAGCACAATTGCCCTTTTCCCTGTAAAAGCGCTGGTGTAATGTTAGCAGTGACAGAGTCAGTTAAGCAACCTGAACCACACTGAAGCAAACGAGCCATGGAGGCAGGGGAAGGGGAAAAAATGAAACAGCAGCAGCTAAAGACAGCATTATAGAAATTATGGATTTTCCTCCATAGATTTTAACTGACAGACAGCTGGGTGAGCATGTAGAAAAAACTTTTCATGTGTGTCCATATATACTAGAAATGGAAGGTTGTATGATGACTTTACAGCCTGTTATTTAATGTCAGATACCTACTAGAGACATGTCAAAGCTGTTGAACACACCTCAAGCTATTTTTAGATCCTGACCCAAGTATCTCTCCCTCCCCCCCAAAGACAGTAAACACTTCATCCCCTAAAAGCTGATATTACACAATATATAAGAAATAAGGTATCAGAGAGTAAACAAAACAACAAAAGCATTGTGGCACTTTTAAAGACTACTGTAACTCCTGTATTTTAATGAACTCGAGCCATTAAAGCTAATATTAAAATACAGTAGTTAGTCTTTAAAGTGCCATGTTTTTGTTTTTATTTACACTCTGATATGCCTAAAACAGAGAATAACAGGGCTACCATTTCAAGAAATAAGATAGCACTGCAAGAATCAGAGCCATGCTGTAGTTTAGTTTTAAACACTGATAAAGACTTCCTGTTCTATCCTTTGAAAGCTAAATTACTCAAGGAGATGTTATATCTGATAATCTCAGTCAGAATACTCTTGCTTTATTTAAATCTGTAGAAAATGTTCACTGTAATCCTCTTTATTCAAGAAACTTAACAGGTTGTTTATAGTTGTGAAAACTGCTTTCGGGAAAGCTTCAGCTAAGAGGTCTCCAATGCAAGAATACTAAACCATTAGTTTTAAGAAGCTTTGCAATGGAGGCACCTAAGTGTCAAGCCCTGGATTTCTATTTCTGTTTCACACTATGCAATCCCAAGTTCTAAGACTGTTAGTATCTCCAGTATGTTATGAAAACAATTTTATTATCTAGATCATTTTTAATATTCCAAATAGATTGCCAGAACCGAACACCCAATTTCAGTTTCGCTCAAAATAGTAATCTATGAGCCATCCTGACAGCATAAGGATGCCAACATTACTATGCTTGGTGGGAGCCTATTGATTATATAATCAAATCTTCTGTGCTTGCTTGTTTACCTCATTAAAGATTGGCAGGCTTACAATTTGAGAAGTATAAAGCAGGATTACAACCACTACCCACAAATCTCACCCTATGAGAACTAGTTAGACACTATTATGTGTTTATAACCAGTCTGTGTATAATGCAGAGATTAGACAAGCCTAGCATTAGCTAGAATCAAGTTAATCTGCATCAATCTGTCCTTAAAGAATAGTATAATTAGGACATTTGCAACATATTCCAGTTTTCTTAAGCTTCTATAAATATCATTATGAAGTCTAAGAATAGCAATATTTAATAATTAGCACTTTTACAGGGTTTTCTAATGTTCAACCCCTACATATATGTGTATGCCTAGAAACAACTTAATTAGCAGTAATCCCACATTGCAAATGCAGGGATCAGGCAGTGACTTAAATGAGGCCAGCTACTGAGTCTACAGCAGATGATTTTACTCAAGGACTTTCTGGGTTATCAACTTTTTGCCACTATTTTGTACCAGAAAAGCAGAATAAGTATTTTGGGCTCTATACCATATGCATCTTTGTGTGTGAGCGTTCACTCAAAGTTTACCTCTATTTCCTGTAGTTGCTCTTGATTAGTTGAATACATCTGCTGCAGAGACGCTTCTAGCTCTGTGTTCCGATCCAGCAATGTCTTTCCCAGCTCAGCAGCGAGGTGAAGATCTAAAAAGAATTGTAAGCATTTTACACAAATGCAGTGATTCTTATGTTAATACAGACAACTGTTTTAAAAACTGTGGGGAGGGGGAAAATAAAAATACCAGAAAAGATTTGTCAGACTTTAATAACAGGTTCATGGCACTTGTAATATCCCCTAAGATTTTCAAGAGAAACTAATCAAAGGCCCAATTCCCAACAGTTCATCCTAACAGATACTCAGAGTTGATTTAGTGGCTTAATATCTAGCCCATGTCTCTAATCTTCCTTTAATACAGCATAGCCTAGTAGTATTCCAACTTTTCTTGTCAGCATCAAATCAAGAAAGCCCACTCTCATACATCCACATTACAAAATAAGAAGCTGAAATGACTGAAGTTATTCTAGAATTTATTTATTTCATTTCAAGTGGATACATATTGGAAAATAGCCACATCAGATATTTTACCATTTCCTACCCAAATTCTTTACGACTCAGCTGAACAAACTACTAATATTAGAGAGTAAGCAAAAAGAAAATGTTGTGGCACCTTAAAGACTAACTCCTGTATTTAGATGTGAGCTTTTGTGCACAGCTACCACTTCAAACATTTCAACTATGTAAAAATATTAAGTTCAAAGCTTGAAACAGGAAACAAAAACAAAACTGTTTTGCCGAATGTAACTTCAGCTTGATAAGAGTCAGGGTTTCTGTGTTTAACTTTGCTACCTAGTTGAAGTTTGGTGTGGATTCAAAGTGCTAGCTTTATACCAGGAATGTGAGTTATTTTTAAACAGGTTAACTTGTGGGTATTTAGCGTGCAAGTACCATCCTGCAGAGAGTCAAGAGATTCAAATCTGCGCAATCTAAATTTAATTAGAAGTCAGTCAAATCAAAACTCATCCCATATTTGTCTCAAGGGCATAAGCAGGCAGTAGCATCTCTGCTTCTACTGTGAGAATATATAGGTGCTCTCTGAAACAAACAGCTCCTGATACCTCCATTCAGGATGAAACTTGTCTCTGGTCTAGGGATGTGAAGGCCCCAGGAAGGGGTGGGGCGTTTCTCCTAAAGATAGTGTTTCACCTTTTCCAGTAAGAAGAAAACATGGGGAAAGTATCCAACAAAAATGATCTCCTTTGTAATGAGTAAAATGATTTTAAGGCAAGGTATCTTAAAATATTAAGAGACTGTGGTGGCTTAGTGGTTAAGATACTGAACTTCATGACTGGCAGGTCAGCAGTTCAAGACCCAAGTGCTGCATGACAGAGTGAGCTTCCATCTATGTCCCAGCTTCTGCCAACCTAGCAGTTTGAAAGTAAGAAATTGCAAGTACAGTCAAACCTCACTTAAAGAGTAACTTGCTTAAAGAGCAGAATTTTCTCTGAATGTTCACTTCGCTTAACAAATAAAACCAACCAAAAATTTGCTTAACAAATAAATCAGGGTTCGCAACCACCACCACCCCCGCCAGAAGTCACAATTGGTCACTTACAATGGTGTTTCGCTTAAAGAGCAAGCTCGCTTAAAGAGCAATTCCGTGGAACACATTATGCTCTTTAAGCGAGGTACAACTGAGTTGTACCTCACTTAAAAAGAGCATAATACGTTCCACAGGATTGCTCTTTAGGTGAGTTTGCTCTTTAAGCGAAACACCATTCTAAGTGAACAACTGGGGGGGATTGCGAACTCCAATTTATTTGTTAAGCGAATTTTTGGTTAGTTTTGTTAAGCGAAGCGAACATTCAGAGAAAATTCTGCTCTTTAAGCGAGTTACTCTTTAAGTGAGCCGCTCTTTATGTGAGGTTTGACTGTAGATAAATAGATACCACTTTGGTGGGAAGGTAAACATCATTCCGTGCACTAGTGTTTAGTCATGCCTGCCACATGTCCATGGAAAATGTATGCAAACACAGATAGCACTGGCTCTTTGGCTGTAAACAGAGATGAGCACTGAATCCTAGACTCTGATATGACTGGCTTTTGAGCAAGGGCAACCTTTCCCTATCTTAAAATATTAACAACAGCATTGCATGCAGATTTTAACATATGCTACAGAATTAGAGAACAATTCCTGAGCAGAGCATAGACCCATGCAACCTTCACATTCAAAACACGTTTCTATACTTTGTGGGAGCCACCTCTTCATTATACAATATGAGTATACTGTACAGGGAAACATTTCAGTGTTCTGGATTGCTGCTTGTTGCCTTCTTGTGACCCTCTGTTACTGTTTAGTAGAGACTATTACAACAGAAGCAAAATTGTTTCTGTCCAAATACTACTTTTGATTTTACTACAAAAATACATGATTTCTTTTTTCTTGGTTTGTGTGCACATGTAGCAAAGGGTGCAGCAACTTGCAGCTGTTTGTTAGTTACAAGGCATTTATATTTTAAATGTGTACATATGCTAAACAGTAAAATGCTGCCATATATCATGAACAAAGCATTCAATGTTGCAAATAATTAAAGGTTTGGCAGAAAAATAAGCATTGGATACATTTCAATTTCTCAAAAATGCCAGGTTATTTTTTTCCAGGGGGTATCCCAAAATTTCTAGGAATTTTACATTTCTAGTCCTGCTGCTATGATAAAGGTCACCCTTGATCAAAAGCCAGTCATATCCGACTCTAGGGTTCAGTGCTCATCTCTGTATATAGCCAAAGAGCCAGCGCTGCCTGCATCTGCAGACATTTCCGTGATCATGTGGCAGGCAGGACTGCAGTGGTTCAAGTGGTTAAGATGCTGACTGGAAGGTGCCAAGTCAGCAGTTCAATACCTGAGTACTGCATGATGGAATGAGCTCCCGTCTCTGTCCCAGCTCCTTCCAACCTAGCGGTTCAAAAGCAATAAATTGCAAATAGATAAATAGGGACCACTTCAGTGGGCAGGTAAACAGCATTCTGTGCACTCCGGTGTCTAGGCATGCCTGCTGCTATGCTATCTGTCAATATGACCACCTTTTCAGTTTCCAGACATCTATGTTTTACAATGTTATTTTTTTTCTTTTCACCTATATAGATCTAATTTAGGAATAGACACATTACATGAATTGCCTCAGGAGCCAACAGTTATTGCCTCTTCTTAGTGCCTTTAAATAAATGTCATTTTCCCCTGTACCCCCAGACTGTTGGACATTTATGCTCTTTAAAAGATATCTAAGCTAGGATTCAGCATAAACATTTGTAACATTTTCCAGAGCTGTCATGACACCAGCTGCTGTTTAACTTGCAGGCAACAACCAAAAGAATGCAGAACTCATACCAATTTAAATGCCACAGTGAAAAGTGACAAAGTAATGAAACAGAATAGCACGCTATTATTTTATCTTTAAATACTTCTCGTGCTCAATAGTTCAAAGTTTTGTTACAACATCAACAGTGGTTTCCTAATCATGATTTTCTAGTAAGTGGTCAAAGTCTAAAAGGAACAGAATAATCTTTTCATTTTAAAGCCTACTTTTCTACTTCTGTCATAGTGTTCAGAATGGGACTACACATGGTTAGATAGTAAAATGCACGCACAGTGGTAATACAACCTTGTTAAGGTTTTAAAATAGAGCAGGATAGGCAAACCCCATGTGGAGTATATTTTTGATACTTTGGCAGCCAAAACTGTGTGTTGTAGCTAACTAAATGTTAATCCTTTACAATATTGACAATTCGCTAATTATTCATTAAAAGAGTTTTTTGCCTTCTAAATTGTAATAGTTTGGGGTTTCATTATGATTGAACTCCTCACCATATCCTCAACATATTTTCCTGATTATTCACTAGCACTGACTTCTTCAACACGCATGTCAAATTGGTTGTTATTTTCTAAGTGGCAACATGCAGTAACATATACAGTAAAACTTCCCATAAAGAGCGCCTCATTTAGAGACTAACTCGCTTAAAGAGCAGAATTTTCTCTGAATGGTCACCTCACTTAACAACTAAAACCAACTGAAAACCTGCTTAACAAGTAAATCAGGGTTCGCGTTGGCAATCATCCCCCCCCCCCCAGGAGTCACAATTGGTCACTTACTATCGCAACTCTAATCTCTTCCATTCTCTCACCCTTGTTGTATGAAGTGATGTTTAACAAAACAATGTGTTTTGTGTATGTGATGCTTGCAAAAACAAATTAAAAATGCCCACCTATGCAAGCATATCAAATGAAGATACAAAATTGGACAGTTCCTAAAGCGTTTAACTACACTTTAGTCTGTACTGAATACTGCATGACATTTTGAGCACCTGTCTCTGTCCCAGCTCCTGCCAACCTAGCAGTTTGAAAGCAAGAAATTGCAAGTAGATAAATAGCGACCACTTCCGTGGGAAAAGAGTCCCAAACGGAGTTGTTCCAGCAAAAATCATTTCAACCCAGAAAGTACCTTTGTGTGCTTCTGACATGATTTTAAAAAATTAGTCTCACGACATTAACCGCGGCCATCCCTCCACTCAACCAAATGGGATATAAGGAAGCAGAACTAAGAACTACTAAACCATGAAATGGTGAATGAGAAAGCACTGTGAGAAGATTAATGGGGGATACCAGCTCAAGGTGGAGAGAAAAAAGTTGAGGGGAAGAGAAACAACAAAGAGATAAAGAGAAACAAAATTTTTAAAATCCAAATGAGAGAAATAAAAGGACAAGGAAGAAAAGCTCTTGACATTGTACAGCACACCTCAGGAAGATACTGTTTGTGTAATTACTTTCTTGACTGTTTGGGGTTTTATGGCTATACCACCACCAAAACAGGACAATGACAGATGTATTTAACAGTAAATAAAACATGGGAAGGCTAGGGAGGTATATGAGGACTGAACCAACATGAAGCATAAACCCTTAACATTCAAAGGGCTGAAATAGGATGCCTGCTGGAGGTCACTGATAACAAGGGGTAAATGATTTTTTTTAAAAAGAGCAAACAATTTTTAAAAATATGTATGTGAAAGAAAGAAGGAAAGAAAGAAAAACGACCTGGTGAGAAAGGAAAACAAATATCCTCCTTTTTTACAACTTAAAAGAAACATAACAAAATTACATAACTAATAAGTGCACCCACCACCCATGGGACATTATGTACTTCAACCATTTGCAGTGGAACCTCATACAAGAATCACCCCATATAGCAACGAAATCGCATAACAATTAGGTTTTGGGGGAAATGGCATCCCGCATAACAATTTTCCCTATGGAAAAAAACGTACAACAATTTTTCAATGGGAAAAACCACTTAGCAAAAAAAAAAACCCTAAAACATTGTACGATGCATCCCATAGGGAAAATTGCTATAAGATGCATGCATCGTATAACAATTGTTTCGTACAAGAACGAACCTCATGGAACGGATTAAAATCGTTGTATGAGGTACCACTGTGCGCGCGCCCGCGTGTGTGTGTGTGTGTGTGTACAGTAAAATCTCGGATAACGCTAAAACCTGGTTCCACAAGTCTTGGTGTTATCCGATTTTTAGTGTTATCCGATGCATGTTAAAATCCTATGGGATCCATAGAGATACATTGTAACCACACAGGCTTTAGCGGTTGTTATCTGATGCATCCCATAGGATCTTAATGTTATCCGATGCAATTCTCCCCCCCAGATTGCTTAATGTTATGCGATTTTAGTGTTATCCGATACTAATGTTATCCAAGGTATTACTGTGTGTGTGTGTGTGTGTGTATGTATATATATATATATATATATATACAGTAAAACCTCATATAACACTAAAACCTGGTTCCACAAGTCTTCGTGTTATATGATTTTTAGTGTTATCTGATCCTCTATGGGATCCATAGAGATACATTGTAACCACACAGGCTTTCGCGGTTGTTATCTGAAGCATCCCATAGGATCTTAATGTTATCTGATGCAATTCTTCCCCCCAGATTCCTTGATGTTATGCGATTTTAGTGTTATTCGATACTAATGTTATATGAGGTATTACTGTATATATATATATATAGACAGACAGATAGATAGATAGATAGATAGATATAGATACACACACACACACACACACACAGCGGTGGTTTAGTGGCTTTGATGCTGAACTTGATGGTTGGAAGGTCAGCAGTTTGAGACCTGAGTGCTGCACGATAGAGTGAGTTCCTGTCATCTGTCCCAGCTCCTGCCAACCTAGCAGTTTGAAAGCAAGAAATTGCAAGTAGATAAACAGGTACCACTTCGTCTAGTCATGCCTGCCACACATCCACAGAGATGTCTGCAGACACAACAAGCGCTCGCTCTTTGGCTGTAAATGTAGATGAGCACCAAACTCTAGTCAGGCACAACTGGCTTTCGAGCAATTTACACACACTCGCTTGTTCCCTATTTTCAAAAAGGTGCCTACAATATTCTTGTCAGGGTCTCGCTCTTTTTTAATTGTATATACAGTACTCAATAAACTCTCCAAATCTCTTTCAAATCTTTTTTTTAATTCCTTTAATTCACACGTCATTGTCTCATTTATTGCAGCAGCCCATAACCCTTCTTTACACCAGTCATCCGAGGAGAAATGTGAAAAAGTGGGGAGAGAGAAGAGCCAACCCACCACAAGACTAATCATGGGTGGGTAATTAATTAACTAATTGCGTTCCCCCCCCCCCCCCCGCATTTATAGCGCTGGTCCCTCCAAGCAGGTGGATCGACTCCCCTTATCCCTCCCGTCTCCTCAGCGAGTCCGCCTTTAAAGGGTTTTATTGCTAAATTACTCGGGGGTTAAATGTCCTCCTCTTTCATTGTATCCTCCTACTTTTAACCTGTTTTTCCTCCTGTTTCGTGTGATCCTATTTTATCCTGAGGTGTTTTATTTTTAACCCGCAATGTTCAGACGACTAACCGGTTAATAAGGGGTGGGTTTTTTAAAAAATGAAATAGACCGGCTTTTTAAAAAAATCAAACCCCCTTCACACCTCAATATGAATAAAATAAATAAAATAAACCGTCGTTTCCCCCCCCCCCGCCATTGTTTCCTCATATCTCTCCCTCACACACACCCCAATTTTAACCGTGAAACCTCCTTCGTGCCCCCCTTCCAGCGTCTCCTCAGGGCTTCGTCTCCTCAGAAGTCGTCCCCACCCCCCCGGGGAGACTTTTGTCCCCTCAGCATTTCGCCCCCCAACCGCCTCAGCCCCCCCCCCATTTAAACCGTGAAACCTCCTTGGCGCCCCCCTTTCCAGCGTCTCCTCAGGGCGTCGTCTCCTCAGAAAGAGGAGACTTTTGTCCCCTCAGCATTTCGCCTCACCTTGCTGCAGGTCCTGCTGGTCGTACCAAGGCTCATCCTCGCGGATCTCGAACTCCTCCACCAGGTTGTCGGTTAACATGGTGGTCGCCTCAGGCCGGCCGCCTCCTTCCTTCCCCCAACGGGGGACGAAGGTTATCTACGGAGCGCTCCCCCCCACCCCCGTATTCCCTTTCTATCTTCCCCTCAGCCCCGAAGCGCTCCGCTCGCTCCTTTTTAAACCCGCTCCCGAGCTCTCCCGAGCGCTTCCGAACGCCCGCCGCCCCCCTCCCCTCGGCCAAAGGAGCCGAAGCCCTCCGCTCGCTCCTTTAATAAACCCGCTCCCGAGCTCTCCCGAGCGCTTCCGGACGCAGCCGAACGCGCGCCGCCCCCTCCCCTCCGGCGCGCCGGCATCGGGGCAACGTGGCAAGACGTTGGGGCGGTAGCGATTCAAAACGGGGCGACAGCCGGAGGAGGAGCCAATGGGCAGCCTCCCTCGGCGGACGGGCCCGGCCAATCCGCCGCCGGGCCGCAGGCGGCTCGGCCAATGGGGTGCGAGAGGCGGGGCGCGTCGCGGAGGCCCGCCCCTCGGGTTGCTTCCTCGCTGCCCGACAGCGGAGGGCTGGTTAGTGTCGTGAGGCTCTTTGGGGTGGTGTGTGTGTGTGTGGTCGGGAGGAGGGTCGGGTGGCTGTTGCTAGGGGATGGTTGCTAGGATGTGGAGGGTAGGAAAGGAGGAATTAAACAGGCGGTGTGTTTTTTAACGGCAGCTTTTTGGCTTTCTCTACAATGAGCTCCCGTCTCTGTCCCTGCTCCTGCCAACCTAGCAGTTCGAAAGCAAGGAATTGCAAGTAGATAAATAGGGACCCACTTCGGTGGGAAGGTAACAGCGTTCCGTGTGCTCTGTGGTGTCTAGTCATGCCTGCCACATGACCATGGAAACGTCTGCAGAAGCAGACAGCGCTGGCTCTTCGGCTTAGAAACAGAGATGAGCACTGGCCCCTAGAGTCAGATATGACTGGCTTTCGAGCAAGGGAAACCCTTACCTTTACTATCTATCTCTAGCATCCGCATCGTAGGTACCCAGTGTGGTATAATGGGATGGAGTCAGTGATGGGATGTAACAGGTTATCACCAGTTCTCCAGAACCAGTAGTCACTTTTCCCAGTGTCCCAGAGAACCTGTAGCAGCTTGGGGGGGGGGGGAAACCACCTTCGGGGGTTACCTTTTCACTGGTTCCCCCACTGCACATGCATGCCAAGCACTTGGTGTGCATGCACACCTAGTGCTTGGCACATATGCACGGCCTCCTTGCTGTCCTCCCAAACGGGGAGGAGGAAGAGAAGCTGCTAGCCTGAAGCTACCTATAGCCTGAAGCTCCCTATTTTTATTATTTTGTATTTTTTCTTTGCCCCCGCCCATGACATGACATCATGATGTTAGCTCCACCCACACTGTGATGACATCACGGTGGGGTAGTAAAATTTTTGACATCCCACCACTGGTCGCGTGGCTGTTGCCAGGGGTGGCGGTGGTTGCTAGGATGTGGACGGGTAGGAAAGGCGAAATTAAGCAGGCGGTGTGTTTTTTAACGGCAGCATTTTGGCTTTCTCTACTGCAGGACGGGATGAGCTCCCGTCTCTGCCCCTGCTCCTGCCAACCTAGCAGTTCGAAAGCAAGAAATTGCAAGTAGATAAATAGGGACCCACTTCGGTGGGAAGGTAACAGCGTTCCGTGCGCTCTGGTGTCTAGTCATGCCTGCCCACATGACCATGGAAACGTCTGCAGAAGCGGACAGTGCTGGCTCTTCAGCTTTGAAACAGAGATGAGCACTCGCCCCTAGAGTCAGATATGACAGGCTTTCGAGCAAGGGAAACCGTTACCTTTACTATCTATCTCTAGCATCCGCATCGTAGGTACCCAGTATGGTATAATGGGATGGAATAGTGGTCTAGACTCTAGGACCTTGATTCAAATCCCTGCTCAGCTGTAGGAAACCACTGGAGGAGGAGAACTGGTGGAACCACATCTTAAATATCCTATTTGCTGGCATATAAGACGCATCAGAGTACAGTAAAACCTCGGATAATGTTAAAACCTGGTTCCACAAGTCTTGGTGTTATCCAATTTTTAGTGTTATCCGATGCATGTTAAAATCCTATGGGATCCATAGAGATACATTGTAACCACACAGGCTTTAGCGGTTGTTATCCGATGCATCCTATAGGATCTTAATGTTATCCGATGCAATTCTCCCCCCCCCCCCAGATTGCTTAATGTTATGTGATTTTAGTGTTATTCGATACTAATGTTATATGAGGTATTACTTATAAGACGCACCCAGTTATTACCAAAATAGGCCACTATAGGCAACTATATACAGTACAATAAGCACTCAATTTTTCCAGTGTATTTTAAGGCGGGGAGGGGCGTCTTATATGCTAGCAAACATTGTGTAAAGAGGTAAAGGTGTCTTCGGTGGGAAGGTAACAGCGTTCCGTGCGCTCCGTGGTGTCTAGTCATGCCTGCCACATGTCCGTGGGAACGTCTGCAGAAGCGGACAGCGCTGGCTCTTCGGCTTTGAAACAGAGAAGAGCACTGACCCCTAGAGTCAGATACGGCTGTCTTTAGAGCAAGGGAAACCTTTACCTTTTACCTGTAAATAAACCATATTATAGTCGAAGGGTTTATTTCCAAGTTAAACGTGTTTCTTGTTTGGGGGGAAGAGGTGGAACGAGACTTAAGTTTTACAAATGGGTGTTTCTCCTAAACAGCCCTAAGGCTTTAAAAAAAGATAATTCTGCTTTAAAATGTTGTAAATTAGGGGTTACCAACCTTTTAACGCTGTGGGCCTGACCAAGCCCCATGGACAGCTGAGCGGGCTGAAACAGACCCACAGGAAGGAGAAGTAAATGTGCCTGATTCTGCATTTACAACAGCCATGGGTCCATTTACAGCTGACTTAACAGCATTTATGCGTGGGCGGGCAAGTTGTGGCTGTCGTAAACATGCCGGCTTCCACTTCCGTATATGGTGGCAGTGACAGGCCACATGAAAGGGTGCCGTGGGCCGAGTCCAGCCCACAGGCCATAGGTTGGGAACCTCTGTTGTTAATTAATGAATACATGGTTGGTAAAAGAAGCTAACTGAGGAATTTCCCAGGCTCAAGAAGAGGTATGTAAAGTAACTGGTTTAAAGGGAATATGAGATTCCGTCCTTACTAGATTAAAACAAGTACAGTACCTGTACAACTGTTCTTACTCCTCCAGAACTGGCCATACTTGTCTTATCTTGCAGACATCTGTTAAAGATAGAGCAACTTTTTTTCATTAAACTATGGAGTAGACATCACTAATAATTATTTATTTATTTATTTATTTATTTAGATTTATTATCCCGCCCCAATCAGGCGAACCTGACTCTAGGCGGCTTACAGAATATTCATAAATTAAAACCTTAAGGTTCGAAATTACTTTAAAAAATCAATTTAAAAAGAGTTAAACCATGAATTTACAAAGATCTAAAAGATTTTAAAAGGTTAAAAAGTTTAAAAGTGTGAGGGAGGGGTGGCTGTCCCATCAGATCAGCCACCCAACATGGGACCCCATATTCCTGGAGCCCCACACCTGCCCTGCCAGCCAGGTTTTTAGGCCCTTCCGAAAGGGCAGGAGCTCTGTCTGTAGACGTAACTCAGTTGGCAGGAGGGAATAATTTTGTGTCAGAAATTATTCTGGGTTGAAAAGATTTTTGCTGGAGAAACTCTGGAGGTTCCTTTCATGGCCCCAAGATCTTCTCCCACTGAAGTGGTCCCTATTTTATCTACTTGCAATTTCTTGTTTTCAGACTGCTAGGTTGGCAGGAGCAGGGACAGAGACAGGCACTCAAACCGTCATGCAGTACCCAGGTCTCGATCTGCTGACTTGCCAGTCTTCCAGCTAACAAGGCGAGCTTCTTAACCACTGAGCCACCACAGCCCCTTAGAAATCACTTAATCCACTGCACACATTCAAAACAAGATTTGTTTTGCATTATTCTGCAACAGTATAAGTAACATTCTTTAATTTTTTAGATTTTCTTCCTCAAAGTTTCAAGACATACATAAAAGTTATAAACTCACAATCCAATTTATTCAAAACAATCTTTTGGCAAATGTTAAGCAGCTAATCACATCCTGCCACATTTTGACATATGACAAGCCGAGACCACCTGCCAAGACAGTCTACTTTAAATGTTTATTTTTGCTTAGCGTTTAGCTAAAATTGGTCCCCTGCAATTTTCACTGGGTGCTTTTCCTCTGTTAAGTGTGGAAGCAAACGACAGTGTTCAGAAAAAGCTGGCCAGCTGTTCCCGTACTTGAACAAGGGTACTTGTGTTGACCTGTTCCAGCAAAAACAAAGAAGTTATCTTGTTATTTCTTGAAGACTGTCAGGTTTATTTTATTCCAACCATCTAAGTGCTGCAGCACACTATCAGTTAATTGTGTTCTCAGATTTTAATATTTAGCTTATCCTTATAGTTGTGTGGGTACTTTGGAGTACGTATTTCATTTTAGGGAGGTTCACTTATTTCAAGACCCACTGGAGGAGTAATGTTTCTTTCTATATAGTGAAGAATTTACATCTGATTCTTCATTCAGTATGATTATTGTGTTAGAATTACATTTAAAACTTACCACACGATAGTTGGAGGTAGGACCAGAGCATTAGAAACAGATCACAAAAATAGGCTGACTAATGCTCAGTGTTTTGTGTAAATGAAAAAGTCTAGTATTCCTCCTTATTCCAGGCATCAGTTTAGCCAACTGAGTAATTAACTTATTCTCACTAGAACCCTTGTGGATTTTATTTTGTCATCTGATCATCCTTCTTTTGCCTGTTGTTTTATTATGTTTTATTCTACTCAGGTACTCCTAATGCCTTTGGTTTGTGTTGACGGTGGTATTCAGTTATCCAAATGTTGAAACCAATGTATTAAAAAAACCAAGAAGGTAAGGGCCTTGTATTATTCCATACATACTTCACTGAAGGTTAACACAAAAGCAAGATTTATTTTGTTACAGTTTTCCTTACCTTTCTTAATTTTTCCTGATTGGATTCATTCAGAGAGAACCTGTGCAGCCCTACATGTTGTTGTTGTTGTTGTTCAGTCGCACAGTCGATTCTGACCCTCTGCGACCCCGTGGACCATCGCCCGCAGGCACTCCTGTTCTCCACCATCCCCCTCAACTCACTGAGCTCTGTGCCCATTGTCTCCACAATACTATCTATCCATCTCATTTTTGGCCGCCCCCTTTTTCTTTTTCCCTCCACCCTTCCCAGCATCAAGGCTTTCTCAAGCGAATCCTCTCTTCTCATTTGATGTCCAAAGTACCTTAGCTTCATCTTTACTATTTGACCTTCTAAGGAGCAGTCAGGGTTGATTTCTTCTAAGATTGACCTATTTGTTCTCCTTGCTGTCCAGGGGACTCTCAAAATTCTCCTCCAACACCACATCTCAAAGGCATCTATTCTTCTGCGCTTCGCTTTCCTAATGGTCCAGCTCTCACAACCATACATTGCCACAGGGAATACCATTGCTTTGACAATACGAATTTTTGTTTTCAATATGATGTCTCTACTTTTCATTATGCTCCCCAGGTTTCTCATTGCTTGCCTCCCAAGAATCAATCGCCTTTTTATTTCATGACTGCAATCCCTACATGCAACAACATTAAATGCGCAAACGGTACATCAGGATTCTCACCTGACTCTTTTTTTGCCAACAGTAATGAGAGTAGTTGTTGTAGTGGAAATAATTGTGGGTTATGTAGTAATGCTGTCCGTGTTCAATTGTATTTATTGGATCTGACTTTACACACTGGATCTGAGTCAATATGCTGGATAGTCTGTCAGTGAGTGAGTAGTGAGAAAATATTGCCCTCTGGTGGATTGTGCGAAGATGCTAATTACCCCAAAATTAATGTCTTCTAATAGCATTGGTTTTGACTTGACAGCTTTTATTTGCTAAAAATATGTGGCCAGTTTATGGCAGAAACCCTTTAAAATAGCAGCAGCGGGAATGTACTTTGAAAATATGAACCCTAAGATGTATTTTTAACGATTTGCTAAAACTGCAAAGTGTGGTTATCGGGTACACAGCTTTTGGTTTAAACCTACATCAGTTGAGAAGAGATACCCACTCGTTGGTATTGGTCCACCTAAGATCAGGAGAGAAGTACCAGCGGATGCTGAGAGAACTAAGCAAGAGAATGACCCTTGACGCCCTCTGAACAGATATGAGCCTCAAGTCTGCCGGCTTAGTTCCAGGAAGAGCTTTGTGGCAAGAACAAACATTCTTGAGGGTACACAAGAACAAAACCAAATTAGAAGATGGAGGAAGGAGCTTACTGGGCAAGGAACAACATTCAAGGTGGATATAGCTGAAGATCTCAATCTCCCCTACGTCACCTGGAGGACCCTGAAAAGGCTGAGAGTTGGAGTCCCTAAATGCAAGACCAACATGCTCATGTGGGTACTGCTGGTGGACACAGTGTGAATGTGGAGAGACACAGAGTCCGGCCCATTTGCTGGTCTGACCATTGCTGCCAGAAACCTGCATTGATGAGGACTTAAGTTTGGCTAATGACAAAGCCAAGAAAGTGGCTTCATTTTGGCAGCCCAGGGTCTGATCAGGATACGAAAGAAGAAATGTACATAGATGAAATTATTAAATTATTGAAAATCATATCTTCCATGCAACATATCAGGCTGTTATATACAGTAAAACCTCATATAGCACTAAAACCTGGTTCCACAAGTCTTCGTGTTATATGATTTTTAGTGTTATCTGATCCTCTATGGGATCCATAGAGATACATTGTAACCACACAGGCTTTCACGGTTGTTATCTGAAGCATCCCATAGGATCTTAATGTTATCTGATGCAATTCTTCCCCCCAGATTCCTTGATGTTATGCGATTTTAGTGTTATTCGATACTAATGTTATATGAGGTATTACTGTACATATAAATGCATTACATTAGCAGCATCATAGCACATACCAGTACATGACACACAATAGCAACAGTAATTACCAATATGTGGTTTAAATCGTGACTCTGGCTCTACTACTTTGACAAACAGATAATAGCATCACTGCTCTTTTATTAAAGTAAAATAAGCAATTTTAAAGTCTGTGTACAGAAATACTTATGGACAATGTTTGAGTGATGTTCCTTTGTCTCTTCAGTGCTGTATAGCAGTAATAATGAATGCATTACATAATTTAAATCTCCTTTGTTGGCCACTTGCCAGAATCCATGCAATCCTGTTAACAGAATTGGTGATCCCTTTCTCATCCCCTTGCACTGTTAAATCCTGGTTTGGAGGACTGCAAAACCTCTTGGAGCAGATGTTTGGCATTATGGAGGCTACAGTGGGAGTGAATGAAAGTCCTGATTCAATTAGTGGTAGATATATTATTGCACATGTGTGAGGATTATGAATTAGTGGTAGATACTGTATACTATTAGTGGTAGATATACTATTGTATCTGATTCCTAATATTTATTTAATATTGTGCCTTTCTCTGAAAAGAAGAACTCAGTGTTACACAGACATATTGCAAGCCACATTATTGCATCCGTATTTATGTTGATTTGTTTAAACTGGTGGGTGTATGTACCATGTTAAAAAGATTGAAGGACTGAACATGAGAAAGTCATATACTTTTGAAATGCTTTATTTCATCTTGGGTAAAATGTCTGTTGCTTTCTCTTCAATCATTTGTAACCTACTTTATACACAAACATTGCTAGACTCAACTGGATGTACTTCCAAGTAAACAGACAAAATTCCCATGGGCTTTAAATATTGTATATGTATATAAAGGTTTCCCTTTTGCTTAAGATGGAATTCTTTTTCTGCCATATCTGAATCCAAATATTGGCAATCCACATGGCGATCAGCCATGAAGACTATCCTGAGAATATAATGCAGTGGCCTTTCATCCGCCTTCCACATCATAGCATGACACCCGTACCACTGATCCAGTTCCACAATTCACTTTCTGGTCCTGGGCCCTTTTGGCATGGAAAGTCATCCTCAGCCCCAGGCTAGTATTTGATGAAGCTGCTGCCCTCCATCAAGATGGATTCAAGTGTGATTTAAACCACTTTGGGACCATCACCCTTCCCTATGGACTTCAGCATCCAAGCCGTTAGTCCTCAGATTTTCAGCTTAATTAACCGCCGCCTGACACTCGGCATTGAGTTGATGGCAGTATGGTCTACTCCAGGGGTGCCCAACCTATGGCTCGCGGGACCAGTCTATGTGGCCTGCCACTGCTGCATGTGGAAGTGGGACACGTTTACATCAGATGTAAAACGTGCCCACACCTGTCATAAACATGGAAGTAGGTGCGTTTACAGCTGTCGCAAACGCACCTGCTTCTGGGAGGAGGGGGGTATGGTCAGTCCTGCTCAGCTGTCCGGGGACATGGTCAGGCCCACAGCGTGAAAGGTTTGGGCACCCCTGGTCTAATACCATAGCAGCATAACCTGGCCAGACTATCAATATGGAATTACAAGTATTATATTGGTGTGATACTGTTTATGGACATTATAACTATTTGTTATTATTTTGTGATGTATATTTTTTAATCTCAGGGAAAGAGAAAGACGTTGGGAAAATGAAGGTTATATCACGAATTCATCGTAATGCTCTGGCATATTCCATGACAACACTTGGTGCTGGGATGATGAACAGTATCTTCAATTTCTATTACGTTAAACTCTTTTTAAATCGATACAAAATCTCAGAAGCATCATTTCACCAAGCACAGGTGCAGCAAACATTATATTCCTTTTTCTTTATATTTTTATATGTGTATGTTTTTATTGCAGAGCATGCCAGTGTTCTAACTACAGTAATACCTCATATAACATTAGTATCGAATAACACTAAAATCGCATAACATTAAGGAATCTGGGGGGAAGAATTGCATCAGATAACATTAAGATCCTATGGGATGCTTCAGATAACAACCGCTAAAGCCTGTGTGGTTACAATGTATCTCTATGGCTCCCATAGGATTTTAACATGCATCAGATAACACTAAAAATCATATAACACCAAGACTTGTGGAACCAGGTTTTAGTGTTATATGAGGTTTTACTGTACATGCAAATGCACTGACTAAAGCCCTTAGGATGTAGTTACTTTTAGATAATAATAACTACTCCATTATTAGATGTTGCCTGTTCCAGACTCTAGTGTAATTTCTGTGTACAGTCCCAAGATATAAAAATAATTTACCTATATATATTTTGTGTCTGTAAACTCTATTCACAGTGCTGTTAATGTGACTATTATGGTAATTGTTTGCTCCTTCTCATATCAGTCATCTGGTATAACCTGATATTTTCTCCTAGCCGTGCCTTAGAAAAGCGGATTAGAACCAAGGAATTCTGGAATTTGTTATCTTTTAGATTGCATGTTACACAGAGAGGCACGCTTCCCTCTGTCTTGCAAAAGATTAACATACAAACTCTTCAATGCTTTCTTTCTCTTTGTCATAGAGCAGAATCTAAGCTTGTAGCTCCTGTTAACAGTCTTGCTTGGTCTGTTCTAATGTTATTCCGGATAGATTACAACATACATTACAAAATTGGGATACACTTATATGAACACAAAAGAAGCATTGCATATATGTCCTCTGGAATGATATACAGTTTAGTCTCATTTGTTGCCTCACTCAACTCCTCTGTAAGTTCCATTGATTTAAATAGGTCCTCTCTAATTGTTCACTATGCTAAAGTAAGTCGCAAAGTATGCCCATTTGAATCAAACTGCATACATAAACATATACCCTAAATTTTCTGAAAGTTAGTAACTGTTATTAAAGGTAAAGGTTGCTCTTGCTCAAAAGCCAGTCATATCTGACTCTAGGGTTCAGTGCTCATCTCTGTTTATAGCTAAAGAGCCAGTGCTGTCTGTGTCTGCAGATCTTTTCGTGAACATGTGGCAGGCATGCCTAGACACCAGAGTGCACAACACTTTACCTTCCCATCAAAGTGGTACCTCTTTATCTACTTGCAATTTCATGCTTTTGAACTGCTAGGTTGGGAAGAGCTAGGACAGAGGCGGGAGCTCACTTCCATCATGCAGCACTTGCGTCTCGAACTGCTGACCAGCTGACCTTCCAGTCGTCATGTTCAGCTTCTTAACCACTAAGCCACCGCAGTCCCAGAACCCAGAAATCATTGTCTTAAGCATCTCAAATAATTTTAAAATCCCTGCTAGTTGTGAATCTCATGAGGTATTTTCAAGTCAGTTTCTTTCTGTGCATGGAGTGAACATAAAAGGAACAGAGTTATACATTGCTCTGAACTTCTTAGAATGGCTGGGTGAAAACTGAATGAGTCTGAATATAGAATTTACATTTAGTCATCAAAACTCAATTAACCCGTTCTATTTTGCTGTTGTCCAATTGCATCACACATTATTTCCCATATAATGTTTTGCATAACTTTTTTTAGTGGTGTAAGCTGCTCTGAGTAAAGTGGGGATGTTGTTGTTTATTCATTCAATTTCTATTCTACCCATCTAGCTTAAAAACCTACTCTGGGAGGTTTACACAATTAAAAACATAACATATACAATACAAATAGACTAAATAAAGAACTGGAGACAAGTGGTAGTACAATAAATTAAGAAAAACCTTGGGAAGAGTCTTCTCAAAAGCTTTCATAAAAAACAAAGTCTTCATTTCCTTCCTAAAAGAAAGGAGGGAAGAAGGCTTGCAGACTTCAAGAGGAAGGTTATGCTATAGTTAAGGGTGTTAACACCGAGAAGGCCTCGTTTTTTTGTGGGAGATTTGCAGACCTCTCTTGGGATAAACACCGTCAACCACAAAGATTCAACAGATCTAGTATGATGAGCAGTGGAACTAAGAAATTGAAAATAAACATGGTTTTTCTTGTTTTTACCCAGATTGTTTTTATGATATGGAATGCTATTAACGATCCCCTCTTTGGATATATCCAAGACAACTCCAAGGTGCCATGCTGCTCTCGACGCCAGTTTTCCATCTTGTATGGAGCTCCACTGTATGGTTTGGCCTTTTTGCTTCCTTGGTTTCCTTGGAAACAATATGAAGAAAATGACTGGCTTAATGGCCTTCATCTCATCATCACTTTGTGTGCTTTCGATGGCCTGCTCACGTTTGTCTTGTTAGCACAATGTGCACTCTTTGCCGAAATTTCCACTAGACATGAAAATAGGCTCCAACTTATTAAGTATAACCAAGTGGCGAGCTTAGTTGGATCCACCAGCATCCTTTTCTGTGGCTTAATTACAGATAATATGGAGAACTTCACCTATTTTCAAGCCTTTGTGGTTGTAGTAGGAGCAGTTGCAACTGCTTGCATGTGTTACACTGGATTATACAGCACAACTGAGTATGAGCAGCAGGACATTTCTGCGGAGGGACCTGAATTAGAAATGGACGAGAGGACTCTCTCTTGGTCTTCTGTAATTTCCTTGACCAAGCAGATCATGACTCAGAAAAACTTTTTGCTTTTTGTGACCATGAACTTCTTTCAAGTCTTCCATTTGGCATTTTGCAACAATTTCATGATGATCTTTGCAGATAATCTCATTCCTAGGGATGTTCTATCGTCCTCTGTCAAAAGCATCATGTATGGAGCAGGCTTTATCTGTCCTCAGGTAAGCAGAAAACCTCTGTTATTTCTCTTAAGACATTAAGAAACAAAGTAAAATTGTCTAGTTCATTAAAAACTAAAATTAGCTTGTGGTTGCTTATAGACAGAGGTGACAGAGAATTGTGGTGTTTGGATGGTGAGAATGTCAGTGTTGTTTGTTTCTGCCAGTGCAGCTAATATTATGCGGAGTCCAAGTCTAACAAAAATTGCACTCATACTGGTCTTGCGGTCTCTCAATCACTGGTTCCATTCCAGCCAATTTGGGTCTGTACTTTGCTGTCCCCTGATGTGTTTCCTGGAGCAGATGTATAGCATATTTGTATTTCCTGCACATGTCCATTAGCAGGACACTCTTGTTACTTGAAAGTCCCTCATTATTGAGATCATTGTTATACGGTTGGCCTTAACAAAGACCTTTTTGTGGATTCATTCCTCAGTTGAGTGTTAGAAATATTAGCCAGCAAGGATGCCGCCCAGGGTACACCCAATTGTATTCACAATCTTCGAGGAGGCTCTTTCTATATAGCCCTCTTAAGACGTTAATACTGTATGCTGATTCCTAAGAAATATCTTTCCTTACACTACTTGCAAGACTAATTGTTCATTTTTTTGCAGACAGCTTTTTCATATTGTAGAACAGATGTTATGCTGTAATACACTTGATCTTAGCAAAATTGTTGAGATAGTTGTGCAAACTTTCTAGAGTATTTTAATATTTATTCTTTTAGCTAAAAATAGTTCTAAGCTACTTTTAGCACATGCAATGACTTCTGTACACACACACACACTCAGCTTTAACTATAGGGACAAGAATTCATGAACAATTAAATATATTTTTAACTAACTGACAAAATATTTGGATATCCCATTGCATGTATGTAAAGTGACATAATAATGGAAGAATAAGTATGGAAGTAAATGTTTTTGAAGTGTTAGCTGTAATATGTAAGCATATCAGATAAGAAACAATAAAACATTTTGGCATCTTAAAGACTAACTTCTATATTTTAATGTTACCTTTTATGGATCAAGTCCACTTCATTAGAACGTTTTATGAAAGTAAAAACCTATTATGAATTGTGATTCTAAGAACCAGATGAGGCAGTTGTATATCATATGGAGTAGTTGTCTGATTGGAAAATTTGACTCTTTAGCAGTAAGGTTTTGGATTTTTTTTTTTTTGGTGATAAGTTATCCTTTAATTTATCATCTTTTGTCTCCCATCCATGTACTCCCAGCCAACATCAAAACCTTGGCATGTACCCATTTTATACTGCCCTCAAAGCAGAATCCATCAACATACAGTATTCAAGTCATAAGCCTGAATCTTCAAAGAGAGTGTGACCTTGTCTAATATGGGCTGAGTCCCTTTATCTTTTCTGAAACATTACATGTGACAAATCATTTAGCTGTTCTGCTAGTACACGAAAAATTGTATTTGACATTTTCAACAAATTTTTTGTTCTAAATAAAGAGATGCTAGAAACTCTTGACCTCTTTTTTGGGGGTTACAGTTACGAGAGAGAAAGAGAGATGATTCTTAATTTTTTCCTCTGTTACATTTCAGTGTCTTGTGCTCATCAGTCAAACCTGGTTGAAGACATTTGGGTACTATAAGGTTGTCTTATTTTCCTTCTACTTGGAAGGAATAGGTGCAGCTGCAATGTTTCTTCTAGGCCCAGAACACTATTACCTCTTGGCTGTTTACCTCACAGCAAACATGTAAGTAAAACATTTCTGTGTTGATAATTTAATTCGGACCCTCATTGTGACACTGGATATAATCCAGCAGATGTCACCTAGAGCTTTAGGGGTTGGCTGTGTGCACTGCTAGCTCCATTGTCCTGGAGCACCACTAGGAAGAGGGATTGGTAACCTGCTTTAGTGGTACTGAGTATTGCATAGGATGAATGTATGCGCTTAAAGCTTTAAGAGCCTGTATCTGTATTGCACAGCTGATATAACTGATATGTGTAGCTACAGTGTTATGCTCTATAAACGAAGTGCTTCCAGAGCACTTATTTGGAGGAGTTATCAAGGAGTAATGTAGGAATAGAGGAGTTCATGCTGGAACTCAGGCTGGAGTTACTGGAGCAAGAAGAGAGAATACAGAAGTACTATTTCTGCAACTCCTGCTGAAGTTGCTGGGGAGGAGCTCTGGCGTCAGACACTCTTCTACAACTGAACCCGCACTGGAACCTGGAAGCATTCAGTAAACACTAACTAATCTCTTTTGCCAGAGTGTGTGTATGTTTGTGCTTGAAAGAACTGAACTGCTTATGCCACTGAACTTGAAGCCGGAATGAGTCTTGGCTTTCATTTCTGTTGAACAGCTGTGAATGAACTGAACTGCTGTTCTGAATCTACCAAAGACTGTAAGCAAATTCACAAGCCTCTAATCAGCCTCAGAAGAACCTTGAGAGATTCCTACTGAGGCGAGAAACTTTGACTTTGTGTAAATACCTTTTGTGAAAGACGCTATCTATATTTACATTTTACACTGAAAGATAATTAGCACCAGAAAAGTAAATGCTGTTTGTTTTCTGTTGAACTACGCTGCCGTTCTTTTTTGTGTGTGGGCAGCCCAAGGCATGTCGCTTCCACTTGCATTACACTTACACACTACTCTGCTAAACACACACACACAATAAAACTTAACAAGTTGGAAGGGACCTTTTGGTCCATTGAGTCCAACCCCTGCTCAATGGGAAAACAACTATATTATTTCCAAACTCATATGAATACAAAAATCAATCTCTGATTCTCTGACAGAAATTATCCACACAGTAGACAGTGTGAAATACCAAGGACCAAATAGTTTTCAAGTTGTCTACTGGGTTGAGAATAAGGGAAATCTGAGACCAGCACCCTGGAGGGAAAATGTTAATCTAAATGGTAATATAAATCAGGGATGAGAAGTAGAACTCAAATCAAATTGGGTAGACTTCAGCTCGAATCAATTCTTGCCGGAATGGCAATTGGAAATTGATGTGTCAGTAGTCCAAGTCAGAATATATTGAAAGCAATCAAATTAACAAACTAGATTTTTGATAAGGAGGCCAAAGATTAACATTTTGCAAATGAAATAGACTTTTATGCATACAGTTCTAGAATGCTTATGTTGACAAGATATCAGTTCTTGATCAGTTTTGGTTAACTTTGATTATTAATGTCTGTTTGCAATAGTACAGAATTGAAAAAAAATTATGATAGTGGAAAGATTGAGTTTATAAATGTTATATCTCTAGAACAATGCACATCTCTCTCTTTCCCTGTTTCTTTAGGGTAATTGTTCAAGCTTCCTTCAGTCTGTTTAATTTGCCTTTGGCTGATATTGTGGATGCAGATTTAAAGAAACATAAACGAAGGCAAGTCTTTCTTTTTAGTACTGTGTACACGTGCTTAGATATATTATACAGGCAAAATGAGCAGAGAAGGAACTCTGATTCCTAAAGGTCACGGAGATGGAAGAGCCTATGCCAGATGGACTGGCTGTGAAGGCGCAGCTTGTCCATATCCTCAAGGCTGCGGCAGTCCATTGCAGTCAGGGTGTTGAATCCTGCATGTCTCATTTCATGTGTGTCACAGGAGATGGCTCTGAGATCACAGTGTGTGGGTAACTTCATGGCAAGCTGGGATCCACCTTAAACAAATTCATGGCCAATGGCATTTTTCCTGCTTCAGGAAAAAATGCATTCTCGGATACGAGTTGCAGTCAAAAGCAACACACGCTTACCATAAATAATAATACTGAATTGTTTCCCATGTTAGTGTTAACAAGGACAATCTATAGTATTTTTCACAGTATGAAGGTATACACAAATTGCTCCCCACTCTTCCCCACCTCTTTGTGCTATCACAAACAAAGCTGGATCAGGCTGCCTCTTAGCTAAATGTTTAATTTAGCCAAAAGTTGTAGGGGAAGTAACGTCCCCATAGAAAATGGGTATGATAATAATGATACTGAATGTAGAATATTGATTTCTGTATTAGTGTTTTAGGCATGAGAGATGTGGGTCCACTTTTCTTGATTTTTGTAAGGTAGACCATTTCCCCCCAGAAAGAAATGTCCTCTAGACCAATGTTTCTCAACCTTTGGATTTTGGACTTCAGTTCCCAGAAGCCTAAGTCAATTCCCCAAAGCACCGGTCAGCCAATATACTGACTTAGGCTTCTGGGAATTGAAGCCCACCGGTGTTCTGCGGAACATAGTTTGGGAAACACTGCTCTCGACCATACTTTCAAAGAGCAGAATATAATGTTTGAATTTGGTCATAATCACATGAAACTTTACAATTAATTTTTTTGTAAAAGTCACAGTTGGTTTATGCAAATGTGTTATGTAATGCAATTTGTGTATACCTTCATACTGTGAAAAATACTATAGATTGTCCTTGTTAACACTAACATGGGAAACAATTCAGTATTATTATTTATGGTAAGCGTGTGTTGCTTTCGACTGCAACTCGTATCCGAGAATGCATTTTTTCAAGGTGCTGGTCATTACCTTTAAAGCCCTATATGGTAGTGGGCCAGGATACCTAAGAGACCGCGTCACCCTAAGAACATCTGTCCGTCCCACCAGGGCGGACAGCTGTTCCATCAGCTAGGGAGGCTCGCCTCGCTAGCACCAGGAAGAGGGCCTTCTCTGTGTTCGCCCCGGCCCTGTGGAACCTCCTCCCAACTGAGCTGCGCATGCAGACAGAGCTCCTGTCCTTCCGGAAGAACTTAAAGACCTGGCTGGCAGGACAAGTGTGGGGTTCCAGGGATGGGGGATCCCATGTGGGGTGGTTAGTCTAGGGATACTACCCTTGACGACACCCCCAGATACTGTTTTTAGTTTATGAATTTTAAATTTTTTATATTGATGTGTTTTATTCTGTGCTGTAAGCCGCCCAGAGTCGGGCTTGCCCGATTGGGGCGGGTTAGCAAGTGTGAGAAATAAATAAATAAATAAATAAATAAATAAGTCTGCGCTTAAAATTTCAGATTGCCCCTTTCGTCCATGGTATTTGGGACAAATGCTCTGTTTACAAAACCAGCACAGTCTTTAGCACCAATGCTTGTGGTTGCAACATTAAATCAGTTTGGATATGGACATCTGAACCATAAAGCTACTCAGCCTGACCCAAGGTGAGAGACAAGTTGCAATTAAAGTCATCAATATATATGTGGCGTTTATACTAGCAAGGAATTATTTTAGATGTACTGTACTTTCTCCATCTTTCCAGAATATTAGGAATTCGCATAAGGAACGTAATTTGCTTTATGCAGTCAGTTGAGGCTGTTCCTTAGTACAGTATAGCAAAATATGAAATCATTCCATGAACAAATGCGGACATAGTGAATCTTGTGTTGACAATAACTAGAGAAACATTCTGTGCTTCATTCACAAATAGGTTTCTGTAGACAACTGCTTGTCTGTCTTTGATCGGGCACAGGTATAACTGATCTCTTTGAGAAGATAATTTCTTATGTTGCACTAATCCTAGGTGTTATTGTGGCTAGGTATACAACCTGTATGTAATTTTATTAAAACAAATAAGGCTATATATGATACACATGATTTTTCAGAGCCTCTCTATGCCATTCTGTGTTTACAGTAGAATGGCAGAATTATTATTATTTTTCATACATACAGCTTTGTTCAATAAATTGTTTGTCTGATTGATTTTAATCCTGTCTTTCTACCTTAGTGGTGATCCAAGGCGGTATTAAAAAATATTAACCCTATATTTATTTATTTATTTATTTGTTTGTTTGTTTAGCATAATTTATAGGCTGTCTTTTTTCTGTGTGAGGGGAGCTAAGACAGATCACATTAAAATGTTTAATACTGAATATATTACAGAATCAGTTAAGTTGCAGTTCTACTTTAAAAAACATTCAGTTAATTAAAATAATCTAAAACTTTAAAAAAACAAGTTTAGGGGGGAAAAAACAGCATCTAGGTACTCAGACAATTAAACATCCAGGCTCAAGGACATTAACAATTGGCCAGATCCTATGATTCGTTTGTACAGGTATACTATTTCTTCCGTGTCTAGGCCAGACATGACACTGCCAAAATGAAGCCACCTTTTAGTGAGTCCATTCTTCAGTTCCTTTTGCCTGACCTAGTGTGAGAAAGATTAGCTGGTACTACTCTTTATTTTCTAGATTTATCTTGAAGGAATTTAGTATTTTACTCAAAAAGATGGTTTCCTAACCCTAATGAAGGAAACCCAAAGATGATTCCATTGAGGTGCAAGAAGACTATAACTTTGATAAATGTATGTAATACTTTCTTACTTTCTAATTTATGTTGAAAATACAATAAACACTGTGAAATTTGGACTTTTCTCCTAGTTTGTTTCTAGGTCTCCATGATGCTATGTTCTACCTGATCTGCTTGGTTCCTCTTGGCATTGCAACTATACAGATTCTGACGTGGACACCATTTTCTATCCAAAATAGCCACTTAATGTCTCTACATTAATTGTAAATATCTGGATCAGGAGACTGGTTCACTACAGCCAATGTCTGATGTATATAGAAGATTGGGCTGCTTTTATTCTTCGGATCAATAGATCAAGTACAATCTGAGCCATTTGATGTTAATCTGTTATGTCTGTAAACTCTCTTGCTAAGCATATGATTATGAAGCAACTATTTATTTCTAGTTCAACTACCTTAACGGCTGATTGATGAGATATTAGATATCTCAAATAGACTTGCTAAGTACAGTACAGTACATCAAAATATCTCTATCTCAAGTCTGCATTCCAGAAGAAAGAGCATATTTGTTATAAGTAGATAAGAAGAGTTGAGAGATTTGTCATGGGCAACCAGAAAGTAAGGAAAGGCATAATTGGGAGGTGAGGAGGTATGTGCATATACATAGAGCAAATAAATTGATATTCATGTTTACCAAACATACTGCTGGCTGCATTCACAGCCCTGGAGTTGGTCAGTGACAATGGAAAAGGGACAGGAGGAAGAAGTATACAGTGGAACGTAATTAATGCATTCTCTGGGACGTTTCTTACAGCGAAAATTATTTTAACTGAATTTCCCATAGGAATGCATTGAATGCAATTTCCCATAGGAATGAAACGAAAACCAAAATACTTTAACCGAAATGTGTTTTTCCATAGGAATACATTGAAAAATAATTAATCCATTCAAAACATTCTGTAAACTGAGCCGCTATTTTCTATGGATTTCCTTTTGTCACGTGATTTTTATGTTAAATGAGCCGTTTGTTAACTGAAGTTCCACTGTATTAGAAATAGGGTAGTAAAAACCTAGTAAATCCAGGTGTAGGCAGTGGTGGGCATCAGCAGGTTCACGCCAGTTCGCCAGAACCGGTAGCAGAAATTCTGGCTGGCCCTGCCCATCCAAGTTTTGAAATAAACTAGTCCTAATTTGGGTGCAACACAGGGATTTCCCCCTGGCCATGCCCACAATGCCACACCCACAGTGTGATAGTAAAATTTTTTGGAGCCCACCACTGGGTGTAGAAAACTGTGTTATGGTCTGAGACATAAGGCAAAAATTTCCACTGATCCAAATTCCCTGATAAAAAGGTTTAGTAATGAAACAAAAAGTGTTTCACCCTCCCAAAGCATATTATAATGCGTGAGTTAAAACTGAAATGCATTCATATTGATTTGGGAATATGAGACTGTAGCAAAAATATATTTACTAGGTACCAGGCATTTGCTATGCAAATAGGGATAAACATATGTAAAATTATACAGAAAAAGTGTGGATTTCTTTGCAAAGACCATCTGAATTGTTTGTCACGTTTCTTCTATTATACTTCAAATACGTGAACACATCATTTTGGATTTGTGCCTTTTAAGACCTTAAATAATTTTCTTCTTTTGAATAGACCTCATGATTAATGAAAAACTAATGCTATTTTGTATATCACAAAGCCTGAATTATGACATAATAAATCCTACCTTCTTGTCTTCTGCCCAGTAGATTTTATACAGTAATTTTGTTTCTTACACATTGGCAGCGGCTGTTACTTATATCCAAGTACAGTACTTGTCACGCTACCAGCTGGCTCCCTCTGCTTCAGCCCTCCTCAGCGTTCCTTACATTGGGGTCTTTATGCCAAAAGACCCCCAGAACTAAACCGGAGCTCCCAGAGAGCGGACTGGGCGGCAAAAAAACCCTCTTATCTGCTTCTCGTTTTATGAAATAGGGTTCTTCCCATGACAGTACTGTATACATTTTTTTCCTAGGAAATCGTTTTCAGGGGGAAATGCCATTGGTGTGAATTTGTTTTAAGGTGGATCCCAGCTTGACATGAAGTGACCCGCACACTGGGATCATGGAGCGTTCTCTGCAGGGCACGTATGAAATGAGACATGCAGGGTTTAATACCAGGACTCCAATGGACTGCCACAGTCTTGAGGATATCAACAAGTTGCGCCTTCACTGCCAGTTCATCTGGCATGGACTCTTCTGTCTCCATGGCCGTCGGGAATCAGAATAACGAAATGGTTCCTCTTCCACTCATCTTACACATGCAATATTATGTTTTTGAAAGTCAAATGTTTTTAACTGAGCTTAACACAACCCTGAAAGGATGCAATGATTCTGATCTTGCTATACAGTATATTGCCCTGGACATGGAAGAAGAATTAGAGAGTAAACAAAACAAAAAGACAAAAAGCCGCTTTGGCACGTTAAAGACTAACTGCTGTATTTTAATGTTAGCTTTTCTGGATCAAGTATGTCTGACAAAGTGGACTTGATCCACAAAAGCTAACAGTAAAATACAACAGTTAGTCTTTCTTCTTCTTTGCTTCCTCTTTTACCCCATCGCTTGTCGAGGGAGAGGCAAGGTTCTTGCTCTGGCACTTTTAGCAGCCTCCACAGGTGTTATTTGGTGTTCTTGTAATATTTCTTTGCTCTTTCTCCATCTGGGTTTGCCTCCAGGTCTTTGTCCACCTCTTTCCATGTATGCCTTGAAAGGTCCGGGTAAACCGCTTTACAGTATTTGCTTTTCTGCATGTAGTGCAAGATTGGTTCTGTTCCAATTCTTTCCTTTATAACTTCGTTCCTGATTTTATCCCTTCTAGTCGCTTCAGCAGCCTTCCTCAGGCATCTCGTTTCCTTTATGTTTATGTTTTGTTGTAAGCGTCCATGCATGGCACTGGTGTTCTTGTAATATTTCTTTGCTCTCTCTCCATCTGGGTTTGCCTCCAGGTCTTTGTCCACCTCTTTCCACGTATGCCTTGAAAGGTACGGGCAAACTGCTTTACAGTATTTGCTTTTCTGCATCTAGTGCAAGATTGGTTCTGTTCCAATTCTTTCCTTTATAACTTCGTTCCTGATTTTATCCCTTCTAGTCGCTTCAGCAGCCTTCCTCAGGCATCTCATTTCCTTTATGTTTATGTTTTGTTGTAAGCGTCCATGCATGGCACTGGTGTTCTTGTAATATTTCTTTGCTTTCTCTCCATCTGGGTTTGCCTCCAGGTCTTTGTCCACCTCTTTCCACGTATGCCTTGAAAGGTACACTTTAAAGTATTTGCTTTTCTGCATGTAGTGCAAGATTGTTTCTGTTCCAATTCTTTCCTTTATAACTTCGTTCCTGATTTTATCCCTTCTAGTCGCTTCAGCAGCCTTCCTCAGGCATCTCGTTTCCTTTTGTTTATGTTTTGTTGTAAGCGTCCATACATGGCACTAGTAACATAAAGTGCCAAAACGGTTTTTGTCTTTTTAAAAAAATTGTTTACTCTCTGGTATGCTTGAAACACAGACTAACTGGGCTACCGTTTCAAAACACAATTCAACGAAAGAAGAAGAAAAAGACTCTCCTGTAGGGAGGAGCAACAGTTGAGTCCCCCCCAGCAGCTGACAGCTGGCCACCCAACACCCGTCATCCAGTGATGGGATGTAACAGGTTCTCACCAGTTCCCCAGAACCGGTAGTAACTTTTCCAAGTGTCCCAGAGAACTGGTAGCAGCTTTTGGGGGGAACCACCTTCAGGGCTTACCTTTTCACTAGTTTCCCCACTGCACATGCACACCCAAGCACTTGGTGTGCATGCATGCCTACAGTGCTTGGCGCATATATGCACGGCCTCCTTGCTGTCCTTGTGTTGTGGGTGTGTGGGTGGGTTGAGGGGTGTGTGTGTGTGCTTATCTTTATTTTTTATTATTTTATTTTATTTTTTATTATTATTATTTATTATTATTATTTTTTTGGCTCCGCCCATGATATCATGACATCATGATGTTAACTCTGCCCAGACTGTGATGACATCATGGTGGGGTAGTAAATTTTTTGACATCCCACCCAACACCCATCATCCGTCCCGGGCTGTGTGGAAAGAGGCAGTGATGGGATGTAACAGGTTTTTACCAGTTCTCTAGAACCGGTAGTAACTTTTCCCAGTGTCCCGGAGAACCGGTTGCAGCTTTTGGGGGGAACCACCTTCGGGGCTTACCTTTTCACTGGTTCCCCCACTGCACATGCGTGCCAAGCACTTGGTGTGCATGCATGCATGCCTACAGTGCTTGGCGCGTATGCACGGCCTCCTTGCTGTCCTCCCAAGCTGGGAGGAGGAAGAGATGCTGCTAGCCTGAAGCTCCCTATAGCCTGCACCCCTAGATATCCTAGATAGCTGGTTAGGCAAAGACTTAGTACCTAACTTCTTTAACTGTTGAAAAGTTGAAAAGTGCCAAGATGAAGCCACCTTGTGGTGAGTTCATTCTGTAGTTCCTTCCATCTGACCTAGTGTGAGAAAGATTAGCCAGAATAAGCTTTAAGCTCTGGTTGATTTGTATTGTGGGTTGTATTTTAATGTATTTTTATTTATTTATTTACGGGTTTGTGTTGTGGGTGGGTGAGTGGGTTGAGGTGTGTGTGCTTATTTTTATTTTATTATTATTTTAATTTGTTTTCTTTGGCCCCGCCCGCCACATCATGAGGTCATGACATTGGCTCCGCCCATGATGTCATGATGTCAGCCCCGCCCGCACTGTGATGATGTCATGGTGGGGTAGTAAAAATTTTGACACCCCACCACTGGAAACAGGCTAGAAAGGGGCAAAAAAAAGGGGCCAAAAAAACCCCCCCTTCCTCCTCCTCCTCCTCCTTGCGCGCTCCCGCCGCCGCAGCCATTAGTGCTGCCGCCCGCTTTGAAAAGCAGCGCCCTCTAGAGGCGCCGCCGCCGGCTGCAATTGTGATTGGGCGGGCGGGGCGAGGGCGCGCGCACGCACTCACGCACGCACTCACGCACGCGAAGGCCGTTCTCTCCCCTCCCTCCCCCTCCCTTCTCTCCCTGCGTGTGTCCCCGGCCTTCGCGTCCGGCCGGGCCCCCTTTCCCCGCGGCCTCTGGTTCCGGCTTTGTGTGCTGTGCGTGTGCGCGCGCGGCGCATCCCCCCTTCTCTCTCTCTCTCGTCGCCTGCGATGCCTGGGTGGCTGTGCGGGCACTAAACGGGCGCAATCCGTGCCGCGATGGAGAAAGAAGCCGGAGGCGGCGGGAGCGGGAGGAGGGGGTGATCCGAGACTGCCCCCCCTTTTCTTTCTCCTCTCTACCTATATATTCCTCACACTCTCACACACACACACCACACACACGACGACAACCCCACCCCCATGAGACTCTTCCTGCTCTGGCTGGGCTGCTACACCTTGTCTCTGTGGGTGCTGAGGAAGAGGATGTGGTCTGGCCCCGCCAGGTACCTGCGGAGCCCTTTATTATCCCGGTCCCTAGTCTACACGAATATGATGAGTAGCCACAGCCAGTCCAGTCCGGGCCTCCTCAAGGAAAACCACCAGGTACGGGAACCTGTCCCTCCCCCCCTCCCCCTCTCTCTCATCCCACCCCCTCACCTTGGGGAAGGGGGGGGGGAAGGGGAGAGGGCTGTGCTTCGAGGGGGGTGGGATGCCCCACCTCCCCCTTCCCATAGAAGGAAGGCTGGAAGGGGATGGATGGGGTCCTCCACCAACCCCTCATCTCTGGGCAAGCGTGTGGTTGTGTGGAGGGAGCTGTGGAGGGACTGAGCTGAGAGCCTCCTTCTCTCTCTCTCTCTCTCTCTCTCTCTCTCTCTCTCTCTCACACACACACACACACACACACACCTCCCCCTTCCCTTCCCATAGAAGGAAGGCTGGAAGGGGATGGGGTCCCCCACCCCCTAATCTCTGGCAAGCGTGTGGTTGTGTGGAGGGAGCTGTGAAGGGACTGAGCTGAGAGCCTCCTTCTCTCACACACACACACACACACACACACACACACACACACACACACACACACACACACACACACACACACACACACACACACACACACACACACACACACACACACACACACACACACACACACACCTCCCCCTTCCCTTCCCATAGAAGGAAGGCTGGAAGGGGATGGATGGGGTCCTCCACCACCCCCTCATCTCTGGGCAAGCGTGTGGTTGTGTGGAGGGAGCTGTGGAGGGACTGAGCTGAGAGTCTCCTTCACACACACACACACAAACACACACACACACACACCTCCCCTTCCCATAGAAGGAAGGCTGGAAGGGGATGGGGTCCCCCACCCCCTAATCTCTGGCAAGCGTGTGGTTGTGTGGAGGGAGCTGTGAAGGGACTGAGCTGAGAGCCTCCTTCTCTCACACACACACACACACACACACACACACACACACACACACACACACACACACACACACACACACACACACACACACACACACACACACACACACACACACACACACACACACACACACACACACACACACCTCCCCCTTCCCTTCCCATAGAAGGAAGGCTGGAAGGGGATGGATGGGGTCCTCCACCACCCCCTCATCTCTGGGCAAGCGTGTGGTTGTGTGGAGGGAGCTGTGGAGGGACTGAGCTGAGAGTCTCCTTCACACACACACACACAAACACACACACACACACACCTCCCCTTCCCATAGAAGGAAGGCTGGAAGGGGATGGGGTCCCCCATCCCCTAATCTTTGGCAAGTGTGTGGTTGTGTGGAGGGAGCTGTGAAGGGACTGAGCTGAGAGCCTCCTTCTCTCTCTCTCTCTCTCTCTCTCTCTCTCTCACACACACACACACACACCTCCCCCTTCCCTTCCCATAGAAGGAAGGCTGGAAGGGGATGGGGTCCCCCACCCCCTAATCTCTGGCAAGCGTGTGGTTGTGTGGAGGGAGCTGTGAAGGGACTGAGCTGAGAGCCTCCTTCTCTCTATCTCTCTCTCACACACACAGACACACACACAATATTTTTTAAAAAAAGAGCAGAGTTGCTTTCTGGACTAGGCCTGAGGGAAGAAGGAGAGAAGGGATTTGTGCTTTGTTGTGTTGTATTGTGGGTCTGAAATTGAAGGGGGAGGAGGAGAGGAAGAAAGTCACCAAGTGCACGCTGGGGGGGGGGGGGAGCAGGAAGTCTGGGAGTGGTGTCACAAGTGCCACACCACAGCAGGGTGGCTTGCTTGCCCAACACACATGCACCCATCCCTATAAAAGGGAGTCCCACAGGAGACCGAGGATGAGCAGCCACTGCAAGGGAGAGCTGAGATTGTGGAGGCCAAAAACTGAGGAGATATTGTGTAGGTAGGTGCTTGGGTTGAATAAGATGGGACAGGCTGTCAGGAAGGCTATTTCGCGCAAGGAGTCGCCTCGCTTTGGTGCACCTGGGATGGCAGCTGCCGCACGCAGGAAGGTTAGTACACACTGAGTGACCTCTCTCTCTCCCGACGCCTGGAAATACTCAAATACAGTGATGCCTCGCTTAAAGAGCATAATGCATTCCATGGGATTGCTCATTAAGCGAGTTTGCTCTTTAAACGAAACACCTTTGTAAATGACCCATCGTGGGGGGGATTGCGAACCCCGATTTATTTGTTAAGCGAGTTTTTGGTTGGTTTTATTTGTTAAGCGAACATTCAGAGAATGTTACTCTTTAAGCGAAACGCTCTTTATGCGAGGTTTGACTGTACTGGAAAGAGCATGAGACCTGGGCTGGGTGTTTAATAGTGGAAGAACACAATAGTCGAGTGGTTTGTCTAAATAGCATGAGTTAAGCAGTCATGGGAAGTTGTTAAAGGAAGTAAAGTCTATTCTTGGTCTTTCACACTCCAGTTTTTCTATGTTTTCTTCCATATACATAGGCCCAGGAGATGTGTCTTTCATTTGTATGATTAAGGCTGGTAAAGACGCCTAAGTTATTGACTGCTTATATCTTTAAAAAACTTGTTCCTGTCTTCTTGTGGATGAAAATAGTTCTTCTAGTTGGGATGCTAACACAACCTCCCTGTACATTGGCCTTTTTTTAAATTAGCGAGAGATGAGTATTATAATTCGGCAAATCTCGGGTTTAGCTTGCAAATTGTCCTTTTGTTAGAATTTATTGAAATTGCTAGATTTTATTTATACTACTTCCTCCCTTTTCAGTACTTTATATCCTTAGATTATAAGGGGAAGATAAACAAATTGAGTGCCTTATATTCTCAGATTGTAGAAACTCATAGACATAAATCTGAACACCTTCGGTCTCGTAGCTTAATATATCCAGAGATTTACTTGCCCACTTTTGTGTTCTTGTTTCTTTGTACCCTGTGCATGTGCTCTGTTCTGAAGTATCACAGAGGTAGCTGCAGAACTATCCCCCAAACTATATCTGATTTTCAGTTTCACCTCTGCTACCTTTAATTATTTTCTCTGCCACCTGCTCAGATTTTCTTGCTTCCTAAAGATCAGAATTCTTTTTTGAACTGATACATATGGCCTCATCCATCTCTTTTCCTCTCTTGTTTCAGACATTTGTCTTACAAGTGAGTATGATAATAATGACTAGTGTTGCACTTGACTTCCAAAACAGAAAAATATGTAAGTTTTTAAAAGAAATGGTGAAGAATAGTTATCAATAATTGATACTGCACAGGAGAAATCTTGTGCATCTAATTAGATACTTGTTTATATGTGACATAGTTGAGGGAGATTCCCTTGCATGGATGTAGAAATGACAGATTTTTCTGACTACTGAATACTTTTTCTAATAATGTGACTAGGTAAATGTAATAGTACTTTTTAGATTGCAATTGATATAAATTAGTAATTTTAAAGAAGAAATGACCAATTTATGTCATGAAATTTTTTAAGAATGTTACATCCAACCCATTTCACTTACTTACTTAAAAGCCAGGCGAAAAGAACACAGTTACACTGAAATATTTCCAGCCATTTTGGATTTCACCTTTTTCTTAGATCAGCTTTTTAATAGTACTGCAAGCTTTAGCATTATACACAGTTCTTTTCCAGGCAGGACATTTGAAGAGCTTGAAATAAAAATGGAGCTTAAGTAATGGGTACACTTTAGAGCCTCAGATAAGTCTTGATAATACTCACAAGCATGATAAATAACAATAGGGAAGTGCATTGTGGATTTTGAATTGAAATGTTAGAATACCTGACGGGAGTTAGTTTGTGTTCTGGTTTGGTTGTTTTATGTGGTTGCATTTTATAATTTTTATTGTACTGTTGTTGTTTTGACTGTAAGCCGCCCTGAGTCGCCTCGGCGAGTGGACGGCAATATAAATCTAAATAAATAAATACTGAAACCATATCAAAGGACTGCAGTGGTTAAGAAGCTCAGTTTGTCAGCTGGAAGGTTGGCAAGTTAGCAGTTCAAGACCTGAGTACTACATGACAGAATTACCATCTGTCTCTGTCCCAAGCAGTTTGAAAGCAAGAAATGCAAGGAGATAAATAGGGACCACTTTGGTCTGAAAAGATCTTGGGGACATGAAAGGAACCTCATTCGGGGCGTCCCCTAACTGGAGTTCCTCGAACAAAAATCCTTTCAATCCAGAAAGCAGCTTTGTGTGCTTTTGACATGATAAAAAAAAATCAAAGGTGGGAGAGATTTGTCAGTACCACAGTTATGCTAACTACATTAGAACAAGACTGATTCTGAGCACTATCAGTTATTGGCAGAATTTTGTGGATCAGTTTCATGTGGTAGTCTGGAGAATACGCTGATGGTCACCCTCTGTATGAATTTGTCTGGCCCTTTGACTTTGGCAAATGCAAACTGGCCAGCCTACGAAACAATACATGCCGACATCAATTTCACATTTTCAGAGATGGAGAAACATGATGGAAATGTTCTTGAATAACCTGTACTATATCCACTAGAACACTATTGTGCATAGAGATGTGAAAGCAGCTATGATAATTTTGTGTCAGAAATTATTCTGGGTTGAAAGGATTTTTGCTGGAGAAACTCTGCTAAGGGAACACCCAAATGAGGCTCCTTCAGCTAATTGTGGGATACAGTGCCAGTCTGGCCAGCTGCAGTTTAGCTTGGACCTTCAGCTTGACAAAAACAACAGCAACTAGACATGAACTGTGTTGTGCCAATCTCCAGAGCTGCTTCTGAAAGAGCAAGATTATAGGCTGCCCATTGATGTCTGGGTGTACAGTAGTTTGCATTTATGGACAAGAAATAGATTCTCCCAGGGGAAGAGAGCCTTTTGAAGTATGACGACGATTCCCTTGCAGCCAGAAAGGCCAAAGATACTGTCCGCATTTATGCAAAGAAAAATTTGTCATGACCTGGCTTGGAATTGAGCACAATCTGATTTTGAGGCAAGACCCATTTTCTCTGGGGGTTTTGGGGGTGGTCTTGGTGGTCCACCAAAGCCCAGAGAGGGTATAAATGGCTCCCAGAACCTCAGAAGTTGCCCTCTGTGGCATATCTACACTTTAAATAAATATTGTACTGTATATAGGTTTATATATGCATGCCTTGGTAGATGGCTGGAGTTTAATGGAGATTTGTATATCAGATGAGTGTCAGGGAAAATGTTAAAAACAGTTGAAAGGTGTAGAAGAATGTTCATGAATGGAACGGTGAACTGATTGGTTGGTGTGGCTGGGTTTGTGCATTTATTTATTTATTTATTAGTTCAAATTTATATTGCCGCCCACTCGCCGTGGCGACTCGGCGGCTTACAGACATTACATTACAGTCAAACCTCATATAACACTAAAACCTGGTTCCACAAGTCTTGATGTTATATGATTTTTAGTGTTATCCGATGCATGTTAAAATCCTATGGGAGCCATAGAGATACATTGTAACCACATAGGCTTTAGCGGTTGTTATCTGAAGCATCCCATAGGATCTTAATGTTATCTGATGCAATTCTTCCCCCCAGATTCCTTAATGTTATGCGATTTTCGTGTTATTCGATACTAATGTTATATGAGGTATTACTGTACATTACAATATGTTGGGGTGGGCACAGGGGTAGAGGCGGCAAGGTCCTCATCCTGCCCTCATCCTTGTGCATAGTGGTAAGATTGTGCCAGCTAATCTTTCTCACACTAGGTCAGGCGAAGAGAACTGCAGAATGAACTCACCAAAGGGTGCCTTCATTTTGACAGTTTCACATCTGGCCTAGACATTGAAGAAGAAGTGGTGTATTCTGGCTTCTTGTTGCACCCTTACCTGTCACCACAAACAAATCTGTTGTTAACTAACTAGAGATCATCATTAAGAACCACGGGTTATTTTTATCAATTTATAAACTCTGACAGGCTTCAACAATAGTTTCTTGTTGTCTGATTACAGAACATTAGAGAGTGCCTGGCTTGTTTCCCAATTTGCCTATATTGAAACAGGAAGTCACAAACCATAAATGCGGAAAATCAGCCCCCCCCCTCCTTTTTTTGGTCAACAGGAGAATTCATCTCTAAAAGAATGTAACAACAAGCTGTGGCTATTATAACTATGGCTTAATATCTCATGCAAATATAGCCAGTGACTCTCTTTGTGCAAAAAGAAAATTTCCCCCATACACTTCCTTTCGGATTTACAGATTATGCAACTGTTTCATGGCTGTACTATGTATGAGTTTATGGTGCATACTGAAATTACTGCCGTATTACTTGTATACTCTTTAAATCCATTGTATTCTTACTGTCAGACTGCAGGATATTGAAATGACGTGCTTAAGATTAAGAAAATAATTGAATATGCATATATTGTACCAACCCATAACACCTCACCTACTTCCTAAACAAATACTGAGCATGAAATCATCTTAAAGGAAAGGAGGGTGAATATGGGAGAAGTAAGTAATTGCATAGATGTGTACTGATGTCATCCTATAAATCATAAACCAGTTTCCCAATCCAAAATTGTCTTTAGTATAACCTTGGCCTATAATTTGGACTTATTTAATTCCGTTATACAGTAATACCTCAGATAACATTAGTATCGAATAACACTAAAATCGCATAACATTAAGCAATCTGGGGGGAAGAATTGCATCGGATAACATTAAGATCCTATGGGATGCATCGGATAACAACCGCTAAAGCCTGTGTGGTTACAATGTATCTCTATGGATCCCATAGGATTTTAACATGCATCGGATAACACTAAAAATCGGATAACACCAAGACTTGTGGAACCAGGTTTTAGTGTTATCTGAGGTTTTACTGTAGCTGGTTATTTATTTCATCTGGCATAGCAGAATACAACATCATTAAAATGTATAAAAAATAAAATCATTAAAAGAATAAATTCTACAAAATTTTAAAACAAGCAGTATGAATGTTAGGAAATTAGCAAAATATGTTATGTATGTTATTCAGTTGCACAGTTGACTCTGACCCTTTGCAACCCCATGGACCACCGCATGCCATGCTCCTCTGTCATCTGCCATCCTCCCTAGCCCGCCCAGATCTACACCCACTGCACCGATGCCATCTAGCCATCTTATCTTCTGTTGCCCCCTTTTCCTTTTGCCTTCGATCTTTCCTAGCATCAGGGCCTTCTCCAGTGATCCTCTCTTCTGATTTGGTGGCCAAAGTACTTGAGCTTCAGCTTCAATATTTGGCCTTCCAAGGAACAGTCAAGGTTGATTTCCTTCAGGATTGACTGATTTGATCTCCTTGCACTCCAGGGGACTCTCAAGAATCTCCTCCAGCACCCCAGTTCAATTGTGTCTATTCTTCTGCGCTCAGCCTTCCTTATGGTTCAGCTCTCACAGTCATACATTACTACTGGGAAGACCATTGCTTTAACTATGCAGACTTTTGTTGGCAGGGTGATGCTACCTAGGTTTGTCATTGCTTGCCTCCTAAGAAGTAAGGGTCTTTATTTCATGGCTGCAGTCACCATCTGCAGTGATCTTAGATCTCAAGAAGGTAAAGTTATGTATGAGCAGTTACTAAATGGACTAAGACTAAGGCTAGATGTCTACACATTTTGGTTTCTGGACTCCACAAGGATTTCCCAGCAAGACAAATCAATGTGAATACTGAAGCTGTTGAAACAATCTAATTAAATCATTTAATCACAAATTGAGAGTGTTGTATATGAACATGCGTAAATGTGATCCAGATTTTGTGTTGTGGCTTTTAAAAAAAATCTTTCTCACATGTGTACAGTATATGTATTAAACGTTTATATCCTACCCTGTTCTCAGAGTGGGTTGCGCATGTGTGCACCCTTACATAACAATGAGACATAACAATAGCAAAAATACGTTACAACAAAAAAGTATAGTGACCCCTTTAAAACTAATAGTTTTATTTCACTGTGAGCTTTTTGAACTGTACCGTAGTTAATTTCTTCAAGTATACCACACTGTAATAAAAATTTTAGTCTTTTGAAAATTGCCTATGGCTACCTCTTTGAAAACTGCACTACATTAGTTATGTTTTCTAATGATATCAAATTGGATTAGAGATCCGCATCTTTCAATTCAGTTATTAGGAAAGTTTACATAAAGTAGTTAAAATTTGCAACAGCATAAATAGCTGAGATAAAATCCTTGTTTCCATCTGTATATACCAAGAGTTCTCAACCTTTCTAAGCTGGGGGCTGGGTCACGCTCCCTCAGACAGCTTCAGGGGCCAGATGGCCATTTTGCCCTTCCTCTACCACATGGCACTTCTGTGGGCCATAGGTTGAGAATCCCTGTTATATACAGTTGTACCTCGCTTAAAGAGCATAATGCGTTCCACAGGTTTGTTCTTTTAGCGAGCTTGCTCTTTAAGCGAAACACCATTGTAAGTGACCAATTGTGACTTCTGGTGGGGGGGATTGTGAACCCCGATTTATTTGTTAAGCGAGTTTTCGGTTGGTTCTATTTGTTAAGCAAAGCGAACATTCAGAGAAAATTCTGCTCTTTAAGCGAGTTACTCTTTAAGCGAAGCACTCTTCATGCGAGGTTTGACTGTACTATAATATCTATACTTAGTTGAACTCTCTCCCATAAACCCCCAGCAAGACTGAAAGGATTTACCTTGGTTTAGATCGCACCTGTTGCTTTATTCATAACTTTATTATGGCCATAATTATTGTTGCTGTGCTACTGGAATTTGTATGGCTATAACTGGAATTGTTTATTTATATATTTTGTCTCAAGGTACATTAGTCAAAGTAGTTAGTGGATTAAAACATGAAACAGGTGAAAAACACAGTTTAAATGATGACATGAAGGCTGTTTTTTGTAATGAGGTTTGGCTTGGTGGGAGATGTTATAATTTAAGCTATTTGGAGTCAGCAACATTGTCGTTGGGACAGTGAAGAATTGAATGCATTCTGGAACCATAACGAAAAGAGCAGAAAGGAAGAGAGAAATAAATTTACAGGCGAATAGAGGATATACGCTGATGAAATGAGACAGCTGAAATTGGGAGTAGGAACTCAGAGAGGAAGACTTTGAGTCAGGATTCTGGCATAAGGAAGGCTGGAGTTCCTCAGAAAGGTAGCCTGTTAGTCTGATTCAGCAAGAAATCAAAGCCAGCAATTCTTCTTCTGTGTTTAGGCCAGACATGAAACTGCCAAAATGAAGGCACCTTTTGGTGAGTTCATTCTGCAGTTCCTTTCTGCGGTTCTCGAGGGAAAGTTCCAAAGGACACCAATGTCAGACAGTGCCCCTGTGACATTGGAAAAATTGAAACCCATAGAACCCATATTGTATGTTTCTGCCTTTATTGTTGGACTCTATTGATCGACTGTATATTAATTATGTTGTACACCGCCCTGAGTTGGTCACACCAAGTAGGGCGGTATAGAAATCCAATAAATAAATAAATAAATAAATATAAATAACACGTTCTCTGTGTTTGCCTTTTTTATAGAAACATGCAGAACAAGTTCATATCTCCGCTGCTGTGCAAGTATCCTAGTCGGCCAAACAGCACATTCAGCCACTGGCTTCTATCTGATGAAAGCCCCAACTTTACCCACAGTGTGCGCCTCAGTGTGTAAGAGCAGAAGAACAATCCTGGCAGGTCCCTAGCTAAATGACTAGTGCTATATCATGGGCTAAGTAATACAGTGGTACCTCGCTTAAAGAGCATAATGTGTTCCACGGCATTGCTCTTTAAGTGAGTTTGTTCTTTAAGCGAAACACCATTGTAAGTGACCGATTGTGACTTCTAGCAGGGGGGATTGCAAACTCCGATTTAGTTGTTAAGCGAGTGTTTGGTTGGTTTTAGTTGTTAAGCAAGGCAACCATTCAGAGAAAATTCTGCTCTTTAAGCGATTTAGTCTCTAAGCAAGGTGCTCGTTATGTGAGGTTTTACTGTAGTTAAAACACTATTAATCTTAAATACTAACTTTACTACTCCTTAACTCCGAGCAGAAACGCTCATTTTTAAAATATATTTTAAGTACCCTCATTTTAACTTCTGTGTCTTGATATATTTTAAGTAACCTCATTTTAACTTCTGTTCTTTTTGCTGTATTGTGCTGGTCTTGGACCATAATAAAGACTGATTGATTGATTGCAGAGTTCATTCTGCAGTTCTTTTCGCCTGACCCTAGTGTATTATGGCAATATTTTAGATCAGTAAATTTAGTCTGAATGTGAGCATTCATGGATTAGAATCTTCTTTATCAAATGCATGCTTGAAATCAATTTCTTACTCTTGAATGCGCCACTGGTTTTTTTCCTTTTATGTTTTTCCTTACTTTGTTTTCGCTTATAGTGTATTAGCAACCATTTATTAAAGCCCAACGACGTGTTGCAAGAGTTGGTTGCAAATTTGCACACCCTCTGATGACAGTAACACGTAATGACAAGAACAAACAAATAAAAATGTTGTATCACCTTTGAAACAATATGGGTGGAAACAAATGAGCTACTCTCAATTAAGAGACAGGTAAAACAACTTAACCTTAATCCTGTGGTGTTTGCCATCTTGAACTTTATAGGAAGGAAATTAGACTTACCGGAATTGCTACCTACCTGAAAGTCCGCCGAATCCTTTAGTGTTTTGATAGTTTAGATCTGATCCAGCTTGGAGAATAGCAATAGGTTGATGACAGATCAACCTTGCTTTTACCTTACCTTTCTCCAATCTTTTATCATTGGTATTATGGTATTTGGCTATTTCATTGCTGTGGCTGGGACTGACTGAACATCCTTTAGTATTTTATTAGTAGTCAGAGTCCTGCTACTTCCACTAGTTAGAAAAGCTGGTGCTTCTTGCTGCAAATCAGTCTTAACTTAGACTTTATTATTTATTTATTTATTTACATTTGTTTATCGCCCTCCTCCCAAAAGTGACTTCTTATCTGGTAGCAATTGGATGCTGTAATTTACGCCATAGGATTTAAGCTAGCAGGAATAACAGGAAGCCCTGGTGATAGCCTTCTGCCCACGGTGGCCTCCACTGGGTCTACCCAGTGGGCTTGGCGGGGGCACGGGCTTCTGACACAGCAGATGGGTGGGTCAGGAGGTGTGGCGGGTAGGCCCCTCCTTGTTTTTGTCCTGCAACTGGGCCCCTCCCCCCACCTGTGTGCAGTGTGCATTTTGTTGTACAGTAAACCCCCGTTTTATGGGGAGGGGAGTCCGTTCCGTAGCTTTTTCCTTAACTCATTTTTTTCTGTAAAACGAGGCATTCCCATAAGAACACATTGAGGAGAAAAAATGCTCCAGACCCCCCCAAAAATAAAACAAAATTTAAAACACTAACTCCTCTCCAGATCACTCTACTGCTACCCACAGAGTCCAGAATTTATTTATTTATTTATTTAGATTTATTATCCCACCCCAATCAGGCAAACCTGACTCTAGGCGGCTTACAGAAAAGGGGGAGAGACTATAGTATACACAATGTAAAACAATTAAACAATCCCCCTACAAATTCATTTTCCATTTTTGTTTTCCTGTTTTAATCCCTTGACTCTTTTAGACCTTTTAAAAAAAAAATATTTAAATTTTCAACAAAGATACATACAAAAACAGCAAAAAAATTAAAATAAACATAAACATACATAATACATAAAAGAGAAAAAAGAATAACACACTCAATAAAGAAGCTTTCAAAATAAATAAATAAAATAATGGCTGCAGGTGGTCTTTTATAGCCCACCAGGCGCAATGGGCTCTGAGATATCGTGCTATGTAAAAAGGGACACGATTTCAGCAAAAAAAAAAAAAAAACACCCTGTAAAACTGGGTTTCTATAAAATAAGGCTTCTGTAAAATGGGGTTTTACTGTATTTTATTGTGCGCTTGTGCTGTCCAGTCCCACTGCCACCGCTTGCCGGTCCATGATGTGGGAAAGATTGGGGACCCCAGTTGTAAATGAGTAAATTTGAATTGAATTCAAGTGCATTAGCTCCAAGGCAAATACAGTAAAACCTCATATAATACTAAAACCTGGTTCCACAAGTCTTGGTGTTATATGATTTGTAGTGTTATCTGATGCATGTTAAAATCCTATGGGATCCATAGAGATACATTGTAACCACACAGGCTTTAGCGGTTGTTATCTGAAGCATCCCATAGGATCTTAATGTTATCTGATGCAATTCTTCCCCCCAGATTCCTTAATGTTATGCGATTTTAGTGTTATTCGATACTAATGTTATATGAGGTATTACTGTATGTTCCTCTATAAGCGTGGAACCACAATCTTATACATTTAATAAGGCTGCAGTGTCAACAAAGACCTATGGGCAGCTGCTTATACCTGGCTAAACAACTAGTTCTCTGTAGCATCTCAGAGAAGAAAGTCCCCCCCCCCAATACCTGCTATTTCAACCATTTATTTAACTGATCTGCCCAAACATGAAGCCGAGGGATTTTGTATGCAAGCTATGTGTTTTATGGTATCACTTAAAGTCTCTCTTCAATCTAGAGACCGCTATCTTTTGGTTAAGCCTAATTTGGTTGTCTAAAAGTGGAAGTAATAATCTTTGTCTTTCCTTCCCCTCCCATCACTTCTAGTGGTACATGTGCAACGAAGAACTGCTCTGTGAATCTCTTCAGCCTATCTTCACCCAGAGTTACCTTGACCAAGGAACGCAGATCTTCTTAAATAATAGCATTGAGAAATCTGGTTGGCTGTTCATTCAACTTTATCACTCCTTCGTGTCCTCTGTTTTTAGCCTGTTTATGTCTAGGACGTCTATCAATGGGTAAGTGGAAAATGTTTGTAAACATACCCTCGGTTTAAAAAGAAACCATAGATGATTTTATGTTATAGTGTTATATATGTATAGAAGCATGCAAAATGTTTGGAAAAATCTGATTAGTTAAAATAAGCTGATAGGGACCACTGTTTACTGAGTTAGTACATTGACTGAGCAGTGTTTTGGGGAATTGACTTTGTTTTTTTGGGGAATTGAGGTCCAAAAACCAAACGTTTGGAAACACTGTAACTACTTACTGTAAATAAGGTAGTGCATAGGAAATTAAACAACTCCAGTCATCTTCTTGTACAGTAATACCTCGGATAACGTTATGACTTGGTTCCACAAGTCTTGGTGTTATCCGATTTTTAGTGTTATCCGATGCATGTTAAAATCCTATGGGATGTATCGGATAACGTTAAAGCTCCATAGAGATACATTGTAACTGCACAGGCTTTATCCGATCCATCCCATAGGACCTTAACGTTATTTGATCCAATTCTCCTCCCCAGATTACTTAACGTTATGCGATTTTAGCGTTATCCAAGGTAAGCGTTATCCGAGGTATTGCTGTATTTTAAAAGTACTGTACAGTATCTTGTAAGTATATTGTAGCAAAAGTAGGTTACAGAAACAAAGTTTCAGGAAGCAAAGATTTCAAGGATTTCAACTAATCACTATACACAACATTCCTTCCCAAACCACGCAACTAGGATGTTTAGTCTACTGAGCAGTTGCTGCCCAGTGATATCCAGAATGCAATACTGCCACACACCCCTTCAGTGCACACACACACAAATCTCCACTACACAATCAAAAAAGCATAAACCCCATTTCCATGACAGGGTGTGGTTAAAATTGATGAAAGGAATAGGGAAGTCTGCGTATAGTACCTTGCCCAATCTTTCACCCTGCCCCATAACCAATCCTAAATCCAATACTTCCTCATAGTTGGAGAGGAATTTTGTTAGCAGAGGAGCTACAAGTTTATCCAGGTTGGTTCTAGCCATTAGTCACCTCAGGTATCTGAGGAAGGGAGGTTTGAGGAAACAGCCATGTACAGCACAACCTGCCCTATATGCCTAGGAGCCCTGGTGGTGCAGTGGTTAAACTACTGTGTTGCAACCAAAAGGTTGTGAGTTTGATCCTGATCAAGGATCAAGGTCGACTCAGCCTTCCAGCCTTCCATGTCAGTCAAATGAATACCCAGCATGTTGGGGGCAAAATGCTTATTAACTTGTGAACCACCCGGAGAGTGTTCTATGGGGTGGTATATAAGTATGATTGCTTTACTTTAGTAGGATACCCACCTGATTTTAGTAGCTGAGGGAGATACTTTGCCACCACCAGTGTTGAAGTAAGATTGGAAAGAATATATTCAGATGTAAAAGGTTTTTGTGCATGAATAACACCAGCTCCTAAACTTGTTTTCTACCTCCACCAGCAGATATCTTGGACTAACCTTGGTGTTGCCTCAAGAGATGTTGGGGCCCACCATATTCTCCCTTTCCGTTTAGTATTAAGGTGTGGACATCCTAGGTTTCATTGCTGCAAGCTCAGCTGTACATCCTCTTTAGCAGCAAGACTATTACATTATACTTTCCCAGTTCCTTTTGCAACATTTCTCTATTGCACAATTAGATCTTGCCCACTGTGGCTTCTGAGGGTTACTTGGTTGATCCGTGTTTCACATGTCAGGTTGACATGTTGGGTCGAAGCATTGTCTCCCAATGTTTCCGATCCCGTGCCACTCTCGTCCAGGGCCCCGGGAACTTTGCCCTGAACTGGTCTTCCCATCAGGTTGCTGGCCTTCCCAGTGCTTGCTTGATGTCAAGTGGTATCCATTCTGTGATAGCTTTCATCCACCTGCCATCTTTGAAGCGGCACACATGCCCGGCCCACCAGTGCCTTGCCGACTCAATCAACATTGATGCTTGTTTTGCACCTGATCTTATACACAGTTCTTCATTTGATATTTGGTAAACCCATCGTATACGTAGCATCCTTTGCTCGATTGCTCTTTGTGTTACATTAATTTTTTTTATGTACGTGCCCATGTTTCACTGCCATATAATAAAGCACACCTTTTATCCTTCACTAAGCACCCCTTTTATCCTGTTATAAGTTGCCCATGCTGCTTGCCGCCTTCTCAAAATGTCTTTTTGTTTGATCATGCTTTAGGTCAGTGGTGGCGAACCTATGGCACGCATGCCAGAGGGGCCACTCAGAGCCCTCTCTGTGGGCACGCACACTGTTGTCACAGCACAGAGTTCACCAAAGGGACATAGGGCCAGGCTGCTCCTCTCTCCCTCCCCACACACACCTGAGGACATTTCTCACATCCTCCGCCCCACAGCCCAATGGGAGCACTTCCTCCCTCCCCTGTCTGGGGTAAGGCGGGTGGCTCACATTCAGCATCAATATTCAGGTTAAATTCCCGTGTTGGCACTTTGTGATAAATATGTGGGTTTTGGGCTGCAATTTGGACACTTGGTCTCAAAAAGGTTCGCCACCCCTGCTTTAGGTTAACCTCTTGCCCAAGGTATACATATGAGTCAACCTCTTCTGCTATCTCATTCCCAATTCACATACCTATGGCATTTGTGGAGGCACTCCATATAGATTTCATTTTTAACGTATTGATCTTCAGGCCAATCTTTTTACTTTCTTCCGAGGGTAGAGAGAGAAATGATTTGGGGAGCCAATCGTTTTTCTCACCTAGATATTTCCTCCACGTCTTCCCTGCCGTTTTTGTCCTGCTCAAAAGGCTTTCTGTAGCTTTTGAACACCTTCTCCTGGTGCCTTCAGGGATAATAATACCCCTGAGCCAATTTATCTGACTGACACTCAGAGGTGCCGACGGGAAGCTGATCTTTAAAGTGAGCTGCATTCAATACCAAAATGCTTCCTCTTTAAAGTTTGCTATCATCAATTTAACAGGGCGCTTCTAGACCGTTATGGTTCCATCTACGTGAATATGTCCTGCTTTCTCGTTTTTCATCTGGTCTCATTCTCTTCACTACCTGTTTCCTCACCTTCGTTTGGCCTCTCCCTTGATCCTGATTCTGCTCTCTACAGCTAGGAACGCCTTGACACCAATCGCTTTGCACGCTCCAGTGTGGTTTCCCTATATGTAATTGACCTGACTAATGTATCGCTTCCCTCTCGTGTCTTTTACTAAGCAATTATTTTTTTGCCTATATTTCCTACATATCTTTTCATCTAGCTGAACTATCTGCTCTTGTAATCTTACAATATAGCCTTCAAAGTAGAGCAACCTGAGATGCCATTGGCAATGATCCACAGAGACCATGACCATCCCCTTCTGCAGATTTTTCATCAATGTCTCATTTGCTATTCAGTTTTCTTTCCCATTGCATGGGTAACCTCAGGTAGATACCATGACCCTTTCCTCCTAGATTATACATTTTTAAAATATTAATATCTTCTCCCACTGCTCAGTCCATGTTACTTTCAGCCTTTTTTTTAGCGCTGCGTTTCCATTATTTTACATCTTTCCTGTCACTTTCAGTTTCTTTTTATGCCTGACTGTTTTAGATCAATTATCTTCTCTTCTGTTGCTAAATGTCCTATAACTATGAATGGACTCTCTTCCTCTATATGCCATTCGCCTACCCCAGCACCTCTACTGTCCTGGTGATCTGCTATCCTAGTTTATACATTGGATTGCCTATCCTTGATCAACATTTTTGATTATTGATCGTTCAAGTTTTTATTAATTCATTAGATACATTGGGTACTCTCTGAATTAAGCCAAAAGATGGATTCAAACATTTTTAAACGTTCTTAGTTGGAGTTGATATTAGAGATGTCCTCCCTGAAGGGAAAAGAATGCGTAGACTTGTAGACTTAGAGCGGTGGTTCCCAACGTGGGCCCCACAGGGGGACTTTAATTCCCAGAATCCTAAGTCACTGCATTGGCTGATCAGAATTGACTTGGGCTTTTGGGAATTGAAGTCCAAAAACCAAAGGTTGGGAAACACAGTCTTAGAGAAAAGTCTTACGAGTGAAGACCAGAACTCATTATCACTGGCTGCTACTCATATCCCTTTCATTGTGTCCCTGGCATTCTCTGCTTGCCTTTGTGGCCACGTGTATGTGAGGGGTTACCATCTGGTAACCAGACTGATTAGAACATACAGTACTGTATTTCAAAATGCATCAATGGTAGTTTTGACCAAGGCACTAGACTAGATCATTCCCAGCTCTGCTTTCCAATCACCAGACACAAAGGTTCTGTGTTCTAAATATACTTTATTGATAAGCTTCAAAGATTATAGCATAGGAACATGATTTGCAAGTTAGCCATTTCACACAAGAAAATAAAAACTATTTCTAGCTTTCAGGCCAAGGCCAGATTAGATCTAGTTAGTGAACTACATTGTGACTAAATTATACTCACAGTTCCCTTTGCTGTAAATCACTCCAAAGCATGACGAAACGAGACCCCTCTTTTCTCTCCCCCTTCCTTTTACCTCCTCAGACAATTTCCACCTTTGGTCCTTCCTCTGAAGGATTCCAGCCAATTACTACATAGGGTTAAATGTCCATCAAATCTAAGTTCTGTTCTCACATATCTCAGTATTATTATGTCTACCACACAATCTTTCCCCAGCAACCACTTTGAAAGCCACATACCTTCTCTCTGCAGTGAACAACATTCAGAAATCTATGTTACTGTTTCTTTTTTTAAGCTTCCAATTCTATTCCATTACAACATCCGCCCCCCTAAAGGGGCTCATCCGCCTGTAGCCATTAACTCCTTTAGGAAGTCAGGTTATTTACCGCCGCCCAACACTCAGCATTGAGACCAGAACTATCTCATCTAAAATTCTGTTCCCATAGTGGTTAGCAAGATCCTTCTGCAAAGCCCAGAGTAAGGACAAAATATTGTCATTTTTACCATAATAAAGGGGGATTTTGTACAATCCCCTTTTAAAGGTATAAATTGTGGCTATCATTATACTTCCTTTCACCTGTTGCAAAACTGCTGTCTGCGATGCCACATTGGGTAATTATGGAACTAGCGTTATAACACAGAGAGAAAAACTACTGTACTCTCTGTCCATTTTTCTCTTTCTCCCTGGGGAAGATGCTGTCAGGGGTGGCAAAGTTATCTAGACATAGATTAATTACCTTGATTTCTCATAAAGCAGATCTCAAGTTCAGATTTTATCACCACATCCAGAGCTTGGAAAAATCACTTTTTTTTTTGGTCTACATCTCTTAGAATCCCTGAACAAAAATGCCAGCATGCGGTCTGAAAAAGTAAAATGTGGCGGGTTTATTATGTACGTACCTGTCTCAGATGGGGAAATGCTGCCTCTGTTTTTTTAAATTTGGCTCCTTCCAAATAAAAGAGGGTGGGGAAAAAATCTCTCTCCATTTTTGAAATTTCAGGTTGCTGGGAAGAGGTTCAATGTTTGTGTTTTCACCAGAACAATTTCAGAGACTGCTCAAAATAAATCCAGACTGGAAATCACGTAGGCTTCTTGATTTGGGAGCTGGTGACGGAGAAGTGACGAAAGTCATGAGTCCTCATTTTGAAGAAACGTATGTCACCGAGTTGTCAGAAACTATGATATGGCAGCTTCAGAAAAAGAAATACAGGTACTGTGCTAAGTAGAAATCAGTATTAGTGCGTAATTGTTTCTGTGCCCCGCCTGTCAGAGCAGAGTATTGCAAGCATTCTATGGTTGATTTCTAGGGGTATCAAACTTGTAAAAAATAAAGTGGTTTGTACATGAACAAGATCAAACTGTTCCTTATCCTGTTGCTCATGTCATAGAACAGTTAGAAAAGAGGGTGGGATTAAAAGATTTGGATTTAAAACATTCAGAATCTGATGTGAAAATACAAATTAGTTGTGATAAAGAGTTGTGTAGTTCTGGTGTATATTATTCATTCTCCTTTTAAAGGTGTGTTTATGAAAAATTATGATCTGCTATAGTGATTAGTGAGGGCTGCAGTGGCTTGATGGAATGTGTGCCCATCATCTGTCCTAGCTCCTGCCAACCTAGATGTTCGAAAGCAAGAAGATAAATAGGTACCACTTTGGTGGGAGATGTAACAGCGTTCCATGTGCTCCGGCGTCTAAGCATGCCTGCCATATGCCCACAGAAATGTCTGCAGATGCAGACAACGCTGGCTCTTTGGCTGTAAACAGAGATGAGCACCGACCCCTAGAATTGAACACGACTGGCTTTACCTTTATTGTACTATGTTGATTAGTAGCCTTATTCTGGCCTCTTATTGTTGAATGCAAGCTTACGCTTTTCCCTACGGCTGCGTCGTAGCTTTCAGTAAAGAATGGGACTAGATTCTAACAATCCTTTTTGCAGGCTAAACAATACTAGTAGGTGGGAATGTTGCTCCTGATAGAATTAGATTCCCTGCCCAAACGCATAAGGTACTCTTCTACTCAAGGTGTTGACTACTAAGCGCCAGGTATTACTACCTGTTGCATTACTTCTCACCCAGTTTGTCCTCTCTACTGGAAAAGCACGCTGGATCAGAGTGGGTGGGTGGGATATCTGTTACTTCTGTGTCCTCTGTAATCACTGATATAGTGCTGGGTTCGTTTTTTCTATGGGGAAAAGGGATGGGTCTCCTTAACCTTACATAGTCCAGATATCGGACATCCATCTCCTATGTTAGCTAAGTCATTTTGAAGTTCTCATCCATTATGTAGATTTTTTTTCCTGCAGTGCATGTGTGCCTTGTGAATTTCTAGACTTCCCACCAGATAGATGTAAGTATTATAAAATGGGGAACCCGCCTTTCTTTTGCCAAGTTTTATATGCCTGGAGACTCGGGCTTAAGAAGCAGAGATTAACCCTTTCTTGCCTCGCATACTTTGCGCCAGTGTAGACAGAATGCAAACGGAAGGATCTGGAGTTCCCTGGTTGTAACCCTATGCGTTTCACCTCCTTCCCCTTTGTAGGGTGCTCGGCATTAACGAATGGCAGAACATGGGGTTCCAGTATGACGTCATCAGCTGCTTGAATCTCCTCGATCGCTGCGATCAGCCATTGACTGTATTAAAAGATATTAGAAGTGTACTGGACCCCACGAGAGGCAGGGTCATCCTGGCCTTGGTTCTGCCCTTTCACCCCTATGTGGAAAATGGTAAGTGCCTTTTTGGAAAAGTAGGAGGGGGGAACAGGGAACAGCAGGGGCGGCGCTATGAATTATCAAGCAGAAATAGGGCCTGCTCTCTAATAAACCGACTTGCTATATAAAAGCTTTCTCTTAGAGCTTGTTCTGGAATTGGACCGGGGCAGATCCAGAGGTGAGAGAATATCCCAGACACGAATCCCCTCATGAGAGATTGTTTGAGAATGAGTGAGTGACAGAGTACTTCAGTGCCGCTGCCCCCTCTGTACACAACTTCAGTGGCCACATACACAGTACTTCAATGGACACATAACATTCACTATTAGTACTTCAGTGGCCTCTCTCTAGCTCAGCAGTTCTCAACAGGTGGTGTATAAAGTGATTTCTGTAATACAGTCAAACCTTGCTTAGTGAAAAACTCGCATAACGAGCGGGTTTTTCAAAAAGCGATCCAACTCGCATAACGAAAATTTTCACTATGCGAGTCGGACTTTTCCTATGGAAAAACTCGCATAACGAGCATTTCTATTGGAAAAACTCGCATACAAAAAATTTCACTATGCGAGTTTTTCCATATACATTTTTGCTATGCGAAAAAAACTCGCAACTCGCATAGCGAGCAGCCTCGCAGAACGAATTAATTTTGTTATGCATGGTTTGACTGTATACAGAAATAAACCAGGTAGAACACAGGATTTTCATACCTATTTGCTATTATTTATTTACTCTTGCGCTATCTCTGTGCATTCCTGGAAGCAACTTTCTGGCATACTCAGCTGTGGAGTCCAAATACTTTTCAAAGGCAGCCCCACATAGAGCACCTTACAACAATCCAGCCAGGGCATACATAAATAAGACATGTGCCTCTGGGGCCAGATTCAGCTATCTCCAGGACACGGGTGCAGCGGATGCGCTAGTTTTAATGTACTCCTGGGCACTGTCAAAACCTAGACATCCTGGCTTAAAAATGAATCCAGGATCAATCCAAGCTACACACTTGTCTTTTAGGAAAGAGATACCGTTGTCAGACCTGCCTGGGCAAATCTTTTTCAACAGTCATGCTGCAGATCTAGAACTCCTTGTTGTGCAAGATCCTCTCTTTCCCTGTGTGGTCACTATTGCAGTTAAAGTAGCTTTCAGAAGGCTACTGCAGTTGTAGATGCAGGTTTTTAAAAAATCATAAAGTGTATTTAACTTGACTTTTTCTCATTCTGTACCATCAAATTGCTTCCAACTTATGGCACTCCAGTGAATTAGCAACCTTAACCCTAACGGACTGCGGTGGCTTAGTGGTTAAGATGCCGAACTTGACGACTGGAAAGTTGGCAGGTCAGCAATTCAAAACCCGAGTACTGCATGACAGAGTGAGCTCCCATCTCTGTCCCAGCTCCTGCCAACCTAGCAGTTTGAAAGCAAGAAATGGCAATTAGATAAACAGGTACCACTTTGGTAGGAAAAATAAACTTCGTTAGTTATGCCTGCTACATGTCCATGGAAACGTCTACAGACACAGACAGCACTGGCTCTTTGGTTATAAACAGTGAGGAGCACTGAACCCTAGAGTGAAATATGCCTGGCTTTTGAGCAAGGGCAAACTTTACCTTTACGTATAAGCTGCAAAAATGTTTTGATTACAGAGGATGATACTTTTAACTGTTGGAGCACCTCAGAAGAGTATTTGCAGGTATATGTGTAGAGAGAAATCTTCACCCAGGGCTAACTACAATTTACTTTTTGACACCGTAACATTCCAGTTGTCTGGTCCAATTTCTTTTGGGTTTGTGTGTGCGCATAGCGCTTTGGGGTTCACTCTCTCCCTCCTACAGTTCCTTTTCCCTATAAGTCCAGGATCCTTTTTGGCAACCACACAGGAGAGTGCAGCTTCTTACTATTACAAATGATTAAGTACACATTACAGTTGTGTTTGTATAATTTCTTCATTGTTCAAACACCAGTGCTTATGGTAAGGGTGTCAAAATATTAAATATGTAGATCTTCACAGCGTAAGGCGGCCTGTCCACTTGGCAAGGCACAGCATGTTCTAATAGTAAGCAGAAAGTAAAAGAGATTTTTCATTTACTTACGAGGGTAAGGACCGCTTAAAGAGAAAATAAAAAATAAAGGACAAGCCAAAATGAGAAAGAGGTACTGTAGTCTAAAACGGGTGTTGACATTTCTGATGGACATTTCAGGCTCTGAACCACAACTTCACTCTTGCTAAAGCCCTGGTGGAGAAAGTGCAGCAACTGTGATGGTTCAATTTCTTTTGAATATTTTAGTCAAATGCCCCTGCAAGGAAAGAAAGTAGCATCTTTAACAATTTGGCAAACAGGACCCCAAAACTCCAAAGTAGAATAATCCCAGGAGACTCTCTCAGCTGGACTGGTACTTCATCTTGGTCTGATTGGCTTGTTACTTTACAAATGTCACATATAGACTTATCATTTTACTGGTGGTGGGGGGGAATGTACCTAATTTTAAGCCTTTACAAATTTTCCAAGTTCTATTCGTTGATGACATTTTTATATGACATCCATACGCATAGTCAGTCAGTTTTCTAAGAAATATTCTTCCCTGAATTATTTGTATATGAAACTTAATTTTTTCTAAAGTCCACCCTCTGTAGGTTGCTTTCATATAGGGTAAGATAAGAATAATGCAGTTTTCAAAACTGTAGTGCCATCTGTTCTGTTGGAAGGTTGAGTACGAATTTGCCGCCTAAGCATCTCGTGAGTGTTCATTGCTAAGCTTAGAATAATGGAATAACATTGTGATAGAAGGACAATATGGACTGCGATGGCTCAGTGGTTAAGAAGCTTGCCCTTGTTAGATGGAAGGCTGGCAAGTCAACAGTTCAAGACTCAAGTATTGCATGACGGTTTGAGCACCCATCTCTGTCTCAGCTCCTGCCAACCTAGCAGTTCGAAAGCAAGAAATTGCAAGTCAATAAATAGGGACTTCGGTGAGAAAAAAAATCTTGGGAACATAAAAAGAGCCTCATTCAGGCATCCCCTGAGCGGAGTTTCTCCAGCAAAATTCCTTTGAACCCAAAATAATTTCTGACACAAGATTATGATTAGAATACAATGCAATATCGTTCCAACCTTATTTGTTGATTTACTGCCCATTGTTATACCAATTTTCATTTTAAAAAATCTCCGCGTGATCTACATTATAAAGATGAACCGCAAGAAAAACCACTAAGTAGGAAAATAGGGAAGTCCATTACCAATTATTTAAAAACGATGCCATTTTACCTTCCCACTGCATTGGACTCTATTGATCCACTTGCAATTTCTTGCTTTCAAACTGTTAGGTTGGCAGGAGCTGGGACAGAGACAGGAGCTCACTCCGTCATGCAGCACTCGGGTCTTGAACTGCTGACCTGCTGACCTTCCAGTCGTCAAGTTCAGCGTCTTAACCGCTAAGCCACTGCAGTCCCTTCCCCGGACATTAGCATGCGATAATTGCCTGTGTAAACCCGTATAACCTACTTACAGGCCAACGGCGTCTGTTTTTCTTCTTTTTGCCGATTTCCATTGCAATTGCTCTACTAATGGCTTCCTTGTTTCCGTTACCCTGAGAATTAATTAAAAGAGGGTTTTGAGTGCTTGTGTGGCAATCGAGGGTGTAAATGGAAACTGGGGGGAACATATTACTGAAATGAAAAGTGGCAGCTAGTGCTTATTTACAGGTTGAGTTGATGTTTAAACCGCTGGCGAGAATCATGTTTCCTGAGAGCCTTTCTGCCCCTCCCTGGCTGAAAAAGGACCCTGCAGAAAATAGTGATTTGCTTTTTTAAACATTTAACGGGACTCCTCCTAAGTATCTAAAAAGGAAAATTGTTTTATCAAACCAGAGGTAGTTTTTTGATCAATAATCACGTTGGTTGGATTTGCACTCCAATAATTAAAGGCATTCACACATTGGATGCCACTGAGGATTCATCGGTATTTAGGCAAAGTATCCCAAATTTGTGAGCTGGGGTTCTCATGCTTGCTCGCTCTGTCTCTCACAGACATGGAACTGGCAAAATAGAGGCACCTTTGAGTGAGCTTGTTCTGCAGCTCCTTTCGCTTGACCTAGCGTGAGAAAGATTAGCTGGCAACACAAGGTTGTCGTTGCCCAGGGTACGCCCGTTCAGAAATACCACAATCTTCAAGGAGGCTCTTTCTGTCTGCCCCCTGACTATATTTTAAAAAGGTACATGCCACAAATAGTGATTTCAACAAATAATAAATTCTTAGGCTCAGGAAGTACCGTATTTTTCGGACCATAAGACGCACCTGAACATAAGCTGCACCCATTTTTTATAGCAGGAAAACAAGAAAAAAAATATTCTGAACCTTCGGACCATAAGACGCACCCTCATTCCTCCTCTTCCCCAACTTTTGGGGAGAAAAAAGTGTGTCTTATGGTCCGAAAAATACGGTAAGTCATCTTTTAATGGAGACGTTCCACAAAATTTACCCTTGTCGGACTGCTTTTGTAAGTTTTCTCTTTTGCCTCAAAAAATTGTCTAAACATCTTCAGACAGCTCAACTTGCTGATACTTTTACCTACTGTGCCTGTGGATGCCATTCTGGGGACCTAAGACCCTGATGGTGAACCTTGGCACTCCACTTCCAAATTCCCAGAGGCCCAAGTCCCTTGAATCCACATGAATGGGTTTACTGCATGAACATACACTAAACCCATTCGTGTGGATTCACAGGGACTTGGGCTTCTGGGAACTGAAACCCAAGAACAGTTGGACTGCCAAGGTTCGCCATCACTGACCTAAGAGGTCCAGACTTAGGGAATGAATTTGCTATTAGTATCTCAGATGGCCAACACTTACAGAAATGTCGTGGCTTTCTTTCAGGGCTCCTCTTTCTGTTTTATTGAATTTTGGCTGTTAAAAAAACACAAAGATGATGGATAATCTGAGTATGCAATTTAGTAAATAAGGCAACTAATCTTACAAATGTTTAGGGACGCGGTAATAACTTTTCCTGTCAGTTTTCTATTACTTTTGGGCCAAAATGGTAGTGAAAAAATGCTTCCACATGAAATCTGCAGCCCACTCAAGTAGGTAAGATTTGGAGAAGTTAGAAATCCTACCAGGAGGGGAAAGAAACCAGTAGTTTAAATATCAAAGACTGGAAATTCTTATTTATTTATTATTCGTTCAAATTTATATTGCTGCCCACTCGCTGTAGTGACTCAGGGCGGCTTACAAACAATACAATACAGTAATACCTCGGATAACGTTTACCTCGGATAATGCTAAAATCGAATAATGTTAAGGTCTGGGGAGGAGAATTAGATCGAATAACGTTAAGGTCCTCTGGGATGGATCGGATAATAACCGCTAAAGCCTGTGCAGTTACAATGTATCTCTATGGAATTTAACGTAATCCAAACCATCCCATAGGATTTTAACATGCATCGGATAACACTAAAAATCGGATAACACCAAGACTTGTGGAACCAAGTCTTAGCATTATCCAAAGTATTACTGTACATTACAATATGTTGATAGGGGCTTGGGGAGGGGCGGCAAAGTCTTGCTGATTTATCAGTATATCTCAGTGGTGGCAAACCTATGGCACATGTACCATATGTGGCACTTGGAGCCTGCTCTGTGGGCACCCATGCTGTCACCCCAGCACATAGTTTGCCCCACCCCTCTGCCCAGCAGCCCATTGGGAGCACTTTCTCCCTCCCCCCAGCACAGAGTTTGCCTTGCCTCTCTGCCCAGCAGCCCAATGGAAGTGTTTCCTTCCTCCCCTGTTGCTGGGTTAGCACTTCGTGATAAATAAGTGGGTTTTGGGTTGCAGTTTGGGCACTCGGTCTCTAAAAGGTTCGCCATCACTCTTGATGAAAATAATTTAATGCTAGTGTGAATGTGAGAGATTTTGAACATACCTTGGAGGCAAACTTTGAAATTGCCAAAATGCCAATGAGGTATAAGAATAACAGCACGGAGAGGCCCACCAGGCAGCTATTAACCTCTGAGCTTTGTGTCTCAGTCTCTTTATTAATAGCAAACAAAACAGAAAGAGAAAACATTGTGTGTTATTTTTCCACTTCACATTTTTTTCGGTAGTCTAAATGTGGAATTTTATGGTACCTGTTCCAACTTAAAGACTTTGGGCTTTTAAAAAATGTATTTCATTTATACAGGACAATAACTGATTTCACATTTTCTTCTCCTTACTTCTTTCCTTTGTAATACTTCTTTCCTTTGTAAATGACTTCTGTTACTTAAGCAAACTGTAGTGTTTTATTACTTCCAAAATAGTATGTTGGCTTACTGTCTAATTAAGATCAAACTATGGCTTAAATGCTTGATGCGTATTATGATTAATTAATTTATTTAGTCCATTTATGCTCTGAGTTTTTCCCCCCATTAGTGCTCATATATAAAATATAAACCAGTAGTTCTCAACCCTTTAAAGCCAGTCTCTCAGACAGCTTTGGGGGCTGGATGGCCATTTTGCCCTTCCTCTACCACATGGCACTTTCTGGTGTGGTGGAGGCAGTGCCGCCGCGGCCCCCCCCCCCGCCCATTAAATGGCACCATAGGCCACATCTTGCCCACAGGCCACAGGTTAAGAACCCCTAGTATAAACAGACACTGAGAACTAAAACAGTATTTAAGCAATACATTTCAGCTTCCACCTTTTCCAACTGCTCTGGTAAAAGTATATCACATATAATACGTTATGTAATTGTATAAAAAGAGCAGTCTTTGAACTGTGTCTTAAATAAATCCAAACATTATGGAAATAAACCAACCTTTAACCACTAGTAGGGTTCCTGTGCCAGTTGTCTTGGAGGTGGTTGAATTTGAATCTGGAATTGCTATCCCACAATAATAAATACCACTGTCTTCCATACTGAGTTTGTTGATCTGAAGCTCAGCTTTGTCACTGCTTGGTAAGATAAACACTTTGAATTTGGCACCGTCTTTGCATGTAGGAGTGCATAGGTCTTCATGCGTATGCGCAAGGTACCGAAACCACAGAATGCTAGAAGAAGACGTGGGACAACCTTGGGTGGAGAATTCACATAATAGAGTAATGTTGGATTCAGTGTAAGCTTTCATGACTGGAAGTTGCTTTGCTGTCACTTTGCAGTGGTCAACACCTAATGAGATGGACGAATCATACTTTGATGAGAATTACAATAAAATAAATTGTGGATTGTAACACAGAAGCTTGCATTAACTTATTAATTGAATGCTATTAGCAAACCATAAGACTATAGCTACCATCACCAGCATACCTATTAACACAAGCTAGATACAATTATGGTACTGTAATGTGAATTTCACAAGCTTAACCAAATTAGTTGTGCATATTGTTTTTAATAAGGCAACAAGTACTTAGACATGTAACTTTTTGGGATGGTAGCATTAATATCCTACAGCCACCATGCGTGTCAGGGAAAGACTCTTCATGTTATATCTCTAAAAGTAACTTCTTCCAGCAATAATTTTAATAAGCACCAAAAGACAATTTCAGGTGTGGAACATTAGATAAATAATTTTTGTCTCGCATTGTTAGCAGCAGCAACAAAACTAAAGAAAATAATCACAGATAAGCAACATTATTTTTAACTTGCATAATTTATGCAGCGTATACAAGCCAGATTTCATAGAGCACATTTTTTTTAAAAAAAATGCATGGTCCATATTTCTATGGGAATTCATCTCAGGGTTCTTAAGAAGTATTTGTAGACCAAGACATTTTGCTACATAGAGTGGAATCAAAAATGCCTTTTCTTGTTAAACCAGGAGTGTCCAAACTTTTCGGGCTGCAGGCTAGTCACGTGGTTTAGTGAGCTGGTCATGTGGTTCCTCCCACCGGAAGCAGAAGTAAAACGCGCCTTGCAGTCTGTTTTGCAACAGGATGAGATAGATTTTAAGCTGCCATTTTCTCTGCTTAAGCCAGGGGTGCCCAAACTATGGCCTACAGGCCAGATCTGGCCCCCAGTGCCAATTCATCCGTCCTGCACTGCCCTCGTCATGTTTTACTTCCGCTTCCGGGAGTGACAAGGGCAGCGTGGGCTGTATGAATTGATGTCGGGGACCGAATCCGGCCTGTGGGCTGTAGTTTGGGCACTCCTGTGCTAACCCAAGTTAAGGTGCATAGTAATCTAAAACAGCCACTTTTTTGTAACAGAGGAGGTAGAAAATTTCTTGAACATCTGCCCTTGTTTCTAGCAGGAAAGAAAAACAATAACCATCAATTAAGGAAGTAACGGTCCCATCTTTTTATCCCATCTGTTATATGCTCCCTAAGGTGGCTGTTCCACTCTGCTTAATAGTAGGGCTGGCTCTGTTTAATGTTTCTTTTAAAGAGAACGATAGCTGAAAGGGCTAAAAAAGGAAGACACCTTACCTGCACAGTATGATACCCATGTAAAAGCCAGAGCCAAGAACAGAATATGTTGCTTAAAGATTGCCATTTTGTGTGTGAGTTCCCTGTGAAACAGCTTCAGCTCAAGAAAGCAGAACTAAGAGGGTCTAAGTAAAGCCAAAGCAGGAAACCCTCATTGTCACTTTTTTGCATTACTCAACAGAGGAACTTCTTACTGGGTGTAAATATAGCGTGATTCTCCTTTCTGCAAAAACACACTGGTTTATTGGCCTTGGGGGTCGGATCCAGCCCTCAGGCTGTAGTTTGGGCAGCTCTGGGCTGTAGTGACTGGCTCCTGAACCACGTGACTGGCCCGCATCACCTCGCTATAGGGGAAGAGAACAAATGCAATGGAAGCCTAGCATTGCCAAAGGACTCTGGGCAGCATCGTTTATGTTTAGCATCTTGTTGTTGGAACAGAAAGCAACTTCCCATTTTCTAAGCTGCTTGGCACCAGAGCAGCAGCCAATGATAGAACAGCAAATAAAGGAGGCAAACTAGTTTGATGACGGAAATATTGCTTGTGGGAAAACACAGACAGTGCATCCAGGCTTATGAAAGCCTCAGAATAGCCATCGGGTAACTTTAAAAGACCATTGGGTGTGATACGGTAAGCACAGCAGATCAGTGACATAATGGAATTGCATATGAAAGGAAAGGAACTTCTGGCCCATGGTCATAGTATGGGGAATGGCCGTTTTGCCCTTCTGCCACATGGCACTTCCTGGGGTGGGGGCCCACATAAAATGGTTTCGTGGGCTGCATCCGGGCCGCAGGTTGAGAATCCCTGGCTTAAGCCATTTGTAGAACAACTGAAGCAATTGTACACACGTTTTTTAAAATTAGCCCCTGACAAGAATGGCAGAAGGTCGGGGAAGGCATCGATTAGGAACAAGCTGGTTCAGAATGTCATATAGGTTGCTGGGAAAAGGAGCAAACCAGCACATCCTTAAGTTGGATCAAACCATAGAATAGACACCTGTCTAAGGTGATTATTAAATATATTATTAAATACGAACAAGTGGCTAACAGAATCCATGTGCTCTCTCAGTAGGTGGCAAGTGGGACAAACCTTCAGAAGTTTTGGAAATCAAAGGACAGACGTGGGAGGAACAGGTGAACAGTCTGCCAGAGGTTTTCAGGAAAGCTGGCTTTGCTATAGAAACGTTCACTAGACTGCCATACCTATGTGAAGGCGATATGTACAATGACTACTACGTCTTAGATGATGCTGTCTTCATCCTCAAACCCGTGTAAATGTGTCTTCTGAGTCAAGCCAGGAAGCAGCCTGTGAATGAAGCATTTTGATAATTTTTTTATTATTTTTGTGGGGTTTATTATTATTAAAAATAATTACAAGGGAAAAAAGAGAAGCTTGTGGTTATTCATTCTAAATCGACATCATTTATAAAACCTAAAAGTCAAAATACTAATTTCTTCGTAGATGTTTTTTTTTAAAGGACATCTTTTTAAAAAATAAATAAATAAATTACAGAGCTCTTCCATTGATGGTTTCTAACCTTCATGACACACGCAATCCCGGCAGTAAAGTCAAGATATTTTTATACCTAACCACGGTAGGGCAAATGATCCAGCAATAGCTAGGACCCTTTGCAAATTGATTCAGTACAACTGGATTTCCCACCCTCATTCCCTTCAAGGATATCAGAAGAGAATACCGGCAATAAGGCAGTCGTTTCAGTACGAAACTTGATCAACTATTGAGGATCGTTTTTCTTCCATGTTTATGAGGTTATTTTATTTGTTGGTCTTCAGCACATGTTTATAATCATGCTAATAAAACTTTTTTTGAGATGACTGTTGTATCTTAAATTCCTTAGTATCAATTGAGTCCTGTTTCATGCACTTGGAAAGTTACTTTTTTTAGATGAAAATTCTAATGCTGGTGGTGGGACTTTAGGATTTGTAATCCATTTTAGGTTCTTGGTGGTATCACTATGAAGCTGCCTTCTAACAAATCAGTTGTATATTTGATGCATCCTTGTCTTTGCCGATTGGCAACCAGTATCGTATGTTGGGTTAGTGCTTGAAAGGATAAAATGGTTCTCTGTTTTAAAATGCTAATTACCTTGTGTACGGCCCAGAGAGTACACTAATTGCTACAGGGTGGCATATAAGTGTTAATGCTATTGCTACAATTGCTGAAATAACATCTATTAGTATCCTTAAGTTTCCCTGATCTTTCTGAGCTTAGCTGTACTCACAGTATCTTGGAGTGGAAAATAGATTTATCCACCGAGAATCTATTGTCTGAAATCCTCTTGGTTAGTGTAAAAGATATTCATAATTTTCAGTCTGTTCCTAACACACAAAATGAAAAGTCACCTTCACAATTCTTGGAGGTACACAAACATTATTTGTCGTTGTGTTTGTGCCCCTCTCCCATCCCGCCCCAAACGGTGGCAAGGCCTTTTTTGTCAGTTAAAGGAAGACTGAAAATTAAAAACTTTCTTATGCTAAGCAAAGTTCATGGCTATTGATGAACTACCCAACTTAAATGTTGACAATGAAGAAATTGTTAAAAGATTTTGTATACCTTGTTTGAATTCAGATGGAGACTACAGCTTCTTTTGTGTCATGATCAAACCCTGGACTGCCAAAATGAAACCACCTTCTTGGCTTTGCCGTTCGTTGGTCAAACTTAAGTCCTCACCGGTGCATTTTCTGGTAGTTATTGGTAGACTACCAAATGAGCCGGATTCTGTATCTCTCCACATTCACACTGTGTTGTCTGCCAACAGCTTCCACTTGAGCATGTTGGTCTTACATTTAGGCATCCGACTCTCAGCCTATTCAGGATTCTTCAAGTGATGTAGGGGAGGTTGAGTTCCTCAGTCATGTCCTCTTTTAATTTTATTCTTTATTGAGTGAGCTCCTTCCTCCATCTTCTAATTTGATTTTGCTTAAGAATGTTTGTTCTTGGAGACTGCTGCTGAGAAATCAGATAGAGACCGCTGGCTTTAAAAGGTTGAGAACTCCTGCGATAAACAGTCATCAACAAGGTTGGGGGATCACTGTCATGCCATTTTCTTTTGGCTAGGTGGCAGTATAGGTCAGATTTTTGTGACCTTTCTATCAGAAAATGAGGTACTGTATGTATAAAAGTTGCAGAGATAAAATGTCATATAAAACTTGTAGTTTTCGAAGTGGCAGGCTGGTGGTCTACAAGCATATCAAACAAATAAAAAAACAAGAGAAAGAAAAACACTGGTCCCTTAAAACACTGATTTTTTAAAATGTGAACAGATGTAATATCATCATCAGGTGCAACTCATATTGTACAGCCAGCGACTCAATACCGAGTGTTGGGCAGCAGTAAATAATGTGACTTCCCAGAGGAGCCGATAGCTGTAGGTTGATGCCCCTTCAGGTAGGGCGATGGTCCCCTCAGTGGAGGAAATGCTACTGGAAACCATCCTATTGGGCCAAATGAGGAGAGGAGGAACTCTGATTCCCAATGGTCATGGAGGTAGAAGATGGACTGGCTGTGAAGGTACATCTCCATTTCCTCAAGGTTGTGGCAGTCAAGTTAAACAATTGCATTGGCTAGCAGGAAAGATAGACAATTACTGTAGTTTACAGTAGATTAACATACAGTATTAGCATTATATCAAAGGCGAGTGATTCCATATCACCCACCTGGTCAACTTCTACTAATGTACAGGCTCAATTTGAGACCATTGAAGAAGATCCAATGTTTGGGGGGACAAAGGAAATCTTTGTTGATGTTAGACTAAATTATGACCAGGATATGGGTGTTAATTGATAAAGGCATTGTCTGCCATCAAGGTCTGTACTCTGAGGAACATGTGATGAGTATTTCAGGGGTTATTTCAAGGGAAACTGAAAGGTTCAAAGAACTTAATTTAAAAATAAAGAATATAATTTAAACTAAAGGGTAAAATTTAAAATTTTACATAACAAGAGAGAAATGATCACAGTTTCTCATAACACTCCAAGGCAGGTGAGTCATTAAAACTGACCATTAGTAAATCCAGGGCAATATAAAACGTTGCACTTCTTTGCCCAGAACGTAATTCATTTGCAAACCTGTCATTAGAAAAGCAGCTGCCTCAGGCGACAGGTTTTGGGTGCAGTGAAAGGGCAAAGAACACTCAGTTTCGTGCTTTTTATGTTTTTCCTGTCAGGGATGAGAAGAAGAAACAACTCTGGGATTTTTTTTTTGCTTTCTTTGCCAAAATAACTTTTGGCTGGTTTTTTGCCTACTTATGCACCTTGAGCTTCATAGGCGGCAGCAGAGCGAAGGACTACAACTCCCAGAATACCCTGGTAGAGCACGGCAGCGGCCATACTGGGTGGAGGAGCCTGGGAGCTGTAGTCCGAAAAATATGTATTTCCCACCACCACCCCCTAACTGTGTGAGACTGGTTCACTTTTTGTGGCTCTGCTTTTGAGAATGGGAGAGAGTTTTCAGACGGCCCTCCTTGCGCTGAGGGAAATTTAAGTGTGTGTGTGTGTACTGTTACAGTACTACTGTATGAGGGGGAAGCTGAGGTAAATAAACGCCTCCCGTTCAAAATGCGCAGGCGCAACCCCTCGGACAACGGGCAAGTAGAGGCGGTTGGTGCGCGTGCGCAGAAAGTACCGCCCTCCTCGGGCTCGGCGGCTGTTCCCTTTCCCCCGTTCATCACCTGAGTGGGCGTGGCCGTTGGTTTGGCCCCTCCCTCCCCGGGTCTCCCTCTCCTTCCCCTTGGCTCGCTTGCGTCCTTTCCCCACCCCCCCTTCCCTTCCCGGCGTGCACTGCGCCCGCGTCGGCTGTCTCTGGCCACGTCCCCGGGCCACGTCGCTCGGTGCCCGCTGAGCTCTCGCCATCTTCGCCTCGGTTCCCCCGGCTTCGCCGCCTCCGCCTCTCCGCCGCCGCCATGAATATCTTTCGCCTCACCGGGGATCTCTCCCACTTGGCGGCCATCATCATCCTGCTCCTGAAGATTTGGAAGACCCGCTCTTGCGCCGGTGCGTCGGTTGGGCGAGGCGGCGTGAGGGGAGCCGAGCCTCTGAGGGGGGAAGAAGGGCCCTGAGGGCTCCGGTTAGTCAGGGCCGCCCCTTTTTCTGAGTCTTTCCCTCAGACTCCCGCCTTGATAAATGCGAGAATCACCTCAGTCGGTTTGCAATTAGGAAAGGCGCGCACTTGAGAGGAATGTTTTTTGTGGGAATTTTCCTCTCAGGACCTTCCTTTTCCTTCCTTACCCGCCATTTTCCTATTATTTTTAATTATCGTGACAGAAACATGCCAAGGTGCTTTCTGGGTTGAAAGGATTTTGGCTGGAGGAACTCCCCTCAGGGGGACGCTTGGAATGAATGAGGCTCCTTTCATGTCCCCAAAATCATTTTATCTATTTTATCTACCTGCAGTTTCTTGCTTTCGAACTGCTAGGTTGTTGGCAGGAGCTGGGACAGAGACGGGAGCTCACTCCGTCATGCAGCACTCTGGTCTTGGAACTGCCGGCTTGTCGACCTTCCAGGTAACAAGGCGAGCTTCTTAACCACTGAGCCACTGCACTCCCTATTTTCTAGTTGTAGGGGCGTGAGAGAAGTGGCCTTTAGGTAAGGGGGTGGGTGGTTTGTCCCCTCTGTCAACTACAGTAATACCTCAGATAACATTAGTATCGAATAACATGAAAATCGCATAACATTAAGGAATCTGGGGGGAAGAATTGCATCGGATAACATTAAGATCCTATGGGATGCTTCAGATAACAACCGCTAAAGCCTGTGTGGTTACAATGTATCTCTATGGATCCCATAGGATTTTAACATGCATCAGATAACACTAAAAATCGTATAACACCAAGACTTGTGGAACCAGGTTTTAGTATTATCTGAGGTTTTACTGTATTTTCCTCAGATGCTCTTTTCTCCAAAGGGTGGGTGGGTGGGGGGTTCATTGCAGGCGAGGGGAGATTTGGGGGAGGCTGGTCTTCCTCTGCTCCCCCCTTTCCCATTTGACTTACACCATTCCCACTGTGTGTGTGAGTAGGATTTGTTTCCAGGAAATGGAACTTTTATGGATCAAGTTCACTTCATCAGACTTGATCCACGAAAGGTCACATTTAAATACAGTAATACCTCAGATAACATTAGTATCGAATAACACTAAAATCGCATAACATTAAGCAATCTGGGGGGAAGAATTGCATCGGATAACATTAAGATCCTATGGGATGCATCAGATAACAACCGCTAAAGCCTGTGTGGTTACAATGTATCTCTATGGATCCCATAGGATTTTAACATGCATCGGATAACACTAAAAATCGTATAACACCAAGACTTGTGGAACCAGGTTTTAGTGTTATATGAGGTTTTACTGTACAAGAGTTCGTCTTTAAGGTGCCACAACTTTGTTTTGTCATTTTTGTTGTTTTGTTTTGCTTACTCTCTGATACTTCATAAATACAGTAGTTTGTGGGGAGGGCTTGGTTTTGAAGTGCGGCCGGGGGGGGGGGGGCTTGAGGGTGTTGGAGAGGTAAGTTCCCCTTTATTTGTCTTGGGGCCTTTGTATTTGGGTGAGGGGCTGATTGGGTAATGGGTGACAATGGCCTCCTGCATTAGGTAGGATGGGAACATTGCCTTCAATGAGGAGGGGGAGTTATGATGAGGGTTTGGAGGATGCTTACTGGGATGCAAGCAGAAGCGTAGCGTGCCTTGGTGGGGCCCCGTATAAAAAATTGTTTGGGGGCCCTTAGGAAGGGTAAAGATTTCTCACAAAAGAAAAAAAATGTTTTTTTTACTTTTGTCATTTGTGAAATTAAAAAAAATGGGAAGTTTTTATTAATTTTTGCTTACGCATGTTGGGGCCCCCCATATAATTGATACGGCAGATCAAGTGACAAGTCTTCCCCAAGTTCCTTTTGTGTGTGTACAGTTTCAGGTATCCCTTTTAATGGCAAAGCCTGCGGGAACTTTCTTGGGGTGTGGTTTGTCACCCTTCTCCAGGATTGGATTGCAAGAGTTTGGGGCAATAATTTTGATTTGGGAGTTCTTTATTTTTCCACCAGAGTATTGATAGAGTACAGTACCTGGAACTGGGGAGCGGTGGGTGGTTGCACCAGGACTTGGGTTCATTTTCCTCATCCTCTCAAGATTTGTTTGAGATGAAAAGAATAGAACTAGAGTTTATCCGGAGCAGGGTTTCCCAACTTTTGGGTTTTGGACTTTAGTTCCCAAAAGCCTAAGTCAATTCCCCAAAGTACTGATCAGCCAATGTATTGACATAGGTTTATGGGGATTGAAGTCCCCCTGTGGGGCATGGGCCCATGCCCCACATTGGGAACACTGATCTGGAGGAAAGTTGGGATTGTTTATTCTTCTTCCTTGTAATCTACCAATATAGATATATGTGTTGAATGGGAGGAGGCATTCAGTTGCAGCTAGTGTGGTTATGAGAGTTTTGGTTGAGGTGAGGGTCCCTGATCTTTAAAAATATGGGAAATAGGGCATCCATAGTAATACCTGAAAATATTTTTAATGTTGCCATAAACTTGGCTTTTAAAGTATAAGGAAAATTGCTTTAATATTAAATTAATCCTTAGAGAATAGTACAAAAGAATTCACTTATACAGATCCCTTGCGAAAGAAACTAAGTAAGAAAATGGTTTTTGCTAGCATCTAATAGAAACCCCATAATGCAGGTGAAATTGATTCCAAGTGAGGGAAAAGCTTACAAAGAGGTCAACACATAGACAGTCTTCTTTTCAACTCCTCAATACTGTAATTAGAAATTTTCAGGTCATAGAAACTTTTTCTATCCTAAAATAACTCAAGAGTGTGATTTTTTTTCTTAGCCAATGATGGGTGGGAAAGTCACTAGTGTATCATGAGCAAAAGTGATTGACCCCTTTCATTCCACAGTTAATGTGTCTATTTTTGTAGAGTGGATGTGCATTAATAAAATGAATTAGAAGGAGGCAAACGGTATGGCTAATTTGCTTTTATGAGGTTAGAGAGCTTTCAAGATTCTGGAGTTTTGCAGAAAGGATGAACTGAGCCTTCTTGTTTAAGAGCATAGTTTTAGAAGAGAAGAGTTACTTTTTAAATTTGCATGTGTTCCTGAACACCCTTTGTTTCAGATGTGCAGATATTGTCAGATTTTCATGCAGATTTTGGTCACCTTAAAGTTGCTCTTGAGGTCCCCGAGCCTTTGCTTTTAGACTTTTCATGGAAGATTCTGTATTTCTTTTTTTCTTTGAAAGGGTTAAACAGTGATCTGGCTTGGTTTGAAGGCTTGGCAAGCTCTTTTGCTCGCATTGCCAATTGCAGTTGAAAACTGGAAGCAAATGACTGAATCAGGCTTTAAGAGAATAGGCTCTCAATTGGGATTCCTGGTCTAGTCTGACGTGGCAACTAACAGGAGGTGTGGTGAACAGGGTTGTTTCACTCTTGTGCCTATTTTTCCAACAGGAAAGCATATTTCTTTTTATTCAGCTAATAATATTTATAATTCATACACCTTGCAAATAAAACAATGTCAACAGAACTGTTCAATGCTTTTTGTCTTTCTTTTTCATTGAGACAGATTTCATTGCTGATGTTTTTGCTTCTATGCTCCATTTTATTTTTTCTTCTTTGAAGTCAGTTTCTCATTATGTTTATTCAGATACTCTTTGTTTATCCTGCCTTGAATAGTTGAGTGTTGGACAGGATTCTTGTGCTCTAAGCAATATTTCAAATTGAGGGCTCTTTTTGGTAATTCTGTTTGCAATTGGGAACTCTGTAAGGAGTACAGAAAGCTGTCTGGTGACAACATGGATCAGTTACAGTTGACTAATCACTTGGTATTTTACTGCAGTTGATTTGGCACTACAAACATGAACAACTCTAGATAAGTAGACAGAATTGTTGGGGAGGGGGGACCTATGAGTCCTTTCACATGAAACACCATTAGGAATTGTATTTCTTGAGCCTGGTATAAAAGCTCATACAGTATTTGTATTGCAGACAAAAAACCCCAGTCATCACTATAACACCTGATCCTAGATTTGCTGCACAGGATTTTGCTTGGCCTGCATCATACCCTTGCATGTTTGGGTATATTTCTCTTCTGAATTACAAGGTCAAGATATTATATGGGTAGCTGATGGGTGCTGTAAATGTGAGCTACCAGTGTGATGCACCTAAAATAATAAAGGTCAACATTAATGTACTCAATAAGTTCTCGTTAACTTTGTATGTTTTTCAATACCAAAATAATGTTTAGTAAGAAGGATCTTGCTTACCCAAACAAACAAACAATTCCTACCATAGAAATTGCTATTCTAAAACAATAATTGTAATGGGGTTTCAATATAGAGATTTTTAAATTATTCCTTTTTAAGATAATGGCTGCAAAGGGAGTAGTTTAGGGGCAGGGTTTGCCACGTTAGATTTCCTGTCAGTTCAGTTCCTAAATAGCAATAGCATTTTCACTTATATTTTGCCCCCAACATGCTTGGTACTCATTTTACTAACCTTGGAAGTATGGAAGGCTAAGTAATCCCTGACCCTAGTCAGGATTGTACTTGCAGTGTTTTTGCTGCAGTACAGCAGTTTAACCACTGCACCACAAGAGCTCTGAATGACAAAGATATTGTATCTTTATAAACCATTTACAGTATCTCCACCTAAAATATTGTGTTTTCTTTGAAAATGCGTTGTTCAGCATCAGCATTGTTGTTATGAGAACATGTCAGATACTCCACTCTGAGCCTGTTTATGTATAGGTAAAAATAACTGCTTCAGTAATATAATACAGTAATACCTTGGATAACGTTTAACTCCGATAACGCTAAAATCGCATAACGTTAAGTAATGGGGGGGGGAGAATTGCATCGAATAACGTTAAGGTCCTATGGGATGCTTCGGATAACAACCGCTAAAGCCTGTGCAGTTACAATGTATCTCTATGGAGCTTTAACGTTATCCGATCCATCCCATAGGATTTTAACATGCATCGGATAACACTAAAAATCGGATAACACCAAAACTTGTGGAACCAAGTTTTAGTGTTATCCGAGGTTTTACTGTGGTTGCAGCAGGATGACAAGATGTAATATATGGTACTCAGCCTCTCCATAGGAAAGAGAGAAAAAGAATTTTAACAGGAAAATCATTGCGAGAGAAAAAGAATTTTAACAGGAAAATCATTGCAGCCTAGTGGAGTGGCAGTAACTGTAGTTGTTACTTTATTGGAGGCAAACAAAGGTAAAATATCAAAAGACTTTTTGTCTTTTCATTACAGTTTAGCTCTAGCTGCTTAATGTTCTATGCCCGTTTTGATTAAAAGCCATTTGAGAGAATGCAAGAAATGAGATGCTACTGTGAATTGACATGATACAAGTACAGTATAAATTCTTATAAAGGCTATGAGAAAGATAATAAATATTATGAAAGCCAGTGTGGTATAATATAGGGGTTTCCAACCTTTTTGTGCCACAGGCTAGGCCATGCCCCATGGACAGCTGAGTGGGCTGGTCACGTGATTTCTCCTGTCATAAACGCTGCTGTAAAATGCATCCATGGCTGTCCTAAATGCATCTACAACAGTCATGGGTGCATTTTATGGCTGTCATAAATGTGTCTGCTTCCAGTACGGTTGGAGGGCCACATGAAATGGTGCTGTGGGTCGGGGCTGGGCTGCGGGCTGTAGGTTGGCCATCCTGTTACAGTAGATAGATTACAGACTAGGACTCAGGGCCCCCCAGTTTTGTAACTCTCCACTTGGTGGCTAGTGGGCCACACCAAAACTAGAGAGACACTTTTTGTGATCATTGTGGGAGTGGGTTGGAATAAAGAGGGCTGATATATGGTTAGAATAGAAATAGGCCAAACATTTATTCAACATCGTAAGAGCTTGAGGAAAAATTCAGGGCATGAATGACCTTGGCCCGCCATTCTCCTGCTGGGGCAGTGGAGAATGGTATGAGGATAAAGGCTCATGAAGACTAAACTTAAGTCTTTAGCCACCCTTCTTAGAAGAGAGGTTCTCAACTCCCCAGTTGTAGAACCCAATTAGATGCCTAGGACTGCTTCATGCACAACCTCTTAAGATTTAGAAGTTTACTATTTTTGCTTGTCGGTGAGTAACAGAAAACGCTGCAGCTGAAATTATGTGTGTTTGCTGAATATTATGGGAAGATGCTGTATTATAATAAATACATTGTGGAATAAGTGGGCAAGAAGATTTTCTGAATGTAATTGAAATTCTTAGCCCTCTTAAGCATGCCTACTAAGACTCTAGAAGACAAATAGATGTCTGCCTGAGTTTAGGCTATAAGTAGGAATGAATACTGTATGGCCTAACTTCAGTTCAATTTGTTCCCTTCCCAAAAGATAAGCATAACTGAGCTTTTATCTATTGAAATTCTCACCTCTGAAATGTCTACATTTTCCAAAGTTTGGATGGAAGTGCCTATGTCGTTCCCCCCTTCCCCACCATGGGTTTTGGCATGGACAGCATACAGTGATTTTGGATAACTTGGCTTTTGTTTAAATTAAATGTGTTTGCACAGTTAGTGCCTTAGACTCCCCCCCCCAAATAATTATTTCTTTTTTGTTTTAGGTATATCTGGGAAAAGCCAGCTTCTGTTTGCACTGGTCTTCACCACTCGTTACCTGGATCTTTTCACTGCATTCATTTCCTTTTATAACACTTCTATGAAGGTAAATAATAGAGTAGAATTAATTATTAATTGGATAAAATTGCATTGTATAGGATATATTGCCTACTCTCCTCATTTATCTACAACACATTCTTGTTTCTGTTAAAACATAATTATAAGAATGGGAGTTGAAATTAGGGTGAAACTGTACCTTAGAATTAGAAAAAAAGGTCTGTTGGGCTAATAAAATACAGATTTTGACCCTATTCGAACAGTATAAAGTTAACTGATATATTCAGTTCTAGTATAAGTAAGTATATATTTTGGTAGGTTTGAGAAATAAATGCTCTCCCTGCGTAGTGTTGGACTGCAACTCGTATCAGGCCCAGTTGCTACCATTTAGGAAAGAATTGAAGACGTGGTTGGCAAAATGGGTCTGGGGGTCAGGACTGTCAACAAGCTCATCTTTCTGGCTTATCTGAGGCTCCCCCTCCTGTAATTAAATTTTTAATGTTAAGATTTTGTACATTTTATATTCGTTTTTAGATAATAAATGGCACAGCCGGGGGGGGGGGATATTGCTATGTTTTAAAGGATTTTTTAAATTGTTTCATATTGGTTTTAACTTGTGTATACCACCCAGAGCCCATTGGATAGGGCAGTATATAAATCTATTAAATTAATTTAATCAGATACAGTCTATGCAGTAGTCACAGGCCTACATAACCAGGAGTTTCCTGCCTCTGATTTAATTTGTCCACATTTGTTGCAATTGTTTTATAAAGAATGTGTAAAAATATTAATTATTAGTTGGATAAAATTGCATTGTATAGGATATATTGTCTAGTGTTGTACAAATAACAGAATCTGATAAAAGCCCTCCCAGTAAAATTTCCAGATCAACCGGTGCTGCAGAGATGATAGAGTTCAGTAGATGTAGACCTGATCCTTCTCTTGACAAGGAGATTCCTTGAGAGCTTGATACAACACAGTTCTCAAAAGTAATAAGAAGCTGAAGTCCAAGTGTGTTTTTCTCTGTTAGGACATTCTTATCAGTATTTAGTTCATTTGTTTCATAACAGTCAGTGTTCCCTTTTTAGTTAGGAAAACCTAATGGTCGTAGTTCAGAAAAGAATAAAAATGACAGTGATACTTGCTGACTTGCAACTTCATTTGAGTGTGTGAAAACATATGAGCATTGTGGACCTTCTTTAATTCTTGCCATACAAGCATCTGAGACCCTATTTTGTGCCTTGAATCTGGCTACTGGTCTTGAAGGTTCCAGGTGGTGTTTTTTTTTAAACCAACCTCACAAATCAAGGATGCTTAATTTTGTCATTAATATTCTTCTTTATTTGTGTTAGTCATATGCCTTTGCAGGTAATACATAAAAGTTGCTAGGGTCAACATATTAAAATCAAAAGGATAAATACATAATAATTAAATATATATGCATATTTCCCAAAAAAAGTAAACAAGGAAGCTGGCAAAGAATTGCAGTTTTTAAACTATATTTAACCTAACTTGAATTGCTGCTGCTAGAAATTTTGCAGATTGTACGTGTGTCTGTGTATCTTGGTCTGCAAAGAGAAAAGATGCACAAAATTTGGACCCTTGACTTGTTATTTGACAAAGGACAAATTAACTCTTTGTACATATCTCTGTAAAAAAAAAGGAAAATCAGTCATATATGGGCTGTGTTTGCCACATGACCGCCTTCTGTGTTCTCTCCTGGGGCTCTGAAAAGCAGCAGCTGGAACGGCTAAAGCAGTATTTAACAGATAATCCATGGGGAAATGAGAACTTTGCCCCTCCAGAGACTTTATCATGTTATTGCAGCCACTTTTTCCTATCTCTTTGGTTTTAAAAATCAAACCAACTAAACCTGCAATAAATGGTTACCATAAAACAGGGGTTCTTAACCTACAGCCCATGGGCTGGACCCAGCCCACGGCACTATTTCATGTGGCCCATGTCACCACTGGAAGCAGAAGTGGACACATTTACGACAGCCATGGGCATGTTTTACAACAGCGTTGGGGGGGGGACCACCAGTCTATCCCGCTCAGCTGTATGCGGGGGCGTGGTCCGGCCAGCAGCTTAAAAACATTGAGAACCCCTGCCCCAAAACATACTTAAATATAACATACTACAATATTAAAACAAGATCTTGGGAGCCAAGAAGGTTCTTCCTATGAAAAGGTCCTTCAGCTATCCTTTTGCCAAGCTGTATAGGTAAAGGTAAAGGTTGCCCTTGCTCAAAAGCCAGTTGTATCTGACTCTAGGATTTAGTGCTCATCTCTGTTTATAGCCAAAGAGCCAAGACATTTCCATGGACATGTGGCAGGCATGACTTAACACCAGAGTGCACAGAACGCTATTTACCTTCCTACTGAAGTGGTACCTATTTATTTACTTGCAATTTCTTTCTTTCTTTTGAACTGTTTATATGGTTTATAAATTGAGTCTGGAAACAGACTAGCAGCCAGTTCTATGCTTCCGGTAACCAGCCCTGGTCAGCTGCCTGGCTGCAGCATTTTGAACCAGCTAAACTTTCCAAAGTGTCTTCTAAGGCAGTCCCACAAAGAGACTGTTACAGTAATCCAAGTGGGATGGAATTCAGGACATGTCCCCATCTGCAGGAACTGGTGCCCCAGATTTAATGGTGCAGATGCGCTCTTGACTACCACCGAGACTTGAGCATCCAAATGAATCTAGGACTATACCCAAGCTGTGAGTGTGTATTGTCAAGGGGAGTGTAACTTCATCTAGCACAGATTGAATCCTTATTTCCCCATCTGACTTTCAGTTGACCAGGAGCACTTCTGCCTTGCATGGATTAGGTTTCAATCTGTTCACCCTTGTTCAGTCCATTACTGACAACAGCCTGTGATTTAGAAAAGGATTAATTTCCTTGGAATTAGACAGAAGGGAGAAACGATCTGGGTGACAGTGAACGCCAACGTTACAGACTGTCTCTCCAAGCAGTTTCATGTACTGTATTTGTTAAATAGTGTGGGTGATAAAAGAGAAACCTGAGGCATACCACAGGTTCCTGGCTAAGGTATCGAACAAAAGGCATCCCCCGCCCCAACTACCTTCTGAGATCACCCATCCAGGAAGAACCATAGCCAATGTAAAACAATGCCTTTAACTCCCATTCCAGAAAGAGCAGCCAGAAGTGGATTAGTGGTGTCAAAGGCGATCCAGCAGACCCTACAAGGATACACTCCCCTATATATTTCATGATAACAGGCTGCCCATCAAGATGAACAGAGCTATCTCCATCCCATCGCCAGGTCCAAAGATGGATTGAAATGGAACTAGATTATCCATATCCAGGAATCCGTGGAGTTGAGAAGCCACCACAAACTCAGTTTCTTGCCCCCAAACAGAACATTTTTGGGCAAGGCGTTTTAGGTGATAAAATGTCTGTTAGAGTATGATATAGGGAGGATTTTATTTCAACAGCAGTCTCACTATTGCTGCTTTTAGCTGTGTTGGAAACCTGACTTGTTACATGGATTCAACATAACTGTTACTACTATTGTTTCTGTGAGCCAGGAAGGATCCCAGCACACGTTTGGTAGCTTCTCTTCTTTGAGGAGCCTGTCCTCATTTTCAGGCCTATGTAATCCTGAAGATATGTGTTGTAGCTTTAAAAACAATCTTTGTACAGTGCCTTAAACTTTAAGGTGGAGTGGCACATTTGCCCCCAGAGGAGCTCATATGTGTACTACCAGCTTCCTCATCCCCAAAAGGTTTTGAAACATTTTTAAAAATGGACTCAGAAGAATCTTCAAGGGGGTTGGTGGGCAATTTTGCAGTATTCAGGGACATTCTACACACCTTCCATTTTTTAAATTTAAAAATAGCGGACACAAAGAGTGTTTTCAGGTTAAAATCATTGAGCTTTATAAGAGGAGTAGGTAGAGGTTTCAGTGGTAGTCTTCCAGAATCCAGAAATTAACGTGCAATCCCTGCTCAAGACACTTAATAACAACAGTATGGTATACTATATTACCATTTAATTTTTAATTTAATTTAATTGTTCGATTTTTATGCCGCCCCACTTGCCTAAGCGACTCTGCATCAGATGCAGTATGCAAATTCTACCCAGTATGCAAATTAATCTGTAGACATCCTTTATCAAGTGACAGCTGACTATAAAGTTTTTTTGTAAATAAAACAAAAAAGATAAAGATTTTTATTAGCTTTTTAAAATTAATATCCGATTTTATTTTTGAGGGAATCTCATGGAGAATGGGACCAGCTACTTCCATAACAAAAATGTCAAGATGAATAATATTGTCATGTGCGGCAAAAGAAATACTTAGACTGCATTAATGTCTGAAAATAAAATAAAAAACACTGTAGCACTTTAAAGACTAACTGCTATATTTTTATTGTGCTACAGTGTTTTTTTATTTTGTTTCCTGATATGCCTGAACCACAGACTAACACGGCTACTATTCCAAAAAATTAATGTCTGAACTGGCTCCAAAGCATTCACTGGGACGTTTATATCCAAGTGCCTATATTTTATGTTACTTAGAAAGAACTCGTTTTCATTATTTCAGACCATGAAGATTTCTCTCTTTTCTTAAATTTCTGTTAAAGCCCAATCAGTTGCTGGGATGAAAGAAGTACTGTACATTTTTGTATTCCAAGTAACCTTTTCTCATCAAATTAGGGAGCTAATCTTGAGGGGGAAAGGTAATAAAATTTTAATTCCTATAGGTAATGCTGCATAAAGAGAGATGATTGTAGCTTAGCAAGGGGTGAGAGAAAAAGAGACTAGCTTGAAAAAACAACAAAGATTCCTTCATTCCTTATTATATACAGTATATATATATAATGCTTTTTGTGGTAAAAGCAGAGATTAAAAGCTGATAACATACTTGGGTCTCTTCTTTGCAGCTTATCTACATTTCTTGCGCTTATGCCACAATCTACCTGATCTACATGAAATTTAAAGCTACCTATGATGGAAACCATGATACATTTAGAGTGGAGTTCCTTGTGGTTCCAGTTGGTGGACTGTCTTTCCTTGTCAATCATGACTTTTCTCCTCTAGAGGTTAGTCTTTTCCTGAATGTTTTGGGTCCTGAAATTCATTAAAGAATGCCTGGGTAACAGGCATTTTGCTCTCTATACCTCAGTATATAACTAATTCAAGGGAGAATTGTTTTAGTTTAAGGGAGAGTAGGCTATTTTTTTACAGTGAGCAATTCCTTAATGGGTGTAACCAGACCCACTGCCTCTGTCTCTCACATATAATTCTAAAACAAAGAGGTATATAAATTAGAAGTGCTGGTAGGTATGTGTTGGTATAAGTCTGCTTCCCCACTCACCCACCTGACAAACTACAGAGAGATTACAACTACAGTGGAAACTCGGTTAACAAATTTAATGCGTTCTCTGGGATCTTTTGTACTACTAAATTTGTAAAGCAAATTTCCCATAGGAATTCATTAAATGCAATTTCTCATAGGAATGTATTGAAAACCAAGATTTGTTAACCGAAATGCGGTTTCCTATAGGAATGCATTGAAAACCAATTAATCCATTCGGGGGGGGGGGGAGTGTTAGTCGAGCCACTATTTTCTATGGATTTCCTTTTGTTATGTGATTTTTAATGTATTTTTTTTTCAGTTTACAAAAACTAATTCAGGACCATTTTTTAATCTTTCAATGGATCCCTATGGATGTTTTGGTTTACAATTTTTTCAGGTTACAACGGAGGCTTTTGGAACGGACCTCCGTCGTAACCCAGGGGTTTACTGTATTGGCTGAAATGCTATTGCTAATTGCAGTAAATTGCAGCTAAAGTAGACCCAGTGAATTAGTGAAACTTGTGGAATTTGCTCACCAAATCCCCAGTGATTCTGCAAACTTACTCTAATAGCGACTGCTTTCAGTCACTTAGTTTTTGGATGTTTAATCCTCAGAAGATGTAGAATTTCAGCTTTAGTTATTTCACTATTCTTAAGCGTTGCAGAATGAACTCACCAAAAGGTGCCTTTATTTTGACAGTTTTACGTCTGGCCCAGACGCAGGAGTGTTCAGTTCATTAAAACAATGGGAACTTGAGATGGTTCTTCTGCTCTTTGATATCTGTGCTGAAGTTCTTCAAATCACAGAAGGGCTTGACGCCATCTAGAGACCTTAAGAAGAGCTACAATTGTATTTTAAAAAGGAAAGACACGAAGGGAAATGCACATCTTGTATTTTAGGACAAGGTTGATTGTATTTTTATGTTGACATATAATAGTAACAATAATCATATGCCACCATGTCAATTCTGACTTACGGCAACCCTTTTCAGGGTTTTCTAGATAGAGAACATACAGAAGTGGTTTCCTGTTCTCCTCTTCATACTATGCACCTTGCCCAAGGGCCACAGAGGTTGGTTCTTCTCCCAGGAGACAGATTAGGAAATCAAACTCCCAACTTCATACCTGAACTACCAAGTGATCTGGACATACTGCTATATTCCTTCTTCTTCATTGTCTAGGCCAGACATGAAACTGCCAAGATGAAGGCACCCTTTGGTGAATTCATTCTGCAGTACCACAGTATTTATTGACTGAAATCCTTTTGCTTCATGCACTAGAGTAGGTCCATTTGAATCAGTTGAGCTTACATAGGAGTTGACTCACCCAGTCTCCCACTTATTCAGTGATCTGATATCATACAACATTCTGCACTAAGCAACAAGATCTCAGCCATATTTTTTTCCTCCAAAGAGCCTGCAGAAATAATGTACTGTATGTGATTTTTCAATATTTAGTTTTAATTTTTTAATTAATTAATTAATGTAATAATATTATCTATTTATGAACATTTCCTTTAATAGAAAGGTGGGAGAAAATGCAGCTAATAAATTAAATGATGTATTACCTGTTTAGAATACTTAACAGTGGTGGGTTTGGATTTTCCCTGTAATTGTCATTCCTTGATACAGTATTGATCTTCTTTCTAGCACTTTGTCTTAAAATTTCAGATTGTTACCAAAATCATCAGTCTCGCTTGAAAGTGTGATTCTATTGTTGTTGTTATTGTTATCATCATCATCATCATCATCATCATACAGCATGGAGTAGAGGTTTCAAATACAGTAATACCTCATATAACATTAGTATCGAATAACACTAAAATCGCATAACATTAAGGAATCTGGGGGGAAGAATTGCATCAGATAACATTAAGATCCTATGGGATGCTTCAGATAACAACCGCTAAAGGCTGTGTGGTTACAATGTATCTCTATGGATCCCATAGAGGATCAGATAACACTAAAAATCATATAACACCAAGACTTGTGGAACCAGGTTTTAGTGTTATATGAGGTTTTACTGTAGTTTTGTTTCATCTCACCATGGAACAGACCTATTCAGTCTTTCTCTTCTGCCACTCTTGTTCTTTGGCCTTTGACATGGCATCTGACATCACAGTTTGTTGTTCTTTGTACACCTGTGTAAAAAAAAATCCAGTATCAAAAGTACATGTTTTCTGAATGTAAATAGGAAGGCTCTTAAAAATGGTGTCACTTCAGCATCTTTGTTTTCTTCCAGATCTTGTGGACCTTCTCCATCTACTTAGAGTCGGTTGCTATTCTTCCTCAACTGTTTATGATTAGTAAAACTGGAGAAGCAGAGACCATCACTACTCACTATCTTTTCTTTTTGGGCCTTTATCGTGCCTTATACCTTATCAATTGGATTTGGCGCTACTACTTCGAGGGATTCTTTGATCTCATAGCAGTTGTGGCTGGTGTGGTCCAGACCATTCTGTACTGTGACTTCTTCTATTTGTATGTTACAAAAGGTAAGCCAGGAGATTTTTCTACTCTGGAGAACTGCATGTGTGTTCTGGATCTCAAATGGGTGTTTTCACCTGTTTTTTTTAATGCTGTGTCTAATTTACTATAAAGTATCTTCAAAACAAGAGTTGAGTTGGCCATTCCCTGTTTTCCTTCCAGTCTGTTCTGGGCTGTTGATTTTTTTAAAACCCAGGAATGAGATGTGGTTTAGATTTGTTTTCCATAATTGTATATGAGCTCAGAGATGAATGTGTCTCTGTCTTTGATTATATGATCCTTTCCTGGTTCATTACAAAAAAGAACCTCAATAACAAAAGTGCATTATATAAATGCCTACTGATGCCTATGAACCTTGGTTTCCTCACTTTGGATGGTAATTTGGCAAAGTATTTCAACCCTGTCATATTTATATAGATGACCTCAGCAGAGAGCTAAAATCAGGATGAGCAATGGTGGTAGAAATATAAGGAGGTATCTTGCACTTGCACATTTTCCACAGGAAGAAATGTAATGGGTGTCATGATCCTATTAGAGCACAATTACCAATTATATATACATAACAAATGAAATTTTGGGGATATCTGCCTGTGTAGAAATGTGGAAATTGGTCTGGTTGTTCCTGTTAGGCGGTTTCATTAGGATGAAGTTGCCACATGTAAGGTGTCTATACGAAGACAAGGACGTTTTGTGTCTTAATTAAAGAGTTTTACACTACAATGCAGGGTGTGTGATGGCTCAGTGGTTAAGAAGCTCGCCTTGTTAGCTGGAAGCTTGGCAGTTCGAGACCCAGGTACTGCATGACAGTTTGAGCACCTGTCTCTGTCCCAGTCCCTGCCAACCTAGCAGTTTGAAAGCAAGACATTGCAAGTGCAGTAGATAAATAGGGACCTCTTTGGTGGGAAAAAATCCTGGGGTCATGACAGGAGCCTCATTTGGGCGTCCCCTGAGCAAAGTTTCTCCAGCAAAAAATCCTTTCAACCGAAAATAATTTCTGACGTAAAATTATTATACTACAATGCAACAAAGTTTTTAAAAGTTGAGTTGGATTAAGAGGCAAACATCTGGAAATCAACGTGAGATATTTTGAATACAGTGAAAACAACAACCCAAAACAATTTGGGGGCAAAGTGGCTCAAAATTTTTGGCATGTCTTTGTATACAGCGGTGATGGCGAACCTTTTAAAGACCAAGTGCCCAAACTGCAATCCAAAACCCACTCTGTGCTGGAGGGAGGGAGGAAGCGCTCCCATTGGGCTGCTTGTCAGAGGGGCGGGGTGAACTCTGTGCTGGGTGGAGGGAGGGAGGAAGCACTCCCATTGTCTAATCATAGCTGACCAACCTTGCTGTTTTTTTAGCTTTATGACAATAATGCATATAACTGTTTGCTGATGCAATTTTAATGGTGCCCTTATCTCCCCACCCCCCCTTTCTTCTCTTAGTACTCAAAGGAAAGAAGCTCAGTTTGCCAGCATAAGTGCCAAAAGCAATCGCCAGCATCTGTCCTCCTGGATGCTAAGACAGAACAATCCTTACCACAAGCAAAAAAGGTGAAGATGCTTGAGACAGAGAGTCTGTCACCCTTCTTACAGAGAGATTCAGGCGGGCTTTGTAGGACCGGAGAACAACCAGCGGACTTCTGTTTGATGCATCTTGCCTTTCTCTTTTTTTATTACTATGTATAAAGATTTTTTACATAAAGAAACTTAATACTGTGTGACTTTAATTCAGTGTGCAGTTTCAAATTGGAAGTGTTCCAAAAAAAAGTGAGAGGTTTTTCTGTTTTTGTTTTTTTGTGGGGTGGTTGTTTATAACCAGGAATAAGTGCAGACACTTATTTTCAGAGGATTCGTTTTAAGTTTGACTTTATTTTAGGGAGCACAGATGTGTGCCAACTAATGGATGGTAACAGTTCTTTTTGCTGATTTCAAATTTCATTCCACTGTATTTATTTTTCTCTCCAGAGGCTGAATGTTATATGTTAACTAAAATCAAACTAGAAATGGCAGAAAATTATTGTGGGTAGGGATATCAACATTTTCATTAGCATCCTTGGCCATAGTTTCTCTCTCCCTTTAAAAATAAGGATTCCTTTTTCGTGTCTACTAAGGCTTACTGTCCTCTACCTCTGTTAACCTTTGGAAGACATTGGCTTGAGAGTATTTGGTGCCAATGCAGTTTCTTACGGATATAGGATTATTTTGCTTTTTTGTGGTTAGTGGCAGGTATTTCTAATCCCCCCTCCCCCCATTCAGGACAAAAACTGCTCCACATTTTTAACGGTGCATAAATTTCTACTTCTGTTAGCAGCGACAGTGTTGCAACTGCACATTGAGCCTGTGATACCTGTCCAATTAATGTACTTTGTGGATAACCATTTTTAACAATGTCTACAGCTTTTTTAAAATTCAGATACTTTTACAAGTCACACCCATGTTTCAGCCTTCAAACTGTTTTAGATGTGCCGATTTTGGATGACTAGAGTCATTTTTATAAACCTTTTCCTGAATCAGCAGCACCAAATACTATACTTTCTCATTTCTGCATGATTTGCCCTGTGTTACCATCCTAAATAAACATTTTATCAAGTGGTATACAATTGTGTCGTCCTGAAAGTTTGCCTCTGCTACAATCTATCATGATGAATAATTAGACATATCATTTTATTTTAAAAAGAGTTTGATTAAGTTTAATTATTTAAAAAAAGGTATAGTATCTGCAAAATAGGTGTGGTCCAAAAAAGAATCATTGGCAGTAAAATCTTGACAGCAATATGCATTGTCCTGTATTGGCAACTAGTGTGAGGGCAAAATTAAGATGTACTAAAGCTATGAGAATAAACTGGCAATTAGAAGGCTGAAAAATGATTGTATAAACCACACAAATCCGCATTACCAATTTACCTGCCTGCTTAAATGAGTGTTGATTATCTACCATAAAGTTAATCATCTGTTTCTATAAAAGCATAAATTCTCCTAATTATTGAAGTATGTAGATAATTATTACTTACTCAAATTACATTTCCTATTTATATGCTGGAGAGGTCTGAATAAGTGTTTCCAGACCCTTTTGCCTTGCTGTCTAAATTGGAGGAGGCAATTATTATAAGGGGGGGGGAGTGAGACTATGGGGCAAAGATAGCAGAGACCTTAAAGGGAAATTTTTATTTTATAACGTTGTGAAAGATCAATCACATATTAAACTCCAGTCTGGAGGAATATAGCACTGTGCCTCAAATCTTGCTTCTTGCTCACATGTAAATGTAATTTCCGTTACAAATATATTTTCTCACTATATTGCTGTGTCTCATTCATTAAATGCCTGTTTTAAGAACAAACTCGTAGCAAAGAAGTACTGTATGTGACAGTGAGCCCTCGAGTACAGTGAACAAGCATCAGTCCTAACGTCACAGAATTACAGTGATGCTAAGCAATACAGTGGTACATCGATTAAAGAGCATAATGCGTTCCACGGGATTGCTCTTTAAGCCAGTTTGCTCTTTAAGTGAAGCACCATTGTAAGTGACCAATTGTGACTTCTGGCAGGGAGGATTGTGAACCCAGATTTAGTTGTTAAGCGAGTTTTTGGTTGGTTTTAGTTGTTAAGCGAGGTGACAATTCAGAGAAAATTATGCTTTTTAAGTGAGTTAGTCTGTAAGCAAGGCTCTCTGCGAGGTTTTAATGTGTTCGAAAGCAGGATTTGAAGTAAAAATCTACTTGTTCTTAAAAGTAGCATATAGTGTTTCCATTTGTCTTGAATGCATTTGTGAATTCTGCATCTGCCAACTGCCATTCCTTGTCACAAGCTTATGTTTGCTTCATCGCTGGTGGAAAATATCATGTGTCTTTTAAATAAGATACATAGAATAAAATACATGCAAAAGAAGTGAAGGCTTCAGAGTTGTACCAAGAATATGTGGAGGTAAGATAGCAACATTTGAAACTGAAGATAGAATTAGGGAACATTATTTAAAAGTGGACAACCCCTTCTAATGCCTTTTGATAATTAAATATAGAAGAGGGATTATCGTTTTTAAAGACACCAGTGTCAGAGAGAAAAATGCCCCTGTGACACCAGAGAAATAAAAACCATAGAATATGTTCTCTACATCTGTCATTTTTATAGAGTGATCTGGAACAAATTCATATCTGCTGCTCTGCAAGTATCCTGGATGGTCAAACAGCAGATATACCCACTGGCTGATGAAAGCCCCACCTTTACCCACAATGGTGCTAGGTTCTGTATAGCAGCATGTAAGATCAGATGAACAATCCAGACAGGTCCTGAGCTAACTAAACTACTAGTGCTACATCATAGGCTTAGCAGTTGTAATACTAGTAATCTTAAGTACAGTAAATTTATGTACGCCTCTGCTTGCCTAAAAATTGACTTGTGTAATGATTTCTTACAGAAATCACATCCCAGTTTACAAAAAATTTTTGATTTACATAAGGGGTTGTAATTCTAAAATTGTGCCACCACCATTTTAAACTTAAAATTGCAGTCCCATGCCATTTTAGAATTAAAAATTCCACCCCATACCACACTATACGTAGAAAGTCAAAACCGACCTAGCCAGGGCCCCTACCTTCCTGGCTCCAGAATCTTGGAGACCCATTGTTGCCCCTGCTCCAACTTGAGACACCAAGTCATTGGGCATTTACGCAAGCCCACTGCCAGGCCCTCCCTCCTGCGGTTCTCCAGGGAAAGCTCCGAAGGACACCAATAGACAATGTCCCTGTGGCACTGGAGAAATTAAAACCACAGAATATGTTCTCTGCAGCTGCCCTTTTTATAGAGACATCTAGAACAAGTTCATATTTCCACTGCTCTGAAAGTATCCCAGCCAGCCAAACAGCACATACACCTCCTGGCTGCGATCTGATGAAAGACCCACCTTCAGCCACAACACTGCCAGGTTCTGTGCCACAGATCAGAAGAACAATCTTGGCAGGGCTTTCGGGCAAATAAACTAGCGCTACAGCATAGGCATAATATTATAAAGTACTAATTTTACTACTCCTTAACTCTGAGCACAAAATCCTCCTTTTTAAGCACTCTTATTTTAACTTTTCTCTCTTGATGTATTTTAAAATACACTCTAATTTCTGTTCCTTTTGCTGTTCTATGCTGCTCGTGGACCGTAATAAAGATTTGGTTTGATTTGATTTGAATGTAATGCTTTCCAACAAACATTTGTACATATTCCCAAAAGATGGAATGGGGTGGGGTCCACATCCAAAGGCGAGTCACTTACCCTGGGGAGCTTCAGGCTATAGGGAGCTTCAGGCTAGCAGCTTCTCTTCCTCCTCCCTGCTTGGGAGGACAGCAAGGAGGCTGTGCATACACACCAAGCACTGTAGGCATGCATGCACACCTAGTGCTTGGCGCGCATGAGCAGTGGGAGAACCAGTGAAAAGGTAAGGCCCGAAGGTGGTTCCTCCCAAAAGCTTCTACTGGTTTTCCGGGACACTGGGAAGCGTTAGTACTGGTTCTGGCGAACTGGTGCGAATCTGTTACATCCCGTCACTGGGTGGGGAAATCTCTCTGGTTCAAAACAGCTGTTCCTGGGTTGTCTTATGTACTAATTTTACTACTCCTTAACTCTGAGCAGAAAGGCTCCTTTTTGAAATATATTTTAAGTACCCTCATTTTAACTTCTGTCTCTTGATCTATTTTAAGTACAGGTACCCTCATTTTAAGTTCTGTTCGTTTTGCTGTACTATGCCGCTCTTGGACTGTAATAAAGATTGAAGGGTTAATTGATATTAAAAACAGACCATTCCCAATTTTCAGTGACTGCCAATTGTTGACATATTAGTAAGAAGTTGACCCATTCGACCAGAGTGAGACTTTTGCAAAGAGGCACCAGACTCGCCTCTAAACCCCAACAATTGTTGTGGATCTGTAGATCTCAAGGTCACCTGGTTCTCATTTTGGCTGTGAGGTTGCTCTCCAGGGTCCTGAAACACAAAATCCTTCGCTAGCACCTGAGCACTATCAGGAGGAGCGCTGACTTTGGGCGAAGGCATGAATAGGTCTTCCTCGCTCAAAAGCCAGTTGTATCCGACTCTGGGGTTTGGTGCTTATCTCAGTTTACAACCAAAGAACCAGTGCTGTCTGCCAATGTTTCACCGGACATGCGGCAAGCATGACTAGACACTGGAGTGCACTGGATGCTGTTTACTTTCCCACCGAAATGGTACCTATATATCTACTTGCAATTTCTTGCTTTTGAACTGCTAGGTTGGCAGGAACTGGGGCAGAGACGGGAACTCACTCTGTAATGCAGGTCTCTGATCTCGAACTGACCTGCCAGCCTTCCAGTCGTCAAGTTCAGCGTCTTAACCACTAAGCCAAGGTAGTCCCTAAAAGGCGAGGATACAAACCCAATTAAGAGTTGTGTGTCTGTTTTCTGTACAACAAGGGGTGGGGAACATCTGAGTGAGTGGAAGGAGACACAAAGAGCGCATCTCATCTGTGGAAGAAATGAAGGGCATTTATGAAGTCACCTGGCATTTAAAGAAGGGATGAATTACCCCCAGAGGACGTGAGCAGCTATTCTTAAAATGGAAGATCTCTGGATGGGGCTAGTAAGACAAGGAGGGAGGTTTTTTTTTTTGCTTTTGTGAGAAATCACAAAAGTGGATGATGGAAAGACAGCTTTACTCAGTCCCCAGCCTGGAAAGATCGATTAAAGTGATTTTATTTCCCAAAAAGAAGTAAATCGAAGGGTCTCCTCTCTCTCGGTTTGCTCATAAGTTTTCCTGGGTTCTGGCCAGGGAGCCTAATGGTCACAGATCCATGGTGGGTGGGATGGGGGGGGGGGAGGCGAGGTTTCTCGTTCCCGACGTCACAAAAGGGAAGGAGGCGGGTGGGTCACAAAAGGGAGGGGGCGGGCGGGGTCTTTACCATTAGGAGGAGGAGAAGGACGAGGAGGAGGACTGTCTCCGGTCCTTCGTGGGTGGGATCGTCTACTGCCAGGAAAATGGGGGCGCACCCCCCGCCTTTCTGGCTGCAGCTCTTGCTGTGCTCTCTGATCACCTTGGGACATTGGAAACCCCGTGAGTCTCCCTCCGAGGAGAGCCCCACAGCAGAGTCCCCCACTTCTTCACCTCCCACTTGGGCTCTCCTGGCTCTTTGCGCCGCCCCCCCCCCCGATTATCTTGATGATGATCATTTAATAATAATAATAATAATAATAATAATAATAATGATAATAATAATGATGATGATGATGATGATGATGATGATGATGATGATGATGATGATGGAGGAACTATTTTATGTACTGGAAGTATTTTATGTACAGAGAGAAATCCATGACTGATTTCTCATGGTCTTCATATCCTCGTTAGTAGGTCTGATTTAACAAACACAGAAGCATAAAGTTGAAAAAGGTCTCGTCCAGGGATGGCTAACCTTTGGCACTCCAGGTGTTCTTGGACTTCAGTTCCCAGAAGCCCCAAGTCACCCACTCCTGCTGATCAGGGCTTCTGGGAATTGAAGTTCAAGAACATCTGGAGTGCCAAGGTTGGTGGTCACGGTCTAGTCCAGCACTTTGCCAGTGTAGGAATCTACAGCTCAAGACCGTTTGAACTATGGACTAATTGAAGTTGTTTCAGTCCTTTTGTAGGGTTGAAGGCAGGCACAACCGAATCACATTGGCCATTAATTAAGTTCCAATTCACAGGCTGAAATCCTGTTGTGAGGTTTGGGGTCCAATTCGGTTGGCTTCGTCAACAATGGCAAACTGTGGCTGAGTTTCCTTAGATGATTTTGGGGCATGCAAAACTTTATTGCAGTGTTTCTCAACCTTAGATCCCCAGGTGTTTTTGGACCTTAATTCCTAGAAGCCCAAGTCAACATCCCCATGGATGACATCATAACAACATCATTAATATCATATACATAGTGCTGTGCAACAAGTATTCATCCACAGAAATATGATATAAATGTATATGAATGCCATTGGTTTTACTAATACAAAATTTGCTGTACTCAGTTAGAAAGCTGCGATGGTTCACTGGTTAAGAAGCTCGCCTTGTTATCTGTCAACAGTTTGAGACCTAAGTACTGCATGACAGACTGAGTGCCTGTCTCTGTCCCAGCTCTTGGGAACATGAAAGGAGCCTCAATTGGGCATTCCCTGAGTGGAGTTTTTCCCCGCAAAAATCCTTTCAACCCAGAATAATTTCTGACACGGAATTATTATTAGTCTACAAAGAAACATCTATATTATTTTTAATTAAACCGGCCAACGTCAAAGACAGTAAAATATACTAAGCCCAAACATCTGTCTTTGTTCAACTAAACAACAACTTGAAATCTAGAGAGAAATTTTGCATGTCGGGATTACAGCAATTTTCTGCTGTTTTAATCTGTTCAGATCATTCTGAGGCTGTTCCGTTCACTTCTGACTTCATGGATATCAAATGTAGTGCTTTCCAACAAACATTTATAAATGTTCCCAAAAGGGAGGGGGAATATCTCTGATTCAAAACAAATATGGTTGAAGCTCTACTCTAACAAGCAATTAATTGAGATCATAGATCTCTCCCCCCCCCCCCGGCCATCCAAACCATTGGCACATTGGTCAGCCCTACTTGTACCTCAACACATACTGTACTAGCTACTGCTCTCCCAATAGAGCATGTAAGGAATACAAGGTTAAGTGGTAACCGTATCTAAAAATAGCAAATCTGCAGCAATACATCAGCAAGGCTGTCTTTCCCCAAAGATGGATCAATTAGGAAAAGAAAGTCTCACATTTTGTTTTAAGGACTCCAGGAGAGCCCAATGGTCCAGTTCCTGTGGGACAGAAATTAAAGTACGAGAAGTCTTGGCTGAAATCCTTGGCAGGTTTGTCCAAGGAAGATGATGTCACCTGCCAGCAATACACATCTTTAATATAATTTAATTTGAAACTTTCTATCCTCCATTCAAATTCTGAGCCACCCTCCCAAGTTTGTTCTTTTAAGCGCAACCCCAGCATACAAAAATTCTATACTAACCTAAAGGAAATTGTGAATATTGTTTTGTCCCTAACTAACCAACTGGGAAGCCTCTGTCTTCCTGCCTCTAGGGATCATCTCACCTGTTTTTGCATGTATTAAGGCATGAGTTTTCAACCTTTTAAAGCCAGGGGCCGGGTCACACTCCCTCAGACAGCTTCAGGGGCCGGACGGCTATTCTACCCTTCCTCCACCACATGGCACTTCCTGGTGTGGTGGAGGTGGTTGGTGGGCCACATGAAATGGTGCTGTAGGCCACATTTGGCCCATGGGCCACAGGTTGAGAATAAGATATTCTTATTCAGGCGTCTCTCACACTTTTTTGCCTCTGAAGGGGCAAACCATTTTGAGGGCCACATAGCAGGCCTAAAAGAACCAAATGACTCAGACTTTAACTTTATTTCTTTCTGAAACTGTATTCCTATTCCAAAATAGTTGGAATATTTTAAAAAGTCCTTACAAATCTCTGAGGTATTAACTAAAATTTAACCATAGTCCTGTATTCCCTCTCATTCAGGTGTCCGAATCGTCTTTGATAATACGGACAATTTACAGGTAATACTAATTTCATGCTGTGGAAATGGTTAATATTACTGAGTTAGACAATAGATATTTATCTGTAATGGACAATAGATATTTATTTATTTAAATACTGTAATGGTTATCCCACCTTTTATTTAAAAAAGGACCCAAGGTGGCTTGCAGTATTAAAATGTAAACAGTATAAAAGCTAACAGTGATAAATTATTGCAATATTTTAGAAGCATTTAACAAACATTAAAAATGTATATAATCTCTCTCTCTCTCTCTCTATGCTTAATGGACACGTTTAGAAGTTATTAATGGTGAACGAACAATCCCTTAGCAATGATTTGTGGCTCTCTCCTTTACAGATTGTGAACATTTCGCTTCCTATGGCCAGTGTCCAGTTTTCATCAGAGGCAACAAAAAATGTTCTGGATAAAAGTAAGAATTTTTATCTTATTTCTCCATGATCCATTTGAAGCTCTTTAGCATAGAATCCCTTTAAAGGGCAATTTGAGAGAAGCCATTGTCTGGAGAATTGAGTCTTGTCTCTCTGTATGGAAATTCCTTAATTTCCAGTCCACAATCTGGCTGTTTGGGTTGCTGTATCTTCACTGAAATAGTAGACACTGATGTTTGCCAAAACCTTTATCCATCTCTCTCTTTTGTTTTCAGAGCATAGAATGTGTTTATTTATTTATTTATGATTTACACTTATATCTAGGGGGGAAATTCATCCCTACTCAGGGTGGCTAACACCATAAAAGCAGTCATATAACGATCAAAAGTTAAAAATTACACACAGTATAATTGCCATTAAAATCATCACCACACCTTACAATAGCCAGAAAGTACCGCAATACAGGACCCTTAAAACACAACCTATTTAGGACGAAAAGGAGCTGGGCAGCATATCTAATGACCAGAAATAAGCAGTACATTCCCAAAGGCCTCCTCAAAGAGGAGTGTTTTTAGTTATTTAAAAGACTGCAGGGATGGAGCCTGGCATAGCTGAGCTGGAATGGTGTTCTATAGCATTGGTGCCACCACTGAGAAGGCCCTTCTCCTTGTCACGGCCTTTCTAGCCGATCTCGGGGTCGGCAGCTGAAGCTGTGCTGACACTGAGGAGTGTGTGTAATTTTCTAATCCTTAGCCTTTATTTTTCTTTGTAGTATTTTTCTTTCATGCTCATTTGCTATGTGGCTTCCCGAGTTACTACATTATGTGACTTAGTCAGGTGGCCAACTGATCTATGGCACCAGTGTGGGTGAGGGTTGTGATTAAAGAGTAGGATAGGATAATGCCTACTTTTTAAAAAGGAACTTGCTGTAAATAGCAATAGCAATTCCACTTATATACCACCCTCGAGCGCTTAGAGAACTCACTGGGCCGGTCCCAAAATAACAAGCCTTTTTGCCTGCAAAATGCTCAGTAGCCATTTTACTGACCTCACAAGGATGGAAGGCTTAGTCAACCTGGAGTCTCTCAGGATTGAACTCACAAGAGCAGTTTTGGCTGCAGTACCGCAGTTTAACCACTACACCCGCAGGGCTCCCTGAATTATTTCTTATACAGTACAGTATTCTGAAGGAGCGACAATTCAAATCAAAGATGCCACTGAGATAACTGGGTTTCCAGGCTGACCATTTTAAAGCACAAATGCCAAGGAAGGAAGAAGGAAAAGAGTAATGCTAAATAAAGCTGAAGGTTTACAATATCTCTTAGAAGGAACTGCTTGTTTTTCTTCCAATAGCTATTTTCTTAGCACCCATGTAAAATGGCAGATGCATTTGCATGCACATGCACACACCCCTCATCTATGCCTGAGTTATACTGTACTGTATGTGTGATTAAATATGGCTTTTGCTGTTTTCCATTGTTTCGGATATTCACAGAAGGTTATAGAATGTATCCTCTATGGATACAGATGAGCATTAGTCAAAAGTGGCCTGACACATACAATTGCTAGCCAGGAACAGGGGCGTAGCTACCGCCGTATCTGCCGTATCAATTATACGGGGGCCCCGGGCCACAGGGGCCCCCAACGTGCGTAAGCAAAACAAATCTTTACCCTTCCTAAGGGCCCCCAAACAAATTTTTATACGGGGCCCCGCCAAGGCACACTACGCTTCTGGCTAGGAAACTAATTTTCAACGTTCATGAGATTGGAGAAGATGACGAAAAACTCCTTCCCATGTGCTATTATTCCTATGAAAATTCAAATACATCCCAATTCCAGTCTATTATTAGTATTTGTTTAAAGAAGTTATGCTTATTAACCAGATGATTAAGATAATGTTGTCCGTCTTGAAAACAAAGTCAATTTTTGTGAAATCTGTATTATAACTATTTTACTATACTGTACTTGTAAAAAAACACCCACTCATTTATGTTGTCTCAATTTTTTGCCTTCCAGAAAGAAAGGAAGTGGAGATTTTCAAAAATATTGTAGTGAGGTAGGCATGATAATTAAAATTAATTAATAAGTTATAAAAGTGAGGCTACCACTATAGAAGGAAATGTCATTTACTCTAAGTGCTTGAATAGCTATAAGGAATAACATTGCAATTTAAGATGTCTAACCAACTAACCTCTTCTACAAAACCTCTTCTACAAAACCAAACTACTATTTCCAAAAAATAACCAGCTAATAGCAACTGGTTGTCACTATGTTTCATAATTATTCTTTGCATTACCTCATCCATTATTAGATAAAGTAAATATACTATTGTCTAGGAAAGATGGAGGAATCTACGTGACGTTACTGTAAAGAACATAAAGAAATTATATAAGAGATTACATGCATCCCCTGGTATATTGTGGCAAGAAGGCGGGAATGAAAACAAAATGGAAGTAGATTACCAGAAGTCTGTAGGAGCAGATATCTTAGAATTGATTAATGGGGTAATCAAAACAATAAAGACTGTACGTTCTCCCATTAAAAACAACCCAGCTGTCGATAACCACATTGGAAAAGCAGAAAATTTCCTAAAAGAGGCTTTGGAACTGGAAGAGATGAAGCTCATGAGGTCAAAAGAGAATAAAGGAGAGAGACATCTCCGTTCCTCAACCTCACCAAATCTACTAGAAGTAGAAATGAGTGTCCAGTTGACTCCAGTTTCTTTTCATTCTCTAGCAAAAAATGCACATAATATCCAAGTGAAAATGGAGGACTTAAAAGCCTGTGCTATTGTTACTGTTATCATTAATATGATTATTATTGTGGTATTAGTCGCCGTCTTATTGCTTATGCAGAGAATTCACCCAAGAAAGAAGCAGCTTGGATAGTGTTCCTAGAGCCACAAGCATTTTCTGTAGAAAATTGTTGTGCTCATATATGTATATTTTGCTTTGTGGTATTTGTTATTATCTATCTTTTTCATTGTATATTTTCTGTATTTTGAGCCACCCTGAGTGGTAAACAAACATAAATATTTGTGTGTTTTTTTAATCTTCATCAAGATTTATATTGTTAGAATTTAATTTTTCTCTTTTATAAATGTTTGTAAACATTTACAAATGTGGATTTAAGAGCTTTTAAAAAATAACTTTGTTTTCATTTTTCACTCTCATTTAGAAGTCATCTGTATGTTCTAACAATGCATGAAATCCTACCGTAAGTTTCAACTAGAGTAGGCCCATTGAATCCTTGGGTGAATCAACTTTTTTGTAGATTCTATTGATTGAATGGGCCTACCCCAGTTGCAGTTTACTCCTGGATTTCAGCCAATAAATTTGAGTATACACCAACCATCTAAGGTGAAGTATTGAATATTCAATAAAAGTCTTCAGTCAACATAAGGTTACTATAATATGAACATCAAAAATGTGTCATTGGTTAGTCTTGGTATCCATATTGTCTGGCCTTTTCCAGATACAGTAATACCTCATATAACATTAGTATCGAATAACACTAAAATCGCATAACATTAAGGAATCTGGGGGGAAGAATTGCATCAGATAACATTAAGATCCTATGGGATGCTTCAGATAACAACCGCTAAAGCCTGTGTGGTTACAGTGTATCTCTATGGATCCCATAGAGGATCAGATAACACGAAAAATCATATAACACGAAGACTTGTGGAACCAGGTTTTAGTGTTATATGAGGTTTTACTGTACAGTAATACCTCGGATAACGTTTACCTCGGATAAAGCTAAAATCGCATAACGTTAAGTAAACTGGGGAGGAGAATTGGATCGAATAACGTTAAGGTCCTATGGGATGGATCGGATAACAACCGCTAAAGACTGTGCGGTTACAATGTATCTCTATGGAGCTTTAACGTTATCCGATCCATCCCATAGGATTTTAACATGCATCGGATAACACTGAAAATCGGATAACAAGTCTTAGCGTTATCCAAGGTATTACTGTAACCTTCTCATCCATCTTACCAGTGCTCAAAAAAGGAGTAGAAAACAGTCTTGGCTTTTCTTCCTCCGTGTCTAGGTCAGGCTTTAAACTGCCAAAATGAAGCCAACTTTTGATGAAATTTGTTCCGTAGTTCCTTCGTATGATCAAATGTGAGAAATATTCGCCAGAACAAAAAGTTCGCCACTGCCCAGGGTTCACCTGATTGTGGTTCAAAAATACCACAGTATGTGGAGCTTTATCTTTCAGTTCTGAGGAAGAAGATAGCAAGGTAAATCATGAGGAAAAATTGTCCAGTTTTGTTAGGGAAGAAAACGGTCCATTTTCTGAATTAAAAATTACACCAGTTAACACAAAGTGTCTCTTTACACACACACACAGAGAGGGGGGAATATTGGCACGTGGAATATTTTCCCTGCTCATCTTCAGAGGGGCATGGATTTATTTTTTGCCTGTGTTGTTGTTTTTGTTGTTCAGTCGCACGGTCGAGTCTTACCCTTTGCGACCCCATGGACCACTGTCCACCAGGCACTCCTGTCCTCCACCATCCTCCTCAACTCGCTCAGCTTTGTGCCCATTGTGTCTACAATACCATCTAGTCATCTCATCTTGGGCCGTCCCCTTCTTCTTTTGCCCTCCACCCTTCCCAGCATCAAGGCTTTCTCAAGTGAATCCTCTCTTCTCATTTGATGTCCAAAGTGCTTTAGCTTCATCTTTATTATTTGACCTTCTAAAGAGCAACCAGGCTTGATTTCTTCTAAGATTGACCTATTTGTTCTCCTCGCTGTCCAGGGGACTCTCAAAACTCTCCTCCAACACCACATCTCAAAGGCGTCTATTCTTCTGTGCTCAGCTTTCCTAATGGTCCAGCTCTCACAACCCTACATTGCCACAGGGAATACCGGATATGCCTCTTCCATGTCTAGCATGTAACACTGCCAAAATGAAGCCACCTCTTGGTGAATTCATTCTGTAGTTCCTTTCACCTGACCTAGTGTGAGAGAGATTAGTTGGAAACACGAGGTTGCCTTTGACAGGGGTACGCCCGATTGATGTTCAAAAATGTCAGTCTTTGAGGAAGCTCTATGTACCCCAATAATTTTGGAAAAAGAGTGGCTACAAAGCGATTCTAACCGAAGTGACTCAGGGCGGTTTACAAGTAATAAAAGACATCACAATATTTATTTATTTATTTATTTATTATTCACGCTTGTTTATCGACCTCCTCCCTGAAGCGACTCAGGGCGATTTACAACATGTCATCAATAACAATCAAACAGTTTAAAACCAATTAAAAGATTAAAAAGAAGATCTTTTCTCCCTAAACAGCAGTATCTGTGGCACTTTTTGTTATGTTCTGTTACAAAGGCATCTATGGATAGTCCATCATATATATATTTTAATCTCCAATATATGCATTAGCCCATGTTTCCATATAATCAAGTGTTTCCTGTAGCAGACAAAATGTATCTGCAGAAACAAATTCACTGTGACTCATAAGTGCACATCTTGCATATTCATCTGAGGAATATCAACAACAACAACAACAACAACAACAACAACAACAAAATAATAATAATAATAATAATAATAATAATAATAATAATAATAATAATAATAATAATAATAATAATCGTCATCATCATATCTGCTTTCTCTCTCTGAATTGTTTTGTAATTTTCCTGTTTCTTTCTTTATTTATTTGTTTATTTATTTAGATTTATTATCCCGCCCGAATCAGGCGAACCCGACTCTAGGCGGCTTACAACATGAGTGCAAAACAAACTAAACAATACAAAATCCCACATGAGTGCAAAACAAACTAAACAATCCCACTGTAACCCTACAAATTCAGCAATTTGGTTTAAAATTAATTTTAAAAGAAATTAAATTTTAAAATTAATTTTAAAAGAAATTAAATTTTAAAATTAATTTTAAAAGAAATTAAAATTTAAAATTAATTTTTAAAGAAATTAAATTTTAAAATTAATTTTAAAAGAAATTAAGTTTTAAAATTAATTTTAAAAGAAATTCTGTTCCAGAATAGCAACATTTCGGCCACTTTTAGGGTCAGCTTTCGTGGACGGAATGAGCGTCCCCGTCTCTGTCCCCAGCTCCTGCCGACCTAGCAAGTTCGAAAGCAAGAAATATTGCAAGTAGATAAATAGGGGACCACTTCGGTGGGAAGGTAACAGCGTTCCATGCGCTGTGTCTAGTCCATGTCTAGTTCCATGTGTCTAGTCATGCCTGCCACATGACCGTGGAAACGTCCGCAGAAGCAGACAGCGCTGGCTCTTGGGCTTAAGAAACAGAGAGATGAGCACTGACCCCCTTAGAGTCGGATACGACTGGCTTTGGAGCAAGGGAAACCTTTTACTTTCACTTCGCGGATGAAGTCCACTTCACCAGACCTCATTCGCGGAAACGACCGTTCACACGTTCAGAGGGGGACCCGTGTTTCCTCCTCCTCCTCCTCCCCCCTCCCCTCCCTCTCCCCCCTCCCCTCGCGCCGCTGCCCTCCCATGATGCTCCGCGGCCAGGGGCAGGCGCCCGCCTCAGCCCCGCGTTCCCGGCATGCCGAGCGGCCTTGCCTCAGCCTGAGGGGAATCATCATCCGCACGGCCGACACCGCGGGAGGAGTCGTCAGGAGCAGCGGGCGGGGCCGACAGAAGAAGAAAGCGCGTGCCCGCCGCCCCCGCCGCCCCACCACCTGCCCCCCCATTACGCCCCCCCCACCCCTCACCTCCTAGCCTGCCACTGAGGCGCTTCTGGGACTTCCCCTTTCTTTCTCCATACGCCGCCCCCCCCTCACCCGCCGCCTGAGGACCCCCGCCGTCCCCCGCCCCGCTTCCCCGGCCGGCCATGCCGTCTCGGGCAAGGTAATGAGCCGCAGAGCCCCGGGGTCTCGGCTGAGCGGCGCTTCTTCCTCCTCCTCCTCCGGCACCAGGCAGCACTACCACCCGCGGAGCTGGAATGACTGGCAAACCAGGTGGGACTGGAGGGAGGGCGAGAGAGAGGCCGAAGGGGGGGTGGGTGGGGAGGGAGGGAGGGAGGGGGGCCCCTGGGTGGCCGGGAGGAGGGCGAGGCCTGAGGGGAGAAGGCCGAGGGCAGGTTCCCTGGGTGGGAAGAGAAGAGGCCTCCCCCCACGGCGGGCTCTCCCTGCGCCCTGGCCTGGGCCTAGCGCCACACTGGTTGCACACACACACACACAAAACACCACCCCTTCTTCCCACACACACACACACACACACACACACACACACACACACACACACACACACACACACACACACACACACACACACACACACACACACCCTTCTTCCCAGGCCTCGCAAACCACACACACGCACAACACCACCCCTTCTTCACACACACACACACACACACACACCACTCCTTCTTCCCCGGCCTCGGAAACCACACACACACACACCACCCCTTCTCCCCCCACACACACACCACCCCTTCTTCCTCGGAAACCACACACACACACCACCCCTTCTTCCCCCCCACACCACCCCTTCTTCACACACACACACACACACACACCACCCCTTCTTCACACACACACACACACACACACACACACCACCCCTTCTTCCCCGGCCTCGGAAACCACACACACACACACACCACCCCTTCTTCCCCGGCCTCGGAAACCACACACACACACACCACCCCTTCTTCCCCCCCCACACACCACCCCTTCTTCCCCAGCCTCGGAAACCACACACACACACACACACACACCACCCCGTCTTCCCCCCCCACACCACCCCTTCTTCACACACACACACACACCACCCCTTCTCCCCCCCCACACCACCCCTTCTTCACACACACACACACACACACCACCCCTTCTTCACACACACACACACACACACACACACACACACACACACACACACACACACACACACACACACACACACACCACCCCTTCTTCCCCGGCCTCGGAAACCACACACACACACCACCCCTTCTTCCCTGGCCTCGGAAACCAGGAAGCGAGACACGCACCTTCCTCCTCTCCAGGCCTCTGGCACCACAAGATGAGGCCACACACCTCACTCACACACCATGTGCACACCTCACAGCTAGCTTTCTCTCTCACTCACTCTCTCTCTCACATGCACAGGACTTCAGTGGCCACATACACACTTGCACACCTTACACACACATAGTAAAGATAAAGGGTTCCCTTGTTCGTATCCAACTCTAGGGGGCAGTGCTCATCTCTGTTTCTAAGCCGAAGAGCCAGCGCTGTCTGCTTCTGCAGACGTTTCTGTGGTCATGTGGCAGGCATGGCTAGGCACCGGAGCACACGGGACGCTGTTTACCTTCCCACCGAAGTGGTCCCCTATTTATCTACAGTGATGCCTCGCTTAAAGAGCATAATGCGTTCCACAGGATTGCTCTTTAAGCGAGTTTGCTCTTTAAGCGAAACACCATTGTAAGTGACCAATTGTGGGGTGATTGTGAACCCCGATGTATTTGTTAAGTGAGTTTTTTGGTTGGTTTTACTTGTTAAGCGAAGTGAACATTCAGAGAAAATGCTGCTCTTTAAGCGAGCTACTCTTTAAGTGAAACGCTCTTTATGCGAGGTTTGACTGTACTTGCAATTACTTGCTTTCGAACTGCTAGATTGGCAGGAGCTGGGACAGAGACGGGAGCTCATTCTGTCCTGCAGTACTCGGGAATCGAGCTGCTGACCTTCCGCCTCCCAGTCAGCGTCTTAGTGACTTGAGCCACACACATAGACACACAGTAATTCAGTGGCCACATACACACTTGCACACTCTCCTCTCTAGGCCTTGGAAACCAGGAAGTGGAAGAAGAGGGTGGCGACCAAGACAGTTTCCCCCACCCCCACATACTCTCTCTTTCCCTCCCTCCTGTTGAACATGCCTTAAGGGAGGAAGAATCCCGACTGAGGTCCCTACTACCAAACTTGGGTGAAATGATGCTGTGCGCTTGGTCTGAAAGTGTTTAGTGCCTGGTCAAGACACCCACTATCCCTCTCGCATCATGGCCATACAAATTGGGATTCTTCCCCTTTTATGGCATCTTCAACAGGAGAGAGGAAAAGGAAAGGAGAAAGCAGCATTGAAGTTGAGGGGTGGGCGTTGTGTGTGTGTGAAGATGATACGGGATTGAGGGAGCCCTCACTGCCCCTTCCTGGGAGCCTGAAGGGAAGGGGAGAAAGGGCTGCCCTGCCTCAGCCATGGCCACTGTCTTGGTTGCCACCCTCTTCTCCCACTCACTTCCTGGTTTTCGAGGCCTGGGGAGAAGGAGGGTGTGCGAGTGTGTATATGAGTGCATTTATGTTTTTAGAGGCAGTCTATTTTTTCTAACCCATCCCCTCTTTTCCCTCTCCCTTGCTCCATGTAAACAAGTGCACATACATATGCCTGAAATTGCTGAACTTGATGACTGGAAGGTCGGCAGGTTAGCAGTTTGAGACCCAAGTGTTGCACGGCAAAGTACCTAGCAGTTCAAAGGCAAGAAATTGCAAGTAGATAAATAGGTGCTACAGATAAACTGTTCCATGTTTAGTCATGAATGCCATATGATCATGGAAACATCTGCAGATGCAGACAGTGCTGGCTCTTTGGCAATAAACTGAGATGAGCGCTGAACTTTATAACCTCTTTTTCCTCAACCTTGCTCCATGTAAACATGTACACGTGTACACACGTATATGCCTGAAATTTTAAAAGTGGTTGCTGTGTATATCCCTGCATACATATCAGAGAGTAAATAAAGCAAAAAGACAAAAATGTGTGGCACAATGCTTTTTGTCTTTTTTTGTTTTCTTTAATATCTGATTGACGTGTGTGTGTGTGTGTGTGTGTGTGTGTGTGTGTGTGTGTGTGTGTGTGTGTGTGTGTGTGTGTGTGTGTGTGTGTGTGTGTGTGTGTGTGTGTGTGTGTGTGTGTGTGTGTGTGTGTGTGTGTGTGTGTGTGTATAAGTGTTTAGATCTAAATGGAAGTATGTAGGTAACCCACGTCCTCTTTTCCTTTTCCATGCCCCTTATGCTCCTTAGTCTGTACAGATAGATCTGTATATGTGTGTGTGTGTAATATGTATACATTTATTTGTACAGTACGTTTTTGTCTTTTATTTTATTTATCATATATATATACACACATACAGTTATACCTCGCTTAAAGAGCATAATGCGTTCCACAGGATTGCTCTTTAAGCGAGTTTGCTCTTTAAGCGAAACACCATTGTAAGTGACCAATTGTGGGGGGGATTTCGAACCCCGATTTATTTGTTAAGCGAGTTTTAGGTTGGTTTTATTTGTTAAGCGAAGTGAACATTCAGAGAAAATTCTGCTCTTTAAGCGAGGCGCTCTTTAGGCGAGGTTTGACTGTATATACAGTAGAACCCTGTATAGCATTTTTTTATCCTTTCCATGGAGCTGATTGCTATGCAGTTTTCATCGTTGTACGATCTTCCCTATGGGAAAATCCGTACAACGATTTTCCCAATGGGGAAAACCGTACAACGATTTTCACTATGGGAAAAACCATACAACAATGTTTGGTGCTAACTGGTTTTTCCCATTGAAAAATCATTGTACGGATTTTCCCATAGGAACGATCGCTATGCAGAATGGCTTTCCCCCCCTCCAAGCCTCACATATTGCAGTGTGTTTTATATATATAATAGGTACAATCTGCATATGCTTAAACACACATGAAATAGATAAGTGTGAATGTATATATGCAACACATAAAAATTTGGTTGTGGGTATATGTGTGCATGCCTAAGCTTGTTTCCACACTTCCTGTTTCAGTCAAACATGGCACATAGGGTAGGTATAATATACTTTGTCACATAAGTGCTTTCTTAGTCGTAGTTTCTCTTCTTTTGGCATATGGGGATGGGGGAAGAGAGAATGTGGGGATAGTAGTAGTTTGGGTGTTTGTGGGAGAAATATGTAGGAAAAATGATAAGGATTATTAAGTGGCCAGGTCCTATTGGGAGACTGAGCTAGGTGCCACTGGGATATTTTCGTCATCTTGATGTGATGGCAAGTCTATATATGAACATGTATGTGAAAGTATAAGTATGTATTGGTGTACAGATGTCAGTTATGGGTAAGACTGTGTTTGATGAAGCGAGTGAACTCTAGAGCCCAAAAGTGTAGGCTGTAAGAAACAATTAAGGCATAAGAAATGTTATTCTTTAATATGCTGTGAGATCTTTCTGCTATTGCAAAAAGTTCTTTCTGATTAACACCAATCAGGTAATTTTTCTGTAAATTTGAAATGTTGATTGTTGGGATTTAGGCATGTATGTTTTATATACAGTGGTACCTTAACGAACGCATTGTATAGCAAAAAATTCGCACAACAAAGCGTTCGTTATGCAATGGCGATGCCCCGCATAATGAATTCCCCACCCCACCCCGTTATGCAGGGTTTTTGGTAAACAGGGTATACCCACTTAATGGAAACCCCAGTTAATGACCCCCCCCCCCTGTTATGCGGGGTATCTACTATAGGGAACCATATAACGAAAAACGCATAGTGAAGAGCTCCATGGAACAGAGGTTTTTTTTTGTTATGCAGGGTTCTACTGTACAGTAATACCTCGGATAACATTTACCTCAGATAACGCTAAAATCGCATAACGTTAAGTAATCTGGGGAGGAGAATTGGATCGAATAACGTTAAGGTCCTATGGGATGTATCGGATAACAACCGCTAAAGCCTGTGCGGTTACAATGTATCTATGGAGCTTTAACGTTATCCGATACATCCCATAGGATTTTAACATGCATCGGATAACACTAAAAATCGGATAACACCAAGACTTGTGGAACCAAGTCTTAGCGTTATCCGAGGTATTACTATACAGTACTTTGATCTAATTGGAATAAGATCTTTGAAGAGCAGCTTGGTTGCCCTTAGTGGCAACTTGTTGATACTTTTCTAAAAGAGAGAGCATTTGAACTGTTTTTGTTGAAGTGAAGGAAGTTTTCAGGGTGGTTCCATGCACAATAAATGAAAAGTTGAAGTCATATTTCTGTTTAGTTACTGGTAGCTGCCAATTAAAAAGCAAAGTATTTGAAGCCACAAGTCCTTAAATGTGGTGTTTTGGGAATGCTTAAAATGCTGGTAGGTTTTGCATTAAATTATCTACTACAATTTTCTGAATTATTCACCTGAATGAAGAAAAAATAGAATGCAATAATTGATCGGATTTTCTAGATTTTTTAATTTATTTATTAATTATTTAGATTTGTATGCTGTTCTATTCGCTCCATTTTTAAAGGTGTACTTTGAACTGTCAGTTGAAAGAGATAGCCATGTCACTTTCAGTGTGTACAGAAGAAAATGATGGCATAGAAATGCATTCAAATGCATAAAATAATAAAGGGATTGTTTTGTCTTTAATATAATGTACCAGATATCTCAATAGAGGGGAGAATAATTTTTTAAAGATGTAAACCAGGATGTACCGTATCTACTTTAGCTGTGTTATAGGCTTGAGCATGACCAATTTGATTTTTGGCTAGTATGAAGCCTGTATTTTATAAATAGTTTGTTAGTAGATATGCAAGGCTTCAAACCAAGAAACTCCCAAGTACAGAGTCTTCTTTTGTATAGTTTCCTTGGGCACGTGCAGTTAGCTGCAAATGAGCGTAGTTCCTTATTTTTTCCTAGTAGTATTTAATTACTATCGTAATAATGGAAGAGCTCTATAGATGTAACTGGGGAAAATTAGCGTCACAGGAGTTTGTGCTGACTATGGACTTTCAGTCCATCCTACTACAAATGGTTATGAGGATCACAAAATGAAATTGAAAGAAATATGTGGTATCCTCAGTTCTGTGGAAGAAGCCTGATATATAAATAGAAGCATATGAAGGTAAACACATTGATGGAATAAACACTTATAGAATGGGGAGATCTAAATAAGTTGCTATTGTGTATGGCATTATTTTGGTTGGGATATGAAGGTGTTTTTTATGTACATGTCAAAAAGGTTTCAATTCCATTTTTTACTGCTTATCTCTCCCTCCTGATACTTAGCTTCTTGTACAGATCTAAGCCACATCAATCTTCTATTCCTTGAATCTGGGGGTCATGGGGGAGGGAGGTCGATCAAAAGTCACAGGGGGAGCGGGGTTTGGTGTGAAGTCATGTGACTCCAAAATTATCATTTGCTGTTTGCATCCAGCTGGCCATAGTGATGGGGGAGTCAGTCAAAGGTCACAGAAAGTCACAGAGGGGGGCTGTCAAAAAGTGGCCTATTTTAGGTCACATGGTATTTGAAAGAGCCCTAATCTTAGTAGGTTAGATAAACAACCTTTATCGGTGATTGGGATAAACTAAAGCATTTCATTGTTGGAGACACTTAGTTCATTTATACCAGTATTATGTGAAATATTAAGAGAGAGCTGTGGTTAGAATTAGATTTTACCCATGCTTCCACCATGTTTGACAGATGATGTAGTATGCTTTGGATTATGTTATTTCCTTCTCCATACTTCTGCCATCTTTCTGGTACAAGTTAATCTTGGTTTCATTGGTCCAAAGAATCTTATTCCAGAACTAGGCAGTCTCTTTTAGGTGCGTATTGGCTCTGCATTTACATTCATACAACCATCTGTTGACTGTAGATGTAGATAATGACACACCTATCTCCTCAAGAGTGTTCATGACCTGGTGAGATGTTGTGAAAAGATTGAACAGAATTCTGCAGTCATCTGCTTTAGTTTTCTTTCACAGTTGTCCAGGCCTTTTGCTGTTGCTGAGTTTGCCAGTTACTTCCTTTTTCAAGATGTTCCAAACTGTTGTACTTGCCACTCAGTGTTTTTGATATCTCTTTGATGGGTTTCCTTCACTCTCATGAACACCTATTTGGTCCTCATGTGGAGACTTCCAGTGAACAGATACAACATGCAAGTGTAACACAACCACCTTCAGGCCTTGTATCCGCTTGATTGGTCATTGGCAGGGTTGCCCAAACCTTTTGGGCTGCGGGCCAGTCATGTGGTTGAGCAGGCCAGTTACAAGGTTCCTCCCACCGGAAGCAGAAGTAAAATGCATTTACAACAGCCGCGGGTCATTTATGGCAGCATTTTGCACATGTGTGGGCATGTTTTACTTCTGCTTCTGGGAGTAGCATGGTCTAGATGGAATGGTGCTGTGGGCCGGATCCAGCCCATGGGCCGTAGTTTGGGCACCCCTGGTCATTGGGAACAGGCCACACCTGCCCATGCAACTGCTTGTCAGCAATTTGATCCATTATTTATGAGTCACAAAAATGTGGTGTCCCACTTTGCGCATGCGTGCGTGCTAGTGGCTGTACTAGCTGACTGGTTAATGCCTCACTTTTGTCAACCCCCTTGTGTTAAAGCTGACAGTCCTGACTTCAGATCGTGAGTGTTTCCTTTCATCTTCAGTGTGGTGGGGTGCAGAGGCCATATGCCAAAAACATATCCTTGTTCCAATATTTCTTGACCAGACCGTACGTTTATCAATCTGCTATTCTGTAGTTTGTGCTATGAGATAACTGTACACTTCTGTGTCATTTAGGCCTATTAGTCTGTTTGTGTGTCTGTTTTGCATACTACTATGGAAATATTTGAGATTCTTTAGCCGCTCCCTAGTTTAAGTCTTAAGAGAATGTGGTAGAAGTATTAAGTTATGTTTCAGTAAATGGCTAGCAAATGAGTTATGAAGTTGGAATTGTAAGGTTTTTAGCTGAGCTGCACTAACTTTTGACATCCATTCTGGATGGGAAAAAGCTCAAATGCTTATTCATGTTTGCACCTAAAAATTACAAAAATGTGTTTAGTCTGGCTCTCATTAATTGAGTCCTTTGCAATTATTTCCTAAACATCAGAGTTACAGTGGAACCCCACTTTACAAATTGCTCACTTCGTGGAAAAGAAAATCCGGAGAAAATGGTGCCCCACTTACTGGGGAAAAATTGCTACACGGAAAGTTTTTTTTGGGGTGTTCTGATGCTTCCCATAGCAATAGGAGGGTATTTGGAGCATTTTTGCTCCGTTTTTGATTTTTTTGTCATTTTTTGGCACCTCCAGAAGCTCTCCCCACAACCAGGAAGTGCTGAAATTCCTCCATCCCCTCATAAGCTGTTGGATGGGTACTTCTCATGCAATTACCAGGGCTGGCCACTAGATTGTCAGAAATGTGTTGAATATGCATTGCAAAACCAAAATAATAAGTTCCTGAGGTCAGAAAAAAACCTAAATAACGTCTTTTATCTGTGCAAAAGTGCACTTTGGAATTTTTCCCTGTGGTTTTGCCACTTTAGAAAGAGTTTTGAATAGAAAAAATACTTTTTTGGCTTTTTTCTAACCTCCGGAACGGAAATATTGATTTTCAATGCATTCCTATTGGAAACTGCTTCGCTTTAAAGAAAAATCACTATAAGGAAAACACCATGGATTGGATTAATTCCGTAAAATGGGGGTTCACTGTACTTTTTTAGCCCATTACAGAGACTCTTATGATTCAAACTTGCATCATATATATATTAAGACTATTAAAGTTAATATTAAATCAATATTACTGATTTCTTGAGTAGTAGACCAAAAATTGTTTTTTATTTTATTTTTATTTTGCAGAACTGAAAATTTATCAGCTGACCAAGATAATTTAAAATACTTTTCATCCAGAGACCGGAGTAGTACTTCATCCTATGGATTACAATCCTCAAATTCAGCTGGGGTGCCACGACATAGACATGATGATATCAGAGTCTCCAGTGATGTGCAGAATGAAGAAAAAGGTATGTACATCTATCTTTATATATAAAAAGGAATGCTGGCTATTGAAAATAAATTGTTTGTCTAGATGTGGTAATTTTGCAGCCATCTGATATATTATACTGAATCAAATTATGTTAGTGTGGTTTTGCATTCCTTTGTTGATCTGTGCCTGATGTAGGTAACATTATTTCCCCATTCCAGGTGATTTTCTTAATAAGTAGCATTGTTTTACTTTAAACAAAATACTGTACAGGCATATAGAATGGCATCAGACTGAGTATCCTGTAAATGTAGCTACCTTTTTAATCAGCATTCTGTGCATCAAAAGCCCTAGTGGTGAGGTTGACTTCATACTTTTGAAGTTGGTAAAATGAGCACAACGATTTACACTTGTTGAGAAACAGCCAGGCCAATTGTATTTGGATGAAATGGTAAACTGATTTTTTAAAAAAGAAGAAATCAGCTTCTGGGATTTTGCCTTGCTTTCTGACTCTTTTAGAATGGTAGTGAGCACAAGAGAGTATTCTGTTGTCAGCATTCTGCATGGCATTTATACTCGAGGGGTGCACTTGGGGACATGAAAGGAGCATCATTTGGGCATCCCCTGAGTGGAGTTTCTCTAGCAAAAATCCTTTCAACCCAGAGTAATGTCTGACACTATGTACAGCTTGGAATCCTTTTTCCTGCTGGCAACATGGGCATGATATTATGCAGCAATATCAGACAATTTTCTAGTGTTTGGAACTAAGGATACAGAAATACAGCATATTCATAAGCCAGAGGTTTATTGGGAATGATAGAACTACCGCTGAGATGAAGTCAGCCAGTCCTGCTTGAACCATCTCAGAAGGGGCTCAATGTACCAGGTCCAGACTCCATCTCTCCCTGGCTCCCACCAGTACATGGAGAGCCTCCCAACCTGGGCTGGAGGCAGCGGAGACCCTGCTGAGGATAATGTTCTCTTTATAGATGATGGCTACCCCTCCCCACGATGCTGTAGAGCAAACCCAGGATGCCAAATTAAAGCCAGGGCTACCCCGCCCCCTTCACTCACCCAGATTTCTGTAATGCAAGCCAGGTCGGGCTGTTCATTAATCAACAAGTCTCAGATCAACTGAGGCTTATTTTTCACCAATCTGGTATTCAGGAGCAGGCAGAACAGAGCGGAGGACTGATTGAGCTGGTCACCTTCCACCTGGCAGCCCACCATCACCACAAACGTATTCTTCACCCTCCCAGTAACCGTCCCAACCCCACCTGTCGATCTGGATGGTACTGAAATGAGGAAACCTATGAGAATTAGTGTTTTTTGTTTAAAAACATTGTGAGCTTTTTCACATTCAGTTATCTAGCTTGCAATCTGTGGCATGGTTATGGATCCCAAGGTAAATTAACATAACTGCAATATCTGTACTTCTAGGTGGCTACAGTGTCAATGGAGGTTCTGGGGAAACTACTTATGGTCGGAAGTCGTTGGGGCAAGAGCTGAGACTTAACAATGTGACCAACCCTGATTTTACCAGTGTTCAGCATGGAAATCGTGCTTTAGTCACTAAAGACATGAGGAAAACACAGGGTATGAATTATGTTGGCTTATGGAATTATTTTCTAGTGCATTGATTCTCATTATTACAACAGGAACCAAAACTGGTGTCTTTAAATTATGAGAACATGTGAAATGTTATAAATTGGGTATGTCTTATATCTAAGACGTACTGTACGTCTAAGAAGTACTGTAACAAGTCTTTTCATTGATAACATTGGCCCTCAGACAGGTGCTGCTTAAGAGCAACAACCATGTAGCAGAGCAGCTCTGAATTCTTGGCCCAATAGTTCTGAATAAAATCTTGTGATGTACATATTTTGCTTATTCATACTAGATTATTGTTTTTATTGTTACATGAACTAAAATTTGATATTTGGAAAAAAAATATATGCATATTTGTCTTAACTTCTCCATTTCTAGAGCGATCATTGTCTTACTCTGATGAGTCTCGACTGTCAAATCTTCTTCGGAGGATTACTCGGGAAGATGACAGAGACCGAAGACTGGCTACTGTAAAGCAACTGAAAGAGTTCATTCAGCAACCAGAGAACAAACTGGTTAAGTACTATGAGCATGCCTTCTCTTAGCAGCATATTAAAATAGGATTCCTTAGTGCGGGATGCTTCTCCCTGGGGAGAGAGATGAGATACCCTGCCAGGTGCCTTATTCTTGTTTGTCACCTCAAAGCTCCTTCTAGCCATCCTCTCTGAACTCAGATGAGAGGCAGGTAGTCTTGCTCCAGAACTGTATTTAAAGCCTGCCACAGATGGTGGGCTTGGGCCTAATAGAACATATCAGAGGTTGCTTTTTACAGGCATAGCCTTTGAGAATCCACATCACAGTGAGCTGGTAGACTAGATATTTTGTGAATTGATAGTTGAGGAATTTTGTTCATCCTTCATGAATTGCTGGAGGAGATGTTATGTGTCTTGAGTGGCCAAGGCCCATAGGGCAGTATAAAATTATAATAAAAATGTGTTTGTGTGTGTTTTGCGGGCTTCTATCCCACTGAACTGGTACCTGTGTGAGAGAGACTAACTTCTGTATCGGGGTGGCCAACCTTTTTCCGGCGTGGACACACCCCAGAAGTGGAATCCGGCACATTTACGGCTGACGTGAATGCTCCCACTTCTGCATTTACACCAGCCCACAGGCATGTTTGCATATGCGCTGGCACATTTTAAGGCTGATATAAACACTCCCACTTCTGGGTGCAGTGGAGGCAGTGATGGGATGGCATCAGGAGCCGGGGCCAGCCCACAGGCCGGAGGTTGGGAATCCCTGTTCTATTATTCAGTAATAATAGATAAATTGTTCAGTAATATTAATCTTAATGTGATTGTCATCATGGGAGTGTTCAGGCAGAGAAGTTATTCAAAGTAATAAAAATGTAGTTAATCTTTGAACCTGCTAAAAGGTGTCTGCTTGATGTTACTGATGTATTGCAGTGACCATTTTATTTAGCATGGATGGCCACATCCTTCTCAGACAGTATTTTTTTGTTCTTCTCCTGTCCTCTCTTAAATTAGTCCAGCTTTTCTCAATCCCCGGGTGTGGGCCAAATCTGGCCTATGCATCTCATCAATCTGGCCTGAGGTGGTCACTCCACCACTTGTAGGACCAGACCGCCACCCGCCCCCACCACCAGACGTTGCAATATGTCAGTGTCGTGTGCCGAGGGAACTCTCCCAGCACCATGGATTACTTGCTATGGCAAAGCAGGGATGCAGAGATTTTTTAAAAATGCAGCGGTCAAACTTCCCAAAGGCTTCTGCCCTGGGAACCGGCGGAGCCTGTCCAAAACCACAGGGGAAAAGTGTGGCTGCTGCAACTGCTGCCGCGTGCCGCTGGACACGTAGTCCAGGGACCAAACATGCCTCCAGCCACTGGCGGGAAGCATCGGGGGTGGGTCCGACCCCTGGCAGAAAAATGTTGAGAAAGTCTGTACTAGTTAGCAAGGGCCTGCCCTCATCCTTATTGAAGAATCCTTTCATTCTGCAAGTGACATAGTGTGGTTCTCTGTAGTGTTTATCTTTAAAATGATGAGACAGGATGCACGGATATTGCAATAGTAAATTTTCTAATGTGATATATCTTGACTGTTGCAGGTTCTTGTTAAACAGCTGGATAATATCTTGACTGCAATACATGATGTGCTTAATGAAAGGTAAATTGGAATAAGAGAGGCTTTCTTAGGTTGCATTTCTCGCTAAGCTTTCTTGGAGCATTTCCAGTCTGGAAGCTGAAAGTATACAAGGCGTAACATTTAGAGTGGCATAGAAATGGACAAAGCTCCATTTAAGTGAAGGGGCATTAGGTAATGTTTGTCTTGCTTCTCTTCAGCCTGGCTTGAGTCATGAATTGTCATTTCCAGAATTCCAGCAACCTGAGGATATACAGAGCACCTGTTCATCAAACTATAATTCAGAGTTTGGTTTAATATCAGTTTGAACTTCTCATGTTTGAACTAGCCCTGGGACCAATCTAGTTTAAGTACTTCTTGGAGTTAGGTTGTTAGACTGAGCTAATGATATACACCCATAGCCTAAGGCAAACAGATTTGTCCAGCCAGAACAAAAGAAAGCTCATAGAGACCTCATCTGGAATCTGAGGCCCAGCTCTTCTAGGTAGTATCTTCTTTCCTTGGAATGACGAGTCATTGGAAGGCGGTAAAAAGAGGAAGGACAGAAGGTAGAAGGAAAGACTTCTGTCAATGTCAGTAGAAGTCAGTGCCTAAATCTGCCTGCTTTGCTAAACTGAGTCCCATTGTCTGCCATAGACCTCCCAGTGAGGATAGGTAAGGATGAAGGTCTCCCTTGCACAAAAGCCAGTTGTATTCAACTTTAGGGAAGGGTGCTCATCTGTTTACACCCAAAGAGCCAGTGCTGTCTGCGTCTGCAGACATTTTAGAGGTCATGTGACAGGCATGACTAGATACCAGAGCACACAGAATGCTATTAGAAAAGGGTAGGGTTTTTTTTAAATTCCTTCTCTGAATATACAGTAATACCTCATATAACATTAGTATCGAATAACACTAAAATCGCATAACATTAAGGAATCTGGGGGGAAGAATTGCATCAGATAACATTAAGATCCTATGGGATGCTTCAGATAACAACCGCAAAAGCCTGTGTGGTTACAATGTATCTCTATGGATCCCATAGGATTTTAACATGCACCAGATAACACTAAAAATCATATAACACCAAGACTTGTGGAACCAGGTTTTAGTGTTATATGAGGTTTTACTGTACTTAAAACCCTACTGTCTGGCAGGGTTCTATATGTGAATCCATGCAAGCAGCAAGTTCAAGATGGGACTTGTGAGTTTGGTGGAAAATGTCGCAAACAGGGAGCTTCTGACACAAATTATGTGCTTCCACTTTTCCTTAACATGATATTACTGTCAGTCAGTCAATATGTTTATTGCTTCAGTCAGTTGACCATGGCAGAATAGAAGAAGTCAAACAATAAAAACAAGAACATAACATTCACACAACAATTAATATTGACACAATAAAATGGTGCATAGTGAGTTTGGATGCATAATAGGTAAAACTTTGCACATAAAACGATTTAAAATTGATACATAATAATAGAAGTAATAAACTTACCATATCTATGTGTACCACCCTTTTTTGTTAGGGTTCGATAAGTATTTATGCTTAGTAACTAAACTTCCTTAACTCTTTCCTCCCTTCTTCCATAAATGCAGTAGCAAATTGCTTCAAGAACTGAGACAGGAGGGAGCTTGCTCTCTTGGCCTTCTTTGTGCTTCTTTGAGCTACGAAGCGGAGAAGATCTTTAAATGGATTTTTAGCAAATTTAGCTCATCTGCTAAAGATGAAGTGAAGCTTCTTTACTTGTGTGCAACTTACAAAGCATTGGAGACTGTGGGAGAGAAGAAAGCCTTTTCATCTGTAATGCAAGTAAGCATAACATTTACATTGGAGAATTCTGCTTTTAGTACATTGAATGGGTTTTAAAGATGAACTGGCTGAAACATAATGAGACTAGTATGGGAATAAATTTATACAGATGTTTAAATGTTCCTGATAAGAAAACTGTTGAGAAGCTCACTGATCCCACTGGTCCTCTTTTCAACTGCCTTATAATACACAACACTCATTAGTCTGTATTATTTGGCAAAACAGAAACCTGATTTAGGCGTAAATATGCTTCTTCTGAACATTCACTTGTGTTTTAAATAACTGTCCTTTCTTCATTGAAGAGATACTGAATATTTTTAAATAGCTTTTTGAACAATGAATAAATATCTTTGTTCATAATTTCATTAGCTTTGTGTGTTTTATTCCCACAGCTTGTCATGACTAGCTTGCAGTCTATTCTAGAGAATGTGGATACACCAGATTTGCTGTGCAAATGTGTCATGTGCATTCTTCATGTGTCTCGGTGCTACCCTCACATTTTCAGCACTAACTTTAGGGTAAGGCTTTTGTTCTCTCTTGTTTTCATATCAATTTAGATACTTGGTGTGTTAAACATGGATTAATTTTTTGTTTGTATTGCCTTTTAAAGGACACAGTTGACATATTAGTTGGCTGGCATATTGATCATACTCAGAAACCTTCTCTGACACAACTAGTTTCTGGTAAGTCTCCCAAAATTTATTTACCAGCACATGATGGTCATATATATATATTTATAGAAAGAAAGGGAGAGTGAGTCACGTTAGGGACTGGTGTTACGCAGGATTTGAACTGAGGTTTCTGCACACTGGGATAAGTAAGGAATGTCTAGCTACCTTAATTATTATAATTTTAAATGTCAGCAAGCCAGTGAAAGATTCATAATGACTTTTTTTGCTCCAGAGATTCATTAACATAAACCTGATTTTTTAAAACATTTGTAGTTGGGTTTAATTTCCAGTTACACAAGAACTGGTAAGTAGGAAATAATTGAAATAAGTCTCTAAAGGTTTCTTGGTTTTCCAGATTTCATTTGGCTATAGCCCCATCCTTCCTGACTGTTGGCCATGCTGATGGAAATTATAGTTCCATCCTATTTGCAGGAAGATTTGGGAAAGGCTGCCCTAATAGGTTGAACACAACTGCATTTAATGAATAAGCTGGTCTTTAGGTAACAAATTCGGTTCCTCTTCGACAATGGGAAAGTTTTTGGGGAAGTGTTACAGCAATCCTCCCATGAGAAAAACTACCAAAAAACCCAGTGAGGACAGTGGGTGCAAAGTACTGGCTGTTGGAAGGACAGTGTGCTGAACAGGAACATTGTACTTTATGACAGATTGTTCTTAGTCCCATTTCTTACGCCCTGGAAAGAATCGTGCCCTCTTTCTGACACTTCACTTACAGGGAATCTTCATTCTATTTCCATTTTCTGGGTTTAATGAATTTGTATTTTTGTGTTGTTCTGTGAATGAACAATCAAACAAACAAACAAGAAAGTCTTCATTGGAGTAGGATAACAAAATAAAATATCTTGATTTCTTAGAACAGAATCCACTGTAAAAATAGCAAGGTTTCATTTTTAGGGATGTTTCAGATATCATGTCAGTTAGGAAAAAGGAAGGAAATACAGATTTTGAATAAAACCATTAGCCAGGTTTTTCAAGTCTCACTTCTTTATCCAGTAGTCCTAAACTAGAGCATAACATGGGACAAAATACATGTCATACCCTTTATTAAACACACCATATTCCAAACAGTCATTTTTTTAGATACAGTAGTACCTCAAGTTATGAATTTAATGTGTTTCCTGGGATGTTTTGTATTACGAAAAAATTTGTAACTCGAAACACTATGCAGAACATAATGCATTACCAGAAGTGGCCACTAGAGGTGAATGTATAGCATGTAATTTATAGGGAAACTTGCTTCGTATATGGGGGGAAATGCGTAACTCGAGGTATTATTTTCAATGGATTTTCATTCGTATCTTGAAAATTTCGTAACATGAGGCATTTGTAACTCGAGGTATCACTGTATTTGTATGCCAGCCCTACTCAGTTTGTGTTTGTCACAGATGAACATTTATCAGAAATTTACTCTGGTTTTGCCTTGTGTTCTAATTTGCTATTTTAAACAAATAAATTATTCAAATGGATGGTTTCTTGAATCAGTGGTTGATGCAGTGAAAACCCTACAATAAAAGAATTGTTGGGGCTAGGGTTTTTTTTGGTAACTTTTTACATGATTTTATTTCAAACCAAACATACTTTGATGTTAACTTTTTATTGGTCTGGAACTTTATGCAGGATGGTTACAGAGCCTGGAAGCATTTTGGGTAGCTGACCTTGCATTTTCTACTACACTTCTGGGTCAGTTTCTAGAGGATATGGAAGCTTATGCTGAGGTAATAAAATATTTTGCCTCGATAATTGTTCATAAAGGTGTTGGGGGTAAAGGGTACTGCCATATATCGTGTATTCAGATTTGTATTAATGATGGCCAGGTTCCATTGTTAAGGTAAACAGGTACTCTGTAAACTGGTATCTACTCTGTGGGTGTGGCCATGTGACTGGATGGGCGTGGGCATGTGACTGTGGCCATGTTACTTGCTGGTTGTGGCCATGTGATTGGGTGGATATCTAGTCATGGCTGCCAAATGACCATGAAAACGTCTGCAAACAGAAAGCACTGGCTCTTTGGCTGTAAATGGAGATGAGCATTGCACCCTAGAGTTGGATATGACTGTCTTTTGAGCATGGGCAACCTTTACCTTTACTAACTACTTGCAGCTAAACAGGGCCAAACTTCACAACAAATTTGAATCCCAATCAGGGATCTTCTGTTATTAGGTAAAGGTAAAGGTTGCCCTTGCTTGAAAGCCAGTCATATCCGACTCTAGGGTTCAGTGCTCATCTCTATAGCCAAAGAGCCAGTGCTGTTTGTGGTCATGTGGCAGGCACGGAATGCTGTTCACAGGTGGTGTGGCAGGGCACCCCACCACACCATGACGACAAGGGGGCCAAAGCTGCCGCTGAGCATTTTCTGTCCTGGTGTAATCCAAGCTACTGTTGGTGGTTTGCCAAGCACCATCCCTTCTACTCTTGAGAAAGATGTCAAAATCTGAACTTTTCAGGATAGCTTTTAATTGTATTCAACTTGAAATCTGTGAGCACCGCTGTAACATTTGCCCTGTTATCTTAGATTTAGCTAGTTGGGGTGTTAAGCTGTAATTTCAGTTTAAAATATAATGATCTTCATTCCAGCAGAGTATTCCACCTTTTTGCATTTTTATTACTATGTCTATTTCTTGCTTATTAATATTTTTATTGTTGATTTTGTTTTTGCTTGTAGTTTGAAATCGTGGTGGTTTGTGCACTCTTTACTGTGGGATGGTTTAAAAACCCAACATCATATTAAAACATGATGTTGGGAGTTATGAATTTGTAATCAGTACATACTGAGCAAAGTCTGCTTCTTCCTGTAGGACCTTGGCCATGTGGCTTCTGGAGAAGAATCAGTAGATGAAGATATTCCTCCGCCTTCTGTTTCACTGCCCAAATTGGCAGCACTGCTTCGAGTTTTTAGTACAGTAGTAAGGAGTATTGGAGAGCGATTCAGCCCTATTAGAGGGCCACCAATTACTGAAGTGTACGTGGCTGATGTAAGTCTCATTATTTGTTTCATGCCCTTGCTAATTTTTTTTTGGTAGATGTATATCTTAATTGCAGTCTTTTAGGTGCTTATTGTCCTGTGACTCAAAATATTGGTTGCTTATTCTTCATCAATTAGGAGTCAGTTTCTTAACTTAATGGAGGATTGAAACAGCTTGGAAATGTTACTTTTCCCAGCTGCAGTTCCTAGAGCAGTGGTGCCGAACATTGACATACCAGCTGTACTTGGACTCCAATTCCCAGAAGCTCTGATGAGTAGGTTACTGACTTGGGCTTCTGGGAATTGAAGTCCAAGAACAGCTGAAGTATCAAGGTTCGCTGCCACTATCCTAGAGCAATGATAATGATCCTTGGCACTTTAGATGTTCTTGAACTTCAATTTCCAGAAGCCCTGATCAGCAGGAGTGCTAACTTGGGCTTCTGGTAATTGAAGTCCAAGAACACCTGGAGTGTCAAGGTTCACCGACACTGTCCTAGAGTCACCCATCCAGCCTGACAACTGGCGATAGTAGGTGGGAGATTCCAGTGAGTTGTAGTTCAGAAAAGTAAGATTTCAAAATGTTGTCTACAAGGCCCTTTATATCGATGTCACATTTGAGAACTTTCTGAGTCAGTACATTTAAGGTTATATAAATAATGTTTTCTGTCAAAGGTTGGTATGAAACTATCCTTCGGAGACTAAATGATATGTGAAATCAAAGGCATCCAATGTCAAGTCTCAGTGGGAGCAAAGAAAAATGGAATGCCTCTGTGAGATGTGCTCTGGCCTCAACTTGGCTTCTTTTAGTAACATTGATTTAAGCAAGATAAGGATATGTTTAATTTTTTTCAATTTAATATGTAAAAATGAGATATATAATTTTGCCTGATTCTGTTTGCAGAGTGGGCCTTGTGTTCATTGGGTTTTATACATTCTTATTTGAGCTCCTTTCAGCCTGAGTTCAGAAGAACATATCAATGTTTTATCTGAATTAAATTCACTTCCTGGTTTGTTTTAGGTTCTGTACAGAGTATTGAGATGTGTGACAGCAGCCAGTCAAGTCTTCTTTTCTGAGGCTGTATTGACAGCTGCCAATGAATGCGTCGGTGTCCTTCTTAGTAGTCTGGATCCAAGTATAAGTATATCCTTTGACACAGTCATCGCCTATGGATTAGATCAGCTGAAAAATTGTCAGATTTGTGGTACTGATTATATCATCTCGGTGTTGATCTTATTGATGCTGGTACATACAATACTTATAATATCTGGATTTATTGATAGTGTATAGTATGCTCATTTAGAAAACAAAATATAGGGCCAGTTGCTAAGAGTGGACTGGGGAGATTTCACTTTGTGCTATGAAATCATTTTTAATGCCTTTAAGAAATAATGTAAAGCTTACTGTCCCAATTACCTTTATGTAGAAATTAAGAAAATATGACTTATTTAAAGAAGTTGTGGGCAAAAGGCAAATTTGAGTAACTCTTTTGTTATGTTCTTTATAAATGACAATCTGATTTTAAAAAACGCTATATTTTTTAAAATTAAGACTTTTTGTGCGAAAATAATGGTACAGATTATATTAAAGATCCTCTGATAAAAGCCATTGTAGTGAATTAGTGCCGCTGGCTAGTGTTAGATTATCTGGTTGCATATCCACACAGGCGACCTAACTCACTTATATATTTCTCTCTAAATAGTGCATATGCGAGACCTCTGCCTGCATTACCGTTGTTAGCATGTTGAATTACGCACCATGTATTAAGATAGGCATTTGAGTCAAAATGAAGATTTAACAAATAAAAATATGACAATGCCCCTTTTTTTTGCTTAGATTGTTGAACAAATAAACACAAAACTTCCATCATCATTTATAGAGAAATTATTTATGCCAGACTCTAAATTGCTTGAGCTCCGTTTCCACAAGGAAAGGGAGGTAAGTACTAATTTGCTAATCTTGTCACATAGATATCTAAATATGTCTTTACAGACTTTATCTTTTAATGTGAACTCCTAAATTTTAATAGTTCATGTATATGCCTTTTTGTTATAAATGAGTTGGTGTGGATAAATTGTTGCACTGTATATTGGCAGTGTTTAAATTCATAAACCATGCAGATTTGGTTCCCCAATGAAATACTTTACTGTAAATGGAACACTCATTAATGGTGACTAATACATCCTGTTAATTTCAGTTATAGCTGGGATTAACATTTATTACATATGTGTTCTTTCTTTCCACAGAAAACAGCAATACCAATAGAATCGTTTTATCAGTAACTTACAATAATCACTAACAATTTAGACAAATTTGTTAAAATCAGTAAACATGTTTTAAAGGTCAGTTTGAGGACATCAGTGAAAAGATGACATTTTTCTCTTTCTAAGGTGGTGGCGTCTGCACATGGTGTGTATCAGGCTGTACTGAGCTTGAAGAACATTCCTGTTTTGGAAACGGCATACAAGTTGATCGTTGGGGAAAAGGCTTGTGCGTTGAACAGTCTTCTTCGTAGTCTGGACCAGCCAGAAGCTTGTAGTGAAATTCTACATGATGCTTTCAAGAACCATACATTTGATGTGGCTGATGCAAAATTTGTTGTTATATTTGATCTTAGTGCCCTGACAACAATTGGAAATGCAAAAAATTCATTAATTGGAGTGAGTATTATTATACGATGAGTTTGAATGTCTATCATATTTTTGTGTTTTTAAACCTTTCGCAACTGTTAAAAATGTACATACCATTTCTTGCACCTTAAGTATTTTTGTTACTCACAGGATGATGTTGATAGAAGGTGATATGCATGTTTTTATTTGGGTTGGTAAACTCATTCAGTTGTATTGTCTGTTAAAAGACTTTGTAAGGGGCTGCAGTGGCTCAGTGATTAAGAAGCTTGCCTTGTTAGCTGGAAGGCTGGCAAGTTGGCAGTTTGAGACTTGTGCACAGCATGATGGATGGAGCGTCCATCTCTGTCCCAGCTCTTGCCAACCTAGCAGCTCGAAAGCAAGAAATTGCGAGTAGATAAATAGGGACCACTTTGGTGGGAAAAGATGTTGGAGACATGAAAGGAGCCACATTCAGCCATCCCCTGAGCAGAGTTCCTCCAGCAAAAATCCTTTCAACCCAGAATAATTTCTGACACAAAATTGTTCTTACAGACTTTGTAAACTCACTTCAACCAAGTAGTAATAATGAGATTTAGATATAACTTCATTTGGTTTTGTGACTTCACAAATGATGAAATTATGGAGTTAGAAAGGCCATCGACTCTAGTCACTCATCCCCCCCCCGAGCAGTTTGTGATGCATTCCCTGTCACAAATACAAGTACAATTGTACCTCGTTTAAAGAGCATAATATGTTCCACAGGATTGCTTTTTAAGCAAGTTTGCTCTTTAAGCGAAACACCATTTTAAGTGACCAATTGTGACTTCTGGTGGGGGGAACTGTGAACCCTGATTTATTTGTTAAGTGAGTTTTTGGTTGGTTTTATTTGTTAAGCGAAGCAAACATTCAAAGAAAATTCTGCTCTTTAAGCGAGTTGCTCTTTAAGTGAGGTGCTCTTTATGCAAGGTTTGACTGTACATATTTACTTGCATTGTAGTTAGTGTACTAGAGCAGAGCAAAGATCTTTTTTCCCCTATAATTTTTTTTTACCTTTAGTTCGCCATTTGTCTTTGGTTTACAAAAGGCGGTCACAGGTTTTAGTGTGTTTTGTTTTTATCATTGAATAATAGTTCTAGAAACCATTTTGTTTTCCAGTTTCTAAACTATAGATAAGAATAATAAGAATTCGGTTTCCGTAAATGCTTTGTTCATATTGCTTTCCTTGGCAGATGTGGGCTCTGTCCCCAACAGTGTTTGCATTACTGAGCAAGAACTTGATGGTGGCACATGGTGACCTAGCTGTGCATTTCCCTGCCATTCAGTATGCAGTGCTCTACACTCTCTATTCACATTGTACCAGGTGTGAAGACATTCATTACTTACAACATAAAAAGGCAAAATACCAAATGTATTCAGGAATCATTACCTTTTGATAGTGGAATGTTTTGCTTGTGGTTGTTTTATGTAACAGTGCAGTAGCAAGTGCTCACAGTGTTGTTATTGCAAGAAATGCTGTCTTCATTTTTGTGTATTGTCCCAGTGTGGGGCGGAAGCTTTGTTGAAATATGCTTTTTATAATATGCTAAGGAATAGATTTTAAAGGGATTGTGGTGGTTTAGTGGTTAAGACACTAAATTTGACGACTGGAAGGTCGGCAGGTTAACAGTCCAAGACCTGAGTGCTGTATGATGGAGTGAGCTCCTGTTTCTATCCCAGCTCCTGCCAACCTAGCAGTTTGAAAGCAAGAAATTACAAGTAGATAAATAGGGACTACTTCGGTGGGAAGGTAAACAGCATTCTGTGCTCTCCGGTGTCTAGTCTTGCAGACACAGACATTGCTGGCTCTTTGGCTATAAACAGAGATGAGCACTGAACCCTAGAGTCAGACACGAATGCCTTTTGAGCAAGGGTGACCTTTACCTAAGCAATATATTTGGGCTGGCAGAATAACAAAGCATCTTATTCCATTAAGAACTGGGAGGATAGTTTGGACATCTTGGAATTTTTAGGGTGGTCACTTACTTCTAATGAAGCTGAGAGATCATCTGGGACCGACATTGGCTTCTGTGAAAGGAGAATGTAGGGTTGCAAACTATATAAACTGAGCAAAAAGAAATAGTAGTACGCAGTGAAGCATGGCAATGAAATAGATATTTGAGAAAACCCTAAGTTTTAGGCCTCAGTGCTATAATGCTTTTACATTATGATGCTGCAGCAAATACAGTAAAACCTTGGATAACGCTAAAACTTGGTTCCACAAGTCTTGGTGTTATCCGATTTTTAGTGTTATCCGATCCATGTTAAAATCCTATGGGATGGATTGGATAACGTTAAAGCTCCATAGAGCTACATTGTAACCGCACAGGCTTTAGCAGTTGTTATCTGATCCATCCCATAGGACCTTAACGTTATTCGATCCAATTCTCCTCCCAAGATTACTTAACGTTATGTGATTTTAGCATTATCCGATCCAATCGTTATCCGGTGTTTTACTGTATATTGAAACCCTGTGTGTTTGGCAGTCACTAAATATGAATTCTTTATTCCTCACCAGGCATGATCATTTCATATCTAGCAGCCTCAGCTCCTCCTCTCCTTCCTTGTTTGATGGGGCTGTCATTAGCACTGTAACAACAGCTACGAAGAAACATTTCTCTATAATCTTGAATCTGTTGGGACTTTTACTTAAGAAGGATAACCTTACACACGATACCAGGTAATTAGTCTTATTTAGTCAAAAGATTATCAGCATACTTAAGTAATAGAAAATGTGTATGTATAAAGTTAGGTTTATGTTTCTCATGGTATGTGGTAGATTGAGTTCCAATTTACAGGGAGGCCTTTTCTATCTTATATATCGGAGAACTCTAGAGCAACTAATGTAATACGAGTAATACCTCATATAACATTAGTATCGAATAACACTAAAATCGCATAACATTAAGGAATCTGGGGGGAAGAATTGCATCAGATAACATTAAGATCCTATGGGATGCTTCAGATAACAACCGCTAAAGCCTGTGTGGTTACAATGTATCTCTATGGATCCCATAGGATTTTAACATGCATCAGATAACACTAAAAATCATATAACACCAAGACTTGTGGAACCAGGTTTTAGTGTTATATGAGGTTTTACTGTATAGAACTTTGAGAATTACATGTTATTGCAGAAACAGGCCTCACTGAGTTCAAGCTTGATTTTGAAGGTATTACACATTACTGTTAATCTAAGTTGTTATGAATTGAGAGATGTGTGTGTGAAAGACTTGATTATTCTAATGTTTGTCCATCATATAATTCAATCATTTTGTGACCTTAAGTTAATTTTGTAGTTTGGGCAGATGTGTCTCTTGTAACAAAAATAACAGTTTTATTTTACATTTCCAGGAAACTACTAATGACCTGGGCTTTGGAAGTGGCTGTCCTGATGAAAAAATCCGAGACTTATGCACCGTTATTCTCTCTCCCATCTTTTCATAAGTTTTGCAAAGGACTTCTCTCAAACAGTGAGAGTCTTGGTTTTTTCCCCTTTCTAACCTGACCATAGTAGATTATATAGGAAGGGTGCCAGTTTGTGTTGCAGTTGAATTCCAACAAAATGTTTTTATTTTGGGAATCAGGTGGTTAGCCTAATCACAGATTACTCTAGATCTTCTTGAACTACAATTCCCAGAAGCCCTGCTCAGCTGGAGCGCTGACTTGGGCTTCTGGTAATTGAAGACCAAGAATACCAGGAATGCCAAGGCAAAAAAGGTATTTTGTTGAATTGGTCCATTATTAGTTAAGATATAACTAATAGCTGAATAAATCATGAATTTTCTTAACCATTGAGTGTTGAAAAGAGAGTAAACAAAGTATTGTGAGTACTGTATTGAGGTTTATTGATTTGGAATTCAAGGAAGGGCGTAAATAAATTTTCATCTTCATATTTCTTAAGTGACCTGCAATGCTGGAAAACATGTTACCAAAGATTATTCTAATGAAATTCTTCTTGTTGTCCAATACACAGCTCTTCTGGAAGATATTAATATTTGTCTTCAGGCCTGTAGTAGTCTCCATGCTTTGTCATCTTCTCTACCAGATGACTTACTGCAGAGGTACTGAGTTTTTTGTTCTGCTTTCAAGTCAAATTTTACACCAACATTTCTGTATACTCCTCATTAATACTGTTTATTTTTTCACAGGTGTGTTGATGTATGCCGTGTTCAGCTAGTTCACAGCACTGCTCGTATCAGGCAAGCTTTTGGAAAATTGTTGAAGTCTATTCCTTTAGATGTAGTATTAAGGTAAGGAGAGAGAATATATAATAAGCAATTATGTTAAATTTTAGAAAGAAGGATTTGAAAGTTTTATCTTTATGGTATTGTACTGTAATATTTATTATTTATTTATTGCACTTTTATACCACCCATCTGAGATATTTCCCATTATGGGCAATGTATAGACAAATAAACAACATTAACATAGTTAAACAACAAAATAAAATAAACAACAAAATAAAAATATAATGGCATCTTAGGGCAAGCAATCTCAAAAACTGACCAGCTAACATATTATCTACAGCATGATATCCTTAGAGGCTTCCTTAAAAAGGAAAGTTTTAAGTTGTTTTAAAAAAATGTCCAGAAATGGGCGCTAGTGCAGCTCAACTGGCAGTAAAATCCAAAGCGATGGTGCCACCACCGAGAAGGCTTTTTTTCTAGTGGTAGACATTCTATCCTCAAGGTTGATTATAACACTTCCCAACAAGGATTTTGCTTCTGGGAATAATACATGTGATATACATTATATCGAGTGTGCTGATTCTAAATCTGAACTCAGAATTTGCCTATCACGTACGGGCGTGCTATAGCTGTTCAAATTGTCAGTAATTGGGTAATGTATTTTTACATCACAACATTATAACAGTTGCAGCTACCACTATGCTTACTTGCCCCCTCAGCTAAATCATGTCCCCTGGTGGCATGCATGTTCTAGCAGTGGCTGGACAAGTCAGTGAGCTGATGTCAGAAATAGGTATACAGTAAAACCCCTACTTACGTAAAATGTCTGTTCCGTAGGCTTTTATGTAAATCAGTTTTTTACATAGCGAAGTGAACCCATAGGAAAAATGAATTTTTTCCTTAACTTGAAGCAACCCCATAGGAAAATGATATTTGTGTAAATCGAAGCAACACCATAGGAAATTGTGTTAGGTAAATCAGGACATTTATGTAAATCGGGACGTGGTTTCAGTGCAAAAATCATTATGTAAGTCGAATTTTATGTAACTCGAGGCATATGTAAGTCAGGGTTTTACTGTAGAAGGCGAGATGGACCAAGGACTTGTCTCTAGTGTGAAACCATCTTTTTGGATAGTACAGCTAGGCCATAGTGAGTCTGTTTTGAGCTAAAGATGAGTAGGCACAGCTGTGTTAATAAACTGGACAATTTTTGCTACATTCGTGGCAAATGTACCCCGTGTGATCAACGCAAGAACCTAACCAAGAGGGTGAGATTTGCTAACTTAAGATCCTGATGTCCTAGGCCAGTGATGACGAACCTATGGCATGGGTGCAAGAGGTGGGACTCGGAACCCTTTCTGTGGGCACCTGTGCAGTCACGCCAGCACAGATTTTACCCCGCCTCTCTGCCCGGCAGCCCAATGGGAACGTTTCCTCATTCCCCCAGCACAGAGTTCATCCCACCCCTCTGCCTGGTAGCCCAATGGGAGCATTTCCTCCCCCTAGCACAGAGTTTCCTCTGCCCAGCAACCCAATGTGAGCGTTTCCTTCCTCCCCTGTTGCTGTGTTGGCACTTTGCGATAAATAAGTGTCTTTTGGGTTGCAGTTTGGGCACTCAGTCTCTAAAAGGTTCACCATCACTGTCCTAGGCAGAATCGGACTTTGGATTTTAATTCAGCACACTTGATTTAGTATAGGACACATGGATTAGACCAAGTAGCAGACAATATTTATTGTTTTGTGGTGTAGTGTAATCAGATATTATATCCTATTTTCTGAAAGCCAGTCTATATATGTGTACATCACAGCAGTAATTGGGTTATTGGAAGCAGTAGGAGAATGTTTGTACCATTAGTTAGGGTGACAATAGGGGTCTGTCCATTGTTCCGCTCCCTCAGCCTTTTAGTCCAAGAAGCTAATAATGCATTATGATGTCTAGAGAAGCAGAAGGTGGCATGCATGTTCTAGCAGTATAGATGCCATCACCCAGTCATACTCACTTTTGGCTCTTTGTCATGCCACAGAATCTGCCAGTGTTTACTGAAGGCCTGACAGCAGCAGAACATAGCCATTTACTTCTTAATGTCACCGAGCCTCTGTGCCAGGATGTCATTGTCTTTTGACTGCATTTTAGTACCATATGTGTAGGCTTATACATAACACTAAGTGCGGGCTATTTGAGGACTGGTGAAGCTATTGAAAGCATTATTCTGTTGCCTTCTTATAGCATCATGTATAAGTATCAAAAATGCAGGTGATAATACAGGACTGTGGAAGAGAGTTCCTTTTTGTCCCAATCTGTCTTTTATGTTACATATCCAGCAGAAGTGCTTGTGAAAGTGGAACACGTCTCATTAATTTTCTAGATTCCTTACGGAGATTCCGTATAGATATTTACTGGAAGAGAGATATAGCCTTAAAGCAAAATTGTGTATTTATTTATTTATTTGATTGACTGATTGATGTTTTTCAGCAACCATCATCACACAGAAATACAGGAAATCTCTTTAGTCATACGAAGTCATATGGGCAGAGCGCCAAGCAATACATTTCACCCACAAGACTTCTCTGATATCATTAGTTTCATCTTGTATGGGAGTTCTCACAGAACTGGGTGAGGACATTTTTTGGATGTTAAAGGGTAACACACACATATTTGAAGATGTGTTTGTATTGCTTTTGACAAGCAATTGGCTTAATATTGGTCAACCTCCTAGTATATTGAATAATTCAGCCCGCTTCATGTACAGTAGTTACTTGAGCTGTAAATAGACAAAATGACTGAAATCATATTCTCTTGTAATGTTAATTTATACTGGTGAAAGGTGGTTGGACATTATGCTTAGGCAATCAGCATTGTGGAACCAATTAGCTACTGCGTGTCATGACTTGCATAGCATGCATGTGGAAATGTTTTATTAGTACAGTCAAACCTCCCATAAAGAGCGCCTCGCTTAAAGAGTAACTTGCTTAAAGAGCAGAATTTTCTCTGAATGATTGCTTCGCTTAACAAATAAAACCAACCAAAAACTCGCTTAACAAATTGGGGTTCGCAATCCCCTCCCCACAATTGGTCACTTTCAATGGTGTTTCGCTTAAAGAGCAAACTCGCTTAAAGAGCAATCCTGTGGAACGCATTATGCTCTTTAAGTGAGGTACAACTGTATCAGTTCCTCCTGATTTTCTGTACTGCTTCTGCAGCTTCATATTTTGCTTGTATGACTACACAACAAGATTTTCTCTTTCTATTGCATATCCTTCCTGCTCCTGGCAGTATTGTCATTTCCAATACCTTCTGTTGAGGTCTTGTAAGCTAACAGGTTTGGCTTACTTTCAGAAACATTTTTTGTAGGTTTAGTTCTTCCTACTCCCACTCGCCTTTCCCCAGCATTTATTATATTTTCTGGTCAGTTTTGTACTTTCATTACATGTGCAGTATAAGGATAGCATTTTTTTAAAAAAACCTTTGCACTAGTGAGAGTTCACTCTTAGCTATCAGAGGAGGGCTTCTCAATCTTTCAAGCCGCCGTCTGGACTGGTAATTTCCCCTGCCATAAACGCTGCCGTAAAAAATGTCTGTGTTTGTCCCATATGTGTTTACAACAGCAGCGGTGCATTTATGTCTGTTGTAAATGCATTTACACAAGTGCGCCCACGACTGTCATAAATTCATTTATGACAGCCAAGGGCGCCCCTGTGTCTGTCATAAATGCTTCCAGTGGCAGCGACGGCAATGTGGGCCACACGAAATGGTGTTGTAGGCCGGGTCTGGCCCGTGGACCGTAGGTTGAGAAAACCCTGTGATAGAGCAACCACTTATCTTAAGTTTCTGACTCTTGCATCTGTAAAGCTGCCCTCCAAAACCACATTTCAGATGAGTTAACTTTCCCCCAACCCTTCTTCACTGTCTTTCTTTTACTTAGTATGAGTCATTTTGACCTTGGTTTCCAGTGGCTACCTTTGCTAATTCTGCAACCTTTATTTTCTTTTTTTAACTTCAAAAGGCAAGGTGATCTCTCTTGCCATTGCCCTGGGTACACCCAGTTGTGGTTCAAAAATACCACAATCTTTGAGGAGGAGGCTCTTTCAGTGTATCCCACGTCACCACTGATTAAATGGGACATCGATGACAAACTCATATCCGAGAATGCATTTTTTCCTGAAGCAGGGGAAATGTCACTGGCATGAATTTGTTTAAGGTGGATCCCAGCTTGCCATAAAGTGACCCACACACTGTGATCACGGAGCCATAAAATGAGACATGCAGAATTTAACACTGGGACTGCAATGGACTGCCGCTGCCGTGAGGCTATGGACAAGGTGCTCCTTCACAGCCAGTCCATCTGGCATGGCGTCTTCTGCCTCCATGACCGTTGGGAATCAGAGTTCCTCCTCTACTCATTTTGCCGTTGAGTCCAATACGATGGTTTCCAGGGAGGGGGACCATCACCCCACCTAAAGGGGCTTATCTGCCCATAGCCGTTGGCCCCTTTAGGGAGTCAGGTTAGTTAACTGCCACCTGACACTCTGCATTGAGATGCTGACTGTTCAATCTACTCCATTACCATAGCGGGATGTCTGGCCAGACATAAAATGGGACATATGTGACTAATAAACTATGTGATGAAGTTATTTTCATCTCAAAATCACTGATGGAAGCCTTTAATTACTGACAGCCTTTCTGCAGGTGGTGCCATCATCACTGTTGCACATTTGGATCTGCACAACAGTATTTCAGTCCCTTCATTGAGACAAAATATAAGAGCATATAGATAGCTGCTATGATGTCGTAGTGTTTTTGGTCTGAAATAGATAGTTATACATCTGTTTTAATGGCTGGTTTTATTTCAGGAAAGAGAGCTGGTTAGAAAGATTGTTCTATAGTTGCCAAAGACTGGATAAACGTGACCAATCAAGTATTCCACGCAATATGTTGAAAACCGAAGCTTTTCTTTGGCAGTGGGCTATTTGGGAAGCAGCCCAATTTACTGTCCTTTCAAAGTTGAGAACACCATTAGGCAGAGCTCAGGACACATTTCAGACGATTGAAGGTAATTTTAAAGAACTTGTATATTTTTCAAATGGTTTATAATTTAATTATTGCTATTGAAAATTTATATTAAAAAGTTGGAAAGAGAAAACTCATGTTTTGCGGAAAGTAAAGGAAAATACTGCTTCGATAGAAATTGACTAATATGGTCACAATATTGAGATCTGATAGTTTATTGGAATATCAAATTTAGCTGCTGCCAACCTAGCAATTTGAAAGCAAGACATTGCAAGTAGATAAATAGGGATCAAGCAATGGTGAAAAATTACATTAAACATTCATATCTCGAACCTGATTTTTCCGAGATTTCAATTTGTATCGTGAGTTTTCCATAAGTAGAACTGTTCATATGTCGAGGTTCCACTTTAGTAGATTTTAGTCCAAGGCAATAGTCTGATGTTCAGTACCTTGATATGTTCTGAATATGTGTTTCTAGGCATCATTAGAAGTCTTGCAGCACACACCTTAAACCCTGACCAAGATGTCAGCCAGTGGACTACAGCAGACAATGACGAAGGTCATAGTAGCAACCAATTGAGACTGGTTCTGCTTCTGCAGTATTTGGAGAACTTGGAGAAACTAATGTACAATGCTTACGAAGGATGTGCTAATGCACTTACATCTCCACCTAAGGTTTGTGCTTGTTATGGTAATTCTGTTGTGTTACACTGCTGACATAAACTGTTGTGGGATAAATTCATGCTCTGTTTATCAGTTCCACTCTATTATCAGTGAACAGTGCTATTAGATGTACATCTTAATAGACCAGTTTCTCATATATATTTTATTTTATTCTGTTGCTTATGCTGTCTATTTACTGCCAAAGTTGTGAAATTACTGTTGAGTTTTATCCTGTTCTTGTATTACTTGTTTTCTCCTAAGATTTCTCCTTCTTTTATTAAGGTTATCAGGACATTCTTTTATACCAATCGGCAGACTTGTCAAGATTGGCTAACTCGAATTCGACTTTCCATCATGCGTGTTGGGCTGTTGGCTGGACAGCCTGCAGTGACTGTCAGGCATGGTTTCGATTTATTGACAGAAATGAAGACAAGCAATATGTCTCAGGTACAGCATTTCCATGACCTCCATTACATTATTAATTAACATGCGTAAGCAAGTGGGTGGACTGCAGTGGCTCAAGTGGTTAAGATGCTGACTGGAAGGCGGCATGTTGGCAGTTCGATACCCAAGTACTGCAGAACAGAATGAGCTCCCGTCTCTGTCCCAGCTCCTGCCAACCTAGCAGTTCGACAGCAAGAAATTGCAAGTAGATAAATAGGGACCACTTCGGTGGGAAGGTAACAGCGTTCCATGTGCTCCGTTGTTTAGTTATGTTTGTCACATGTCCATGGAAACATCAGCAGATGCAGACAGCGCTGACACTTCGGCAGTGAAACAGAGATGAGCACTGAACCCTAGAGTTGGATACAACTGGCTTTTGAGCAAGGGTGACCTTGACCTTTACCTAAGCAAGTGGGTTTAATTCTAAGCCAACTAATCAATTACTTATCATCTTCTGTTTATACCATCCACTGCAAAGTAGTTATATAAAGAGTAATTAAAAATGATATCCTGCAGAGATTCCTATTCTTACAACTCATACGGTTGTAAGTGTGCTGCTTCTAAAAAACAAGCAATTGTCATCCCTAAGCCTAGTTTTCTTTGTTTCAAACCCTGGGATGCAGGGACAGAGGAATACGAAGTACATACACGGATATAAGAAAAGCCAGTGGGTCAAGGTCACATTTTTCACTCTAGGGAATAAAATGAATTCTTTTTCCGGTTCCTAACCAGCAGGGGAATGAGTTAGAAGTGATTATCATGATGGTGGTAGAAGCTCTTTGTGACCTTCATTGCCCAGAAGCAATCCAAGGCATATCTGTCTGGTCTTCTGCTGTCTTTGGAAAGAGCCTCACCTGGATTAATTCTGTTGCTCAACAGGCTGAAGGGCGGTAAGTTAGTCCATCCGTGAGACTTTTCTGAGTTCTCTGCAATTTAAATTTTATGTAACCGGAGTACAGTTTTGACTCGGGGATAACATATGACAAGAGACTACGGTGGCTTAGTGGTTAAGACGCTGAACTTGACGACTGGAAGGTTGGCAGGTCAACAGTTTGAGAGCCAAGTTCTGCATGATGGCGTGAGCTCCCGTCTCTGTCCCAGCTCCTGCCTCTTCACTTCTGTTGACCTTTACCTGTTGTAAATGCATCTGCATCCAGGGTATTGGCGTCATGGGCCACATGAAATGGTGCCATGGGCCAGGGCCGGCCCTCAGGCTGTAGGTTGGTCACCCTTGTGGTAGAGTGATTAGTAAAGAGCAATAAATTATTGAAAAAGCAATAAAAGAGTAATGGACTTCACTGGTTCAATCTCGTCATTGCATATGCCTACTTGTTGCAGAAGGAGGTATTGTGTGATGGAACGGTTAACAGTCGAGACAGCAAACATTAAGCAAAGCTAAAACAGAGGACATATTCTATTAGCAGAACACAGATTACTTTAAAAAGTCCTGTTTTTCAGTCCTTGAGATATAGCTTCCACTTCCATTTCTGGTTGCAAGATCAATTTTTGAAAATTTTTAAAAGTGTCATGGGAATAGAGATTTTTCTGACTTGCTGCCATTTATATCTTCAAAGGTTTGAAAAGGCAGCTGTTGAATACCAAGAACATCTTTGTGCCATGACAGGAGTAGATTGGTGTGTCACAGGGTTTGATAAGTCTGTTCTGAAATTGGCCAATTCATCCAGCAGCAACAACGCTAGCCCAAAGCACGCGTTGAATGGTGAGTATTACTAAAGACAGGTTGTATTGTTTTCTAATGACCTGGTCAACTGGTGAGCTGCATGTTTCCCCAGCTTTCACCCCATGCCTAAATGAGGTGTGGCATCGTATCAAATCCCCTTTCATTCTTCCAAGTGGAATGACTTTGGAATATGAGGCGCTGTGCTTCTAAGGTTGGGGAGGGAGAATGAGAGGACGTAAGCCGCCCAGAGTGGGAAAGTATCCCAGATGGGTGGGACAAAAATATAATAAATAAAATAATTAACTCATTGTCAAATATGTAATGCCACAATGTTTGTTTTGCATCCATCCTTTTGATGTGATGCATCAGCTTGCAAGAAAAGTTTGTTTTGCAGCCATTTGCAACTCAGTAGGGTTAGGCTTCACAGCAAGTTTGAATAACAACTGGAGATTTTCCATTATTGCCCTTTGTAAAAAGCTACACTGTTCTGGCCAACCCTTGTGTGCCTCTGTACCAGATGTGCATAAATTAATGCCATGAGGTCTCACTAATACAAGAGTTAGTCTTTATGGTGCCACAAGGTTTTTTGTCTTTCTGTTGTTGTTTTGTTTACTCTTTTGATATACTGTGTTTAAAGGAGCATTCAAGGAAACAAGAAGCTGTATAATCGGAGGGGGGGGACTCTGGGGTGTCCCCCTCCCTTCCCAGGCAGGGGTGTCCCTTTTCCTAAGACCTGTTTACCACTTTCTAATCTCCCTCTGGATGCCTGGGAGAAGTATGGATTCTTGCCAAGCCTGTTCCAGTGGTGGTGAACCTATGCCACATGTCCCAATCTACTTTTAAGGGTGGCACTTGGAGCTCTCTGTGTGGGCACCTGTGCAGTCACCCCAGCACAGAGTTTGTCCCCCCCCCCTTTGCACAGCAGCCCAATGGGAGTTCTTCCTCCCTCCCCCAGCACAGAGTTCATTCCACCCCTCTGCCCAGCAGCCCATTGGGAGCATTTCCTTCCTCCCCTGATGCTGTGATAAATAAGTAAGTTTTGGGTTGCAATTTGGGTACTTGGTCTCTAAAAGCTTTGGCATCACTGGCCTACTGTATTAGAGACTCCTACAAAGGGACTTTGTTGGGACACTAATATTTAAACCTTGCCTTTGATAGGGGATTCTCGAAAAACAGTACTGACTAAACCAAGTGAGTCTTCACCAGAAGTCATAAATTATTTGGGTAACAAAGCTTGTGAGTGCTACGTTGCCATTGCTGATTGGTCTGCCATGCAAGAGTGGCAGAATGCTGTCCATGACTTGAAGAAAACCACGAACAGTGCTTCAGTCAACTTAAAAGCAGATTTTAACTATATCAAGTACGTACAGATTTCTTAAATCATGTTTTGCTGCAAGAATGTCTTTTCCGCCTGCTAGATGTGCTTGGGAAGGGAGGGAGAAAATAGCAGTTGAGAAAATTGAAGGCCCATGATGCTTGGTCCGGTTTCAGATTAGAGTGACCTATACAGAGTGCAGGGAACTGCAGTGGATTAGTTGTTAAGATGCTGAACTTCACGACCGGAAGGTCAACAGGTCAGCAGTTCAAGACCTGAGTATTGCGTGATGGAGCGAGCTCCTGTTTCTGTCCCAGCTCCTGCCATCCTAGCAGTTTGAAAGGAAAAAAATGCAAGTAGGTAAATAGGTACCAATTCAGCGGGAAGGTAAACAGTGTTCCGTGCGCTCTGGTGTCTAGCCATGGCTGCTACATGTCCACAGAAATGTCTGCAGACGCAGATAGCGCTAGCTCTTTGGCTCTAAACAGAGATGAGCACTGAACCCTTGAGTTGGATACGATTGGCTTTCGAACAAGGGTGACCTTTACCTATTTTTTTTTAACTTGGCTCATCTGCTGTTGGGGTCTTTTGCCTCTTCATCTTGATTAGTTACCAGATTTAAAAAAAACACACACCAAAAGCTGGCAACCTTTTAATCAAAGCATTAAATGCACACGTGCGACACCAGTCTCACATCTCCCAACTAGCCAGCAAGCAGGAGGCATGATGGAGTAATTAATGAACATGTAGAAAGCCACAGCTACTCTGCCCCAGCACTAATGCATTACTTACTAATATGAAGTGGGGGTTGGGTTATGACTCCTTCAGTTGTAATTTCATAATACAGCAGCTAGCAAGACAATAAATGTATTAAAACTTTGTTTCAGGTCTCTAAGTAGCTTTGGATCTGGAGAACTTGCAGAATGTACGGAACAGCTAGAATTGCTTCCAGGGGAAGACATCAACCTGCTTATTGGAGGAATAAAAGAAAAACTAGGTATAAATTAAAAATCCGATCAATGCATTAAGGGCTTTTAAAGGGCTTAATTTTGATTTCAGTGTTTGATGCATAGATATAGTTGACCTTTATATGTTAAGAGTGTATAACTGGCATGCCAGTAAAGAATGCCAGCAACTATTTATGTATCAATACATGTTAATAACCTCTGCAGATATGAAGAAGCTTCTTCCCAGCATGCTGTCTCCTGATCCAAGAGAACTTCAGAAAGCAATTGAGGTTCAGTTATTAAGAAGCTCTGTATGTTTGTCAACGGCTATTAATCACATGGAACAGGAACAGAAATGGCAATCTCTCACTGAGTAAGTGATAAAAGTCTTAATGAAACCATTTAGAAGAGAGCTTATGTGGTTTTTTTTAGGATGTTCTCAGTCTAAATAACTGTAGTTAAGATTGTGTTCTTTGATTTGTGGAAATCCCCAATTTTTCCCCACCCTGAGGGTAATGCATGCTATCTACTCTGTCTATTTCATTGCTTTTAGGGCTTTATCTGTCTGGTATCTTATGCCTGAATTTAGGGGAAATATGGAAGTGCCATGGTGACTGTACAGACAGATTACCACTTTTCATCATTTGCATGCCTTAATATGAAATTAGCCATGCAATCAGTTTTTGAATGAGAGCATACTGGAGAGAGGAACCGCTGCACAATCGCCTTTATCCAGATGATTGTCTTGCAACCAAATTTGGGCTTTAATATTTAAGAAAGAATAAACCCCATTCTCTCTTCCATCCCTCCAGATTTTTAGGAAATTATTATAGACAGAACTCTATATACTGGCATTAAAGAACATATTCTCTGTTGTTGCGAACTGTTAATTGTTAAGTTTATATTATTTTATATGAGCTGGTCATCACCAGATAGTCTGCTTTTTGTATTTGGAGTCTGGGGGTTCATGGGGTCTCGCTGGTATATTTTGTAAATTGCCTGGAGTAGAGGCTGTAGCTAATGGGGTGGTGTACAAGTTAGTTTGTTAGTTAGTTAGTTTGTTAGTTAGTTAGTTAGTTAGTTAGTTTGTTCTTCACTTTTATGAATGTAAACAAATTTATAATGGCTGAAATTATATAATATACAGTAGCTTGTAACTGGTAATTGAGTATCCACTTGGATTTTCAAGTGTGTCTCAACCCACTGGAATGGCATGAACCCAAAATCCAAGTGGGATTAGCAATAAGCTGTTGTGAATTCTGCTTTTTGCTTTCTACAAGCATAACTCAGCCTTAGTTATTTTGGACAGAGATCTGTTTTAAATTCTAATTAATAGGAACAGCCTGAATGTTTCTTGAGCCTTTTATCTTTTTATTTCAGGAATCTGATAAAATACTTGAAACAGACGTCACGGATTGCTATTGGACCCTTGAGACTTGCCACCTTGACAGTGTCTCAGACTTTGCCAGTCATAAGTACAATGCAGCTGTATTGTTCATCTGCTTTGGAAAATACAGTGTCAAATAGACTTTCCTCAGAGGTACTTTTCTGTGCCTGTTAAAATCATTTTATGAATTCAGGATTTGAATCCTGATGTTTTGGCTTGCTGCAGTGTCCCAGGAGGTGGGGGAAGTCCAGAAACAGTTTGGATCGGGTCCCCTGATCTCCCTGGAGCCGGCAAGGGGGGGGGGTGTCAGAGAGCCCAAAATGGGTAAAAAAAAGTCTGTTTTTTTACCCATTTCGGGCTTTCTGACTCCCCTGCTGGCTCCGGGCAGGTTGGGGGACCCAATCCACAGTTGCGGGGTGCCTGGGAAAGCCGACGGGGACTCCCCGTCGGCTTCCCTAGCCACCTGCCCCTGCCTCCACAGCACCTCCATAGCTGCAGGGTGGCTGGGAAGCTGAACGGGGAGCCCCATTCAGCTTTCCAGCCACCCTGCTGCTATGAATGACTGCATCGGATAACACTAGCAGATTGTTATCTGATGCAAAATTTCTTTACAAATGTTGCATTGTTACCCGATTTTAGTGTTATCCGATGCAGTCGTTAATCCAAGGTATTACTGTATTGTATTTTGAGAATGTTCCCAGAATCTGTGTAGAAACATTTTATTAGAAAGATGTGCAAGGGTAGGGCAGAGGTTTTTAAGGACAATATAAGAGTCATGTTAAGTATTCAATCTTTGTACTTTTTAACAGGACTGTCTCATCCCTCTGTTCAGTGAAGCCCTGCGTTCATGCAAGCAGCACGATGTAAGACCATGGATGCAAGCCCTAAGATATACCAAGTACCAGAATCAGTTGATGGAAAAACTTAAAGGTATATGCATTAAATCAGAACACCTCTCTGTTCTACATTCAACGGGATTATAAGTGTCCAGGTCATAATCTGTAATGTCATCTCTTAATTTTTGTTTTTGTTTTTATTGTGTATTTGTGGGATCATGTAGACTCAGCTGGCTGGTTCACAGCTCACTGAAGGCAAAATAATTACATTTTAGCTGTAACAGGGCTTATTTCTCATATAAAACATGTCATTTTCTATATCGCAACAGATCAACAATCTCAACAATCTACTTTTAAGGGTGATGTAACTTGTGAGTCTAGCATCTTAAACCATCTTAATGAAGCATTTCGAACTTGCTTTAAATGAAATGAATGAAAGCAGTCCTATAAAAAGCTACATGGAACAGTTATTTTTGGCCTTACTTAACTACTGGTTTTTATGTACTTTCAGAGCAAAATATTCCAGCTAAAAGTCATTTAATGGAATTGGGACTGACTGCTGCAAAATTTGCTAGGAAGCGTGGGAATATTGCACTGGCTACACGATTGCTTGCTCAATGCAGTGAAATCCAGCTCGGGAAAACCACAACAGTCCAAGATTTAGTCCAACACTTTAAGAAACTCTCAACACCAATTCAAATGGATGAAAAATGGGGTCCTGAACTGGAAATTGAAAAAACTAAATTGCTATATACAGCAGGTAAATATCTTTTATATGGTTATACAGCCAGTAAATGTTTATTTATTTATTTATTTATTTTATTTATTTAAATTTGTTTATCGCCCTCCTCCCAAAAGGGACCCAGGGCGATTTACAACAACCATAAAATCACTTTAAAAAGTTAAAAACTTTTTTAAAAACTTGGTATTAAAAGCCTAAAATTACAACACAGGCATACTGGGGTCAAACCAACCAATTGGCTGGGGAAATTGAACCATCTACTCCCCAGACCAAACCTGCCAGCCAGGTTTTCACTCCTTTTCTAAATGGCAGCAACTCCGTCTGCATGCATCCGTCTGCATTGGCAGGAGGTTCCAAATATCATTTATATAGTTATCTCAGAAAACATTTTAAAAGTCATATTGGGGGGAGTGTGTGTCCCCCCCCCAAAGCTTTTAAATGAGAAGAATTAACTTGTTTCTTTAGCATTTTTAATCTTCATACCAGTGTTTAATATGGAGCTTGGGATGTGCATAAAGAACTGGTTTATGATATGGGTCCCTGAGTAGTCCCGGATAGCAAAGGACCCAGAACGGCCCAAAATAGGGTCAGACCAAGAGGGGGCTGGTAGAAGGAACCACAGAGACTGGAAGAAACCATGTTGCTCTTAGGGTTTTTGTAAGAAAGGGAAAGGAAAACCATGAGAAGATGTTGCTACTTGAGACAGGAAGAACAATGCAGGTCTGAGGAGAAATGCCTTGGAGGCAAAAACAATAAGCAGTTTGGAGGACCACATGGGAAAAGGGTTTCCACCTGTGCTGGATGGTTTTATAGGTAAAGGTAAAGGTCACCCTTGCTCGAAAGCCAGTCGTATCCAACTAGGGTTCAGTGCTCATCTCTGTTTATAGCCAAAGAGCCAGCGCTGTATGCATCTGCATACATTTTTGTGGACATGTGGCAGGCATGCCTAGACATGCCTACCACACATGCATGGAATATTGTTTACCTTCCCACTGAAATGGTCCCTATTTATCTACTTGCAATTTCTTGCTTTCAATCTGCTAGGTTGGCAGGAGCTGGGACAGAGACAGGAGCTCATTCTGTCATGCAGTACTCGGGTATTGAACTGCTGGCTTGCTGCTTTCCAGTCAGTGCCTTAACCACTATTGCCACTGTTTTCTTTTGTCGTTTATTCCCCTTCTGGTTTCGATATGGTTTGTTCTTAATATTGTAAAGTTGTCTTGGGTCCTTGTGAGGAGAAAAAGAGGGTATAAATATTTTGAATAAATATGCAATAAAAGTAGCAAAGGTTCTTTTTAAAGCAACGTATGGTTGTGAGAACTGGACCATAAAGAAAGCTGAGCGCAGAAGAGTAGATGCCTTTGAGATGTGGTGCTGGAGGAGAGTTTTGAGAGTCCCCTGGACAGCGAGGAGAACAAATAGGTCAATCTTAGAAGAAATCAACCCTGACTGCTCCTTAGAAGGTCAAATAGTAAAGATGAAGCTAAAGTACTTTGGACATCAAATGAGAAGAGAGGATTTGCTTGAGAAAGCATTGATGCTGGGAAGGGTGGAGGGCAAAGGAAGAAGGGGCGGCCAAAAATGAGATGGCTAGATGGTATTATAAACATAATGGGCACAGAGCTTAGCGAGTTGAGGAGGATGGTGGAGGACAGAAGTGCCTGGCGGACAGTGGTCCATGGGGTCATCGCAAAGGGTCGGAATCGACTGTGCGACTGAACAACAAAGAATTAAAATGGACCATAAATTAGAGCAGTTACAGAAAAGGGCAACAAGGATGATCAGGGGACTGGAAACTAAGCCCTATGAGGAAAGACAGAAGGAACTGGTGGCATGCTTAGCCTTGAGAAAAGGAGAGTGAAAAGGGATAGGATAGCACTCTTCAAATACCTGAAAGATAACCATAAAGGGGAATGGAAAGATCTGTTCTCTATCATCCCAGAATGCAGGATGCATAACAATGGGCTGAAACTATAGGAAGCCAGATAAAGACTGAATATTCAGAAAAAAATCTTAATAGTTAGAACAGTGGAATTGTCCAATTTTCTCTTGAGTGCTTCTACTGTTGGAGCGCTTCCAACAGTAGAAGCCTTTAAGAGAGAATTGAACCACCGTCTGTCATATCTTCTTTGATTCGGATTCCTGCATTGAGCAGGAGGGTGGATTTGATGGCCTTAAGAAGTCGCTTCCGACTCAGTTATTCTATGATTAAAACTCAGAAATTTGCAGTGCTGCTTAAAATAATAATTTTTGCTGCTTTTCAGGCCAGTCGACACATGCTATGGAAATGTTGAGCTCGTGTGCCATATGCTTTTGCAAAACTGCCAAAGCTGAATATGCCGTAGCAAAGTCTATTCTTACATTAGCCAAATGGATCCAAGCTGAATGGAAAGAGATTTCAGGACAGCTGAAACAAGTCTACAGAGCACGACAGCAACAAAATCTTGCTGGTCTTTCCACATTATCTAAAAACATCTATAATTTGATGGATCTACCATCTCTCAACACCATTGAAGAAGATTATCCTAGAATTGAAAGTGAATCCACAGGTAAATCTGTGTACATGTTTGACATGACTGTGACATCTATCAAGTAGTATTTATTCTGTAAAGAACATTTAATATCGAAGGAATCTTGGAATATTGAAACAACATACTGCTAAAATCAGTGGTGGTTCATTTTGACTAAATAAAATTAAATTCCTTTTTGCTTTTGCTGGATACTTTATAACTACGACAAAGTTTGGAAACATCCAGCTATACTTAAATTGAAAAGATACACTTTAAAGTACCGGTAATCTCTTGAGCATCTAGAATCTGTTTCTTGATAGGGTTAAGCTTGATTGAAGAGGACTGATCTTCTAACCTAGGGGTTCGCAATCCTTTTTATGTTGTGGGCTAAACCAGCTGAGTGGGTCTGACCATGCCCAGTGGAAGAAGACACACTTACGGCTGTCATAAATGTGCCAACTTCTACATTCACGACAGCTGTGGGCGTGTTTACACATGTGCAGGCGTGTTTACGGCTGACGTAAACATCCACTTCCAGGTGTGGTGGTGGCGGGCCGGATGAAATAGTGCCATGAACAGGGTTGGAAACCCCTGCTGTAACCTGCTGAATGTCATCACTTTTACAAGGCAGAGGTGCTACAGGAAGGGGGCTTTTGAAAACCCTATTTGGTATTCAAAGATTATAAGATGCATTCCCCTCTCCCGCTTCCCCGTGTCAATTCAAACATAATTTTTAGAGTACTGGACTGTTGACTCACCTGAGTCTAAACTGCAGGCTGGAGGTTTCTGTGATACAGGGGTACTGTATATGGAAAGTAGATTGGGATGTGTTGGTTCATCGTTGGAGCTACACAGAGGAAAATCACAATACAGTAATACCCCGGATAACGCTAAGACTTGGTTCCACAAGTCTTTGTGTTATCCGATTTTTGGTGTTATCCGATGCATGTTAAAATCCTATGGGATGGATTGGATAGCGTTAAAGCTCCATAGAGATACATTGTAACCGCACAGGCTTTAGCGGTTGTTATCCCATAGGACCTTAACGTTATTCGATCCAATTCTCCTCCCCAGATTACTTAACGTTATGCGATTTTAGCGTTATCCGAGGTAAACGTTATCCGAGGTATTACTGTATGTAACTTTTAAAATAACCCCTTTTTGTTTTATTCTCTCGTTACAGTAAACATTGGCGTGGGAGAACCTGACTTTATTTTGGGGCAGCTGTACCATTTGTCTTCAGTGCAAGCACCTGAAGTAGCGAAATCGTGGGCAGCACTTGCTAGTTGGGCTTACAGATGGGGCCGAAAGGTAGTTGATAATGCCAGGTAAATCTTAACATTTAAAAACAAAATGGATTCTATGTATGTTTCAGATTAAGTAATTTAAGTAATAGCAATATCAGTTATATCCATGTACTGCCCCTTAGTGTTTAGTGCACACTCTGGGTGGTTCACAAGTTAATTAGCATTTTGCCCCCAACATGCTGGGTACTCATTTTACTGACCTTGGGGAAAATGGAAGGCTGACTCACAACCTTTTGGCAGCAGAACATCAGTTTAACCACTGCGCCCCCGGGGATCTTAGTAAGTGGTTTTAAAATCACCTCTGAATCGCAGTTGAAAAAGCTACATTTTCTTGTTAGTATCTGGGAATGGGGCAGAAGAACTAAGTAAGAACTTTAATAAGCCCAGTCTTATGATCCTTGGGGAGAACAGTGGCATCATCGTTCCCAGTACCATAGGGATGGCTTACCATAGGGATGGCTTGCAGTGTTGCATTGACTAAGCAAAGATTGAGAGAAGAATCAGCCATCGTCGTCTTCCCTTGAGTCATTTGGTGATATAGTTGAGTTCCTGATATTCCTAAGGGGCAACAATAATGTATCATTTTATAAGTCTTTCAGATGGTTCTGTCTGTCTTCCTTAAACAGATCTCATTTTCCAAAATAGTGGTTTGTCTACTCCAGTGTTTCCCAAATGCTGGTGTTTGGACTTCAATTCCCAGAAGCTTAAGTCAATTCCCCAAAGCACTGATCAGTCAATATACTGGCTTAGGCTTCTGGGAACTGAAGTCCAAACACCAGCATTTGGGAAACACTGGTCTACTCTATTGAGCATCTCGTCTACTCTATCTCAGCATCTTGAAAAATTTGTTAAATTGATCAAATGCTGAGTCTCTTGATGATACTAAAACCATCACTTAATATTTGCGGAAGAGACGAAAATTAAAATTGAGACAGAAGATTATAGGATTGCCATTTTAAAGTAACAGTTTAAAAGAAATGAATATAATAGGCATTTTGATTAGCGGTCCAATTGCTTTCTTTCTGGGGTTTGTTTTGCACTTTGTGAAGAAATAATTGATTTGGAGTAAAAACCACTGATGCTGATGCAGCCAAAGAAGAAGGCATTTTATTCGTTAGAGAGATACATTTATCTAATGGAGCAAGTATCTTGAACTTTAAAATATTACAAGACAATGCTTGGGAGCAAGGATATGTTAGCACGGTGTTTATTATTTACCACTAAAGAGATAATGTATGTGGTGTTACAGTCAGGGAGGTGTCCGTCTGCTACCGAGAGAGAAATTTGAAGTTCAAAGCCTGCTTCCAGAAGATATTACGGAGGAAGACAAAGAGAAAATTTATGGCATTCTTGGACAAGCAGTGTGCCGGCCAGCTGGAATTCAGGTTGGTAGAAATGAATTTGAAATCTTGCAGGTGAAGTCCTTAGTGAAATGTGTAGGTAGGCTAAAAAAGGTGCCTTTTCATACAACCAGAGCTCACTACGGAAAGGACTCTGGTTGTCTCTGGGTGAGTTACAGTGATCCTAAAGTGAGAGGGTAATCAAGGAGGGACTAAATTTGGGCCCCACACCCCATAGGGGGTCTTCAATTCCCAGAACCTGACTCTGTAAGGGGGCCAACGACTACGGGCAGATGAGCCCCTTTAGGTGGGGTGATGGTCCCCTCAGTGGAGGAAATGGCACTGGAAACCATCCTATTCGGTCAAACAGCAAAATGACCGGCAGAAGAACTGTGCCAGATGGACTGGCTGTGAAGGTGCACCTTGTCCATATCCTCAAAGCTGTGGCAATCCATTGCAGTCCCGGTGTTGAATCCTGCATGTCTCATTTCATATGTGCCGCAGGGGATGTTTCCGTGATTATAGTGTGTGGGTCACTTCATGGCAAGCTGGGATCCACCTTAAATTCACCCCAATGACATTTCCCCTGCTTCAGGAAAAAAAAAAGTGTTCTCAGATACGAGTTTCAGCCGGCAGTGAGAGCATGGGTTGCTACTCTGCGAGTTATGACTTCCAAGAGAGTCACAGAGTGTTTTCTCTGGGGTCAGTGTAGTTATGCTACTCTGCACTGATGAAGAGAGGCTTGGGAGGAAGGGGCAGGGGTGGTTTAGAAAGATGCCATCATTTTGTGAGGTGGATTATGTGACAAAGTAGCTGTATTAGGGGTAAAAAAACCCAGCCTTTTTAATGTGTTTTCTGTACCACATTAGTAAAGGTAAAGGTTTCCCTTGCTCGAAAGCCAGTCGTATCCGACTCTAGGGGTCAGTGCTCATCTCTGTTTCTAAGCCGAAGAGCCAGCGCTGTATGCTTCTGCAGACGTTTCCATGGTCATGTGGCAGGCATGACTAGACATTGGAGCACATGGAATGCTGTTACCTTCCCACCAAAGTGGTCCCTATTTATCTACTTGCAATTTCTTGCTTTCGAACTGCTAGGTTGGCAGGAGCTGGGACAGAGACAGGAGCTCATTCCATCCTGCAGTACTCGGGAATCGAACTGCTGACCTTCCGCCTCCCAGTCAGCGTCTTAGTGACTTGAGCCACTGCAGTCATTAAAATGCCTTTATTTCTAATTTGTATTTAGGATGAAGACATAACCCTTCAGATTTCAGAGAATGAAGACAATGAAGAAGATGATATGGTTGATGTTATCTGGCGCCAGTTACTGACAAGTTGCCCCTGGCTTTCAGACTTTGATGAAAATGCAACAGAGGGTCTCATCAAAGTGTGGCGGAAAGTTGTGGACAGAATCTTCAGCCTTTATAAACTTTCATGCAGTGCCTATTTTACTTTCCTTAAACTGAATGCTGGGCAGGTAAGTTGCATGGTTTCATTTGTAATAAAAAAACAAATTTTCGGTTGTTTTAGACTCGGCAGGCTGTGAGAGAAACTGTTTGGTCAATGTTTACTTTTTAACGTGTAGGTTTCTCTCGATGAAGATGATCCCAGACTGCATCTAATAAATATTTCAGAGCAGAGCACTGATGATGTCATTGTAATGGCAACATTGAGGTTATTGAGGCTGCTTGTGAAACATGCCGGGGAACTTCGGCAGTATCTAGAACATGGGCTCGAGACCACACCTACAGCTCCGTGGAGAGGTAACATTTTTTGCCTTTTGGTATTCTCTGATGACAACCACAGGCAAATTGAGGGCAAAAAAAGATTTTGGGGATGTAGATTAAGATATAAGGTGTCATTCTGCCCCACTTAACAGTTGTAGAGTTTGCATTTTTATTTCTTCAACAACAGCTTCTATTTTTCCACCCTAAAATCATTTGACTGGATATATGGATATTTATTAGGATTTATCAAAAAGAGAAAGAGTGTGGAGGAAGGACAATAAACTAAATACTAAATTGTTATAAGATAAGGTGGTGAATTAAAACAGGTAATAATTCTAACAGTTGAGATTCTTTTGGATACGGAAAACAGTAGTGATAAGAGAATATATGTTAAAATCATGTAATATTAATGAAAAAGGAAGAATGGAAGGAAATCAAAGAGAAATCCTTAAATATAGGAAATAACTGCAATAATAGTGAAAAAACTTTAAAGAAATGAAAATTGATATGATTCTCTTGTGGATTAAAAGAATTTTGATTTTGATTTTGATTTTCTGGAATAAAAGAAGTATAGTGTAACATAGTTATGGAAACCTTATATAGGTATACATATTAATAGAATATAGAATGGGATAGATAACTGATTAGAATGGGGAAGTACGATAATCTCTATAAAAAATGGGCAATGGAGTTGGTAGGAATTAAATAAGGTGCTGACAAAAATGATAAAAGAGAGTAGTTTAGAATAAATACGAGAGAGAAATATAAAGTATTGAAAAGATGAAGGAGTTGAAGACAGGGATGAATTATAATAAAAATACAATAGTAGCAGAGGTAAAGGGAAATATGAAAAAGGGTTTGCTTAAGGGTATGTCTGGAAATATGAAAATGAAGTCTAGGATATTACAGATGGAAGGAAATATTAAGTCAATGTAACACCTGAATTGTTAGGAAGAGTTAGCTGTTCCCAGTGTCTTACAAGTTGTAGGGTAATTATAAAAATAAATATAAAGAATTTTTGTTAAAGAAAGCTAAAGGGGAATAAGGGTTGAAAATATAGAACAGAAATAAAAAGAATAGGGGTAGACAGCCATAAGCAGAAGGAAGGAAGAACAAGGAATAACTGTATAGCTTTGAGCAAGTTGATTTATTTGATACTTTCAAACATTGATATGAATTCGCCTAGTCCCGGTCTCCCCCCCCCTCTTCGACACTCGGAGGCGGTTCTTCAATGGAAGGATGGGGGGGAGAAGATGATAGAATGGTGAAGGTTTAGGGTGGGTGGTAGGGATTTATGTTGCGTTAATATGGAAAGATGGGAGGTGAAGGGATTTATGTTGTGTTGGTCCAGGAACGTGGGAGGTGAGGAGTTAGATGTGGGTGATTTACTTATCTATTGTATGTCTTCTTGATGTATGTATCTAAGTGGTTTTGGTGTTGTTTAGTTTTGTCATATTGAATGTTTTTCTATTTGTTTTTGATTTTCTTTAATGTGGATAATTATGTTGTATTTTAGTGTAATCTTTTGTTTGTGTTTTCTTATTTTAAAAATCAATAAAAAAATAAAATAAAATAAAATAAAATCATTTGACTGGACATGGTGCTGGTGCATGGTGCATGATTAAACCGTAGAAGAGGTTGTGCTTTATATGCATGTATTGCTTGCATTTTATCTTGTTTTGAAGCATTAACAGAAAATGTATACAGTAATTAGATTCAGTTATGGTCCTTTTTTTTATTGAGCAGAGTCCTGCCCACAGTTGCTGGGCTTAAACTATTCATTTGTAGCACACAGTTTTTAGGTAATAAATGACTGCATCTGCTCATTTGAGGAGCAGAGAAAGCAATTCTGGCTTATGTGCTGCCAAAGAATTAAGTTTACAAAGGGCATCCAATAGGACCACAATTGTCAAATGTGAACGTAATCATGTAAACTAATTCTGCTTAAGCAGCAAATGTTATTCTGTGTGCTGTTCTCTCTTATTGTTATGAAGGTATCATTCCTCAACTGTTCTCACGATTGAATCATCCTGAGGTGTATGTTCGTCAGAGTATTTGTAACCTCCTGTGTCGGGTAGCACAGGATTCGCCTCATCTCATATTGTATCCTGCAATAGTGGGTACAATTTCGCTTAGCAGTGAATCTCAGGCTTCAGGTATGTATGCTGTTCAAAATGTTTCATGGCTCGGGCTGGTTGCTCTAGTGTTTATCCACACATCCTCCTTTTAATGTAAATCATTTTGGTGCTGTATGCAACACACACATTACTACTTACTATCAAATTTCCTTCTAATGTGACTGTTTCCATGAAGCTAGAACAAAGGGATTTCAGAGGGCAAGTAATAGTCCATGCTCACTGAAGCCCCCCCCCCAAAAAAACAACAACAACAACAACACAGCATCCACTAAGCACAGCAATAAATCCTGTATTTGAGCAGAATTACTATTTCCTTTTCTGTAGGTTGGCTTAAATATAATACGGTAAAACCTCAGGTTACAACGGAAGCTCTTGACGTCCTAGGCAGAATCGGACTTCAGATTTGGATTCAGCATACTTGATAAGACACATGGAATAGACCAAGTAGCAGACAATATTTATTTTGTGTGATTCAGTATAATGCTTTTAAGTAAAAATAGTTTTAAAAAAGTTTCGATTGTTCCCGTAGAGTAAATATAGTGGAGTCTTTTCTGTGGTCTCTAAACTCCATTTTCTCACTAGAAAAATTTGTGTGTGTGGGATGTGTTTTTTCCTTTCCATAATGCTGCCACCCCCCCCCCTCCCTCTGTATATCTAGGCGTACCTCTGATTTATATTCTTTTCTTATTTCAGAGGTCCCCTGTCCATAGGATTAGATTTTCAGGGAGTTTTAGTCTGGCTCATTCCTGAATTTCATCACATTGTGAAAGTTATTTTGCAGCATCTCTGGTAGGTTCTGGAAATCTGGATTAACGAAATGATCATCTTTTCTTTTTAAAACCTAGGGAGCAAATTCCCTTCAGCGATACCTACCTTTTTAGGTAACATTCAAGGTGAAGAATTATTGGGTAGCGAGTGTGATGGAGGAAGCCCTCCAGTATCTCAAGAAAGCATAAAAGAGGAGACAAAAATGGGCTTAAATGAGGACCAAGCAATGATGCAAGACTGCTATAGCAAAATTGTAGAAAAGTTGTCAGCAGCAAATCCGACCATGGTGTTGCAGGTATAACAAATTGCATTTCAGTCTTCTTTATGCTAATTGTGTTTGCTGTGCTAGGGCTAGATCTGGTTTTAGTCCCAACTAGGATGACTGCAAAAACAGCTGTTGAGACTCCTTAAAAATGTATTTCATTTTCAGCTGTAAAGGCATAATGGGGAATTGAACTCCCAACCTCTGGTTCTACAGCCAGATACCTAAATCACTGAACAGCTATACTTTAGTTAATAAATCTATTTACTGCCAGAATATTTATGTAATCAATACTTTGAAATTACATTACCTTCAATTTCATTGATAATTTTCCTGCCCTATCCACAAGAAACCGAAGCATGCCTGCCTGAAGAAGTGATCATGCATTCTATATATATAAGATAAGGTAAAGGTTGCCCTTGCTCGAAAGCCAGTTGTATCTGACTCTAGGGATCAGTGCTCATCTCTGTTTACAGCTAAAGAGGCAGCGCCGTCTGCGTCTGCAGATGTTTCCATGGACATGTGGGAGGACCCACCGCACCGCAGATTTATATATAATATTTTGATCCATAAAAGCTGACACCAAAATTGAGTTTTTAAGATGCCGCTTAGTGTTTACCTTTTTGTCAGCCAACGTAATCCCATTATTGGGAGAATGAGAGGGTTTAAATGAAATGAATGCATAATTGAAATCCTACTCATTTCAGTGATCTACTCTTGTTGAGACAGAAACCAAATTTAGCCCCTAAGATGCACAGTCAACTGCTCTGTATTTTGCCAACCTACACAATGCGTTGCCAACTTAACACAGCCTGGGAACATTTGAAGCTGTACAGTTAAAATAAATTGCCCACTTTGTGTTGATACAACTCTAGGTTCAGATGCTTGTAGCAGAATTGCGCCGGGTCACTGTCCTTTGGGATGAACTGTGGCTGGGAGTGCTTTTGCAGCAGCACATGTATGTCCTTAGAAGGATACAGCAGCTTGAAGATGAAGTAAAGAGAGTCCAGAACAACAACACTCTGCGCAAGTAAGTTTTTTCTTCTCCTAAAGATTATTTCTTCTAAAAAAATCAGAATTGCATAGCTGGAAGAGACTTTAGAGGTTATCTAGCCCAGTGGTTCCCAACAAGGGGTACACAGCCCACAGGGGGACTTCAATTCCCAGAAGCCTAAGTCAGTACATTGGCTGATCAGTGCTTTGGGGAAATGACTTAGGCTTCTGGGAATTGAAGTCCAAACACCAGCATTTGGGAAACACTGATCTAGCCCAATCTCTACTGAAGTAGAAAATTCCTCAACTGTGGGTTATGGGCCCCACATTAGGAATCACTGCTCTAAAGGCAGCCTGCCATCATCCAAGGTGCTACTATTTAATATTAGCTTTGTTTCCATTTGTTTGGAATTACTGTATTTTACACTTCTATCATCATAGAGTATAAGGTTCAGGAACATATGAATGTATAAATACAGTAATAACGTGTTAGTAATTATGTTGCATTATGAGAAAATGGGTTCTGATAAGAAGTGCAATTTATCTTTCTCCTCCACTCCTTCTGTATTTTTAGAGAAGAAAAAATAGCCATAATGCGTGAAAAGCACACAGCATTGATGAAGCCAATTGTGTTTGCCTTGGAACATGTGCGGAGCATCACTGCAGCGCCGGCTGAAACACCTCATGAGAAGTGGTTTCAGGATAATTATGGTGATGCTATTGAAAATGCCTTGGAGAAGCTGAAGAACCCATCTAATCCAGCCAAACCTGGAAGCAGCTGGATTCCTTTTAAAGAGGTTCATTATTTCTAGTTTTTAAGAATCTGTTCATATAATTAAAGTGGTTTTGTCTCCTACATGTCAACGAAAATAAACATCTGCTTGTGTAGTTGAAATGTTTGGCAAATTAGTTCTAGCTTGGAAAGGTTCTAGCAGCAGTTTCCTGCCTGGATTTTGGAGAACTTAGAAAAAAGTAATTAAAAAATAGGCTAGAAATAATTAACATTTTCCTCAGTTCTCATCTTTATATATTTGTGGGTAAATTTGGATGTACAGTAATACCTCGGATAACACTAAAACTTGGTTCCACAAGTCTTGGTGTTATCCGATTTTTAGTGTTATCCGATGCATGTTAAAATCCTATGGGATGGATCAGGTATCGTTAAAGCTCCATAGAGATACATTGTAACCGCACAGGCTTTAACGGTTGTTATCCGATCCATCCCATAGGACCTTAATGTTATTCGATGCAATTCTCCACCCCAGATTGCTTAACGTTATGCGATTTTAGCTTTATCGGAGGTAAACGTTATCCGAGGTATTACTGTATGTACATCTGAATGCTAAAAAAATCATCCAAGAAGTTTTCAATGGACTTTTTAATTTAAAAATAATTAGGTGGCTTACATTTCTGAAGAAGTGATCTTGAATCACAAAACCTTGCACAATGTTTAACTATATTTAGTGATCCTATGAAGCAGGGGTCCCCAACCTTTTTTGCACCATGGACCAGTTTCATGTCACGGACCGTTCGACTCAGGCAGTGAGGTATCACACTGTACACCAAGCTGTAGTTAAGCAGTGTGGAGGAGTGGCCTAGCCACCTGCCTGTCTGCTGTGTCTGAAGCCAGTGCTCTTGCTCCGTTCGCCGAGCAGACACAACAGAGCATGTTGAGGGCAGAAGGCTGCCATCGAGGCTCCCAGCGCCACCCATCCCCATGGATCTGTTTGGGACAGACCATGGCCCGGTACCGGTCCGTGGCCTGGTGGTTGGGTACTCCTGCTATAAAGATATTGCTTTCCTCCTGCATTTATTTTGTGTATGGATCACACAGCTATCTTTGTTTATTTCTGAGATTGTTTCCTTTCATTAAAGATGGTTGGACCCATACAAAGTTTAGACTTCATCTTGAATGTTCTGTCTTTACAAACAGGTTATGCTCAATCTTCAGCAGAGAGCCCAGAAGCGTGCTAGTTACATTCTGCGTCTAGAAGAAATCAGTCCCTGGCTTGCTGCCATGACCAACACTGAAATCGCACTCCCTGGAGAAGTGTCTGCCAGAGACACCGTGACAATTCATAGTGTGGGGAATACTATTACGATTCTTCCAACAAAAACCAAGCCTAAAAAGCTTCTTTTTCTGGGCTCGGATGGAAAAAACTACCCATATCTTTTCAAAGGTAAAGATTTTATAACACCTCATACAAAATCTATATTTGTTTCACATTACATTACAGAAAAACACAGGGTTACAGAAGCCTCTGGTAACAGAAAACTTGACTTATGGAAGGAAATTCTGATTTACAGAAAATTGGAAAGTTTTTTGGGGTGTTCTGATACTTTCCAGGGCGGTGGGAGGGTGTTTGGCTCATTTCTGCTCCGTTTTTGAAAATGTTTGTCGCTTTTGGTACTAGCAGAATCGATCCCTCCAACCAGGAAGTGCTGGAAATCCCCACCCAACCCCTGACCAGCTGTTAAGCGGGGACTTTTCCTGCAATTACCATTGCTGGCCACTAGATTGTACTGACGGAAATGTGATGATTCATTATTTTTCAATGCATTCCTATGGGAAATCGTGTTTCGGTTAATGTAGTTTGGTTTTCAATGCATTCCTATGGGAAATTGCATTCAGTGCATTCCTATGGGAAATTCAGTTAAAGTAATTTTCACTGTCAGAAACGTCCTGGAGAACGCATTAATTACGTTAACCAAAGTACCTCTGTATGTCATTATTAATTCATTCAGTGCACTTTCAGCTGAGTACTAGAAAACATTAGGAGAGTGAGAAACATTTTGCGATTCCCAGTGAAGAGAATGGCAGCTGACAGCTGATTCTGCAAAGCAAAGCAATCACACTTACATGCCGCTCCATAGCACTTTGGGCATTCCCAAACATTCTGGGTACTCATTTTACTGACCTTTGAAGGATGAAAGGCTGAGTTAACCTTGAGCCCTGGGTTAGGATCAAACTCAACATTTTGGTTGCAGTACAGCCAGGTGGCATGTTAACCCAGGTTCCACTGTATATCCTGAAGCATGTTTTATTCTACATGTTGTAAAACCCTGATTTACGTATGCCTCAAGTTATGTAAAATTTGACCTATGTAAGGATTTTTTTGCTAAAATGGTGTCCCGATTTGTGTGAATGACCTGATTTATGTAACATGATTTCCTGTGGGTTTACTTAGATTTGCGTGGAAAAATATCATTTTTTCTTATGGGTTTGCTTCAATTTATTTATTTGTGTGTGTCTGTTTCTCACGATAGGACTTGAAGACCTGCATCTTGATGAACGGATAATGCAGTTCTTATCCATTGTTAATACCATGTTTGCTACAATAAATCGACAAGAGACACCTCGCTTCCATGCCAGGCATTACTCTGTGACACCACTGGGAACAAGATCAGGATTGATTCAGTGGGTTGATGGAGCGACTCCTTTATTTGGCCTCTATAAAAGATGGCAACAACGAGAAGCTGCTTTACAAGCTCAAAAGGTATCTCACCTGATACCACTGGGGGATTAAATTATATGAACAGTGATACCTTGTTTTAAAAAACATTTCGTTTAATGTAATTTTCACTTTGCGAATGAAAATCCATTGAAATGAATGCATCACATATCAACAATAAAGTAAAAAAAGAGAGAGTTTTACAGGATACTTGTTCAAAATTCATTAATAAAGTGCTGTTTAAATGTATACAGAAACCCCTTCACACACACAAAGCATAATGGTGATTAAAAAGCCATGCAAAAATGTTAGATATACAAATGCCCCTCCAAAATTTCAAACTAAAAATGCTCTAAGAACAAACAGAAAATGGCTGCTACACTCCATTTTAATACAGTAATCTCCCCAAACTCCATTTTAAAAAGCTTCCAACCCCCATCCCCCAAAATGTTGAATCAAATACTCCCTACCTTTGCACTGCTTGAGAAATCCAAAATTGCTCCCAAAATTTTTTATAAAAATAAAAATTCAGTAACTGAACTCCAAAAATCACTTCAAAAAAACTCCACCACACTCTGCTGACTCACAGACTCCCAGGCACAATGCAGTGAGAAGTTCCAGTCGTTGTGCAATTTTTAGTTGCCACACGAGGGTGCTATTTCCTTACAATTCTCAGTTGGTAAGTGAATTAGTCGCTCTATAAGCTGCTCATTGTGTGAGGGTTTACTGTAATAAAGATTTTTAAGGGAATGTGGTGGCTTAGTGTTTAAGACACTGAACTTGGCGATTGGAAGGTTGACAGGTCAGCAGGTCGAGACCTGAGTGTTCCATGATGGCAGTTCGTGCCAAGCCAGCAGTTCAAAAGTAAGAAATTGCAAGTAGATAAATAGGTGCCTCTTCAGTGGGAAGGTAACAGTGTTCTGTGCATTCTAGTCATGCCTGCCACATGGAAATGTCTGCAGACACAGACAGTGTTGGCTTTTGGCTATAAACAGAGTTGAGCACAGAACCCTAGAGCCGGATATGACTGGCTCTCAATCAAGGGCGACCTTTACCTAATAAAGATTTTATATGCATTTATTACCATAGGTTCATGATAGGTAACTAGAAGTGCTAGGCCTGTCCCTACTCTTCCATTGAGAAGGAAAGGAGCAAAATAGGACCTGTTGCAGTTGAGAGAAGTCAGGAGTTAGAAAATATATTAATAAAAATATTATAGCTGTACCACATAATCAAACAGATGTGAAGTGTATTTCATGAAGTCTTAAACCCATAATGTAAGTGTAAGTATAAAATATGTGTGTCTCATTTAGAGATCTCGATTTTTCAGACTTTTTTTCTTAATTAATTAAATTTAATTTAAACTAGTCTGTTCATAAGTGATTGGTTTTGTAAGAAGATATCCAGTGACGGAACAATCAACATAATAAAAGCAAACAACAGTGAAGATAGATTTGTCTGTTACAAATCAAATTGGCTGTTGTAGAGTAATAAATTCTAATAGACTAAACCAAAATATTCAGAATAATAGAGATATGCAAAGGAACATTAATGGTCTGTATTTTGTAGGCCCAGGATTCCTATCAGACTCCTCAAAATCCTGGAATAGTACCTAGACCTAGTGAATTGTACTACAGCAAAATTGGACCGGCATTGAAGGCAGTTGGACTTAGCTTGGACGTGTCCCGTCGAGACTGGCCTCTCAATGTAATGAAGTCTGTTTTGGAAGAATTGATGGAAACCACACCACCCAATCTTCTTGCCAAGGAACTTTGGTCATCATGTACAACACCTGATGAGTGGTGGAGAGTGACACAGGTAGGCAAAGGCATGGGGTGGTTTTGAGTGTGAATGCGTTGTGCCTTTTTGTACACCACCTACTTTCCATCTACATACATTGACTGATTTGTTTTAATAAATGAGTGACTTTTTTAAAAAAAAAATTCCCCTCATTTCAGAATGACTCTACTCCGGATAACTTGACTGTCTTGCAGTACAGTTCTGGATGTCTTAAATTTAGCAGTAAAAATTGTAACTTGTTTGTTGGGGACATATAGGGAAGGTTTCATAGGTACTTATATGCTTGTTCTCTATTTCTTACCTCTTGTTTATTATTTAAACAACAGTAGAAACAAGAATGTATGTCTGCAGTTATCTCGGGCTTCTGTGTCTTAAGAGCATGTGGGTCTACATTTTATCCATTCACAGTACATTCATTGACACTGTTGTTTCTTTGTAATGGTTTTAAATTACTCTCAACTGATGAGAATACAAACATATAAATATATGATTCCTTCTTTTTTTGTAAGTCTTATGCAAGATCCACTGCAGTTATGTCCATGGTTGGCTACATCATTGGCCTTGGAGACAGACATCTGGATAACGTTCTTATAGATATGACTACTGGAGAAGTCGTTCACATCGATTATAATGTCTGCTTTGAAAAAGGGAAGAGTCTTCGAGTTCCAGAGAAAGTCCCATTCCGAATGACACAAAATATTGAAACAGCATTTGGAGTAACAGGAGTAGAAGGAGTTTTCAGACTTTCTTGTGAACAGGTAGGTTGTGCGGTATTGACATGTACAAATTTGAATCCCCACGTCTCTTGTTTTCAGTGTGGCAGTAACTTGTGAACTACCTTTTTCAACATAATGTTTATTTAGGGTACATGACCAGAAACAGAATACACACCAATATTCGAATACACAAATCAGCTGCTATAAGACCCAGGCCATATATGTATTTAAAATTACAAGAAAATTAAAAATTCATTGCAGCTGATGATTAATCCTCTCTTCACTTAGATCAGTGATGGCAAACCTTTTAAAGATGGAGTGCCCAAACTGCAACAAAAAACCCACTTATTTATCACAGAGTTTGACCACAGCAACAAGGGAGGAAGGAAACGCTCCCATTGGGCTGCAGGGCAGAAGGTGTGGGGAGGGAGGAAGCATTCCCTTTGGGCTGCTGGGCAGAGGGGAAGGATGAACTCTGCTGGGGGGAAGGAGGAAGCACTCCCATTGGGCTGCTGGGCAGAGGGGCGGGGCAAACTCTGTGCTGGCGTGACAGTACAGGTGCCCACAAAGAGGACTCGGAGAACCACCTCTGGCACGCGTGCCATAGGTTCACCACCACTGACTTAGATTGTTTCACTCCAATATTCCTTATTTTAGTTGCCCGCCATGCAAATTTAGCCACAGCAGCAGTCAGTTCTATATTTTTGTCTGAGATCATGTTTTTAAACATCTCGGCATTCAATTTAATTTATGAGAAGGATGAAATTAGGTCACTCCTAAATTGATCATATAACTTACATTCAATAAGTACATGTTCTGATGTTTCAATATTCCCACCCTGACAAATGATAAATGCTTCTGAGTAGTAATTTTTTAAAAAAATAACCCCTCCCTACATGCAGATGGAAGAATTTTAAAAACTCAAAAGTGTAAATGATCTCTGATGATCAGGGTTAATTAAGCTGCTAGGTAAATAAGATAGAGGCCTCATGTTTTAAGTTGGGGGCATTACAAAAAGTGGGCTGTTTATTTCATTCTGATCATATTGACGGCGAATATCCAAGATTTTTTGTTTTATTGTGTCTTTTGCACGAATATAGCCATGAGATAGAATTACCTGTTTTGAGAGGCCGTATGAACATAGTCCTCCACCCCCCAGTGGATATCCATATTGCTACCAAAACATCAGACATCATTAGGTTAAGCAGACCATTTGGGGGGAGCAATTTTAGCCTTTCTCAAGAAGCTTTTTTGGTCCTGGTACTGTGGTTCTTAATGGCGAGTCTCAAATCAACTTGATTTGATTTGCAAGTCTCTGTAACTTAGGTGGCAAATTTGTTTTAAAAACAGGTTCTGCACATAATGCGGCGAGGGCGGGAAACGCTGCTGACATTGCTTGAGGCTTTTGTTTATGACCCCCTTGTGGACTGGACTGCCGGAGGAGAAGCAGGGTTCGCTGGAGCCGTGTATGGTGGAGGTGGGCAGCAAGCAGAAAACAAGCAGAGCAAGAGAGAGATGGAAAGAGACATCACTCGCAGCCTCTTCTCTTCCAGAGTAGCAGAAATAAAGGTATTTTCCGTCCATTTTTAAAAACGTTCAACTTGGACATCCTTAAACGTATTCTTAAAAGCTTGGGAGTAATGTGCAAGTTTTCCTTCATTCAGATAATTTTGACCACAGAATTTCAACCTCTTTGCTTTGTGTTAGTAAAGGTAAAGGTTTCCCTTGTTCGAAAGCTGGTCGTATCCGACTCCAGGGTTCAGTGCTCATTTCCGTGTATACCCAAAGGGCCAGCGCTGTCTGCGTCTGCAGACCTTTCCATGGACATGTGGGAGGCATGACTAGACACGGAATGCTGGTACCTTTCCCACCTAAGTGGTACCTATTTATTTACTTGCAATTTCTTCTTTCAAACTGCTAGGTTGGCAGGAACTAGCACAGAGACGGAAGCCCACTCTGTCGGCAGCACTCAGATCTCGAACTGCTGACCTTCCGGTCGTCAAGTTCAGCGTCTTGACCGCTAAGCCACCGCAGTCCTACTCTTCAGTTAAATGTTTTAGAAGTTTGTTCCCTAAGACACAGAAATAAAAATGATACAATGTTGTGTGTTTTAGTATTCAATATGCTTTCATGTTTATTATTTATTTACATTTATACCTCATCCTTTTGATGCAAGCACCACTCAGGGCAGTTCACAATATATAAAGCATACAGTACAACATCATTGGAGAACTGAATGATAAAATATTTCTTAAAATCAGAATAATAATCACCTGAAAATAACCTAAAGAGACAAAAACAGATAGCATCAGATTATTTATTTATTTAAACCCCCCCCCCCCAAACCAGGGCAACTCTGGGTGGCTTACATCAGACATTACAAAACCCTACATAAAAACATCCCTGCAATAGACATCATAAAACTCTAACCTTAAGATCATTAAAACCTTTGACCAACAATTAAAAAGCTAAAAAAACCTTACCCCCCCCCATGGCTTTTATATCAACTAACAAGGGGGGCCTGCCCCACCGGCAGCACCCCACACTTGGTGAGCTAGCCATATTTTTAACCCCTTTCTGAATGGCAATATCTTTGCCTGGAGGCACAACTCAATCGGTAAGAGGTTCCACAGGGCCGGAGAAGATATGGAGAAGGTTCTCCTTCTAGTGCCAGAGAGATGAGCCTCTCTGGCAGATGGAATTCTTAGGGAGCCCCTCCGATCTGCCCTGGTGGGATGGGCCAATGTCCTTGGGGTGATGGTGGTCTCTTAAGTTCCCTGGTCCACTACCATGTAGGGCTTTAAAGTCATTACCAGCACCTTGAATTGCGCCTGGAGGCACACTGGCAGCTAATGCAGCTCCTGCAGCAGGGGAGAGGCATGGGCATAACGCCCATGCCCCATCACCATGCAGGCAGCTGCATTCTGCACCAGTTGCAGCCTCCAAATGGTCGTCGAGGGCAGCCCCATGTAGAGCGCATTGCAGTAGTCTAGTCTGGAGGTGACCAGTGCATGTGTGACCATGAGCAAGTAGTCCTGGTCCAGGAGTGGCTGTAACGCGAAGTTGCGCAAAAGCCTTCCTGGTCACGACTGTCGCCTGCTCATCGAGCAGGAGTTGTGAATACAGGAGGACCCCCAAGTTACAGACCGGGTCTGTTTGAGGCAAAAAAGCCCCATCCAGAATCAAAGATGGTAACTCCCAGGATAACACGGGGCCTGTTAACCAAAGCCACTCAGTCTTGCCGGGGTCCAGCTGTAACCCGTTGTCCCCCATTCAGATTCTTAACAGCATCCAGACACCTGGATAGGACTTCCACTGCATCACTGGGATCACCAAGGGGCAGAGATACACAGTTGTGTATCCTCTGCATATTGATGATACTTTTTAAAACCATAGCACTATTGAAGGTTAAAAAAATCCAGGGCCAACACTATGCAGTTTTAATGATATTACAGGCCTTTTAAGACTTGCTGACACAGTTAATTTTTTAAAAACTACACTTGTTTTGAGCTCATTAAGTATGTGGTTAGTAAACACTGAAAGCAATATTACTATCTTTTTATGTGCAACTGAACAAAAATAATCTGGGTGATACCTTTATTATATCACCAAATAAAATCTCAAACAACCCAATGGGCTATCATGAAACTGGATTCAACAGAACCAGCATGGTACAGAAGAAATGCTAAAGTTGCAAAAACGTTGGATAAAAGCAAGTTTCAGAATGGGGGCTGCAGATTCAGATGGTGATAATGATGATAATAATAATAATTTTGAGTCAGAAATTATTCTGGGTTTGAAAGGATTTTTGCAGATGTAACTCCACTCAGGGAACGCCCAAATGAGGTTCCTTTCATGTCCCCAAGAGCTGGGACAGAGACGGGCACTCAGTCCGTCATGCAGTATCTGGGTCTCGAACTGCCAACTTGCCAGCCTTCCAGTTAACAAGGCAAGCTTCTTAACCATTGAGCCACCACAGATGGCTCAGTGGCTAAGATCAGAGGTGTACATTTCAGGTTTCATGTCTGGTGGATTAGAACCTCTCTCGGTCTTGTTAGACAGCCATCCTGATGAAGGCTCATGCACAGTCAAAAGCGAGGTTATATTTGGGATTTTCTTTTAGTGGTTTAATAATGGTGTCATCCACACTTGCTGTAAGATTGTGTAGAAGGACTGCACAACTTTTCCTCCTCTCCTTTCTTGTGCCTAGTTTACTTAATGTAATACTTGTTTGCAGGTCAACTGGTTTAAGAACAGAGATGAAATGCTTGCTGTCCTACCTAAGTTGGATAGCAGTTTAGGGGAATATTTAAATTTGCAAGAACAGTTGACGGAAGTTGAGAAGTTGCAAGGGAAACTAGTAGAAGAGAGTGACTATCTCGAAGGAGCAGAAGAAGGGGATCATCCGTCTCATACACTGCAGCACAGGTATTGACGTTCATGCTTTTCAAGTACTTTAGTTGGTGCAGAGGGGCAGAGCAAACTTTGTGCTGGGGGGAGGGAGGAAGTGCTCCCATTGGGCTGTTGGGCAGAGCGGTGGGGCAAACTACTGTATTTACTGGCATATAAGACTCACTTTTTCCTCTTAAAACACACTGGAAAAATGGAGTGTGTCTTGTACTGGTAATAACAGGGTGCGTCTTTTACTCCGATGCGTCTTATACTCCGGTAAATACGGTATATGACTAGAAATTTAAAAGTGAATAATATATTCATATGAGGTTCTAACTTCTTTTTAATGCAGGTATTCTGAATATACTCAGCTGCAGTCTCAGCAGAGAGCAGTACAGGAAGCAATCCAGGTGAAACTGAACGAATTTGAGCAATGGATATCTCATTATCAAGCTGCTTTCAATAATTTGGAAGCAACTCAACTTGCAAGTCTGCTGCAGGAAATTAGTACCCAGATGGATCTTGGTATGGAATAATCAAACCTTGCTAACCTTCTGTTAGGTTGAGTCTGATGATGGCCATTTAAAACCAGTTGACTGGTTTATCTAGTAGTTTGGGTCTCTCTGCACATGGTTTTTTCCATGGCAGTTGTATTATTTATTACTTGGGAGTCAAGCCAAGTAATACATAGAAATGTTCCACCGTTCCACCATTTGGCACCAGCCAAGGGGTAAGGGAAGGGGAGGTGGTGTCGCCATTGTAGCCAGAGAGTCATTGGGAGTCATGAGAGCACTAGAAGAAGAGTCTTTTCGGTATCTGCTCCGGCCCTATGGAACCTCCTGTCAGTTGAACTGCGTCTCCAGACAGAGCTGCTGCCCTTTAGGAAAGAGCTGAAAGCCTGGCTGGCAGGGCAGGTGTGGGGAGGTGGAGAGGGAGCACACACACCCCCGGCTCATTTAGAGGAGGATCACTCATGCTTTTAATAGTTTTTAACTAGACTTAATTGGTGCGGGTAGGAGGTAGTTTTTTAGTGTTTTTAGGAATTTTAAGGGTTTCTATAGTTTAAACGTTGGGGATTTTATGTATGCCGCCCAGAGTCGCACGTCAATTGGGGTGGCTATACAAATTGATTGATTGATTGATTTAATGAATGAATGAATAAACAAACAAACAAACATATTTAAAACTATGGCTGCTATTGCCACAAGCAGCTCCTTGGTGGCTTAGACACTGAGCTGGAGACTGGAAGTTCGGGTTTCAATACCCGAGAGCTGCACTTGGGGACATGAAAGGACCCTCATTCAGGCATCCCCTTAAAAATCCTTTCAATCCAGAGTAATCTCTGATACTAAATTATTATACTTATTGCCACAGCCACCTGGTGAAGGCCTCCTTCCACAGGAGACTGTGAACTAAATGCTCTGATGTCCTTCCAGTGATTGTGAGATGCAGTAGCTGTGGATTTGATCTGTTAAAGCAGGGACCATGTTTGCATGATGTACTTTCTCATGCTTTGTTTCTGTAACAATTGTTGATTTGAACATGTTTTCTTTATGATTCATTTCAAAGGCCCTCCAAGTTATGTACCTGCAACAGCTTTTCTTCAGAACGCTGGCCAGGCTCACTTGATTAGTCAGTGCGAGCAATTAGAGGGAGAAGTCAGCGGTTTACTTCAGCAAAGGCGATCGGTTCTGCGTGGATGTCTTGAGCAACTGCACAATTACGCCACTGTGGCTCTTCAGTACCCGAAAACAGTGTTTCAGAAACACCGTGTTGAACAGTGGAAGACTTGGATGGATGAACTGATTGTTAACATGACAATTGAACGTTGTCAGGATCTTTACCGGAAGTAAGTTGTCAAGAGTTAATGGCGAGGAATGTGGAGAACTTAATTCCTTTTGTAGGCTAATGTTTGGGTAAACTAATCTATTACAGTGGAATCCCGGGTTACGGATGCTTCGGGTAGCGGAAAACTCAACTTACTGAAATAAATCCTTTGAAAATAATGCCTCGGCTTCTGGAATTTTTTCAGAACTGTTTTTGTTTTGTTTTCACTGCATTTCTATGGGAAACTGTGCTTCGTTTTATGCATTTTTGTTTTCTGCGCATTCCTATGGGAACTGCAGAGTGCATTCCTATGGGCGCTTTGCGATGTGGAATTTTTGCTATAAGGAAAACCCCGTGGAATGGATAAATTCCATATCCTGGGGTTTTACTGTATATCCTTATTTGACTAGGCTCTAGTACAGGAGTTATCAACTTCTGAATGCTGGTCACACTCCCTCAGAAAGCTTCAGGGGCCAGATGGCCATTTTGCCCTTCTTCCACTTCTTGGTGTAGTGGGGGGGGGGGCACATGAAATGGTGCCGCGGGCCACATGTTGAAAATCCCTGTTCTAGTAGCAGTAAGCACTTTTCTTTTTACTAGTTCAATTTCAAATGTGAGTAATTCTTGATATTGCACTTCTACTCTGTCCTTATGTTGCAGAGAACACAACAGTGTTTATGTTTAGAGCTAATGTAATCAAGTGTTAGTGAGCTGGCTAGACTCTTAATTAGAAAAAAACAGCAATACACCTCGGAAGTTTTTGTAACTTTATTTTCTCTTCAGGTATGAAATTCAGTATGCTCCTCAACCCCCTCCAGCTATATGTCAGTTCATAACTACTACGGAAATGACTTTGCAGCGCTATGCAGCAGATATAAACAGCAGGCTTATCCGACAAGTGGAACGCTTAAAGCAAGAATCGGTCACTGTCCCAGTGTGTGAAGAGCAATTGAAAGAAATAGAGCGGTGCATTAAAGTCTTCCTTCACGAAAATGGGGAAGAAGGTTCCTTGAGCTTAGCAAGTGTTATCATCTCAGCTCTGTGTACTCTGACAAGGTGAGTTCCTTACAAAATTTGGTTAGGTTGATAATTAAAAAAAAAATTTTGTATCTCTGTTGCTTGGCATGCTAGGATTCACAAGCAGGCTATTTAAGAACTTAACTTGGATATCTCAATAAAGATTTGAAATGTATAATTTTTTTAAAGCCTTATTTATTGACCAGTAAACTTTTTCATTTAGGCGTAACCTAATGATGGAAGGTGCTGCATCTAGTGCTGGAGAACAGCTGGTAGATCTGACTTCAAGAGATGGAGCCTGGTTCTTGGAGGAGTTGTGCAGCATGAGTGGGAATGTTACATGTCTCGTGCAGTTACTGAAACAGTGCCATTTGGTCCCACAAGATCTAGACATCCCTAACCCCGTTGAAGCATCAGAAGCTATTCACCTAGCCAATGGGGTTTACATATCACTTCAGGTGAAATATATGTACAACAGGATTAGTAATATGATGTGTTACAGTACAACCACTCTTTGTGGTAAAGTATAATACAGAATGGGGACTCAATGTGGTGTAATGGATAGATTAACGTACTAGGGTGCAGGAGTCCTGGGTTCAAACCCTTGCTCATCCATGGGGTATGGAATTGGTAACACCATACATTAACTGTTTCACGGTGAACTCTTGCCGAGATCTGTTCAAAATAATGAATGTATTGAGTTTTTTCAAGAAAATGTGTCTATACTTAAGTAAAGTGAAGGTGTAAACAACATATACCACTCAACCTTTTAAAGCTGGGGGCCGGTTGGCCATTTTGCCCTTTTCCCATCACATGGCACTTCCGGGTGTGGTGGAGGTAAGGGGGGCGGGCGGCGGGGGCGGCACATGAAATGGTGCCATGGGCTGCAAGTTAAGAATCCCTGACTTGCAGCTTCTTATCTTTGGAAATAGACTGTTCTCCTTGAATGTTTGCATCTATCACTTAAGTGGGTTGACCAGAATAATCCAGTGCTACATCTGGAAAGTCTCCCAATGTCTTCACCCTTCAGAACTATGTTCCCACCTTCCCATCACTCTATATTTTCATCTAAACAAGGATCTGGTTATTAAAAAGATCTGAGTAGACAAAATCTTCAAACAGATATCACAGAAAACAAGTTAGCCAAATTCTTACACAAGGAGGGAATTTTTTTATATGTTTACATTTTTTTACCTGTAAGGACTGCTTTGTTTTCAATGTAATGTTTTTAATTTTGGTTTATTTATTTATTGCTTTTATGTTCTGCTTTTAGTCCAGTTTGCTCAAGGCAGATGAGAAACTGTGTGTAGCCCAGTATCACCTGGTATATTTTTGTAAACTTCCTTGGACACTTTGCTAGAAAAACAGTTATATAAACCTTCTAAGTAAATAAAAATTATATGTAGGCAACACATCTGTTGCATGTATTTTAGTATGTCTGCTTTATGCCTATTGTCCTATTTGTTTCTTTTTCTCATCTAAACAGAAATCTACTATCCTTTGGAACAGAATAGTGGCTTAATAGTAACAAATAAGACGCTGGCTATTTTGTGTTTCATTTATGTATGTGTGTGTGTTCTTCAAATAGGAACTGAATTCAAATTTCCGTCAGATCATTTTCCCAGAAGCTCTTCGGTGCTTAATGAAAGGAGAATACACCTTGGAAAGCATGCTGAATGAACTGGATAGCCTCATTGAACAAATTACAGATGTACCTTTGCAAACTCTGGTTGAGTCTCTTCAAGCTTACTTAAGGAATGCAGCCATGGGGCTGGAAGAAGAAACACATACTCACTATATTGATGTTGCAAGGTAAACGACCTGTAGGGATGTTTCATTCTACCTTGGTTTCACAGTATCTAGATGGATGAAGATGTATTGACAGGGAGCAGCTCAGTATAAGGGTTCAAAAGAATCTATGAACTAGATGTAGATCTAAACTGGAAATAGTTTAAATTGTAAGGTAAAGGTAAAGGTTTCCCTTGCTCGAAAGCCAGTCGTATCCGACTCTAGGGGTCAGTGCTCATCTCTGTTTCTAAGCCGAAGAGCCAGCGCTGTCAGCTTCTGCAGACGTTTCCATGGTCATCTGGCAGGCATGACTAGACACCGGAGCGCATGGAACCCTGTTACCTTCCCACCAAAGTGGTCCCTATTTATCTACTTGCAATTTCTTGCTTTCAAACTGCTAGGTTGGCAGGAGCTGGGACAGAGACGGGAGCTCATTCCATCCTGCAGTACTCGGGAATCGAACTCCCAGTCACCATCTTAGTGACTTGAGCCACTGCATTCCCATAGTTTAAATTGTACTCGCCCTAATCCCGCTGTCTGGAACCTGCTAAGCAAATTGGGTTTAAAAAGTTGCCTTAGCCCTCAGGGCCCAAATGGCTCACATAGTCAGGGGGTTCTGAAAACTGTTTTCCTTTGAGTATTATTGTTTTATTCTAATGTAGGTATATGCAGGACACGTCAGTTAAGGATGCAGTTTCGTGCAGCATAATGGAAGATGCTTTCAATGAACATGGTGGGACTTCCTTCTGAACAGAAATATAGCCCAGACAGTTAAATAACATTTTCTGAATTGAGCATCAGTCCTATTTGTCTCTCTTTAAGTCTTGAATAGCAAAATAATCCTAACTCCTCTGCTTCGTTCTCTCTTTAGGATGCTTCATGCTCAGTATGCTGAACTGATTCAGCCAAGAAATGGATCAGTGGATGAAACACCCAAAATGTCAGCTGGCCAGATGTTATTGGTAGCATTTGATGGAATGTTTGCTCAGGTGGAAACTGCATTTGGATTATTAGTTGAAAAGGTATGTACTTTCCCCTAAAATTAATTTTGGCAGTGAGACATGTAGAAAGCAAGCCAGCTAACTCTTTACTTAATTTTAATTCAGCTAAACAAGATGGAGATTCCTATGGCCTGGCGCAAAATAGACATAATCAGGGAAGCCCGTAGTACTCAAGCCAATTTTTTTGATGATGATAACAACCGACAAATTTTGGAAGAGATTTTCTTTTTGAAAAGGCTTCAGACAATAAAAGAATTTTTCAGACTCTGCGGTACCTTTTCTAAAACTCTTTCAGGTAAACACGTACAATTTTGTCTCAAGTATTATTTTACTCGGTACAAGTTAGGCTAAAGGGCAGATAAAATTCTGAGTAATAGTAGCTGGTTGGGTGAAAAATTAACTATTGGATGAAATCCAGTGATGTCACAACTGGAGTAGGCTAGTGAAATTAGTGAAACTTAAAGGAAGTGAATCACCAAATCCTCAGTGATTCAGTGCACCTATTTTAGTTGCAACTCACTACTGGATTTCAGCCACCATATTCTCAGATTTTAAACACTCTGGTAACTTACTATGCTGGCTATAGTGAAATTAGGAATTTACTGGTACATAGGCAGGAAGATATGTTGTGCTGTTGAAAAACACTGGGTAAAGATGCAAGAAATGAATCAACAAATGCAGGCCATTTACAGTATTTCTGTATTAGCACTTACCATCTTGTTTGTGAACATCAGACTAAAAATCTTATTTGCTCTGTGCTGTTCTCAGAATTTGCTCTAGTATTAAACCATGACACGATATGAGAGAGTAGAAGAGTATTTACTCTGTTTCATTTTAAAGGAGAATAAAATAGAAAATAATTAGCACAATTGAAGTGGTTTGAAACCATCAACAGTAACTAAATTCCTGCAAGCAATAGCTTCCATCTTCCATTTGGTGTATGGTTCAGTTCTGTCTCCCTCTTGTATGCAGAAGTTTTTTATAATACGGAAATGAGCACAGATTTAAGAATTGAAGGTCCAAACTGAGATAATATCCTATGATATTAATTCTGTTGACATAATTTATAGGGTAATGATCTCAGCAGCAACATATTTTTGGTCATTTAAAACTTTGCCATTTGCCCTCAGCTCATCTGACTTGCCAGGAATCCCTTTTGTCACATGGTAGCTGTAGAAACCATGGGATGTAAGGAAGAAGCCTTCAGTTACTGAAAATAACCCTATTGTAATGCCATCTGGTGGCACTGATTTTCATTAATTAAGGACTGCAGTAGCTGAAGTGGTTAAGACACTGAACTAGTTGACTTGGAAGGTCAGAGTTCAATTCCCGGGCACTACATGACGGAGTGAGCTCCCGTCTCTGTCGCAGCTCCTGCCAAACTAGCAGTTCGAAAGCAAGAAATTGCAAGTAGATAAATAGGGACCACTTCAGTGGGAAGGTAAACAGCGTTCCGTGCACTCCAGTGTTGAGTGGAAACGTCTGCTGACGCAGCGGCACTGGCTCTTTTGCTGAAAACACAGATGAGCACTGAACCCTAGAGTCAGATACGACTGACTTTCGAGCAAAGGCAACCTTTACCTTACTTCCATTGTATGGCTCCCATGGTTTCTACATGATGCAAGAGATAATACAGGACAAAAGGGGGATGTTTTAATTATTGGAGATTGCATCCTGACAATGACATGGCCATCTTTCTGCAGGTGTAAGTTATGTAACAGGATTTCAGCCTGTGCATCATCCTAATGACAGTTTGGCAGTCGTAGAACTAGTTAAATCAACACAAGCTCTCCTAGTAGTGTATAATTCTATTTATATATTAGCTTTAGATTGTGTCTTTTCTCTAATAAGGTCAAGGCATTTCACATGGCTCTTTTCCCCCATTTTAGCCTCATGACATTTCTGTGAAGTAGGCAAGGCTGAGAGAATGATGAATTTAAAGCGAGTTCCATGGCTTTCACGTGTCCTGTGAAACTGCTGCATCACAGTAGCTATTAACATCGGGTTCATAGTTATGCTTCAGATAACATGGACCTCTTGCAAAATGCCGTTCGGTCATGTTGTCATTCTTCCATTATTTTGAGATGCAAACATTAGAGAAGGATCTTTAGATACTCGCTGTAATTCTCTGTAATCTTTTTACAAAGGTATAAGTTCAGCTGAAGATCAAAACACTGTGAATGGACCAGTGCCGATGGTTAATGTGAAAACTTTGTATCGGAATTCTTGCTTTAGTGAAGATCAAATGTCCAAACCAATCAAAGCTTTCACAGCCGACTTTGTACGACAACTTTTAATTGGCCTTCCAAACCAAGCTCTGGGGCTTACACTGTGCAGTTTCATTAGTGCTTTGGGTGTGGATATAATTGCTCAAGTAGAAGCAAAGGACTTTGGCGCTGAAAGCAAAGTCTCAGTGGATGATTTATGTAAAAAAGCAGTAGAACACAATATCCAAATTGGAAGATATTCACAACTGGTTATGAACAGAGCAACAGTATTGGCCAGTTCATATGATACCGCTTGGAAGAAGCATGACCTTGTAAGGAGGCTTGAAACAAGTATTTCTTCTTGCAAGACAAGTCTTCAAAGAGTGCAGCTGCATATCGCTATGTTCCAGGTAAGTCACTGATTTATGTCAGAATGGTTCCTGCAGATGTGGGAAGACCACATGAGTCTTCCATGACTGGTGTTTTGAGACGTATTTGCACAATGAAGGTTGTTTTTCACAGATCTTGAGGTTTTAATGTATGACATTGTCCATTTAGTGGTAATCATTTTCCGTTCATCTCAGTTTTCTGTATATTTACAAATCTGAAGCAATTATGAACTCTGGAGGCACAGTGGTTAAACTGCTGTACTGCAACCAATACGTTTGAGTTTGATCCTGAGCAGGGATCAAGGTTGACTCAACCCTCTGTCCTTGAAGGCAAAATGCTAATTAACTTGGGAACCGCCTAGAACAGTGATGGCGAACCTTTTAGAGACCAAGTGCCCAAATGAACAGGACAAACTGCTGGGGGGAAGAAGGAAGCACTCCCATTGCATTGCTGGGCAGAGGGGCAGGGCGAGGAAGTGCTCCCATTGGGCTGATGGGCAGAGGGGCGGTAGGAACTGCTGGGAGGAGGGAGGAAGTGCTCCTATTGGGCTGCTGGGCAAAGGGGTGGATTCTGCTGAGGGGAAGGAGGAAGCGACAGTATGCATGCCAAGAGATAGTGCTTGGAGTGCATTCTCTGGCATGCATACCATAGGTTTGCCACCACTGGACTAGAGAGTGTACTAAGCGTTACGGCACAGTATATAAGTGTGACTGCTTTGCAAGTGAGGTGCAGAAAAAGAATGATGAATCCAGGGTCACCCGGTGAGTTTCATGGGGTTGTGAAGCCAAGGACGGATGGGAACTCTGGAAGTATAATAGCTGTAATATTTCAAGACTTCGCCTCCTTCCAATTACAAAATACACATAGTCATACGTTTCCTGGGATTATAAGTGGGTTTTTTTACATTAGTGCTCTTTAAGTCCTGGTAAATGGTAGTCTTCATTGAAGAGAACTTTACCTTGAATTAGCTATTTGATTAGGTTTGTGCATGTCTTTTTTAAAAAAGCTGGGGCTGTAGCTTGCTGGATTTATTTATTTCCTCAGCATGGAGCTTTGAACTAAAATGTCTGCCTTTTTCCTGTTTTAAAAGTGGCAGCATGAAGATTTCCTCATTAATCGCCCACAAGCCATGACAGTCACTCCTCCACCGCGCTCTGCAATTTTAGCCAGTATGAAGAAGAAACTTCATACCCTTGGCCAGATTGAAGCTTCAATTGCAACAGTTCAGGTCAGTTTCTTCCATGGAGAAGCCATGTAGAACGTTGAAGAAGCTTTTTTTCTGTATATTGAATACACAGAAGCCAAGGAACTGGTTCACTGAGAATGTGAGAATAGTGATTTCCTCAACTCCACTGTTGCCATACACTTGAAATTGCAGAGGGGAAACAACATCTTTCTCAAGGTTGACTTAGATAGTTTCTAAATTTAATATAGGGACTGTGGTGGCTTAGTGGTTAAGAGGCTGAACTTGACGAGTAGAAGGTTGGCAAGTTAGCAGTTTGAGACCTGAGTACGGCACGATGGAGTGAACTCCCGTCTTTGTCCCAGCTCCTGCCAACTAAGCAGTTCGAAAGCAAGAAATTGCAAGTAGATAAATGGGTACCACTTTGGTGGGAAGGTAAACAATGTCTTGTGCAATGCCCTGTCTAGTCATTCCTGCCACGTCTGCAAATGCAGAGAGCGCAGGCGCTTTGGCTATAAACAGAGATGAGCACTGACTCTTAGAGTCAGATACAACTGGCTTTTGAGCAAGGGTGGCCTTTACCTAAGTTTAGTATGTAGTTGTGGTTCCACAAGCCTGATTTGATGAAATAACTTGGCAAAATATGTTCATATGAGGCAGCTCTTCCTGGTAAGTGTGTATTGCTACTATACACTGGTACATGTTACTTCCTGTTGCACCTGCTTTCCAAAATGGCTAGTTTTTCAGAATACCTTCACTGATGATGTACTTAATATACTGATATATACTATAGTGTACCCTCACTTAACAAATTTAATGTGTTCTCTGGGACCTTTTGTACTATGAAAAAATTGTAAAGTGAATTTCCCGTAGGATTGCACTGAATGCAATCTCTTGGGAATGCATTGAAAACCAAAATTTGTTAACCAAACCCAGTTTTCCCATAGAAATGCATTGAAAACCAATTCATCCGTTCTGGGGAAAAAATTGTTAAACGAGCCACTATTTTCTATGGATTTTATTTTGTTATGCGAATTTTGTGTTAAATGAGCCACTTGTTAAGTGAGAGTCCACTGCATATTATACAGATGGTGTACTTAATAGAATAGACCATAGTGCCAGCAACTCAGTGCCGATTGTCAGGTGGCGGTTAACTAACTGAGAACCCGGAGGACTAATGGCAAAGTCCACAAAGAAGGGTGATCGTCCCCAAGTGGATTAAATCCCATTTGAATCCATCCTGAGGGAGGGCTTCATCAGTTCTGGTCTGGGGCTGAGGAGGACTTTGTGTGCCAAAAGGGCTCAGGACCAGAAAATGATTCGCAGAACTGGATCAGTGGTATGGGTGTCATGGTGTGATGAGGAAGTCAAATAGAAGGCTACTGCATTATATTCTCAGGACAAATTTAATGGCTGATTGACGTGATGATAGCTTAAATTCGGAATCGGATACGACACTTGAAGAAGAAGGTGTACTGAGTAACTAGATGATTTCCCTATTGGAAACATATTGGCCTTTGTTTCTAATCATGCTGCAAAGATCACTTTGGTAGTGGCTCAGTGTAAATAAAAATTGTAAGATTTTAATTTTCAACCTCTTTTACTAACTCAGGAGAAGCTGGCAACGCTGGAAGCAAGTATTGAGCAGCGTTTGAAATGGGCAGGAGGCGCTAATCCTGCATTGGCACCAGTTCTTCAAGATTTTGACGCCACAATTGCAGAAAGAAGAAATCTTATTCTTAAAGAAAGCCAAAGAGCCAACCAGGTACTTCTGGTGGATGTAAAAAGTTTATGATTATTGTTATTTTTTGTAACACATTTTGTTAACAACAACAAAAAGCTAGCAAACAACAAACCAACAACCCCAGATACATTGTGGTACTGCAGAAGAGTGTTGGCCACAGCTATAGAAATGATATGTTTATTCTATGCTTATATAAAGTACTTCTGCTTTTCATCTTTAAATATGGTTTTTGAACGATCTGTAATAAGTGAAGAGCAAAGGATGTGATCTTTTTATGGATAATCAATGTACAATGTAAACTTGCATGGATTGCAGTCCATCAAACATATTTCAGTAGTGTGCCATTGTTTTCAGTGGTTTGTTTAAAATCTAGCATTTCGTATAAGAGGCTCTTGAAAAACAGAGATTGTGGAAAAACTTTTGCCTGAGAATCCCTGCCTCTCACATGAGTCAGATAAATCATTTCATGGGGACACCTTATTTCTAAAGAAATCTTTGTAGACCAGGACTTCAGTGCTTTTTAACAAAAAAAAAATTCCCAGAAACAACTTAAATGCTGTGTGTAAGTGACACTTTCTCTTCCATAACTTATCTTCCAGGTTACCTTCCTTTGTAGCAACATCATCCATTTCGAAAGCTTGCGTACTAGAACAGCAGAAGCCTTAAATCTTGATACTGCCTTGTTTGAACTTGTCAAGCGCTGCCAACAGATGTGTTCTTTTGCATCACAGTTCAACAGCTCAGTTTCGGAACTGGAGCTCCGTTTAATTCACAGGGTGGTAAGTGGCTTTTAGAAAGCAGCAAGGAGGGGCAGGAAAAAAGGCAGCTCCTTTTATAAGAGCCAAATAATACAGATAACATAAAATAATCTATGTCATCCTTTTTTCTAAAACATTCTCTCGATTTCTTTTAAATCATGATTTGCAGTGATCTCTGAATTGTCACAAATCATAGCAATAAATAGTTGTTTCAGATTTTAATCAAGTTTGGTGAGTTTGCAGTATTTTTGCTATATGGACTTAAATATATTCGTTGGGTTTTTTTGTTTTACTAAGAAGCTTAGGTGCAAAGCATGACATATCCTTTCTGTATTTCTAAGAACACTCTGGTTGATGTTAGGCAAATGTCTGCTAACGAGATTTTTTTTCCTGAATGGAGAAACTGAGCTGGTCTTGCTTGCTAATTAGCTTTAATATTTTGACTGATACTTGAAAATGTCCTTTGTTTTAGGGCACCAATCTGGATCATCCTATTGGCAGTTCAGAATGGCTTATTTTGGCTCAGAAACAACTGTCACAGGACACCTCTACTCAAAGGACTGCGCAGACTGAGAAAGAGCAGCAAATAGAAACTGTGTGTGAAACCATTCAGAATCTGGTGGATAATATTAAAACTGTGCTCACTGGACACAACAGACAACTTGGAGATGTAAAACACTTGCTGAAAGCCATGGCAAAGGTAATACTCAGAATACTCGTGTATAGAATTGTAAGATGGAACCTGACATCTATGGTAAACTGTCTGGCCTTGTACGGAGGTACACCATTCCTCTTGTCTTCCCCTAAGCTTTGTAACTCCAATAAATATTTGTATATTAAATTGTAAAATGGCTACTTGATCATATTAAAGGTAAAAGTCGCTGTTGCTCAAGAGCCAGTCGTACCTGACTCTAGGGTTCAGTGCTCATCATCATTTATAGCCGAGAAGCCAGCACTCTACATTTGCAGATGTTTCCGTGGTCATGTGGCAGGCATGACTAGACATGGAACTCTGTTACCTTCCCACCCAAGTGGTACCTGCTTATCTACTTGCAATTTCTTGCTTTCAAATTCCTAAGTTGACAGGAGCCGGGACTAAGATGGGAACTCACTCTGTTGTTCAGCACTCAGGTCTCAAATTGCTGACCCGTTGACCTTCCAGTCGTCAAGTTCAGCCTATTAACCACTAAGCTACCACAGTCCCACCTGGTCATATTACTGGCTATCTATTTAACTTCAAGGGACATTTGATAAACTTTCAATTCTGTTTCAAGACAAATTCTGTGGAGAAAATTAGGGAGATCTACCATCGACAGACATCTATTTTTAATACAAGCTCTCCATGATAGCACCACTGTCAGAATAAAGTACAGTACTTGAGGTCACCTTTCAAATCTTATTTTAAAACTGAGGGGAGTCAGACAGGGCTATGTGCTTGCACCCACCCTGTTCAATATTTACACCAATGACATAGTAGAACATTTACAGCACAGATCTCCATCCTCCTAAACTAGCTAATAAGCATATATCGTCATTGTTATATGCAGATGATGCTGTGATGTTATCAAGAATGTGTATGTCATCAGCAACGTGTATGCTGCCTTTACCTCCTTGACTGGGGGCATCCAGATGTTTGGGACCACATCACCTAGTTGCCTTAGTGCAGGGGTGGCCTACCTTGGCTTTCCAGGTGTTCTTGGACTTCAGTTCCCAGAAGCCCAAATAAGCACACCTGCTGATCACAGCTTCTGGGATTTGAAGTCCAAGAACACCTGGGGCACCAAGGTAAGCCACCCCTGCATTGCAGAAGATGAGCAATAAGTAACATGTTCATGCATTTTTCAGGGGGTGCTTGATTCCATAACCACTAAGCTGTGTCTGCGGTGGCACAAGTGGTTAAGATGCTGAACTTGACGTCTGGAAGGTTGGCTGGACAGTAGTTCAAAACCTGAGTACTGCATGACAGAATGAGCTCCCGCCGCTGTCCTAGGTCTTGCCAACCAAGCAGTTTGAAAGCAAGAAGTTGCAAGTAGATAAATAGGGACCACTTTGGTGGGAAGGTCAACAGTTTTCCGTGCCTGCCACATGTCAGTGGAAATGTCTGCAAATGCAGACAGCCCTGGCTCTTTAGCTATAAACAGAAATGAGCACTGAACCCTAGAGTCGGATACGACCGGCTTTTGAGAAAGGGCAACCTTTACCTTTACCTAAGCTGTAAAAGCCAGAACTTACATTTTGCTGGCAGCTGCCCCCTGTCCACCTAAGAAAGAATGTTTTTGCTGTTTGAGGGCCACTTCTAAAATATAAATAATAATTAATATTCCTTTATTACAGGATGAAGAAGTAGCTTTGGCAGATGGTGAAGATGTTCCTTATGAGAATAGTGTTAGACAGTTCTTGGGTGAATACAAATTATGGCAAGACAATATCCAGACAGTTCTGTTTACATTAGTTCAGGCAATGGGTCATGTCCGCAGTCAGGAACATACTGAAATGCTGCAGGAAATTACTCCTACTTTGAAAGAATTAAAAGCCCAGAGTCAGAGGTAAGCAGACATTCTTCTCATTCTGCATAGTAGACTGAAAATGAAGATAGGTCTACTGTTAATGAAGACGGGGTGGGTGGAGGTGGAGTCACAGCAACAAAACTTTGTGATGAGAATTTTGGGTCATGAGTGCCTGAATACAGGTACAAATTAAAATAGTCTGATCATTTTCTGATATGCTGAAAATATTTTTTACACCTTTTCCTCTTAACCAAAATCTGTATGTCAATGGTTATTTGTCCATTTGCTCCTTTTTTCTAGTGTCTACAATAATCTAGTGAGTTTTGCATCACCCTTAATCACGGATACACCAAATGAATGCTCAAGTCCAACATCATCTGCTACGTGTCAACCAACGTTTGCTGCAGGTACAATATGGTCTACAGATAGTCCTTGTCTTCCCTCTGATAGCAGAAGGAAACCATTCTGGCCAGGTTGTCCTGCTATGGTAATAGAGTAGACCAGTGGTGGCTAACTTTGGCACTCCAGCTGTTCTCGGACTTCAATTCCCAGAAGCCCTGGTCGTTGGGTGTGCTGGTTTGGGCTGGAATGCCAAGGTTAGCCACTACTGGAGTAGACCATACTGCCAGCAACTCAGTGCCAATTGTCAAGTGACAGTTAACTAATCTGACAACCCTGAGGACTAACAGCCTTAGGTGTTGAAGTCCACAGGAAGTGATGGTCCCTGTAGATTGAATTCTCACTCCCACTTAAATCTCTCTTGATGGAGGGCAGCAGCTTCATCACTACTGGCCTGGGGCTGATGAGGACTTTGCATGCTAAAAGGGCTCAGGATCAGAAAGTGACTCCTGGAACTGGATCAGTGGTATGTGTGTCACTCTGCGATGCAGAAGGCAGATGGAAGGCCACTGCATTATATTCCCAGGACAATCTTCATACCTGATTGCCATGATGATAGCTAGTATTCGGAATCTGATACGACACAAAAAGCAGAAGGAACAGCCTGCTCGTTGGCTTTATTCTTTTTTTCTGGAAAGACACTTACTGAGGGGACTTGAGAGCAACATTGCATTTATATAGGCTTATATAAAAACCTATATAAAATATATATTTTAGTAGATCTCTCCCATTGGCAGAAATGTATTGCTCTCCCTGTAATTTAATTCAAGAGATAGCTAATGAATTTTATTAGTGCCTGTTCTCGAACTGAAGTAATTTTGCAAAATTTATCATGCATAATGTTGTTGAGAATAATACTGCAACTGGAGTTGTTTTAAGTGTCTAAAAAGCACCATTTTGGCACAGATTAGAAGTAAAGTAAAACTTTGTTTCTGTGTCAGAGATTACTCTGGGCTGAAAGGATTATTGCAGTGGACACCTGAATGAGGCTCCTTTCATGTCCCCCATCATGCAGCTCTCGGGTATCAAACCCGTCTTTCCAGTCTCCAAGCTTAATGGTTTAACCACAACTTCTTTCTCTTCTGTTTTGATTCTAGACCCGTGATGGCGATTCTTGGCACTCCAGGTATTTTTGGACTTCAATTCTCAGAAGCCCAAGTCAGCATTCCTGATGATAAGGGCTTTTGGGAATTGAAGTTCAAGAACAGCTAGAGTGCCAAGGTTCGCCATCCCTGTCCTAAACAAAGGAACGCTAGTCAGGATGATGACTCATTAGGTTTTAACTGCTTGGGTGGTTTGTGGTGGGGAAGGTATTGATTGTCTTTGTGGGCAGAAATCAGTGCTTTTACCATTACTTTGTTTCTGAGGTAAAATAAAGCACATTTACATTGCTTATATCCTTCTGCTTTACTATGAAAAATATATGTCTCAAGTTTTTTATGGCACTTTCAACATTTTCTTAAATTTTGTGTTGATAGCAGTCCGTAGCAATACAGGGCAGAAGACTCAACCAGAGGTCATGTCGCAGAACACCAGAAAGCTAGTTCAGAAAAACCTTGCACCGGTGGCAGATACTCCTCCAGGCACAATTACAGGAGCTGGAAAAAATGTTGTCTCTAGCCCTAAAAAGGCCATTAGAGACCCTAAAACAGGAAAAGGTAAGAGGCAAATTGAAATTGTCTTAGAACATTCTGTTTCATGCCAAGGGGAATGCATCGCTTTGATTTGCATCAAACACAGTTAATGTGTTGTGTGTTTTCTTCTTCTTTTAAGCTGTGCAAGAGCGGAATTCATATGCAGTAAGTGTGTGGAAACGTGTCAAAGCCAAGTTAGAGGGTCGGGATTTGGATCCCAACAGGAGAATGTCTGTGGCTGAACAGGTAATTCCATGAGCAAAACCCCCACCAATTCTTGTTGAATTTACTTTACACCCCCCCCCCCAAAAAAAAAGTTTGTTTCATATCATACCTTTTCGGTTGGAGGTAATGCACTTTTAAAAGGTTCGTTCCTTTGGTGCTCAAGGCTAGATGAACTATTTAATTTCACAAGTATTTTCTTTCTGCAAAGCTGGCTCCTCAGATACCTGTCACGTGATCCCCATTGTTTCTTTTTTGCTTTGATTTGTACATTTGAAAACAATGGTGCAAGTGCAGGTCATAGCTGTGTTATCAGTAAGTGAAACACTTTCATAAGTCAACACTTATATTTAGAGTTATTGATTCAGTTGGGTCTGTTTTAGTTGGGACTAATAATTGGATTTAGGCTTCAATTGCGGTATTATCTTCATGCTTGAAGGAAGCTGGATGTTTTTTTTTTCATTTTATAGAAGGTTGGTAGTTTGTCTTATAAACATATTTTGTTAACATACGAACAGATCCAGTCTTGTTCAAACCCCAGATTAAGACAACAGGAAACTAGCCAAGCTCCAGGTTTATTAGCCTGGCTTGACACCATATTGTGATTTGAACTACTACTTGCCAAATTGAGATACAGTAATACCTCGGATAACGCTAAGACTTGGTTCCACAAGTCTTGGTGTTATCCGATTTTTAGTGTTATCCGATGCATGTTAAAATCCTATGGGATGGATCGGATAACGTTAAAGCTCTATAGAGATACAGTAATACCTCGGATAACGTTATGACTTGGTTCCACAAGTCTTAACGTTATCCGGTTTTTAGCGTTGTCCGATGCATACATCGAACAATGCTAAAAAAAAGCCCTGACTTCAGGGACAAACTGCCGCAGTTTGTCCCTGAAGTCATACTGACCCTAGGCTAGCAATTGCTTGACTTCGGGGACAAACCAAGCGGTTTGTCCCTGAAGTCATTGCTGCGCTTGGGGGGGGGGCATACCCACCCACCCCCAAGCACAATGATGGAACACTGCACTTGTGGGGTGGGATGGGTATTTCCCCCCCTCCCCAAGCGCAGCGCTCTATGGATCGCTGTGAAAGAAGAAGGGGTGAGGAGAATCCTAAGTGCGCATGCTCGGGATTTCCCTCACCCCTTCTTCATTCACAGAGGTGCCGCTGTGAATGAAGAAGGGGTGAAGGGAATCCCCAGTGCGCGTGATCGGGATTCCCCCTCACCCCTTCTTCTTCACAGCTATAAAGCAAGAAAATCAGGATTTTCTTTCTTTTAATGCTAGCGTGGGGGTGAGGGGTGGTTGGGGGGGGAATACCCACCCACCCCATGCTAGTATTAAAAGACTTATCTCCCTGGAGCAAGCAGGGGAGTTAGAGATCCCGAAATGGGTTAAAAAATGGACTTTTTTTTTTACCCATTTCGGGATCTCTGATTCCCCCTGCCTACTCCAGCAAGATCAGAGGAGCTGATCTAAGCTGTTTCCAAAGGTTTCCTGTTTCCACTTCAAAAATAAGCTGTTTCCACTTCAAAAATAGCGTGCATCGGCTCTAGGGAGGTCGGGAGACCCGATGCTCGCTATTTTTGAAGTTCCCCCACGCTGCTGCAAGCTACAATGAGTCAAAACGTCAGGATTCAAATCCTGACGTTTTGGCTTGCTACAGTTCCTAGCAGGGTGTGGTTTTGTAGCAGAAGGGTGGCTTATCTTATCTGCAGCTTATCTTATCTCCCTGGAGCAGGCAGGGGAGCCCGAAATGAGTAAAAAAAAAACTCCGGTTTTTTTACCCATTTCGGGATCTCTAACCTCCCTGCCTGCTCCAGGGAGATAAGCTGCAGATAAAATAAGCCACCCTTCTGCTACAAAACCACACCCTGCTAGAAACTGTAACAAGCCAAAAACGTCAGGCTTTAGCGGTTGTTATCCGATCCATCCCATAGGACCTTAACGTTATTCAATCCAATTCTCCACCCCAGATTACTTAACGTTATGCGATTTTAGTGTTATCCGAGGTAAATGTTATCCGAGGTATTACTGTACAGCAAGACATTGCAGTTTATTGAAGAAGCAGAAATAGTAAGATTGAAAGTGTTTGCTTGTAGCTGGGCTTGAGACTCATGCCAGTTCTCTTCATGGAAGAACAAACGGTAAAGGTTGCCTGTGCTTGAAAGCCAGTCATATCCAACTCTAGGGTTCAGTGCTCATCTTTTTACAGCCAAAGAGCCTGTGTATTGGTGATAAAAATAATAATAATTTCAAGTCAGAAATTATTCTGGGTTGAAAGGAATTTTGCTGGAGAAACTCCACTCTGGAGACGCCCAAATGAGGCTCCTTTCATGTCCCCAAGATTTTTTTCCCCACCAAAGAGGTCCCTATTTTATCTACTTGCAGTTTCTTGCTTTTTATCTGCTAGGTTGGCAAAACTGGGACAGAGATGGGTGCTCAAGTCTCAAACTTGCAGTACTCAAGTCTCAAACTGCCAACTTGCCGGCCTTCCAGCTGACAAGGCGAGCATCTTAGCCACTTTACCGCATCCCCTTTATAACATTGATGATAAATGTTTACAAAGCTGACTTTTGGTTTAGTAAAACTGCTCGTAGTGTAGGTTTATGTGGTACATGTTTGCTGCTCCAGTTTATAGTGAAGAAATTCTCTGAAATTAACATCTTTATACATTGCACTTCCATAGGTTGACTATGTGATTAAAGAAGCAACTAATCTAGATAACTTGGCTCAGCTGTATGAAGGTTGGACAGCCTGGGTATGAACAGGATGATGGCAAGTCAATCTGGTTCAGCGAGGTCAGACATCCAGCAGAATCAACTCAGCCTCAGGCATCCATAGCAGCACCACAGTCGCTGGTGATGCCTTTCTGGGGCTTAATGTGAGGAAACCTAGGCAATCTCGGTGCACTGGGAAAGTGAGTCCTGCAGAGTAGCTGCACTCAGGGATACGCTAAACACAATGGTCTGGAATCCCCCCCCCAAGGGTCACAGGTGAAAGGTCACCGCCTGAACAACACGGCTATCTTTCTGCTACAGAGAACTGCTCATGTGTCGGGGGGCCAAAACAGCTGCAGAAAGGAAATTGGGAACGCTACAGAGACCGCAGAGTGATTTGGAACCCAGTTCCGCCTGACCCTGTGAACAATCCAGGAGATACCGAACCCCCCAAAAAAGGGGGGGCCGTAAAGAAATCGCAGCAGAGGAAGATTTGAGAGATTGAGTTTCTTGAGTCGCTCTTGTTGCTTGGCAACAATGCTGGTTGAGTTGACCAGTTAGTGCAAAGTTAAAAGAAAAAGAAAAAAGAAAAATAATTTTAAAAATGCTACACAAGATGAACTTCAGAAATGGACTGAAATGCAAGGAGCTGTACACCAGCCATGTTGGACAAACCCTCTGAAAAGAGAGATTTTTTTAAGTTCTTTCCTGCTTCTGGTTTATTCTTGTAGGGATCGTTCTAGTGCGTTTTAATTTTCAATCCTTGTATTTCCCTGTTCAGTCAAGTTAAGTTTTCTTTTTTCTGTTTGCAAAAATCAAATTTTCAAAAGCACAGGGAATGCTGAATGTTTGAGCAATTACCTTTAAGTTGAGTGATCAAATGCAGGTTGTTGTTTTTTTAAGTGATTTGTGTGCTTGTCATTCTGTCACGCACAGTTTCCCTAAATACACTGTGCAGTTCAAAGTACTGAATCTGAACAAGCATTTAATCCCATCTACATTTCCCTCTGCTTGCAATATGTGCTCCTTTTTGTGATTCCAACTTCTTCCTCCAAAGCTCATTCTACTGCGATTTGCTGTAGTTTCTTTTGTAATTGTAGCTACTCCGATGTAACTTTTACCAGAAAATCCACAATTACAGTATCTAAGTAGACTTTTACATTGCTGATGACAGAAAAATCAATAAAGTGAAGTTCCAGGAGGTAATTTTATGCTGTTTGATTCACTTCAAATCTTGATTTACACTTATAAATGAATAGTGTATCAGTTCAGCCTGGGGATTTAAAAAAAAGATAAGGATGAATTATAATTTTGGGCTGCTTTTTTTTTTTTTTTTGCTCAATCAAAATTTGTATAAAGATTTGGGTGAAATTACTTTCCCAAATTGCTTCTTATAGATATGTTTAGTAGTGCATCCAGAAGTGAATTTTTCAGTATGCTTTCCTAAATCTACCTTGCACCTTTGGTTGGTGGATGTGAAAGAAGTTGCTGTTAAAATGTCACTTTAAACTCACCTGTTTTCATAGGTCTTCAGTGTTTTAATTGCCTATTAATTACAATGTTCAGTATGAGTCTGGTTTGGCTTTGACCTTGGAAAAGGTCAGGCTACTTCCTGACTCATGAGAATACAGCTTTCACTTATTGATGTTGTGTTAAGCTAGACACTATTTGTATTTAATGTTTCAGAGTAAATTTGTGGGGCCATGGATGCACACACAAGAACACATGATATTTGCGATGAAGCTATCCCATAGTATTTTACTGACAGTTTCAAGTATTTCAACCCTTACCAAACATTCAGTTATTTCAAGTAATGCAGCCTCTTTATCTAAGAGCGAGCTCAGATCCATGAGTATTGGCTGTCCGATATATACTCCTTCCTGCACCAGGAATGGCTATGCCAGTATTTCCTAATACAGTATAGGGGGAAAAAACTCACAGCTTTTTAGGATCTGATAAAAAGAGACAACTGGATCCTGCTCTCAGTCCTCTGCATATGCTCTGGCTATCTTTAATTTTGACTATTTCATTTACCTGGCTGCATGCACTGCAGTCATGCTTGTATGTAAAATTATTCCAGTCCATTGTTCTTGAACCCTTTGCTCTGTATTTCATGAAGGCTTGATCTTCAGTAAAATTCAGCTAAAGCAAAATCCGTGCAGTCAAGGAGTATAGTTATAGTTTTTCTCCATTAAGAAACTTCTTCAGCAGTATAGTCTGCAACAAGGCTATCTATATATATGTATAACAAGATACAGCTAGAGCAAGATGGTTACATATTTTGTTTTGTGGATGCTGGGGATCAGCTGCTTTGGTGATTCATGTATTATACTTTTATCCAGAATTGGAATGTCTATGGAGATGGGTTATTTACTGCCTAATATATTAAAGCTCAAAAATCTATTTCTACTCTTAATTCTTTTTATAGTGTTCACTTCTTCAATAGCAGCATAGTTCAGAATGCTGTCTTTATCATGAAAGTATGGGGTCTGCTGTCTCTGTATCAAGCATTGGTAACTTCTGCTTGTGTTTTTAAAAATCTTTTCTGTGACTCTCACACAGAAAATAAGCGTCAGTGTCTGAAACTGATTTGCCCATGTGTTGGCTAGGATTCAATAGTATATTTTGCTGCCTAGTGCTAGCACAACTCAGCTGCCTTTCCCTGCAGCAGAGGTTGGCAAACGTTTTAAGTTGGGGACCCGGCCATGCTTCCTCATACAGTTGAGGGGCCAGACTGATGGTCCCCCTGCCATCAACACATCCGTGGCAGTTGTAAATGCATTTATGACAGCCATAAACACCTGCAGCCACCGTAAATGCAGCACCGGTTGGAGCAAGGGCAAGCCCCTAATGATATGGTGCCTTGGGCCGGATTCAACCAATGGGCCACAGGTTGTCGACCCCTGCCCTACAGGTTTTTTTGTAATGCAAAAAAAAATTTCCGCCAAACAGGTTTTAAACATGCGCTGGGGACTGCCGAGGAAGGGGGATTGCTGAATCTGGAGGAAAGAGGTACCAGCATATGTACTCTAGATCCAGGCCTGGGGATGCCATACGTTATGGAAAACCGGGATTGTCCCGGATAAAAGATCAAAAAAATTGTCCTGGCTGGTTCAGTAAAAATAATGTTAAAATCCCAGATTTTAAAAAACTTACTCCACCAATCTGGAGAGAGCCTCCTGCACCTCGGTCTTGTCTGCACCTTGCTTCCAGTGAGTGCGTACCTGGAGGAGAGTGTGTGTATGCATGATTAGACCGAACTTGCCTCTTGCCAGTGGTACAGCAGTGGCTGGGATTATTAGGGCGAAGGTTTTTTTAAAGATAACTCACCCATATTTATTTATTTTCACTTATACCCTGCCCACCTGGGAAGTCTTCCCCACTCTGGGCAGTTAACAACACATTTTTAAAAAGTATACTTCTGTCCCGGATTTGTGGGAGAGAACTATGGCGACTCTATCCTGGCCTGTTCATATACAGTAGAACCCTGTATAATGAACACCTTGTATAACGAAAAATTCATATAATGGAAGAGGATTGGCGCTAACTGCTATACCCCATATAATGATTTTTTTCATTATACGAAGCAATGCATCTCTATGGGGAAAATTGTACAAAAATCCCTGCGTCATGCATCGTACAACGAAATTTTTTCGTTGTACGATTTTCGTGGTCCAATGCATCCCATGGATTTTCATTATATGAGGCATGCTTTGCACCATCCTCTACCGTTCAATTTAGAGGTATACTGATCATATTAATTTCATGGATACTGGCACACTAAACTATTATTGGGACTATGCACATAGAAGTATACGTTGGGATTCAGGTTATTATTATTATTATTATTTATTACATTTGCTACCCCGTCCCAATCGGGGCTGGTAAAGAATGTTTTGACACTTGAAAGCTTGCACTTTTGAGGTGTTTTTGGCACAATATTAAACAGCTGGTGTTTGGGTTCTTTTTGAAGATGGCTCCTGGCGTCCCTTTTAGTCTATTCCCCACATCACACCCAACCCCAGCACTTCACAGAATACTAAATGGCATCTGCTGAGGAACGAGAAAAGCAGAGACAGCCATGTGATCCATACATAAAATAAAATGTAGTTTAGAATGTATTTGTTGGCGGTGGGTTTTGATTTGTCGTTGGTATTGTCGTTATTTGTTTTCTGCTTTCTGCTTGTTCACCGCCCAGAGTGGGATTACAATTTACACCCAGATGGGCGGTATAGAAATTCAATTACAGTCAAACCTCTCATAAAGAACACCTCGCTTAAAGAGCAGGATTTTCTCTGAATGTTCGCTCCGCTTAACAAATAAAACCAACCAAATACTCGCTTAACAAATAAATTGGGGTTCGCAAATCCCCACCCCCAAGAAGTCACAATTGGTCCCTTACAATGGTGTTTCGCTTAAAGAGCAAACTCGCTTAAAGAGCCGTCCTGTGGAACGCATTATGCTCTTTAAGCGAGGTACAACTTGCATTATAATAATAATAATACAAGTTGTACCTCGCTTCAAGAGCATAATGTGTTCCACATGATTGCTGTTTAAGTGAGTTTGCTCTTTATGCGAAACACCATTGTAAGTGACCAATTGTGACTTCTTGGGGGTGGGGATTTGCGAACCCCAATTTATTTGTTAAGCGAGTATTTGGTTGGTTTTATTTGTTAAGTGGCGTGAACATTCAGAGAAAATTCTGCTCTTTAAGTGAGGTATTATTATTATTAATAATAATAACAACAACATTATTATTATTATTATTATTATTATTATTATTATTATTATTATTATTATTATTATTATTATTATTATTAATCAATATAATTGTTCTTGTTAATGATGGTGGAGGTGAAGGAAGGCGATTACTCTTCCCCCCCCCTTTTTTTCCCCCTCCAACGGTTATCTTCCTCGCCCACCCGCGCTTGAGGTAAAGCAACGCCAAAAAAGCCAAGTGCCTATTGGTCCAAATTTTCGAACCCGGCCCTTCCCTGAGCCAGGCCGATTGGCGGCTGAGTGTCACGTGGGGCGGGGGCGAGCGCGTCATTGGCCAGCGGGTTGGCCCGCGCCCGCCCAAGAGAGGCGCGAGGAGGAGAGCGGTTGGAACCGAGGCTAGTTTATAAAAGGCGGGAGGGCGGGCGTGACTGGCAAATGGCTCGAGGCGGGAGGCGGCGAGGCCGTTGAGGAGAGGAGCGGAACCCGGAGAAGGAGGAGGAGCTTAATCCTGAAGGGTTTTTAGGAGAAGGCGCCGCCGTTGTTGCTGCCAACGCCTAGGCCGAACAAAATGGCGGACGGGGACAATAGGAGCACCAACCAGCTGGTGAGTGAGAGAGAAGGCGAAGCGAAGGGGGGGGGGGCGGCGGCGGCGGCTTCAGGGCGTGGAGAGGGAAGCCCTGAGGCAGGAAGGAGGGCTGGCCCTTGCGCCTCAGGGTGGGCTGCCCGGAGGGGAAGGAGGAGGAGGGGGGCTCCGTCCCTTCCCAGGCTCAAGGGATGGGATGGCGGCCCTTTACGGACGGTTCCCAGGGAAGGCGAGCGGGAGGAAGTGGGCGAAGAGAGAGAGGGGGGCGGGGGGGATTTACAGGCCTACAGGCCTTTGTCCGAAAGGTGAGGCGGTGGCTCGGTGGCACGCGTGCCCGCAGCCGTCACGTTTCCTCAGCGACGCAGCCGCCGGGCTGGGTGTTTCTGGTAGCAAATAAAATGTGCGCCATCTCTCTCTCTCTCTCTCTCTATCTAGATATATAGATACTGCATATAGATATAGATGTATAAAGCGCTGGATCTGGATGGTCTCGTGGCGAATCAGCTTTAATCTATCTATCTATATCTATCTATATTTATATATATATATAAAGCGCTGGATCTGGATGGTCTCGTGGCGAATCAGCTTTAATCTATCTATCTATCTATATTTATATATATATAAAGCGCAGGATCTGGATGGTCTCGTGGCGAATCAGCTTTAATCTATCTATCTATATCTATCTATCTATATTTATATATATATATAAAGCGCTGGATCTGGATGGTCTCGTGGCGAATCAGCTTTAATCTATCTATCTATATCTATCTATATTTATATATATATATAAAGCGCAGGATCTGGATGGTCTCGTGGCGAATCAGCTTTAATCTATCTATATCTATCTATCTATCTATATATATATAAAGCGCTGGATCTGGATGGTCTCGTGGCGAATCAGCTTTAATCTATCTATCTATATCTATATCTATATATCTATATATATATATAAAGCGCAGGATCTGGATGGTCTCGTGGCGAATCAGCTTTAATCTATCTATCTATATCTATGTAAAGCGCTGGATCTGGATGGTCTCGTGGCGAATCAGCTTGAACGACCCACGAGATGGCGCACCTTTTTTTTTTTTTGCTACCAGAAACACCCAGCCCGGCGGCTGCGTCGCTGAGGAAACGTGATGGCTGCAGCGTTCCGTGCGCTCCGGTGTCTAGTCAGGCCTGCCACATGACCACGGAAACGTCTGCAGAAGCAGACAGCGCTGGCGCTTCGGCTTAGAAACAGAGATGAGCACTGACCCCTAGAGTCGGATGCGAGCAAGGGAAACCTTTACCTATATATAATACCTCATATAACATTAGTCTCGAATAACACTAAAATCGCATAACATTAAGGAATCTGGGGGGGGGGGAGAATTGCATCAGATAACATTAAGATCCTATGGGATGCTTCAGATAACAACCGCTAAAGCCTGTGTGGTTACAATGTATCTCTATGGATCCCATAGGATTTTAACATGCATCAGATAACACTAAAAATAATATAACACCAAGACTTGTGGAACCAGGTTTTAGTGTTATATGAGGTTTTACTTGTATAGGAGCGATTCCCAACCCTTTTAGACCTTTGACTTCAATTCCCAGAAGCCTCAATTCCCAAATAGCGCTGCTCAGCAAACGGTGCTGGCTTAGGCGTCTGGGAATTGAACTCCCGAAAGCCAAAGGGGTCAGAAACACTGGTATATATAGCAAACGCAATAGTGCATCCTCTGGGAGTTTCACAGAGTAAATCGCTTCTTGTCCCTCAGCATGCTGGGTCCCTATTTTTACCGTCCTCTGATAGAAGGCTGAGTCAACCTTGACATCTGGTCAGGATCGAACTCGCAATGTTCTGGCTGCAGTACAGCAGATTAACCACTGTGACGCCAGGGCTCTTATGTATATATGTGTGCAAATGCACTCGCCTCCATCTTTTATGCGTCTGGGTGTATATCCAGCTTCACCACCACAAACATACACGAAAAATATTGTTTATCCTTACATGTGTGAATATGTACACAGTATAGGAATACTCGCCATCAGAGGGAGTCGGGGAGGAGACATTTCATGTACTTTAGGAGGGCCTCTAGTGCAGAGAAGCTGTTACTGCTGTCATAAATCTGCCATGGATTTCAGTGCTGCAAGACTCACCATGTTAGTGGAATCAAATCGACATTGAACTATCCTAACATGGGATACTTTTGTCTGCACTTGGGGCATGTTGGTTCAGAACTCAGGCATAATTTGTTCCGGAAGAATGAGGATTGTGCCCAAATTGGGATATTTTTCTGAGTATAGCCTTTGAAAACGGGGAATGAGGGAAGGCATTATATCCTACTAACTAAAGCATGACATGGGCACTGGTATTCTATGGAAGAAACATTCTGGCAGGAGTCCTTCCGATAAGCATGTCATGCGTGGCATTTGGCTGGTTTCTCCACAAATCTTGTCACTGGTATTAAGATGCCAGATCTGTGACACTCAGTGTGTGTGTTTAGTTTCCTCTCTGCAAGTGGTGCATCCATAGGTCTCTATAAAATCAGCTTTGAAGATTTATTTTAAATTGCTTGCAGTTCACTTTCTTGTCCTTCCGGTAGAACTCTGCATTATCATCCTCCTTTTGGGTATTGGAAACATCAGATTGGCCTGCTTGCTTGTCATGCTGATATGAGCCGGAACAAACAGGACATTTTGTCTAGTTTGTCAATACAGTTCCAGTATTTCAAGGGTAGGCAGATGAGAGGTCAAACAGGCAGCGTTACACAACAAATTGCTAAACAGGACTTTGCTAATTATATTTTACTTAATGCTGTATGACTTTTTGGAATACAGAACACTTCCAGTGTCCACCACTCTCACACAACATTTAACAGCCACGGCGAGTGGGCGACAATATAAATTTGAACTAACAAATAATAATGAACAGTTGGTTTCTAATCACAAGAAGTCATTGTTCTTATTTTTTCCCCTGTTAAACAATATAAACAACATTTTCTGTGTAGTGTCCGAGACAGACCACAACATTTGTCTGTTTAAGACAGAATAGCAAGTGCCCCACCCTTAAGATGCTTCATGCCCAAAGCAGGCTACATCATTTCCACGTGAGAGCCAGAAAATGCTACAAATGCATCTTCTTGGTAGCAAATATGTACCAATAATAACATGTAATAACTAAAGAAACATGCTTCCCTTTTGTGATTCTCAATCACCTGAGTACCTAATAACAGGCACAGTCTTGAGGTGTTTGGGTTATATTGTTGTGCCAGTACATGTAAGTGACCTGAGGTCACCTAGTGAGTTGCATGGTTAAACACTGATTTACTGGTAGAATATACAGTTTCCCTTGTTGGGTCATTTGAAAAGTATTAGAGTGGATGTGACTCATCTTTAAACCTAAGGATGAGGAGTGGAATATCTAGCATCTTACTTCATTGCTTAGAAACCTTAGCTTGCTGATTGGGGGCATCTTCACATAGAATTGGGGTTTTAGAAATGAAGGACAGTAGTTGCAATTCAAAATAAGGAAAAACAAGAAATGGTATGTCAACCATCTGAGGTTTTCTGTAATCTGCACATCTTAATGATGACTCTTCTGTTATGGTTAATAATAAAAGCATGTTCATCTTTGCCTTACTGTTTGACCTAATTGCATGTCTTTACTTCATAATTATGGGTGGAACTGGTAATAACAATGAAATTTACTTATTTATTTATATTTCTATACCGCCCTCCTCACGGAAGGCGACCCAGGGAGGTTTAACACATCCTAAAACACATAAAAAGGCTAAAATTCTAAAAGTTCTCAAAAACCCACAGTTAAAACCAATTAAAACTACGACTAAAATGTTAAATGATTTAAAACTTAAGGGAGCAGGGGAGGAGGTCAAACCAGCCAGCAGGCTGAGGTCGTTGTGCCTTCAGTACCCCAGAGCTGCCCTGCCGGCCAGGTTTTTACACCCTTTCGGAAGGGCAGCAGCTCTGCCTGGAGGCGCAACTAATTTTCCTGTGTAAAATGTCTAAAATAACATTCTTTAAAAGTTATAATTAAAAATAATCACAAAATATCTTTTCCATAAATGAAATGTCTGAAATAAGTTATGATTTGTGAAAAATCAGACAGCCAATTGAGACTTTCAATAATATATTTTCGAAGTGATAGCCGTGTTAGTCTCTGCAAGCATATCGGAGAGAAAATAAACCAAAAACGGGGAAACCTCCTGTGCCACCTTAAAGACTAACTCCTGTAATTTAATGTAAGCTTTCATGGATCAAGTCCAGTTCATCAATAATATCTAGTATTGTTAGGGAAAAGAAGTAATGGCAATTCTAGCAAATTCATAGGTTCATTACAAAGATATTTGGTAGAAATGCTTGCTTGTTCGTGCCAGAGATTACTAGGGGTTGAAAGAATTTTTAGGGGATGCCTGAATGAGGTTCCTTTCATATCCCCAAATGTAAAAATAGCCATCATGGTGCAGTGGTTAAGCTGTTGTACTGCATCCAAAACTGCTGGCATCATGAGTTCAATCCCGAATGGGACCAAAGTTGACTCAGCTATCCTTCTGAGGTCCGTAAAATGAGTACTCAGGATGTTGAGGCAAAATGCTAATTCCTTGTGAACTGCCCAGAGAGTTCACTAAGTGCTTTTGGGGTGGTATTTAAGTGTCATTGCTTTTGCCAGGAAAAAATTAAGTTCCATCAGAGAAGCCCTGCTTTTTGTTTCTCTGAAGCTAATTTAGGCTTGTTTGTTTGTTTTATTAAATTTTCTCCTGAGATTTGGATACTAGAATGTTAATCTGTATTCACTACTGATTGAAAGATGGCTTTTAAAGACAGTTGAGCACAGCACTCTGAACCTTTTGTTTAAGTCAGAGTCATTGGGCTACAAGGGGAAGTATAGAGACTTTATATATATTTCACATTTGTTCCTATTGCCCAGTGGATAACAAGTCTTGCAACTGTTGAGAAAATAATCTGTTTGGATTTTCTGCTAAAAATATATCCTTAGTGGAAATATAAAGATTCTTCTCCATCGTATTGTTTGTGAATGCACGCTAATGGGTTCTGCGCCTGCGCTGAGCCAGTATCGGAGCTGAAAAGCTGATTGGATAAAAATATTTGAAGTTAGGACCGCCCACCATTCCTACCCGCCTCTGGCGCCATTTCGCACTCTTTCCCTCAGTTCTCTTTTTTCCGCTGCGCAAGCAGGAACCATTTTAGAGAGCTTGTGGTGTGCCTTTGTGGTTTTACCTCATAACTAATTTTTTCTCATAAATCAATTTTTTCCGGACCAGGAGGCTCGCAACTGTTTAAGAAGGAGAAGGAGAAGAAGAAAAACTCTCCCTCCAACTCCATGGCCGACGCACCCATCTCCGTCTAGATCGCCGGCCTCCGCTGTCATCAGGGCCGTGATGTCATCGGGCAGTTCGTCGCTGGCTTCTCCGGTGGTCATCTCCCCGGAGAATGCCCCGAGCCTTCCGCCTCTCCCCGGGACTCCACCGCCACCACCGCCGCGGAGACTCACTTCGATGTCGGCCCCTTCTGCTGCTCCGGCTACCGAGCCGTCGGTTCAACTGAACCTCATCTCTCCACTTCTGGAGGCGATGATTAAGAAGATGGTCTACCAGTTATGGGCCACTCAGCCGCAACCATCGGTTCCTCCAGAGGCACCACCACTCCGTGAACAGGGCCCTGCTCCACCAAAGAGGCGCCGCACGGAGTCGGCATGGTCGGAGGTCTCTCTCCCTCCGCAACCGTTGCCATTGCCTGGGACTGATCCAAGCTCAGCCATGCCGTACTGGTCTGACTCAAACCCCGAGGCCTTCTTCCCACCTCCCACTGTCTCGGCACGGTCAGAAGGCTCCAACGACTCGTCGGATGAGGAGGAGCAGTTGCCACCCGTTGATGCCGATAAGTCGCCAGATGACCAGATCGGCAGTTCTCACGGACCCCAGCCCGAGGATCAGAGAACTTTTACGGCACTGCTCACCCATCTCGGATCCACGCTCGGGATCAAGGTGGAGGCTCCTCCACAGGAGTGCGACGACGTGGTGTGCAGCATGGCGGACAAAAAGGAGTTGGTCCCCGTCCGTCTGGGACTTCTCCCCAAGATAGCCAAAGCCGCCAAGGAAATCTGGCAGAAGCCCGTCTTGGTCCACTCCGTGTCCAATCGAGTGGACGGGATGTATAGACTGTTGGGAGACGATGCCAGCTTCCTCCACGTCCACCCGGCGCCCAACTCTCGGGTCGTTAAGGGTGCTCAGCACCGGACTCCGGCCAGCAGCATCCCCATCCCTTCCTCCAAGGAAGGTAAGAAACTGGACTCTCTGGGCAGGAAGGTGTATGCCAACGCCTCCCTGTCCTTCCGCGCCGCCAACTATGCCACGGCCATGGGCGGATACAACTGTCGGTTGTGGGAGAAGGTGGAGACCTTCATGGGGGAGCTGCCAGAGGAGCTCCGTGCTGAGTTCGGTTCGCTCTGTCAGGAGGGGAAACACCTAGCCCTCCAGCAGATCCGAACGGGTCGGCACATTACTGAATCGGAAGCGAAGAATCTGGCCTTGGCGATTCAGCTCCGTCGGCACGCCTGGCTGCGGTCGGCTGATCTCCAAGATGAAATTAAAAAGTTCATCGAGGAGATGCCCTTTGACGGCAAGGGCCTGTTCGCAAAGGAGACGGACGCCTCCTTGAGGGAGTTGCAAAAGGACATGACGACTATTTCTAAGCTCTGTCTCCCACGCCGAGGGTCGGTTCGGTTCCAGTTGGACCAACCCCAGACCTCGTATCAAGGTCAGTCCTTCCAGCCTCGCCTGCAACAACAGAGGCAGCAGGACTACCCTCGGCATTACCGACCGCGCCAACAGTCGTCCCGGCCGCGTTACCAGCAACGCCAACAGTCTGGTAAGCAGGCTGACCGGAGGAGCAAACAACGTGTTTGACTCCCCGGTGACCAAGGACTCTCCCACTCCGGTCCCTTACCGTCCCCTGTGGAACTTTCTGACTGTGTGGTCCACCATCACCACAGACAAGTGGGTTTTAGCCATCTTAGACTCTGGCTACGCGATCGAGTTCAAGAGATGCCCTACTGTTGGACGGATCTGTGTCACCGATCCGTCTCCACCGCTCCGGGAGGAATGGTCCGCTCTCCTGGAGAAGGGCGTCATAGAACCGGTCGCACCGTCAGAGTCTCACAATGGGTTCTTCTCCCGGTACTTCATCGTGGACAAGAAGGATGGAGGCTTCCGCCCCATCTTGGACCTCCACCTTCTCAACAAGCACATCGCCACGAGGAAGTTCCGGATGGTAACCCTCCAATCCATCCTCCCACTGATCAACCAAGGGGACTGGTTCACAGTCATCGACCTGAAGGATGCGTACTTTCACGTATCCATCAGGAAGGAACACCGACGCTTCCTCCATGTTCAGGTGGGCAGCAACGTTTTACCAGTACAAGTGTCTACCGTTCGGTCTTTCCACCGCTCCGAGGGTATTCACAAAGTGCATGGCGCCGGTGGCCGCCCATCTTAGGCTGCAGGGGATCCAGGTGTTCCCTTACATCGACGACTGGTTGGTTTGCTCCCCGACCAAACAGAGGGCCATGGACGATGTCTCTTATTGCCTGGCCCTCATGGAGAGCCTCGGTCTGAGGGTCAACTACAGAAAGTCCCAGTTGACCCCAAGTCAAAGTATCACCTACATCGGAGCAGTACTGGACTCACTAGCTCTACGAGCCTACGCTCCTCCAAAACGTCTGCTAGATATCCGTGTGGTGGTGGCACGGATCCTGGGCAGGCGTCGCATCCACGGCAGGGACGCTCTCCGCTTGCTCTGACTCATGACGTTGACCACGGCGGTGATCTCTCACGCCAAACTCAAAATGCGGTCCCTCCAGTCTTGGTTCCTTGCCTCGTTCGACCCTCGTCAACGACCATCCCAGGAAGTGGCTCACTCCCACTCCCGAGTTACGGGACCAACTGGACTGGTGGGTGTTGGATCACAACGTGGCCTTAGGGAAGCTCTTCGCCCATCCTCCGCCGTCGGTCCAGATCACCACCGATGCCAGCACTCACGGATGGGGAGAGTGCTGCAGCAGCCTACAGATCCACTGGGTCTGGACACCCGCGGAAGCCAGGCACCACATCAACTTCCTTGAACTCTTGGCAGTGTGGAAGGCGATGCGGTCCTTCAGACTTTCCATTGCCGGCCACGTGGTGCAGGTCACCTCAGACAACACTACGACCCTGGCCTATCTCAACAAGCAGGGGGGGACAAAGTCTCTCTCCCTTCTCTATCTTGCTGTGATGGTCTGGGAATGGTGCCTGAAGGTGCACGTCTTCCCGATCGATGTCCACATCCAAGGGACTCTGAACACGACTGCAGACTTTCTCAGCCGCAAAGGGATGGCAATGCACGAGTGGGAACTGGACGGATCGGTGTTTGACAGGCTTTGCTGCCATTGGGGGACGCCTGTCCTGGACTTGTTCGCAACGCAGGCGAACGCCAAATGCCACCATGACTGCTCCCGAGCGGGGATCGGTCATGGATCGGAAGGGGATATCTTCGTGGTTCCGTGGCATCAGGACTTTCTTTACATGTTCCCACCGATCCCTCTCATCCAACAGGTCCTCTTACGGATCCATGCGGAGAGTGCATGGACGATTCTGATTGCCGCGTCCTGGCCCCGGCAGCTGTGGTTTCCACTACTGCAGACTCTGGCGTCCTACTCCCTTCGCCTGCCCACCGATCCGAACCTCCTCCACATGGGGGGCAGTCGGATCCTACACTCGGACTTGCCCAGTCTACATCTGACAGCCTGGCTTATCCGCCCGACCTAGCATGGATCCTACAGATGTCTCGTAAGCCTTCCACGCAGAGGTCCTACGAATCCAAGTACCGTCGTTTTCTTGACTTTTTAACATCCAACGACCGTACTGTGGCCTCCGCATCTCTGCAGGATGTCATGTCCTACCTCCTGCATCTGGCTGAGTCAGGATCCATGCATTCTTCTCTGACAGTCCATCTTGCTGCGGTGGTTGCCCATGCTCCACCTTCCTCTGCGTTGTCCTCTTGCCTTCAGAGACAAGACTGTAAAACAGTTTCTTCAGGGCTTGCGCAATGCTTATCCACCTGTCAAGGTACTACCTCCTCAGTGGTCCCTCACCACTGTCCTCAATGCGCTCACGAAGGCGCTCTTTGAACCTATGGCTACAGTTGACATCAAGTTTGTCTCCTGGAAGACTGCTTTCTTGGTAGCCATCACCTCTGCCAGGAGGGCAGTTGAACTTGCAGCTCTGAGGTCTGACTTACCTTTTCTCAAATTCTACCCTGACAGGGTAGTATTACACCCGGACCTAACTTTCCTCCCAAAGGTCCTCACTGAGTTTCACTTGGCGCGATCCATCACGCTGCCTGCGTTCTTCCCACATCCATCATTGTCACAAGAGAGAGTGTGGCACTCATTGGATGTCAGGAGGGCCTTGTTGTTTTACATCCAAAGAACTGCATCCTTTAGGAGAGCAAAGCATATTTTCGTTGCTTATGGTGGCAAGTCATGTGGCCAGTCTCTGTCTGCCCAGAGACTATCCAAATGGATTTCGGGTACCATTTACCTGGCCTATGAGCTGTCATTACTGCCACCTCCGCCTCATGTCCGGGCTCATTCCACCAGGACTGTGGCCTCTTCTACTGCCTTCCTGGAAGGCATCTCTATGGAGGACATCTGCAAGGCTGCTACTTGGTCCAGGTCCTCCATGTTCATCACTCACTACAGAGTGGATACCAGGTCTGCTGCTGACACCAGACGTGGCAGAGCCATCCTGACGGCGGGTCTCCGATCCTCTTCGGTGATGACCTCCCATCCCTGATTGACTTCGCTCTCCTTCATCTCATCTCGCCGGCTGTCCATCATCCAAGTAAGTGAGCTTGCTAGTCACCCATTAGTGTCCATTCACAAACAACACGATGGAGAAAGACAGGTTGTACTTACCAGTAACTGTCGTTCTCCGAGTATGTTGTTTGAGAATTCACACAACCCACCCAGCCTCCCCTCTAGCTGCCGGGCTGAGATGGCTTTGGGCCTAGCGGGCCGCTCTAGTATTGAACTGAGGGAAAGAGCGTGAAATGGTGCCAGAGGCGGGTGGGGGTGGTGGGCGGTCCTAACTTCACATCTTTTTATCCAATCAGCTTTTCAGCTCCGACGCTGGCTCAGCGCAGGTGCAGAACCCATTAGTGTGAATTCACAAACAACATACTCGGAGAACGACAGTTACTGGTAAGTACAACCTGTCTTTCTTCTTTCATGTCCAATGCTTGGCTGTTGGTAGTATATCCCTAAAAGCCTCTTTAGAGAGGAACGATTTTAGTTGTTTTTAAAAAATAGTTGGAGCCTGGCGCAGCTCAACCGGTAGAGAGTTCCACAAGTTGAAGCCACCACCGAGTAGGCTCTTCTCCAAGGCACAGCCTTTCTTGCTTTTCTCAGGGTCGATCCCTTACAAAAAAGTAAGATTCTCTTACCTGCAAAAAGGTATCCTGTGTGCTGTAAGGTAATTGCATTTTGTGGGAAATTCTTGTATTAACCATGTATCTTTTAATTCTTTTGTCAACAGGCTGCTGAAACAGCTAACTTGGAAGAGCAGTTGCAAGGATGGGGTGAAGTTATTCTGGTGACTGACAAAATCCTTCGCTGGGAAAAAGCATGGTTTCCACCTGCTATCATTGCTGTAGTTTCCTTTGTTTTCCTGTAAGTTACTTTAGATGAAATTACCTTAACGTTTCCCAGATTTACTGACTTTTTGGTGATGCAGGCATCTCAGAAAACAAAAAAAATAAATAAAAAAAATAAAGTAAAATAAAAAACACAGTAGCACTTTAAAGACTAACTGCTGTATTTTCACTGTTAGCTTTTGTGGATCAAGTCCACTTCATCAGACAAGGAATGAAACTTACAGGCATGTTCTTATATACCAAATTCAGGAGGTCGACGGGAGAAGGGTTGGTGTCAAGCAAGATGAGAGGCAAGCAAGCACAAGAATGCAGTATCACCCAGCCATTAGCAACAATAGATTATTCAAATAAACTCTAAAAGACTCCCTTTCAATCATAGATTTTCTTGAACCACAGACTAACACGGATACTATTCCAAAAAATTCAAGTTTGGTGATGCAGAATGTGGAAACCTAGAGACTGGTTGTGACTTCATATGCTACTACCGGGTGGGGTATATTGTTTTCTTTTGTTGATGCATGTAAAATTCTTCCTAGCATCAGTAGATGAACAGTCTGCTCTAATTGTTTCTGTATTACAATTTAATGAAAAATACTTTTCCTTTCTCAACAGGATGATCTATTATTTGGATCCATCTGTTCTTTCAGGTGTATCTTTTTTCGTTATGTTGCTTTGCTTGGCTGACTATCTTGTACCTGCCCTTGCTCCTAAAATTTTTGGCTCCAGTAAATGGTATGTTTAAGATTTTAATTAATTTGTCTATTAGCCATTAAAGTAGTATAGTTACGAAAGATGGGTTCCTTTGGACATGAATTGTGTGCATGGCTTCTGAACAAATATAATACCAATTAGTACTCCACAAGGAATAAAGAACAAAATTGGGTAATTCACGGATCTATTCTTCTCTGTCTTTCATATCCTGATACACATGACATTTAGATTTTAGGGTCCATGGAGCAAAGACTTGTCTTTCCCACACATTCTTATTTATTCCATGAAACATTATGTGCATCAGTAGCATATTATCATTGGGTGTAAATATGTAAAAACATTGCCATCTGACTGAGGGTTTGGAGGCAGCTCAGGAATGTTACCGCTTTAGTTAGTGGTTTGCTGATACTGTACTGTAAATTTACTGCATCACAAAAAAATAAATATTGTCTTCTACTTGGTCTAATCCATGTATCCTATACTAAATCAAGTGCACTGAATTAAAATGTGAAGTCTGATTCTGCCTAGGACATCAGGATCTTAAGTTAGCAAATCTCACCCTCTTGGTTAGGTTCTTGTTTTGATCACGCAGGGTATATTTGCCACAATTGTAGCAAAAATTGTCTGGTTTATTAACACAGCTGCACCTACTCATCTTTAGCTCAAAACAGACTCACTGTGGCCCAGCTGTACTATCTAATAAGATGGTTTTGCACTAGAGACAAGCCCTTGGTCCATCTTGCCTTATATACCCATTTCTGATGTCAGGTCACTGACTTGCCCAGACATGCCCAGCTGCTGCTGGAACATGCATGCCACCAGGGGATGTGATTCAACTGAGGCAGCAGTAGGCCTAGTGGTAGCTGCAACTGTTCTAATGTTCCCTTGTAAAAATACATTACCCGATTACCGACCATTTGAACAGCTACAGCACGCCTTAAAATCTGTATGTGATAGGCAAATTTTAAGCTCATATTTGGAATTGGCACACTCGATATCATGCAAATCACATGTTTTATAACCAGTAGCAAAATCATTGTGCAGTGTAAGTTACTTGTGATTTGTTAGATTCCATATTTAAAAATTAGTTGTGTAGTTTATGAAGGCATGATCATATCTGGCATTTCAAAAATTATATGCTGTTTGCAAATTTTATTTCATTAAAATTGATATATGATTGGCTAACCATTTAGGGACAGTAGTAGCAAATACGTATATACGTATTTGTAGATACATATGTACATGTATGTGAATTTTACAAACTCCATTTTAAATGATTGGGTATATATAAATATTTAATATTAATATTTAATAAATAAATAAAAGTTTGTTTGACAACGTGAAATGTTAATTATCCTTAGGTTTTTTTTTACTTAAAATCCTTTCTTTAAAGGACTACTGAACAACAGCAACGATTCCATGAAATCTGTAACAACATGGTAAAGACAAGGCGTAGGATTGCTGGCTGGTGGAAACGTCTTTTCACATTTAAAGAGGAAATGCCTAAAATGGTAATTTATGTTATATATTGTAGTTAATTATGAGGTTCCTTTAATGTTTCTTCATTCTTATTGAGTTTCGAATAGTATTGACAGCTACAGCTTTCAGAAAGAGTGCCTACCCCAGCTCATCAGATTTCAGTATATGGTGGTATTTTGACTTCAAGATGGTTCTCACACACAACCACCACAATGTGAAACACTGTATTTATTTTGTAGCTTTCAGGATGATTCTTGTGAATGGTGTCCATAGTTGCATAATAAAAACCTCGAGATACAAACGTCTCTGCTTATGAGAAACTCATGATACAAAAGGAAATCTCAGAAAATTTGGTTCGAGATACAAATATGAAAGAAAAATCCGGTCTTCCAACCCTTCCCACAGCAGCGGGAGGGTGTCCGGAGCATTTCAACTCCGTTTTTGGAATTTTTCGTCACGTTTTGGCACTGTCAGAACTTTTCCCGCAATCAAGAAGTGCCCAAAATTCCCAATTCCCCTCAGCAACTGATCGTCCGGACTAGTCCTGCAGTTACTAATGCTCAGGTGTAACTGTTTCCTGGACCTTGCCACCCTCCCCCTGTGCCCACCCCAACATATTGTAATGTAATGTATCGTCTGTAAGCCGCCCTGAGTCGCCATGGCGAGTGGGCGGCAATATAAATTTGAACTAATAAATAAAATCTCTCCCTGACTGAGGGCTGATCACTGTCAGAGCCAGATTGCTGATCTGACAGGTCAGCTGCCAGGGAAAACAGACTTGAGCTAGGTGCAGGCTGAGATCCCTAGCTCTGGGCATCCTCAGGCTGTGCAGCAGGCAGAACCAGATTGGGGAATAGGGTGTGCCCCCTGATCCAGCTCCTCTTTGGAGGCGGAGAAGGGCTGGATCACAACAGCCACCCCCGGCAACGCTGCTGCAGGTGACTGCTGGGTCTGGGTGCCTGGAGTGGGGTGAGGGGAGGAGGTGGATGGGGTGGGCGAGGAGTTGGGCGGGGCCAGCCAGTTCTTCTCCCGGTTCAGTAGAACTGGCCCGAACCTGCTGAATCCTAACACTGCATTACAGTATTTGATTTTCAGTGCATTCCTATGGGAAATTGCGTTTCAAGATACAATTTTTCCAAGATATGAAAAACCTCAAGGAACAAATTGATTTCATATCTCGAGGTATCACTGTATGAGGAAAGCATCCAAGGCTGCAGATTGTCTAGGACAGGTTATGATCCCACTTATGTTATTTAGCGCAGCTCCTATTCAATTGAGTGGGATGTATTGCTGTTATGTGCACACACAGGGTTAGGATGCTAATCAGACACGTTGCTGTTAGCAGTGAGGGAAACATTTAGTTACAGATGTTGGCATCTTATGTACTCTAGAAACTTTTAAAAGCCATTGTCTATTGTCTATTATTTTTAGTACTTCATGACAATGTTGTGTTCACTGGCAGTGATTGCTTGGATTGGACAGCAAGTTCATAACCTCTTCCTCACATACCTTATTGGTAAGCAACATGCAACAGAAGAATATATTGCTATGTTTTTTCCAAACTGATTGATGGGAACAGGGTCTGTTATTGGGAAGTGATTTAAATAGAACAAATATGAGGGCGAAACTTAAAAGATCACCATTGATGTTAATTTATCTCTCTTTTGTCTTAAGTGAGCTGCTTCTTATTGTTTCCTGGATTGAACAAGCATGGAATAATTTCTAAATACGTTGGGATGGTAAAAAAAGAGGTCAACAAACTCATCAAGCACAAAGAGAAGAAAAACGAGTGAAACTTTGCTTGCTAATTTACTCCATAGTACAACATGTATTCTGGGAACAATTCATTGAGTTGTGTGTTTAATAGTATAGAAGTGCTTAATTCAGTCATCACCTTTTAAGTTTAAGCAGGGCTCCCTCTTCTGCAGTTGAAATAGGAACTGTATGGTTCCTCAGTCACACATTTGGCTAACATGGACAGTCATTCTTGCACAAAATGTGGCTAGCCACCTCATAGTGTAATAGGGTTGTTTATCAGTAATAATTGATAGAGGTGAACTGATTGTATTTGTGTGAAGATGTCTCTTGCTACTGTTTCTGGTGGTAAAACACCAGCTAAAATTTTCCATCCCTGTTAAGTATTTGAGGACTTCCAATTTAAATTGACAAACTTTTTATGAAGTTGGGAGCCAGGGGTGATAGGGCTGTTAGTCACTAGCTTTGTAATATGTTTTGCACTGAAGTTGTATGGGGAATTGAAGTTGGGATACACAGGCAGTCCACGTGGTTGCTTCTGTTATTTAAATTACTGTAGTTTTGATGTGCAACATGTTTTACAGTTTTATTATGGTCTGCATACAAAATCATGTGAAATAATTGATGTATTTGTCTTGTCAAACAAATCTTTGGGATTATTTGTGTTTTCTTAAATGCTATTTTGTTTTTACTACTACTACTACTTCACTTAAGTAAAACAACTGTAATTTGCTAAAGATGCAAGTATCTTAAATTTGTGTTTAAAAGAAATTGCCATCTTTTAAATGGATGAACAGCATTTCAGTCTAAATATATAGCCTTGAAAAACCTTAAACCTTTGTTTTCTTGTTAGTTTTCAGGTATTCTCACTATTTGGCTAAAAGATTGCCTTTTAACGATAGGTCGATGTTGTTCTAAGCTGCCAAAAAAGTTTGTTAGTCTTTTATTATACTCCATAAATATTTTTCCTGGGGGAGGTGCAGTTAGTTCAACTATCCTTGCCTTGATTCATCTTGCATGTAGCCTAGAAGGCTGTGAATGTGTCAGCACCATATAATGGAATATGTTCTAGAAGTACCTGACAAGACCTAAAAATGTTAACAGCTGAATGATGATGAAAGAATGAAGTGATCCACATCACGTACAAGGACTAATGTTTTCTCCTCAGTTCAAATATATTTTAAAATGTGTTTATTCTTGATGACTTCATAAATAAAAGGAGAATTCTTTATTTGTAAAAAAACAAGATACGTAGCTCAGCTTTGGGAAATACAGAGGCTATGGTGGCTTAGTGGGTAAGACGCTGAACTTGATGACTGGAACATCAGCAGATCAGTAGTTTGAAACCTGAGTGTTGTATGATGGGTTGAGCTCTTGTCTGTCCCAGCTCCTGCCAACCTAGCAGTTCAAAAGCAAGAAATTGCAAGTAGATAAATAGGTACTGCTTCAATGGGAAAGGTAACAGCACTCTGTGCGCTCCGGTGTCGAGTCATGCCTGTCACATGACCTCAAAAACGTTTGCATATGGAGACAGCACTGGCTCTTTAGTATCACCCCCTAGAGTTGAATACAATTGGCTTTCAAGCAAGGGAGACTTTTACCTTTTTACACCACATATTTGATTATTTAAACAATTTTTAAAAATCAGTTTCCTGTACTGAAAGTGAAGGTAACTCTTTGGGCACAATCCTAACTTGCTAGGCTAACCTTAGGCCGGCTGAGTCTATGTTGTATCCAAATCCTTCCCAGCTCAGGAGGGAAGGGACTTCAGACAGCCTAAAAAAGGGGGATGGGGGGAATAGTACAAGGGGAAAATTACAAAAAACCATAATCCCAGTACAATCATGGAAGCTAAGTTGACAGCTCCCAATCAGCAGATAGCAGCCAGCACCAGATGTTATACTGCAAGGAGTTTATGCCCTATCCAAATCCATCCCAGTTCTTAATTTGGAGTTAGGATTGTGCCCTTAGTTAAATTGAATGGTTTGAGCAAACTGAACAATTCTAGCTGGTACACCAACTAGACCAGAATCCTATTGATTAGTTATGCCAAAGTATCTGCAACAGCATGAATTGCATTGGTGAGTTGCTCTTAGCTAAATTGCATGCCAGTTGCATTTGCTGGCAAGGGAGAGAATATCACTACAATTTACACATGTATAAGGGCATTTATGCCATTATAAATTGACCAGTGTGATTCTGATAAAATAACATGAAATTCTGCAGACAATTTTGCAACAAACATTTTATGTCCTGGCAGTACCCACACATCCTAGCTTACTAAATAAGATAGACTCGTGAACTCAGATTGGCTCCCCACCCAACTGAAGAAAAACTAATTTTGTATCACAGAGAACCTCCTTAGTTTTTTTTAATTTATTAAATATATCTCAAAGTTACTGATTTCTAGAACAGATGGCAAAAAGACTTAGTGCAGATTAACTGGAAACAGAGATTTCTGCTAAATTGCCCATCTTGAGTTAAAATGTTCCAGAATACCAACTTTGGTATCACTGCAATGAATATTTTTATCTTCCACGTAGGAAGGAACACAGTATAATATGTAAAGAAATTAGTGCTATGGTAAGGGAGGAGGTCTATTGGTTGAGAAGGGAAAGCAGAAAGTTATGTATATGGATAATATTACTTTCATTTGACTGGACTGGTGTGTGATGTAGTGTAGATGATAAATGTACCAAGAAAGTTGAGAGTTGAATAAAAACATTTTTAACATATAAAAAAATTACAGTGACACTTTATTGAGTGGATAAGCAAGATCCCTGACTCCCTCTTTTCTCAGTTACTCAAACAGTAAAGATCTGGCAACTTTTAGCTCACCAATGACATTTTCAAATATTTAAGGTTCAAAGACTGCTGCAATGCAGAAGGCAGATGAATGGCCACTGTGTTATATTCTCAGGATAGTCTTTGTGGCTCATTGCCATGAGGATTACCAATATTCGGATATGGTAGAAGAACTGGTAAAACTATACTTTTCTCTTGTCAAAACTTAATATTATTTATTTATTCCAGCACAATCCTCTAAGCTGTTAAGATCATTTTATACTCCAATTCTTGGGGTGATAGCCCCCTAAGTGGAGGAAATAGGAACTCTAATTCCTAACAGTCATGGAGATGGAAGAGGCCTTGCCAGATGGACTGGCTGTGAAGGTGTACCTTGATAATATCCTCAAGGCTGAGTCAGTCCACTTGGTGGGAAGGTAACAGCATTCTATGTCTAGTCATGCCTGCCACATATCCACAGAAACATCTACAGATGCAGACAGCATTGGCTCTTGGGCTGTAAACAGATGAGCACTGAACCCTAAAGGCAGATACAACTAGCTTTTGAGCAAAGGCAACCTTTACCTAATGCTACAATGTTTGTTTTCCATCCATTCAACATCAAGTACAGTACGGTACGGTCTATTATAGTGATGGTGAATCTTGGCACTCCATCTGTTCTTGAACTTCAATTCCCAGAAGCCCAGATCAGCAGGAGTGGGCTGTAAACAGATGAGCACTGAACCCTAAAGGCAGATACAACTAGCTTTTGAGCAAAGGCAACCTTTACCCTTACCTAATGCTACAATGTTTTCCATCTATTCAGCATTGAGTCACTCACAGTACAGTATGGTCTATCACTGTGATGGTGAACCTTGGCACTCCAGATGTTCTTGAATTTCCGTTCCCACAAGCCCTGATCAGCAGGAGTGCTGACTGGGGCTTCTGGGAGTTGAAGTCCATGAACACCTGGAGTGCCAAGGTTCGACATCACTACTCTGTTACCATATAGCAGGATAACCTGGCCAGACTTGTTTTAAGTCTAGAAAGGCTATTGCCAATGCTTCCTAGCTAACAGTTCTGTTAGGACCTCCTTGGACGGACACACCACTGTGGAGTTAAGAGTCTCCTCAAGAGTAACATTCAAAAAGCCTCTCTTCTTTGACTACTTCCACCCTAAGGCGGAGGCCTCCTCATGCAACCGGACGTTTAGCTCGAAGTTGAGTTATAACTTCTGCGGGTCTCTAGGGGTTTTTCCAACCCGCCAATGGGAAGAGGCTCAATGGAAGGCGAGTCCTCCAATTAGCGGAGGGGGCGGGCGTTGGGAGGGGAAGATCTCGCGAGCTTTTCCTGGGCCTCCATTTCCCATAATACCTCGCGCCCGCCCGCCAGCCTTCCTTTTTCCGCCATCTTGCTGCAGAGGTAAGTCGCCAGCGACGTTCGGTCCCTGGAACCATCCGCGCCGTATCGAAGCCATCCCGGCCCGGAGCCTCGGTCTGAGGGCGGCGGCGGGAAGCGGAGGCTCCGCTCGGCCGGCCGAACCGCCTCGGGGAGGGCTGCGCCCATCCTGCCCGTCGTTGTGAGGGCCGCAAGAAGGGCCCGGGGTGGAGGGGAGGCTGGCCGGGGAGGCTCTGGAGAGGAACGCGGGCCAGGCGGCGGGGCTGCCTTGCAGGGGGGGAAGGAAGAGGCCTTGGCTGGGAATGGGCCGAGAGAAGCGGCGGGGCTGAGCTTTGGGACGCTGGGGGGGGGGGTCACTTCGAATGCGTGTTTGAGCGCTCGTCTGGATGCACGGCTTGGGCATGGCTGCACGCGTGGGCCTGGGCCCTGTTTTGGGGGCAAGTCTGAACCGAATGCGCGTTTGGGCGCTCGCTTCGCTTGGATGCGTGTTTCGGATCCATGGGGACGCGAGACCCTGTTTGGGGGGGCAACTCTGGGCCTAATGCGTGTTTCGGTGAATGGTGGCATGGTTAGGGCTTGGGGAACACGTGTCCCTGTGTGATGGCGAGTCTGGGCCGAATGCGTGTTTGGGCACAGGGGTTCGACGCTTTGGGGTCTTTAGGGTGGCACGTCTGGCCCGAATGCGTGTTTGAGTGCTCGTCTGGATGCATGGCTCCGCTTGGGCATGCGGGACGCCTGACCCTGGGCCCTGTTTGGGGGGCAAGTCTGAACCGAATGCGCGTTTGGGCGCTCGCTTCGCTTGGATGCGTGTTTCGGATCCATGGGGAACGCGAGACCCTGTTTGGGGGCAACTCTGGGCCTAATGCGTGTTCCGGTGAATGGTTGCACGGTTAGGGCTTGGGGAACACGTGTCCCTGTGTGATGGCAAACCTGGGCCGAATGCATGTGTTTGGGCACAGGGGTTCGACGCTTTGGGGTCTTTAGGATGGCACGTCTGGGCCTAATGCATGGTTTGGGTGCATGGTTTGGGCATGGGGAAGCATTGGCCGTGGGCCCTATGCGTGTTTAGGTGCTCGTTTGGGTGCAGGGTTTAGGCATGGGGGACGCGTGGCCGTGGGTCTTGTTTCCGGGCGAGCACATAGGGCCCAAGCCCTGCGATCAAACCGGCTCATGGGGGTTGTAGTCCATCCTGCCTCTTAACGAGAGATGGATAGGTATAATCAGAGGAGATGCCAGGACTGGGATCTTGGTGATGGGCAGGTTCGAACCTCTGCATGGGTTTGGAAGGGGGAGTCATCATCATCATCATCATCACATTTACATGCCGCCCACTCGACTATGCGACTCAGGGTGGCTAACAAAAATGCAAATCATAACAGCAAATAAATCACATAACAGTAAATAAATCACGTGACAGCAAATAAATCACAATATAAATCACCACATCATAAGTCATTGGGTTTAGGGGTGTCCCCCACCCCCAAAAAGGAGGTGTAATTGGATTTCCCGTTGAAGCGGAACAGACCAAATGTCTGGATGGGACTTCCTCGTTGGGTGGAAGAGAATGACTGGGGGGGGGGAGTGTGTGAAATCCCCCAAATTGGGTCTGTTGCCATGCATGCTCAGGAGAACCTTGGATAGCTTGGGTAAAGTATTGTGTGCGCAAAGCGGTTTTTATACTTGTAGGTTGAAATCTGTGGCTTGATGTAGTGAGTGAGTGGGGATTTGGTGAGTCCAGTTGATTCAGAAGGCCCTACTTTAGTTGCTACTTACTGCACTAACCAGTTGGATCTGATGCTGTGAATAGTATAAAAGGGACAAAACCGCTTTTGGGGGGGTCTCTTGTCTAAATGTGGTGTGAGAGAAGATTCGTTGAGGCCAATGTCTTGCTTACAGTGAGGCAAAGCCAGCTTGTGAAGCATTAAAATAATGGGATGTTGAGTCAGTTCTCGCCAACTTGCTTATTTATCAAGGCTTGTACGGGATACATTTGAAAACATCTGGAGGATGCCAAGTAATGTAAGCACATGCTTAGCTCCTACCTATGAAACTGGTGGGATTTCAGTGCTTCCTTGATTATTTCTGTAGTATTTTACGTAATGGTCAGGGCGAGGTTGGTAATTTCATGTCTTCCTTTTTGGATGCTAAACATGAGAGTTCATAGAAGAGTTTAAATGGAATGGGCATCAGTCCTCTTTTCCAAAAAAAAAAAAAAAATCTAATTAGTGGCACTTCTTGACAATGTTGGCAGTTTGAAAACAAATTTTTCTATGCATTTTGTAATTTATGTTCTCAGACTGCATACAGCCTGTAAGCAGGACTGTGCAGAATATATATTGACTAAAATCTAGTAGTGGAACTTCAGCTATAAAAAGCTGATAATATGGCTTGTGTGTGAGTTAAACTTTACTGATTCCCCCCCCTCCCAAAATCCCACTTTTCATTAATGGGAGGCTGTTTGGGGCACAGGACAGGGATAAATTGCCATTTCTGATTTATTTATTTGCTGCTAATAAAACCTTTCTGGTGTAGTGAACTTCAAAAGTCTAAGACTCCTGTCCCGCACAGAGTTCTGTGACTCCCAATTTATTTTAAAAAAAAATACCATGGCTGATTACATCACCTGCATAAATTCCATTACTGGATGTTGGCTTGTGGGATTAAGCTATGTTAATGTGAAATGTTTCTAACCATTGCATTTGTAACGTAAGGCTTGTTACAGATGGTTAGTGATTTAATCCCAAATTATCAGTTGGAGGGGCGTACACCCATGGAAAGAGCAAATGATAATTTTAAAAGTTTGTGATAGTGATTGTCAAATACACGGTTTTGATCCTTTTCTCAGAAGCTGCATATTAGTGAATAGTTTAATGAACGCTGTGTGTTTTATTGTGCTTTCAAAACTCACAAGGCATCTGACAAACCACTAGAAGTAATTGACGCTTATAAGAATCTTGCCTCATATAAATGTTTATTATCTACGCAGGCATAATGGTGCGCATGAATGTTCTGGCGGATGCTTTGAAAAGCATCAATAATGCAGAGGAGCGTGGAAAACGCCAGGTTCTCATCAGACCGTGCTCCAAAGTAATTGTCCGGTTCTTAACTGTGATGATGAAGCATGGTAAGTCCACAGAATGCTTTTTGTCTGTACAATAAAACCTCGCATAAATAGTGCCTCACTCAGAGACTAACTCACTCAAAGAGCAGAGTTTTCTCGGAATGGTCACCTCGCTTAACAACTAAAACCAACCAAAAACTCGCTTAACAACTAAATCGAGTGTTTTCGTTATACAGGGTTCTACTCTAACTGATAAAACCATTTGCAGATCATTGGGGCCAGGCTTCATAGAGAATATGAATAGCAACCAGGGATTTTCCATTTTTGTCATTTGAAAAGCTACAAATGTTACTTTTCTGTTAGGCTGCCTAACCCTGGAGTGTATAAATTGATGCCATGAGGCCTCTTGTGTTTGACGAAGTAGACTTGGTCAATGAAAGCTCATGGACTACTTTAAAACGTGCCTGCACATGTGCAAACAGATACAGCAGCTGTAAATGCAGCTGTCAAACACAGAAGCGAACAAAGCATAAAGCGAACAAAACAACATATTTTAAGGTGCCATGAGATTTTTCGTCTTTGTGTTGTTTTGTTTACTCGCTGATAATGTTTGCACAGACTAACACGGCTACCACTTCAAATTATATATAACTGATGTCTTTGAATTTTTGCACTTAAGATGTAATATCAGCTGTCAAACAGTAGTTCAGGGAAAAAGTGAGTCTTTGCTTTTAAATAAAATAAATACAATAGGCTGTGATGATACAGTAGGCTCGGTTTGGTGACAACAAAGCAATGGTTTGATATATACTGCTTTTCTCCTATCTATAGGTTACATAGGTGAATTTGAGATCATTGATGATCACAGAGCTGGAAAGATTGTTGTCAATCTCACAGGCAGACTTAACAAGGTAAGATGCGACTTCTGTCTGAGACTGGACTCTGTCAAAATTTAATTGTGATAGCTAACATCAGGGATACTTAAATCAAAATATTGGAACATTTACCTTTGTGCGCTTACTGTAGGTTAGATAAAAGAACTGTGCTTTGAATATGAGCAGAATTCCAGTTAGATGATATACAATGTAGCACATTTTCCTCTGTGTGATTGTGACATTCAACTGTGTGGGTCTTGAGATTACATTGGGGGGGCATTTTAGTCACCAAAATGTCTTCCTTGCTAAAGACTGAGAAAGCAGAGGTGTTCTCTAATGCATATGCACATATAAGGTAGTAATGCCTAAGAAAATAGAATAGCCATTCAGCAAATATCCTAGCCATTCTTGCAAAGAACATTGTTCTGTGCCATGCATATCTTTGACACAATCATTTCAAAAGTTAAGACATTTGTATGGTAGGTGCTGTATCTTGTTAATTTATAATAGCATTGTATCTTGTGTTACCTACTGAAGCTTTTTAGTCTTTAGAGGTACCATATGAGTCTTGCTTGATTTCATTTTGCACAAACTTTTATAGGGTGGAAACCATGCCAAACGAAATTTAAAGTAGGAAAGTAAATTCTGAATACTTTGGGCTTTTCAGTTATTTTAGAGGCGAGCTTAGCTTGTACAGTGTTGCTAGCTTGTAACCAGCAGCTTTGTGCTTCTAGCAGCCTTTATTTGGGAGTTAATTGTGAGACTTTGTCGTGCCAATCAAGAATTTGTACTTTTTAATCACCTGCACTACTGTAAAAGTTAATGGTATGCTGGCAGGCTTGGTGTTACAGAAGCTTTTGTGTAGCAACACCCAACTAAGTTGTCCTCACTATACTCCTTTCCACAGAGCATAAAGATACATGGTGTCCTATTGCCTGTGGTAGGACAAAGGTTGAAAGTTGGGCTCCACATGCTCACAACAGAGCATCTGCCAAACATTCTCCCAGTTTTGCAGCTGAGAAGTTAACCTGAATTGTTGCATGGTTAGGAGGGTAGTTGCCTTTCAAGGTATCCGGAAGGCTGCCTGCCTGTAAGGTACGGGACTTCTGTGGTTAATGCAAGAATGCTGCCCAGTACCAGAGGAGCCATGCTGGTGCAGAGGTTAAACTGCTGTACTGCAACCAAAAGGTTGTGAGTTCAATCCTGACCAGTGATCAAGGTTGACTCAGCCTCCCAAGGTTGGTCAAATTCTTGGGTACAGGGTTTTTGTAAAAAGTTCTCATTTCATTTAACTGTAAAAGCACTTCAGGGAGAACACTGGGGTTGCTAGAGGTTGCTAAACCAAGAATATATAATAACAATTCAGTTCTGACAGTTGGTTATCATTCCTTGGGGTTTTTAGATACACTAGTACCTCGGATGACATGTTAAGACTTGTTTCCACAAGTCTTAACGTTATCTAGTTTTTAACGTTGTGCAATGCATTGGTTGCACAACGTTTAGAAAAAGCCCTGTTCCCTTTCTTATGAGGAAAGGAAAAGGGGGGCGATCTGCCTGCCTCTTTGGAAAGAGCAGCGGGGATTCCATGTGTCCCCTTTCCAAAAAGGCAGGCGGATCAAGCCAAGCCCCGGCTGGATTGGGGGAGAGAACGGGTGTGCGTGCTAGTTCTCACCCACCCACCCAAGCGGCGATTGCAGTGGAGATCTCTGCCCCAAAGCCTGCAGGGCTAGTCTTCAGCCCTGCAGGCTTTGGGGCAGATATCAACATTGGGGAATTTGAGGCAAACATTTGCATTGCATAACATGTTGTGCGATGCAAATGTTTGCCTCAAATTCCCCAACGTTATCCAATTTTAGCGTTATCTGAGGTCAACATTATCCGAGGTACCACTGTACAAGGTGCTCAGAAATGGTTTGTCACGCCTTCTGTTGGCAACCTGGGACATCGTCGCCACCACCACCTGGTAGCATGATTCTTCTCCCAGAAGTGACATTGGGGAAATTGAACTCCACAGCCATGTGCTCCGTCTCACTTTCTAAGGGCATAGTAGCTGTCCCTATACTTTCTCACTAGCCTGGTGGTTGGGGTGTGGTCCTGGGGCCGTGCTTTTATTTGGGGCTGCAGTTCCATCAGGTGTATTTTCCCTTCTACCTCCTGGTAGAATTACGCCTCCAAACCCGGTTGCTACCATTTAGGAAAGAATTGAAGACATGGTTGGCAAAATGGGTCTGCGGGCCGGGATTGTCAACAAGCTCGTCTTTCTGTATCGTCTGAGGTTCCTCCCTCCTGAAATTAACTTTTTAGTTTAAGTTCTTGTAGATTTTATATTTGTTTTTAGATAGTAAATGGCACAGAGGAGGGTAAAAATGCTATGTTTTTAAGGGTTTTTAAAATTGTTTCGTATTGATTTTAACTTGTGTACACTGCCCAGAGTCCATTGGATGTGGTGGTATATAAATCTAATTAATTAAATTATTGAAAAGTGCCCCTTCCAACCTGTTGAAGTTGCCCGTTGTGTGTGTGTCTAGACCCAGGGTCGGCAAATTTGGCTCTCCAGGTGTTCTTAGACTTCAATTCCCAGAAGCTCTGATCAACCAGAGTGCTGACTTGGGCTTCTGGTCATTGAAGTCCAAGAACACCTGGAGAGCCAAGTTTGCTGAACTCTGGTCTAGACCCTTGACTTGGTGATGTATCTGATACAATTGTCATTGACGTTCCTGCATATTATTGGATATTGCCGTTCACTAGTCCTTGTCAATATTGGCATGCTAGGGTCACACAGCTTCTAATTTGTCATTGTGCGCATGGCTGTTGGGTGTGCGCTTGACTTGATACTGTTAAGATGATCCATCAGTCACGTTAATATGGTCTACAATCAGTACAGTAAAACAAGAAGTAAATTTAAAAAAAAAATTCAAGCGCTTGGAACAGGGGTTCCCAACTTTTTTACACCACGGGTGCTGACCACACCCCCTGGACAGCTGAGCGGGCCAGACCACGCCCCTGGAAGCAGAAGTAAATCTGCTCGCTTCTGCGTTTATGACAGCTGCAGGTGCATTTACAGCTGATGTATCTGTTTGCACATGTGCCGTCACGTTTTACAGCTGTTGTAACTGCCTGCTTCCATGTCTGGGTGTGTTGGCGGCAGGCCACATGAAATGATGCCGTGGGCTGGGTCTGGCCCACTGGCTATAGGTTGGAAACCCCTAGTTTAGAAAGTAGTTAAAATATATTACAGTAAAACCTCACATAAAGAGCGGCTCGCTTAGAGACTAACTCGCTTAAAGAGCAGAATTTTCTCTTGAATGGTCACCTCGCTTAACAACTAAAGCCAACCAAAAAACTTGCTTAACAACTAAATCGGGGTTCAAATCCCACCCGCCAGAAGTCACAATTGGTCACTTACAATGATGTTTCACTTAAAAAGCAATCCCGTGGAACGCATTATGCTCTTTAAGCAAGGTACCACTGTATTCAAATAACATCCAAGTAATATTTTTTAAATTTAAGTGCTTAAAATTTTGTTAAAATATAGTACAGTGGTACCTCATACAACAATTTTAATCCATTCCATGGGGCTCGTTGTACGAAAAAATTGCTTTATGATACATGCAACTTATAGCAATTTTCCCTATGGGATGCATCGTACAACAATTATTATTATTATTGCTAAGTTGTTTTTCCCATTGAAAAATTGTTGTACGATTTTTTCCATAGGGAAAATTGTTATTTGAGATGCCATTTCCCCCCAAAACCTAATTATGCGATTTCATTGCTATACGGGGTGAATGTTGTATGAGGTTCCACTGTATTTTGAAAATATCTATTTAGAGTTAAAAGAAGTAGAATAAAATAAGTTTTTAAAATTAGTGCTAGGGTAACTTCTACTGCAATACAGCTTTTGCTGTTTGTATGTGTTAACATGATCAACATGTTGTATAATTGGGCTGGTAAACACAGTGCTTTAAACTTTCCAGACAGAACTTGAATTGGTTGGATTTACTGATTACGATTTCTCCCAATTATTTCATGTAAACCTCTATGGCATAAGCGCAAGAGGCACTGACTTGGCTAGACTCGCTGAGCAGCACTAAGATGGCTGCCTCCTGCAGTCTTGTGAACGATTGAATAAACTATACTAGCAGTTACACAGGGACAGGAGTTTGTTTATCTATCTATATGAACCATTGGCTTGGGACATAGAACTGCTGACTTAGTTTTACTTTTTAAAAAATGGACATCATTCAGTTCATTGTGAAGGAAGGTCTGTAAAACAGAGTACCTGCTTAAATAGCTTCTTTAAACAGTAGCATTGGCAGAAACATTAATGCCTCCATTTGTTTTGCTCAACAGTGTGGTGTGATCAGTCCCAGATTTGATGTGCAGCTGAAGGATTTGGAAAAGTGGCAGAACAACTTGCTGCCCTCACGTCAGTTCGGGTGAGTGTCCTCTGTACACAACTGGGTTGTGGGAAAACAAAAGTGGTTTCTAAAAACCTACATAGGGGTAAGTTACAGAAGTGTTTCATACTTAAGCCCAGATCCTCCTATGCCAGTGATGGCAAACCTTTTAGAGACCGAGTGCCCAAACTGCAACTCAAAACCCACTTAATTATTCCAGTGTGCCAACAGGGCAAGGAGGGGGGGAGGAAGCACTCCCATTGGGCTGCTGAGCAGAGGGGCATGGTGAACTCTGTGCTGGGGGGAGGGAGGAAGTGCTCCCATTGGGCTGCTGAGCAGAGCTGCATGGTGAACTCTTGTGCTGGGGGGAGGGAGGAAGTCCTCCCATTGGGCTGCTGAGCAGAGGGGCAGGGCAAACAACGTGCTGGGGCAATAGCACACGGAGAGGTCTCTGAGTGCCCCCTCTGGCACATGTGCCGTAGGTTCGCCACCACTGTCCTATACTGTGTAGCGCAGTGTTTCCTAAATGCTGGTGTTTGGACTTCAATTCCCAGAAGCTTAAGTCAATTCCCCAAAGCACTGATCAGTCAATATACTGGCTTAAGCTTCTGGGAACTGAAGTCCAAACACCAGCATTTGGGAAACACTGGTGTGACATATCAGGCAGTGAAGCATTGCATGCATGACCATTAATTTAGGTTAAGATTTGATGCTGCTTTCCCTTCCTATTTTAATTCTGACCGAGTTTGGAACAGATACTTATTTGAACCGTTAACTATCATAACCTCCAACTAAGGCACTGGAGGTTATCTTCTGCCATATCTGAATCTTGGTGATCATCATGGTGATCAGACAGGAAGACTGCCCTGAGAATATAACGCAGTGGCATTTCATCTGCCTTCCGCATCGCAGCATGACCCCTATGCCACCGATCCAGTTCTGCGAGCCACTTTCTGGTTTTCAGCCCTTTTGGCATGCAAAGTCCTCCTCAGTCCCAGGCCAGGATTGATGAAGCTTCTGCCCTCCATCAAAATGGATTCACGTGGGATTTAATCCACTTGGGGACTGTCAACCATCGCTGTGGACTTTGGCACGTTAGTCCTTAGGGTTGTCAAGTTAACTATCTGCCGTCTGACACTCCACTTTAAGTCACTGGCAGTATGGTCTACTCTATTACCATAGCAAGATAATCTGGCCAAAGTGAAAGTTATAATCCTGAAAATTAACTTTGACGCATTTGCCATTGGTAGAATTAGTCTTGAGGTGATCTTTGTCGATGCTTTCCCACACTGACCACATAGTTGGCTGTACTAAATTTAAATTCGTACCTGGGTTGTACTTTTTCTTCGATTTGCTGCCTGTTGAATTAGCCAAAAGAAAAGGTGAAGCAAACCCTCATGAGCTATTTTCTTTTTGATAGGTACATTGTGCTGACCACTTCAGCTGGAATCATGGACCATGAAGAAGCGAGGCGGAAACATACAGGAGGAAAGATCCTGGGATTCTTTTTCTAAACTTGTAAAAAAACCGCAGGCATACTAATAAATTGTTCAAATGGACTATTTGGAGCTGGTGTCTTAAAGGTTAATCATTGTTCTATGGATGACTTTCAGAATAATTGGAATCTTAAGATAGTTTCTTACAGGTGCAAGACTACTACCCGTGTAACAGTGTGTTTTACTGTCAGCTTTGACGTGAGTACTCCTTTCCCGAAGATAGCCCAAGTTTTCTTCCCTGCTTGCATAACTCATACTTATGTATAAAAGCAGTTGTGGAAAAATGATATGCAAGGCAACTTCACAGGCCTCCTAGGTGAAGGTAAAGGTTTCCCTTGCTCTAAAACCAGTCGTATCCAACTCTAGGGGTCAGTGCTCATCTCTGTTTCTAAGCTGGAGTCAGCGCTGTCTGCTTCTGCAGACGTTTCCATGGTTATGTGGCAGGCATGACTAGACACCGGAGCGCACGGAACGCTGTTACCTTCCCACCGAAGTGGTCCCTATTTATCTACTTGCAATTTCTTGCTTTCAAACTGCTAGGTTGACAGGAGCTGGGACGGAGACGGGAGCTCATTCCGTCCTGCAGTACTCGGGAATCGAACTGCTGTCCTTCAGCCTCCCAGTCAGCGTCTTAGTGACTTGAGCCACTGCGCTTAATTCCAACGGGTTCTGTGCAGTTGTTCTTTATGGTAAGAGTGACGTGTTTCAGGACCGGGACTGCCAAGGTCTCAGGTACAGATGCCCATAAACAATTGCTTATGTGAGGTATTGATCCAGTCTTGAAACATTGCTTCAAAGAGGAGGCAAGGGTCTCCATAGACTTTGCTCAACAGACAAAATAGCATGTGGCTTGGGTAACTTAACTGCACAGGGTCACTTATTGCATGGATGGCAGCCTCAGACTTTTCTAACTAAGGCTAGAGAATTGTGCTTGAAAGCCTGGATAGCAGTTGCCAGTGACCTGTGCCTGTTGTCAGTATGGCAATATGTAGAAGGACGTGTCTGGAGTTTCTATCACTTCCAGAAGTTCTGTGGCTGATGGTAAGAGATTATGGGAATTTTAGTCCAGAGTACTAGTCCAGAACATTTGGAGGGGTAATTCACACATCCCGTTAGTTTTTTTGTTAAGCTTCATCTAACAAATCTGTCTAGCAAAGGAAGGACAGGCAGACATAAAGTAACACCAGACCTTCCAGCCAACTAGAGGTGGTTATGTAGTGGGGTACATTAGTAACTCTGGGGCTGATGTGAACTTCTCTATTCTGCCACACTGGGATAGCAGGATCTAGTTTTGGTGCCCCTGAATATGTTCTACAAATCAAGACGAAGCAAATTACCTTTGCAGAGCAGATGTGCTCAGTTGTGGGTCATGGTTATTAAAGGTAAAAGTCTCCCTTGAATGCCAGTCATATCCGGCTCTAGGGCACGGTGCTCATCTCAGTTTACAGCCAAAGAGCCAGCGCTGTGTGCGTTTGCAAATGTTTCCGTGGACATGTGGCAGGAATGACTAGACACGGAATGCTGTTACCTTCCCACCATGGTGGCCCCTATTTATCTACTTGCAATTTCTTGCTTTTGGACTGCTAGGTTGGCAGGAACTGGAACAGACAGACACTCACTCCGTCATGCAACACTTTTATCTCGAACTGCTGACCTTCCAGCTAAGTTGTGTGTCTTAACCACTAAGCCATTGCAGTCCCATACTTCTGATAATGTAGCCTAAAACAGCATTGGCGCATGTAATCTTACTACAACTTTCCAAAGGCTGTCGGAGTCTAGCTTCTTTTTGTGTTGTAAAGCATTTACTGTCCATATTTTCCTTCGCTCTTTCACACAAAAATGGGAAACATTATCAATGGTCTTGATTTTCTCTTCAAACATCAGTTTCTGTGCTGTATCTCTAGGAGGCGAGGCTTTGAACTGTTCCCCTTGTGCGTCGACTTTAATTTTTCCTTTGAGTACAGAATATTTTCTTTCATTCCTTTTTCCTAGGAACATGAATTGAGCTTCCTCTGTTATTAAAAGTAGCCGAGTAGTGTAATACTTTATATATTTTCTACAGCTCATGACAGCTATGAATGGCTTCATTTTTACATTTCTGTCACATTGCTCAGTTGGGGGCAGCCAGAAACGTCCACCCGCTATAGCAACATTACAAAGGCTTCACAAAAAGGCCATGATTACACTAGTAATCATCAAACGCAGAAGCAAAAATAATGAATTCATAACTTTAAATGAGTTAGGGGGGGAAAACCAAGGTGAATTTTACTTTAAAAATTGCAGAGCTTGTAGAAGTTGCCTCGAGTTTCAAAACCCACCATTCGTTAACCAAGGTAACTTGACCACTGGTTGAGACAAGTTGTAGTCCCAGATAAAATATTTAAACTCCAGTATTGTCCAGTATTAACCAAAAGCCATAGGTGAGGAAGACCTAAAGAAGCTCCTGATTAGGTTGAAAGAAGAGAGTGCAAAAGCTGGCTTCAGATTCAGCAGCAAGAAAACCCAAGATAATGGCAACAGGCCCTGTCAGTCCCTGGAAAATAGATGGGGAAGAAGTAGAAGCAGTGACAGATTTTACTTTCTTGGGATCAAAGCTCACTGCAGATGGAGATTGCAGCCATGAAATAAAAAGGCGACTGATTCTTGGAAGACAAGCTATGAGAAACCTGGGGAATATAGTTAAAAATAGAGACATCACCTTGCAAACAAAAATTCGCCTAGTCAAAGCAATGGTATTCCTGGTGGTAATGTATGGTTGTGAGAGCTGGACCATAAGGAAAACAGCACAGAGGAATAGATGCCTTTGAAATGTAGTGTTGGAGGAGAGTTTTGAGAGTCCCCTGGACAGCGAGGAGAACAAATAGGTCAATCTTAGAAGAAATCAACCCTAACTGCTCCTTAGAAGGTCAAATAATAAAGATGAAGCTGAAGTACTTTGGACATCAAATGAGAAGAGAGGATTCACTTGAGAAAGCCTTGATGCTTGGAAGGGTCGAGGGCAAAAGAGGAAGGGGACGACCCAAGATGAGATGGCTAGATGGTATTGTAGATGCAATGGACACAGAGCTGAGTGAGTTGAGGATGGTGGAGGACAGTGGTCCATGGGGTCGCAAAGGTTCGGAATCGACTGCGACTGAACAACAAAAAATTATGCACTGCTTGTTTGCTGCTTCAAAGCACTTTACATTAGGTGCCTAAATTTTATTTTGGGCCCCTTGACATTGCAGATCTCAAATCAAAGAGCTCGCATTATTTAACAGTAGCTGTAACAGAATGGTCTGGGCCATCTGTGAAAAATATTTGGGGGATAATACATAAAGCACAAAGTATCTGTAAGTAGGAAGCAATTACAAACATTACACGGTTTTTTAACCAGAAACTCATTAAAATTGACTAATAAAAAATAATGTAATCAAATAAAATCAGTACAAATAAAGTTTTACTTACTTGCTTACATTTTATAGTTGGGTTATTCCATGTTTTAGAATCAGATTATTGATGCCTTGGTTTAATTGGAAACCTTGTTCTTGGATGTTCTTGCCTGTTGGATGCGACCACTTGTTTTAGTCTTATCTGTTTGGACGCAACAGGTGGGAACAAATGAGGGAAGGCAATGATACGCAAATATAGTTGGCGCGAGAAATGTCTTGAGCACCCTTGCCTTGCAAATGAGCACACTTTGGAAATCAACATTAAGTTGGGCGCAGGCAGTTTGTGTCTGTGAACGGGCTTGGATGAAACCAAGGGTTGGCAAAAGCAACCCACCTTTTAAAAGAGGGGTTAAAGCATCAGCTTATATTTGGGGAAATGACATCTATGTGATGTGCAAGTTCCCAGGCGTCTGTATCTAGAATCTATTTGCTGTAATTTTTTCTGGCAGCCAAATTTGGGCTCTTTTAAAGATAGAAAATGGTACATATAACAACATTTTGAACACAAGTATGCACCGGAATAATCCTAGAGTCAGAACAGGGAGAGAAACTGGTGCCTTCCAGATGCTTCGGCCACAGGATTTATAAACACCGTCTTAATTTGCCTGAGTCTGATGAGTTGGAGAACCATTAACAAAGCAATAGGACTGCTGTGAGAACTGGTCATCTGATCCTAAACGGCAGCTACTCAATGTTAATCCTTTACCAATTAGAAGAATAGATGTTCCCAGGGAAAAGATGGATATGATTCTTCTTCGTCAGGTGCCGTATCTCTTCCAGATATTGACTATCATCATGGCGATAGTCTTCCTGTTCTTCCAAGGACATGCCACACCACTCTCAAGCTCTTCAGCCATGAAATGTCAACGTCCAGGGCCTGTCTCCCCAATTATCTTTCCTTGCAGAGCGAGTTAAGAGTATTCTATACTTTATTTTGTTCCTCATGATATGGCCAAGGTATTAGAGTTTTCTTGGCTTAATGGTCTTAAAGAGTTCTTGTTCTTTATCCTTTCAGCACAATACTTCTATGTTAGTCACATAGTCAATCCATGATATCTGTAGCAGCCCCATTAATATTGCACTGTTACGTCCCCTGAACTCTTGCTAGGGTAGTTGTTCTCTTTGCTTTTTCTCTGTGGGTAAAAACCTAACTTCTGGAGCATGATTTTTCTAGCCAGCCTAAAACTTCACAAGATGAAGAACATTTAAGAAAGGTATATTTTGTCGGTATGGGGGGAAAGCATCATTCAGATGCATTCAAACATTGGAAGAGATCTTCTCTTCAGTAGAGGGAGCTCTTGGCTTTCAGAATTGGTAGAGTCTCCAGTCTTTTGCTACTGGAGATGACCTCAAAGACTTTCAGCTGTCTCCTTGGATCTGGATTGTAAAATAAACAACAAAATCTTGGCAAAATAACAAAAACAGCAATGTTGTAATGCTATTGTCAAGATCTGAGTGGTTTTCATTCAAGCAGAATTATGCTATGGATAGAAAAATATCACGGTTCCCATGGTCTGGTTGGAGTTAGCCTCCCCCTAGCCACCCTTAGCGATGCCACTGTCTCCAATGTTGGTGCGTTGAGGTGGATTGGGGTTGAGTTATGACCTTCAATCACTCATTTCCCCCAAACCAGCTGGTGGCAGCTTCAAACATTTGCACAGTACTGTATGTCTGAAGTACAATAGCTTCAGTTCAAGTCATTCTCCTTTTAGTGAAAGAAACAAGCAGTCACAACGGCACCAGGTTACCCTGCTATGGTAACAGAGTAGACCATTCTGCCAGCAACTCAACGCCAAGTGTCGGGCGGTAATGAACTAATCTGACAGCTCTGAGGACTAACAGCTTTGAATGGCAAGGTCCACAGAGTAGAGTAATGGCCCCCCCAGTGGATTAAATCCCACTTGAATCCATCTTGATGGAGGGCAGCAGCTTCATCCATCCTGGCATGGGACCGAGGAGGACTTTTGTGTCCCAAAAGGGCTCTGGACCAGAAAGTGACTCATGAAACTGGATCAGTGGTACGTGTGTCATCCTGTGATGCGGAAGGCAGATGAAAGGCCACTGGATTATATTCTCAGGACAGTCTTCATGGCTGATCGGCATGAAGAATGCCAAAATTCAGATTCAGATACAGCAGAAGAAGATGAAGAACATCCTTAGAACGTTTTGCATATTGTTCAAAAGTTTAGTAATATTTAAAAATAATTGGTATCCAACAGATTACAAAGGTTACAAGATTTTTCAGATTGTTGTCTTGAAGGGGGAACCGCTGAAAATCTCCTGGCTGGAACGGGCATAAATGTTCCACAGAAGCAGACGTGATTCAGCTCACTCAATACATACCACTGGGATACACAGAAAGAGCCTTCTCAAAGATTGTGGTACAGTATTTTTGAACCACAATCGGACATACCTTGGTGAGGGCAACCTTGTGTTGCCGCCTAATCTTTCTCACACTGAGTCAGGTGGAAGGAAACTGCAGAACGAAGTCACCAAATGGTGGCTTCATTTTGGCAGTTTCACGTCTGGCCTAGACACCAAAGAAGAAGTACATAACACTTGTGTTGCCTTTTCCAGAGGGAGAAAACTCAGTTACTAGTGATGGGATGTAACAGGTTTTCACAAGTTCTCTGGAACCGGTAGTAACTTTTCCCAGCGTCCCAGAGAACCGGTTGCAGCTTTTGGGGGGAACCACCTTTGGGGCTTACCTTTTCACTGGTTTCCCCACCGCGCATGCGTGCCAAGCACTTGGTGTGCATGCATGCCTACAGTGCTTGGCGCGTATGCACGGCCTCCTTGCTGTCCTCCCAAGCAGGGAGGAGGAAGAGACGCTGCTAGCCTGAAGCTCCCTATAGCCTGCTCCCCTAGATATCCTAGAGAGTTGGTTAGGCAAAGACTTAGTACCTAACTTCTTTAACTGTTGAAAAGTTGAAAAGTGCCAAAATGAAGCCATCTTGTGAGTTTATTCTGTAGTTCCTTCCATCTGACCTAGTGTGAGAAAGATTAGCCAGAATAAGCTTTAAGCTCTGGTTGATTTGTATTGTGGGTGTTTGGGTGGGTGAGTGTATTTTAATGTATTTTTATTTATTTATTTAATTTATTTACAGGTTTGTGTTGTGGGTGGGTGAGTGGGTTGAGGTGGGTGTTTGTGTGTGTGTGCTTATTTTTATTTTATTTATTATTATTATTTTAATTTATTTCTTTGGCCCCGCCCACAACATTTATTTTATTTATTTATTTATTTATTACACTTGATACCCCGCCCCAATCGGGAGAACCCGACTCTGAGCGGCTTACAAAACACTAAAAATGAAAGTAAAAGCATAAGAAACAGTTTACTCCAATAAAACATCAGTTAAAAGGTCATCAAAATATTACCACAAAAATTAAAAACAGTACATGATGTCATGACATTGGCTCCACCCATGATGTCATGATGTTAGCCCCGCCCACACTGATGACGTCATGGTGGGGTAGTAAAAATTTTGACACCCCACCACTGCTTAAATAACTGCCTCAGGATCTTGCCACTGTCTACAGATCTCATCGTCCACCTAAAGAGTCGAGGACCGCAACGAAGGGGGCTGAAGGCTTGGTTCAGACTCAAGCAAGAGGGTTGTGCGCATGATGCTGAATCCAGCTGGCCTCCTGCCAAGATGTCCTTCTGCAGTATCTAAAGGACAAATGCTTTCAAGTGGTATCATCCTGTGTAGAGCTTAGAAAAGGTAGATTATTAGACTGGAGCATTGAGAGCCAAGGCAGTGCCTCGTTGGACTAGGAACCAAAGGGCATGGGTTCAAATCCCTGCTCACCCATGAAGCTCACTGCACGTAGAGAGAGGCATTCGGGGGGGGGGGGGCAACACCCTGTAAATTGGGTTGCAAATATTATAATTTTTTTTTATTCTGAACTCCATGTAATTCTACAAGGCAAATATGATTCTTTATGACCTTGGGATCTTGAATTTTTTTCCCCACTGTGGAGATTACATATATCTGCTTAAATGTCGCTTAATGGCACCGGGTCTAACATTTATTCATTTCACGACTCCTCTCTCTCTCTGTTTTTAACTGAGGGCAAAATCAATTGTCCTTCAGCATTCAGTTGATGCACTTTATCTTAATCAGGGCTAAAATATTCATCCAAAGCAGCATTGCACAGTGTATTATGCAAAGCAGATTCACATTATGATTCACCAGCATTGTTCCTGAACTATAAACCACCAGTTCTTTTGATATCTGCATGAAGCAGGTGCGAAGAAAGAAGGGAAGTGCTCGGGGAAAGCAGTTGTTAGTAAACATGCAACCTGATCGTGTTTATATCGCAACTTCTATTCTTGTCACATTGTAGCATGAAATACATATATTTATTTATTTATTTATTTTGAATAAATTCATTGTGTTACTCATTTCTTCTTGGCAGCCAGATTGCTGTTTTCATTGCTCTCATCAGGCAAGTAATTCGCATTATTAATGTGTGCTTTGTCTTTTACTGTCATCATCGTTAGCTGCTACTCGTATCTGAGTATACATTTTCCCTGGAAGTCATTTTCACAGTTGATGGATGTGTCTCAGTTGATGGATGAGTCTCTGGTGACTCAATCAACCGATCCTGGCATGAAACATGCTACCACACACATTGCACTGAATAGATGGTGGAGGGCATAATAGAGTTAGATCAAGCTTCTGTGGTTTGCCACTTAGCCTCTTCATGTCTGTGGTGTTCTCCTTCAAAGTGATCAGTAGCAGCAGAGATGGTTTGGGCAAACTGGTTGATCTATGGCTGCTGCCTCCCAGGTTTGTGGGTTTATGCCTGACACCATCTGTGAGCTAAGTTCCCCATAAAGAATTTGATGAGGAAGCCTGGAATTGTCCATGTGGTGGACATGCCCTATCCATCTAAGACGATGGCCTAGGATGGAAGCTTCAATGCTATTTACATGTGCCTTCTCGAGAACTGCGATGTTGGTGACATTGTCATCCCACTTGATGTTCAAGATGGACCTTAGCTTCTGTTTGTGGAAGTGCTCAAGCTTTTTGATGTCTTGGTGATAGGAAGTCCATGTTTTACAGCCATAAAATAATGTTGTGGTATCAACAGCTTGGTATACTATCAGTTCTGTATGAACTGTTAAATCTTTGTTCATGAAGACCATTCTTTTATCAACAGATACTTAACATCCTTAAGATACAACAGTTACTTAAGATACTAAAGAGACCGCGTCACCCCGAGAATATCTGTCCGTCCCACCAGAGCGGACCGGAGATGCTCTCTGGTCGTGCCATCATCCAGAGAGGCTCACGTCTCTAGCACTAGAAGGAGAGCCTTTTCTGTGTCTGCTCCGGTCCTATGGAACCTTCTGCCAAGTGAGCTGCATCTCCAGACAGAGCTGCTGCCTTTCAGAAAGGGGGTTAAGACCTGACTGGTGGGGCATGTGTGGGGTGTGGGCCAGACGGTCACCTCAGCCGGCTGGCTCTTTTGACCCCCACTTCTCTCCTTGTTAATTTTTAATAAGCCACCCAGAGTCGGGTCTACTCGATTGGGGCGGGATAGTAAATATGAGTAAATAAATAAATAATAAATAAATATAACTACTGTGTTTTAATTGTGTTTTTAGTGTGTTATAAGCTGCCCTGAGTCTTTTGATGAGGGCGGGATATAAATGTAATTGATAAATAAATAAATAAAAGTGAGAAAAAATACACAGAAAATCCTCCTCCTTCCCCCTAGTGGCCACTTCTGATACCACACCTTGCAAATGTATTTACAAAAATACATTAGCTACCTGGACTGTAGTTTGGAAACCATATCTCAAGGCAGACTGCATTTTTGCTGACTTGCTTCTAAGAAACACATCTGGCGCAAATATCAGCCCTGAATTTTGGGACTCTCATTTGTAATTTTTCTGGACTAACCACAAGAAATTAGTGCTTGGCTTGAAGCAGCGGACCTGACTCACAAATAATGGCGGGTTGTTTGATTTTTGGTGGTCTAATAAAGATATCACCTGCTGCTGGAATTATAAGCATAGTTTAATAATAATAATAATAATAATAATAATAATAATAATAATAATAATAATAATAATAATAATAATAATAATAATAATAATAATAATCTGCTGCCCTCCATCAAGATGGATTCATGTGGGATTTAATCCATTTGGGGACCATCACCTTTCCCTGTGGACTTGAGCATCCAAGGTGACTGGTCCTCAGGGTGGGCAGGTTAGTTAACCGCCACCTGATACTTTGTTTTGAGTCACTGGCAGTATGGTCTACTCTATTACCATAGCAGGATAACCTGGCCAGACTCTCTAGGGCAGTGATGGCTAACCTTGACACTCTAGCTGTTCTTGGGCTTCAATTACCAGAAACCCAAGTCATAACTCCTGCTGATCAGGGCTTCTGGGAAATGAAATTCAAGAACACCTGAAGTGCCAAGGTTCATTATCACTGCCCTAGAGCAGTGATGGCTAACCTTGGCACTCCAGATGTTCTTGAACTTCAACTCCCAGAAGCCCTGATCAGCATTGCCTCTCGTTTCTTCAAGGCGAGAAATGGCCTTGCTGCATACAACGGCGGTCTTTGAAAACGTTTTGCGGTTTCTTCATTAAATAAAAAGTTGGGGTAGTAAAAAAAAATAAATTAACAGCTTTCTTTTTTACAGAAGGATCCATCTAATGAATAATTGGAGTATTATATCCCAGTCTTCACTAGGGCATATCTATTAACAGAGGCCCATTAGGGACGGTACAGTTAGAAGAGGAGATGCAACCATTCATAACAGCCTCTTTCATCTATTGGGATGTAATACAAAAAGATCACTTGACGCAACAGTCGTGGCATTTTAATCAAAACACTGAATTTTCCTTGAAGCAATTCCTTTCTGATTCACAGGCATGCGTCCTTCTAATACAGACTCGGTTATCAATAGTGTTTTGGAGATAAAACAGTCATTGCTTTCTAACTCTCTTTTTTATTCATCCAGAGGCCCAGGCAGATACTGTATCTTGGCTTTTTGTCTTCATCTTATATACAGAGCCTTTCAGCCGGTGGCTGCCCTCATTTCTTAACAGCCATAACTCAGCTTGTTAAGTAATGACAAGAAGTTTGTAGGTCCGTGGGAAGTGAAGATCAGTAAATTCAGATGGATGGAAGCCCCATCTGGGAGAGACGCATATGTTCCTTTAATTTAGCAGCATCAACAAACAACTTCACACGTTCACTGTTGTGTAAGGATGGTCTCTCAATCATCTGCATCAAGACAACCCTGAACTAACTAATGTTCTTTTGGGGAGACTGTTGGCCTGCTAACAGGATTGTACCAAGTCATAGAAAACAATATTGCTAGGGAAGGTGGAAGGCAACAGGGAAAAGAAAACCCAACATGAAATGGATTGACTCCCTAAATGAAACCACAGACAAGGGCTGAGTAGAGTTTTTGAGGACAGCCCCCACTCTTGCATTTAGGCACTCCAACCCTCAGTCTATTCAGAGTCATCAGGACACGTGATAAATAGGCTCAAGTTACAGGAGGTCGAATTTTGATTGAATACCAGGGGAATCATCCTAACCAGTGATGGGATGTAACAGGTTCCCACCAGTTTGCCAGAACCGGTAGTAACTTTCCCCAGTGTCCCGGAGAACTGGTAGCAGCGTTTGGGGGGAACCACCTTCAGGGCTTAGCATTTCACTGGCTCCCCCACTGGGCATGCGTGCCAAGCATTTGGTGTGCATGCATGCCTACAGTGCTTGCCACGTATGCACGGCCTCCTTGCTGTCCTCCCAAGCGGGGAGGAGGAAGAGAAGCTGCTAGCCTGCAGCTCCCTATATAGCCTACTCCCCAAGGTAAGTGACTCACCTTTGGATGTGGTGTGTCTGTGTGTATTTTAATGTGTATTTAATACCTTTACCTATATTGACGTACTACCACAGTTCCTAAAAAGGCCTGGCTGCCTGGCTTGGGGTTTTTAAGCAAAGTCTTGGAGTGACCTCATCAATAAGCTACACCTGTGCTGTTCCAATTGCTGTTCCAATTGGAGAACCCTTAAGGAGGTGCAGCTGTTTTACATTGACATTAAGGCATATTATCCTAGAGAACCGATATGATGACCATATCCATCTTGCAACATGGTGCTGCCCAGGCACTTATACTAACAGGTAAGTGACGGGTTTGTGTTTGGGGTGGGTGGGTTGATTTATGTTTGGGGTGGGTGGGTAGGTGTATTTTAATGTAATTTTATTTATTTATTTATTTATTTATTTATTTATTTATTTATGGGTTTGTGTTGTGAGTGGGTGGGTTGTGTGTGTGTGTGCGCGCTTATTTTTATTTTATTTTATTATTTTCTTTGGCCCCGCCCATGACATCATGACATCATGATGTTAGCTCCGCCCACACTATGATGACATCACGGTGGGGTAGTAAAATTTTTGACACCCCACCACTGATCCTAACTGTTAGAGCAGTATGACGATGGAACCAATTACCTTGGGAGGTGGTGAGCACTCCAGCACTGGAGGCGTTCAAGAGAAATTTGAACAACCATCTGCCAGATCTAATTTGATTTGGATTTACACATTGAGCGGGGAATTGGATTCAATGGCCTCAAAGGCCCCTTCCAATGTAGTTATTCTATGATTCAATTAAGCAGTTGGGTGCAAGTTTTCATTAACAAAATGATCTCCTGCTTGGCGAGTCTTTTAGTCAGCTGGTTTTGCTTCTCAGCCAGAGCTATTTGTCATACTCTAACATCACCATCCTTAACAGCACATTTAATTTTTAATGTTGTTTCCCAGTGGGATACTCTTATCTAGCCAGACTGCTATTGAGTATCACCTCTTTTGTGTAAACACATCTTGTTGTCCTCACTAAGCATTAGCCATGGAGCTAACGAGTCCTGGTGGTGAAGTGTTTAAACTGCTGTGCTGCAACCAAAAGGTTGCAAGTTTGATCCTGACCAGGGCTCAAGATTGACTCTGACCTTCCATCCTTCTGAGGTCAATAAAATGAGCATGTAAAGCATTGGGCTGAAAATGGAGATGAGCACTGCACCCTAGAGTTGGATATGACTGGCTTTTGAGCAAGGAAGACCTTGAACCACTTGCAGGGACAAAACCAGATGGGGCAGGGCAGGGAGGTGGGCATGGCCACCCAATTCCGCTACCCCCCTGCCTGAACACCACCCAATTTTGCCACCCCCCTCCCCAGAGGCCATCCAATTTTGCCACCCCCCCTCCTGGGGTAGTGGTACGAACCTGTTGCTGCCCTCCATTGAGCCTCTCTGATCTGCTCTGGTGGGACGGACAGATGTTCTTAGGGTGAGGCGGTCTCTTAAGTATCCTGGCCCACTACCATGTAGGGCTTTGAAGGTAATGACCAGCACCTTGATTTGCACCCGGATACATATAGGCAACCAGTGCAGCTCCCAGAGCAGTGGTGAGGCATGTGCATACCGCCCACACCCCATCACAACCTGAGCAGCTGCATTCTGGACCAGTTGAAGCTTCTGAATGGTCATCAAGGATAGCCCCATGTAGAGCGCATTACAATAATCTAGTCTGGAGGTCACCAGAGTGTGTGTGATCAAGAGCAAGGAGTCCCAGTCTAGGAGCGGGCGAAACTGGCAAATAACGCAAAGTTGTGCAAAAGCCCTACTGGTCATGACTGCCACCTGTTTTAATGATATTATTGCTACTAGGAAGTTTCAATTTCAGTGCCTGTATCTCTCTTCCATTGGTGCCAACCCCTACAGGATATATTTATATGTAAATTTGCAGCTAAAATTGAGTCTGAGGAAGTGAATTTTAATCCACACGAGTTCACACTGAGGTAAATCTGTTTGCCTTTAAGGTTGCACAATAGTTTTGCTTATGTTATAAAGTGTCTTTCCATAATTTATTGCACATTTGGGGGTGAGGGGGTTCTTAGGTCTACAGCTGCTCTTCCTCCAACCACGCTTCCATTCTTGCGCACTTGCAAAAGCAATTAGCTCAAGTATTATTCTAGTTTCAGCTCAGTTGACGGCTGCATCTACCCCATTCATTCCAGTGTGTGTGGCAAGGCAGCCCTGGGTCACGGAATGAGCCATAAACATCTATTTCTAATTCAGTGAGGTTGTAATACAGTGATCTCTGTACTGCCAGTCATTCACCATATTGATGAGATTAGCTGGTAATTAAAAACCCAGCCAAGCCATGCAGAAGGGGAGGAGGATGACTCAATTAGCAGAATGTCACTGAATCTAATTTACTTTGCTTACCACAGATTTATTCCCTAATGAATTAGAAAAGAAGAGTAGGACACCTTCAGAGGGGATCTATGGGCTTAAAGGCTTAAATACATTCTAATGTCGTTCTACCTTCTGGTTTGGTTTGCAGGTAGGGTTGCCATAATTCTTTCCCACAAAACCAGGACAGAAATATACTTGACAAAAATGGGTGGGTTATCTACAAAATAGCCTTAAAAAAACATAATATAATGACAGTTATAAAACACTTTCACAATCAGTAAGTTTTAAAAATCTGGGACTTTAACATGGTTTTTTTTGAACTAGACAGGTCAATATTTCCAACCTTGAATCCGGGACAATCCCGGTTTTCTGGGACGTATGGCAACCCTATTTGCAGGAAACATGCCGATACAAGCTAGACTCGCTGGTGATGGTGATGGTTACTTATAAAAGGAAGCTCACAAAGATAGTACAGAAAGCTTCTGGTTTGGACGAGGACTATCTCCTGGACTATTGCTGGATGGACTGAAATGAGCACCACAGTAAGTGGACACTGTGGAGAGCGAGAGCGAGAGAGCTTCTTCTTCTTCTTCAGATGCTGTATCCATTCCAGATATTGCCTATCATCATGGTGATAGTCTTCCTGTTCATATCTCCTTGGAGCAGTTCTTCCAAAGACATGACACAAGTCTCTCAGGTTCTTCAGCTATGAAGTCCATCTACATCCAGGGCCTCTCTTCCTAGGGATCTTTCAACTGAAGTTCCCAGGACTCTTCAATCAACATGGTGAACTGAGTCCACAATCAACACTTCCGAACATTCAGTATCAATTGCAGCCTCATGAGTTCTCTGGCTGTTCCTCTCTCTTGAAAGATAGACTTAGCTGTCTTACACAACCTATTTAAGGGGGATATAAACCGCCATGCAGTAGCTTAGTGGTTGAGACGCTGAACTTGACGACTGGAAGGTCAGCTGTTCGAGATCTGAGTTCTGCACGACGGAGTGAGCTCCCGTCTCTGTCCCAGCTCAGTCAATCAATCTTTATTGCAGTTGATTACCAGTAACTCTTGCCAACCTAGCAGTTTGAAAGCAAGAAATTGCAAGTAGATAAATAGGGACCACCATGGTGGGAAGGTAAACAGCGTTCTTTGCACTCTGGTGTCTAGTCATGTCTGCCACATGACCATGGAAATGTGTGTGGACAGCACTGGCTCTTTGTATTCAACCTGAGGACCCATGAAACTCTATGGAGAATCGACGCCCTAAGGCGGGGTGCCGGAACTTTATGGGCTGCAGACCAGTCACATGGTTCAGGGGGCTGGTCACGACAGCCCAGGGGCCGGATCCAGCCTCCAATGCCAACTCATCTGGCCCACGAAGCCCTCATCGCTCCCAGAAGCAGAAGTAAAACATGCCCATACAGGCGCTGATAGTGCTCCCAGTAGGTACTGTTCTTGATCCATGAGATGGAGATTTCAGTTCATCTTCTGGAGCTTTCTTATCATTGTGTTTTCTTTAAAAGGATCTTGTAACTCTACCTTGTTCAGCACTGATTAAAACTTGAATGCCTCTTGTTTGCTAGATTTACTATTGAATGCAACAATGCCTCAACAAAGTCTCGTTGCAGTTTTGCTTGATTAAGACAATCTCTCCCCTCCCTAACAATCAAAAGAATTTTAAGCCACTCAATTAAGACAGGAACTAAAACAAAACCTGCAGAGCTTTTTAAAGCCCTATTGTTGTTTCAAACAAATGCTTCTGATAGAATTAATTGACTTGTGTTTTGTTCTTTTTCCTTTCTTGTTGGTTCTCTTTATCTTGCATCCAGTTTCATTTCTTTCTTTTTCTTTACTTTGTCTTTCAGGTTGAAGGAAATTGAAAAAAATGTGCAGTCTATTTAAAGAGTGTTGTTTTCTTTCATTCCAAACCTTTAATATATTTATTAGGAAAAAAATACCCTTCAGTTCACGTAAAATTCATTACAAAAATAACTGTCTTTCACATTGCTATCCCAATTCATGCTTCTCCTCCCTGTTTGTGCTGAGAAGGGGAAAATTCAGTGGTGGGTTGTTACCGGTTCGGCCCGGTTCACCAGAACCGGTAACAACCTTCAGGAGGGGTTTGCTGGGGGATGGAAAAAACCCCGGCGACCAGGTTTGGTCGCCTCTCCAGCCCCCTCCAAAAATGTATTTCCAGGCAGCCAAAATGTTTAATAAACTTGCACTGTTTTATGTTTACTGTACATGTTTGATAACATGCAGCCTTGTGCTAATTTTTCTGTTTTTCTGCCTGTCATAAGCATTTGAATATAAATTAACATGTCAAAATCAAATCTGATGTTCTTTTACATTTTATTTGGTGTGTGGCAGGTGTACGGAAGAGGGGGTAGTCTTATACAGCGAGTATATAACAAACTCTATATTTTGAGTGGAAACGTTGGGGGGTCATCTTGTACGCCCAGTTGTCTTGTACGCCGGCATGTACGGTACTTGCAATTTCTTACTTTCAAACTGCTAGGTTGGCAGGAGCTGGGACAGAGATGGGTCTCAAACTGCTGACCTTTCAGTTGTCAAGTCCAGCATCTTAACAATTTGAGCCACCACAGTCCCTGAAGGGCCAGACTACTCCATGATTATCAGAAAATCATGTGTTCACAGGAAAATGGCATGACTCAACCTGTTCACAAAGCATTCTGACATCTGATACACCCTTCATCTGGTTTCTCCATCCTTAATTGGGGAGCTTCTTTGGGTAGAATAGTACAATAGATACTCAAGGATGTTGTTTTTGGCCAGCTTTCAATCTTTCTTTATTTCTGATACAAAGAAAGATAGGGTTTTAATAACCACCGTTATTGGGAGTTTGAGGTATATGGCTCAGAAAAGGTAGTACAAACAGAAGATTTGTGTTTTTATATCCAAGGCACAGACTACTTAACTCATCCATTTGAGGAAATTATAAAAGCAGTATTATTAGTATTAATGATCTATTTTGTCTATCTGAACCCATAATGGCCTCTTTTCAGCTCCCTGCTGTGTGGTGACCACGAGATCTTATTTGGCTATGTCATTGTGCAATTTTTGTCTTCCATCTCTCCCCCTCCCCCAATGGATCTTTTTGCTAAAATAAATTGAAAGAGGGCAGAAATTATAAGGCACTATTTGCCCTGGATAGATGTGCAATTACTAACTCTGAATTAAACACATCTCTTCATGAATAATGAAGCAGAAGAGGGCCAGAGGAAAAGTGAGATACAATCTTCAATCCATGTATTTTTAATTGCTTTATTATCTAAAATTTGCTATGAATAGCACTCTGATGTTAATATGCACATATATACATAGGCAGACACATGCGGTGGGGGGGGGAGAAAATATGTGAGTTTTTAAAAATAGTTCACAGAAGGCTCTTAAACATTATTTTTGTGTGCTGTGATCGAAGAGAATATAAGTGATTTTCTGGCAGAGGTATAAAACTTGCCATTTGTATGCTAATAATGAGGAAGTCTCTTTTTTTTCCATTTGGGTGCCGTTTTAAAATTTTATTTTAATGGACTTTAATGAATTAGAAGCAGCTTCCTTTTTTCTAATCTGTGGGTGAAAAGCGAAGGAAAGCTAGACAAGAGAGTGAAAGTGACCTGGGTTTGTTTAATTTGTGAATAGTTTTCAGAAGAACTGTAGCCCTATTACCTCTTCCAAATTCTCAGGATTACTGGTTGTTCTTCCTAGACAAGCACTTGAATTTTTCTTCACCTGTTTGTCAAACATGGAAGTTTCATGAATTGATGGAGTGGGTAAACATCGGGAGTTGAGGTCAGGGGTCCCTTTAGTTCAGTGATGGCAAACCTTTTAGAGACCGAGGGCCCAAAATGCAACCCCAAAGCCACATATTTATCACAAAGTGCCAACACAGCAAAAGGGCAGGAAGAAAATGCTCCCATTGAGCTGCTGGGCAGAGAGGCGGGGCAAACTCTGTGCTGGGGAAGGGAGGAAGCGATCCTATTGGGCTGCTGGACAGAGGGGTGGTGTGAACTCTGTGCTGAGGGAGGGAGGGAGGAAGCACTTCCATTGGGCTGCTGGGCAGGGGGCGGGGCGAACTCTGTGCTGGGGAGGGAAGAAACGATCCTATTGGGCTGCTGGGAAGAGGGGTGGAGTGAACTCTGTGCTGAGGGAAGGAGGGAGGAAGCACTTCCATTGGGCTGCTGGGCAGGGGGCGGGGCAAACTGTGTGCTGGGGTGACTGCCCTGGTGCCCACAGAGAGGGGTCTGAGTACCACCTTTGGCACATGTGCCATAGATTTGCCACCACTGCTTTAGTTAATGCTAATCAGCTAGATTTTTGAAGTGACATCTTCTAGCAGGCATCTATACACCCAATATGGAATCCCTGCAGCTCCATGCAGTACATTCTTAAGAACTTTGTTAACCTCTCTTTCTTGTCAAGTATTGTTTTTAAAAAAACATCTTCCTCATGGCACATCAAATCTCACTGGAGATCCTGATACCCCCTGAGGATCAGGCCAGCCATTATCCACACTGAAGCAACCATCTTGAAGAGTAGAATACTGAGCATTGCTAACACTGGGGCCTCCACTTCAACCTCTTTCTAGCCAGTGGCAACAGTGGATAAAGTTTCAGCCCTAAGGATCATCGAGGTCTGAGCATTATGTGGATGGATTGGTCACCAAAAAATTCCCTATCAATTTGCCTTAGTATTCCACAAATAAAGGGATTTTTTACTAGGTCTCCCTTGCTTGAAATTCTGCCGTGTCTGACTCTAGCGGGCAGTGATCATCTCCATTTGCAGCCCAAGAGCCAGCACTGTCTGTGTATGCAGATGTTTCCATAGTCATGTGGCAGGTATGACTAGACACCGGAGCTCAAAGAATGCTGTTACCTTTCCTGGTGAAGTGGTGCCTATTTATCTAATTGTGATTTATTGCTTTCAAACTGCTAGGTTGGCAGGAGCTGGGACAGACAACGGGTATTCACTCTATCGCGCAGCACTCAGGTCTTGAACAGCCTGCTGGCCAACCCTCCCGGTCATCAAGCTCAACGTCTTAATGACTAAGCCAACAAAACCCTAAACTCCAGTTTTCCCCCAGACAGAATTTGGCCACAAGGCTGAAAAAGGACTCCCTATCCTTGAGTTGATATTCAGTTGGTATGGTGGATAGAGCGAGGGACCAGGACTTAGGATGCCTGGCCTGGGTTCGAATCCCTGTTCACCTATGGAAGCTCACTGGGGGTGTGAAACTGGTAAAGGTTAAGGTCACCCTTGCTTGAAAGCCAGTCGTATCCAACTCTAGGGTTCAGTGCTCATCTCTCTTTATGCCTGCAGACGTCCCTGTGGAAATGTGGCAGACATGACTAGACACCGGAGTGCACAGAACGCTGTTCACCTTCCCACTGAAGCGGTACCTATTTATCTACTTGCAATTTCTTGCTTTCAAGCTACTAGGTTGGCAGGTAACTGGTAAAATCTTAAATACCTCACTTACATTGAAAGCCCTGTCAGGGTTGCTATAAATCAATTTCAACTTGAAGGCCTACAACAATAACAGCTCTGAGAGATACTGTATATTAATTATCAAGACATCAAGAGCACTCTCAAAGCACACTAATTATAAGACCTAAATAGTTTTTAACATAACTTCTTTTTTTCAGTACAATTGCTTAAATGCTGTTGCAGACGCAGAGCGATTCATAGTGCAGTGGAACCTCATACAACATTCACCCCACATAGCAATGAGATCGCATAACAATTAAGTTTTGGGGGGAAATGGTGTCCTGCATAACAATTTCCCTATGGAAAAAACCATAAAAAATTTTCAATGGGAAACCACTTAGCAAAAAAAAATTGTATGATGCCTCCCATGGGGAAAATCGCTATATGATGCATGTCTCGTATAGCAATTGTTTCGTACAACAACGAGCCCCACGGAACGGATTAAAATCGCCGTATGAGGTACCACTGTATTGTAATTTCCCACCCCATTGAAGAAAACACACATACAGTAAAACCTCAGATAACACTAAAACCTGGTTCCACAAGTCTTGGTGTTATACGATTTTTAGTGTTATCTGATGCATGTTAAAATCCTATGGGATCCATAGAGATACATTGTAACTACACAGGCTTTCGCGGTTGTTATCTGAAGCATCCCATAGGATCTTAATCTTATCCGATGCAATTATTCCCCCCAGATTCCTTAATGTTATGCGATTTTCGTGTTATTCGATACTAATGTTATATGAGGTATGACTGTACTGTATAAAGAATTATTCTGACATGTATCAGCCTTGTTTCCAGATTTTTATTGTAACCATGTCTCCTGCAAATAGCATAGACAGCCAGAGCAGAGTAAATGTAACAAACTGTAAACAAGACCGAGTGCCAATTTCCTCCTCTTTTTCTTTTGACTCTGATATGGTGGCCTAAGTGAATGGAGAAACACTACTTTCTTGATGCACATTCGCAGTTTTGTTGTTCAGTCGCACAGTTGATTCCGACCCTTTGCGATGACCCCATGGACCACTGTCCGCCAGGCACATCTACCCTCCTCCCTCTTCCTCAACTTGCTCAGCTCTGTGCCCATTGTGTCTACAATACCATCTAGCCATCTCATTTTTGACCGCCCCTTCTTCTTTTGCCCTCCGCTGTTCCCAGCATCAAGGCTTTCTCAAGTGAATCCTCTCTTCTCATTTGATGTCCAAAGTATTTTAGCTTCATCTGTACTATTTGACCTTCTAAGGAGCAGTCAGGGTTGATTTCTTCTAAGATTGACCTATTTGTTCTCCTCGCTGTCCAGGTGACTCTCAAAACTCTCCTCCAACACCACATCTCAAAGGCATCTATTCTTCTGCGCTCAGGTTTCCTAATGGTCCAGCTCTCACAACCATACATTGCCACTGGGAATACCATTGCTTTGACTAGACGAATTTTTGTTTGCAATGTGATGTCTCTACTTTTCATTATGCTCCCCAGGTTTCTCATCGCTTGCCTCCCAAGAATGAGTCGCCTTTTTATTTCATGGCTGCAATCCCCATCTGCAGTGACCTTTGATCCTAAGAAAGTAAAATCTGTCACTGCTTCTACTTCTTCCCCATCTATTTTCCAGGGACTGACAGGGCCTGTTGCCATGATCTTGGTTTTCTTGATGTTGAGTCTCAAGCCAGCTTTTGCACTCTTCTTTCAACCTAATCAGGAGTTTCTTTCGGTCCTCCTCACTTTCTGCCATTAGGGTGGTATCATCTGCAGACCCATTCAAATTTCCCAACTGTGTAGTTTGGGTTGTCAGATGGATTCACAGTGTGACAAGCATTTTCTGGGTGCTGTTGTCTTGTGTTCTGCTCGCAGGCTTTCTGTAGGCATCTGATTAACCAAGGCATAAGTAGAATATGGGACGGGGTTGATCCATGGTTTGGACTAAACAGTGAAGGATTGTGGCGAATACTTATCAAATTTGCAGGTGACACAAAATTAGATGAAAAAGCTAATAGTTTGGAAGACAGGAACAAAATGTAAACAAATCTCGATCGGCTTGAGAACTAGGCTGAAAGCAACAGAATGAAAGTTAACAGGGATAAAGTGCAAAGTTCCTTTTATAAAACCATATTTTGGATATTTGATTCAGCACTAGTACGGCCTGTCCACGATCTTTCCAGATTGCAGGACATTTAATATCAGGCTAAAGTTACAGAAAATTAGTTATAGACTGAATATCAGGAAACCGTCTTAACTGTTAGAGAAGTACAACAATGGAACCAATGACCTCAGGAGGTGGCGAGTGCTCCAACACTGGAGGCATTCAAGAGAAAATCGGACAACCACCTGCCAGATTGGCTTTGATTTGGATCCCTGCATAGAGCAGTGAGTAGGACTCAATGGTCTCATAAGCCCCTTGCAACTCAATTATTCTATGACTTATGATTCAACAGTCCATTTTACAATACCAATGAATGTGAAAACTTGAACTGCGATAGAGAAAAGCTGGATGTTACACCCAGGGGAAGAATAGATGTAAAAAGAAGGTAAAGGCAGGGAATTGATGAGCGAATTCCCGAATATTTTGGTTAAACACTTTTTGGTATTGATAATGCCATTCTGTTCATACAAAATCCCCTGCTTGCTTCTCTCTCTTTTGCCTCAAAGTACTCATTTCTTCCCGCCACTCAGTCCCTTTAAATTGATCTTTCCTTTATATAAATGAAACTTTAGATTTTTAAATTGAAACCTTTACAGTTCAAAATAAAAGATTTCCTTGATGGCTGAAGGAAATAAACTCAAATATAAACCTTTCATGTATTTTTTTTTTTGTTTCATATGAACGGTGGAGTTTTGGGAATTCTGGAAGACTTGGTAGAAGAGACTGTTCTCGTGCTGTTCCAACTGGCCTCAGATCAACCACCCAGTGGTTTTGTTATGATGTTTGGTCCAACAGAATGGCCAGAGGAATTGGGCTTATCTTCAAATGAGCATCCAGATGTCTGGAAAGGAAGCTGCTGTGAAAGAGATGTCTTCCATTGATTTTTGACACACTCTGATGCTTACCACGGGGAATTGCAATGATTCTAGCAGTACATTAATGGAGTCCAGATCATATTTTACAGCATCTGCTTCTATAACAGTGAAAGAATGAGGATGGGTTGGGTTGGGTTGGGTTGGGTGGAATGCACAATAAGGTTAAAGAAACCGTAGAGAGGGATTGTTCTAGGGCAGTGATGGCGAACCTTTTAGAGACCAGGTGCCCAAACTGCAACCCAAAAACCCCACTTATTTATCACAAAGTCCCAACACAGCAAAAGGAGAGGAAGGAAACACTTCCATTGGGCTGCTGGCCAGAGAGATGGGGTGAACTCTGTGCTGGGGGGCAGGGAGGAAACAATCCCATTGGGCTGCTGGGCAGAAGGATGGGGCAAACTTTGTGCTGGGGAGACTGCATGGGTGCCCACAGAGAGGGCTCTGAGTGCCACTTCTGGCACGCATGCCATAGGTTCGCCATCACTGTTCTAGGGCTAGGCACAACGACAGCAGAAGAGATCATGAACCTCTGGTCATTTCACTCTCTTGGAAGAAGGAGTTCTCTGGGCCACCTAACTTGGACCTAAGATCCAACTAGCTCATCCACATGGAATGGAGGCAGACACTGTCTTTTCTTTAGACAATGAAAATTCTTGGACAGTCTCTAAAGGGAGGACTGAGAATTAGTTTGTAATTTGGTTACTTACAGTAGCTAAGACGTAGGGACAAAATTACTTCATAAAGAGCCCTATTTTTAGTTACTCTTCTGTGCTCAGCTTTCCTTATGGTCTAGGTCTCACAACCATACATTGCCACCAGGAATACCATTGCTTTGACTATACAAATTTTTGTTTGCAAGGTGATGTCTCTACTTTTCACTATGTTCCCCAGGTTTCTCATCGCTTGCCTCCCAAGAATCAGTCGCCTTTTTATTTCATGGCTGCAATCACCATCTGCATTGAGCTTTGATCCTAAGAAAGTAAAGTCTGTCACTGCTTCTACTTCTTCCCCATCTATTTTCCAGGGACTGAGAGGGCCTGTTGCCATGATCTTGGTTTTCTTGATATTGAGTCTCAAGAAAAGTCAGATGCTGTATTACCTGCTTAATAGTGCTTGAATCCATCTTGATGGAGGGCAGCAGCTCCATCAATCCTGGCCTGGAGCTGAGGAGGACTTTGCGTTCCAAAAGGGCTCAGGACCAGAAAGTGACTCCTGGAACTGGATCAGTGCTACTATGGGTGTCACACTGCAATGGAGAAGGCAGATGAAAGGCCATGGCATTATATTCACAGGACAGTCTTGATGGCTGATTGCTATGAGGATGGCCAATATTCGGAATCGGATATGGCACAAGAAGAAGAATAGTGTTTTTCTTTTACATCAGATAATCAATTGTTTTGAGAAAGTATTGGGGTAAATATAGATGTGTGCTGTGAGATATGATTATGTGTCTGAATTCATTTGGGAGCCCCAGTCTGAGTAGAACCATTGAATCAATGCAATTTGCATAACTGTTGACTCATCCTTTCGAAACTTTAGCGAAGCTAGTAATCAGATGTAAGCTTTTACCTCTAAGAAATGGACCAGGAGCAAGGGAACTGATGGCATCAGAGTGCCACCAATATCCTCAGTCTGAAATGCATATTCAGTAGTAATTGTAGAGGAAGAGATGCAGTCAGCCAGAATTAACATAACTACTTTCGAATGTGCATATACTTTCCACAGCACATAATGGATGAAATGGTACCTAGATGCCATTTCATTAACAGTGATAGATTGCCCCTAATAGTTGCTACCTGTGAGTACCTTCCGGCGGCCTCTCAGTCATGGAAACAGCCTTCTGCACTTTTCTGAGTGTTGTATAATTACTATTGCAGTAAGCTTGCTCAACATCTGTGCTAATGTCATCTGCTCAATCGTAGCACTCGTGATTTTGTTCAGCTCTGCATTTGAATGCTTCCTTGATTCCGGCAGCACCAGAAACAGCTGTCTTCAAGGTACATTCAACCACCACTTTTATAGTCTGCTATAACAGTAACAAGAGCAAGACAACTGACATACGAGCACTAAAGCTTGTTTGCTCAGAAGAGAGAACGATTGTGTTTAATAATTATTCCACATATATTTAAGCAGCAAAGAAGGAATTGGAATGTCGTTTTAAAAACCAATTCATTATTTATTGCTTTTGGAATATGCTTTGGTTTTTTGTTGATGTTCAATTGCGCAGTCAAATCTGACCCTTTGTAACCCCATGGATGACGCACACTGGGCTCCTTTGTCATCTGCTATGCTCTAGAGCAAGGTTCTTCAAACTTGGCTCTCCAGGTGTTCTTGGACTTCAATTCCCAGAAGCCCAAGTCAGTACACCTGCAGATCAGGGCATCTGGGAATTGAAGTCCAAGAACATCTGGAGAGCCAAGTTTGCTGACTCCTGCTCTAGAGTCTGCCCATATCCACGTCTACCATGTCAGTGAGGCAGTCTAACCATTTTACCCTCTGCTGCCCCCTTCTCCTTTTGCCTTCAATCTTTCCCAGCATCATGGCCTTCTCCAGTGAGTCATCTCATCTCATTTGATGGCCAAAGTCTTCAGGATTTGTCCTTCCAAGGAACAGTCGCGGTCGATTTCCTTCAGGATGGATTGATATGATCTCCTTGCAGTCCAGAGGACTCTCAGAATTCTTCTCCAGAACCACAGTTCTTCCGCGCTCAGCTTTCCTTATGGGCGGCCGACAACAAATGAAACACAACCAATAATACAATCCCACAATAAAAAACCCACCCATCACAAAAGATAATAAAAAGTTAAAATTAAAGGAAGCAATTGGCAGAAGGTTCCATAGGGCTGGAGCAGACACAGAGAAGGCCCTTCTTCTGGTGCTAGAGAGGTGCGCCTCTCTAGCTGATGGCACAACCAAGGAGCCCCTCCGATAGTGGTTAATACACTGAACTTGACAACTGGAAGGTCAGTAGTTGGAGATCTGAGCTGTTCCAGCTCCTGCCAACCTAGCAGATCAAAAGCAAGAAATTGCAAATAGATAAATAGTTACCATTTTGGCGGGACGGTAACAGCACTCAATGTGCTTCAGTATCTTATTACTTCTGCCACATGTCCACGGAAATGTCAGCAGATGCCGACAGCGCTGACTCTTTGGCTGTAAACGGAGATGAGCACAGCACCCTAGAGTTGGATGCAACTGGCTTTTGAGTAAGGGTGACCTTTGTCTGTAAGGCAAAGCAACTCCATGGTTTCAGCATGGTCGGCCTTAGGTAAGTTGCACCTACTCAGGTTACCCTCAGAAGAAGGAAACGGGAAATCCCTACTGTGTCTTCTCTACCTAGATAACCAAGGAAAGGTAATCATAAGTTTCAAACAACTTGACAACATGCCATTATTATAACAGAAAGTAACAACTTTGGAGGGGAAACTGGGCAGTATAATGGAGGATTAAAAAAAACAATTCTCCAAACTTTGCCACGGGCAAACCAGCTGCGCAAATTTAGAACGGAAGCACCATAACATCTGAAAAACCCTCTGTAATGATGAGATGCAGAAGACATGGAAGTTCCATCAGAGAAGTCATCAATAAAGAGACCAAAGAGGAGATGGTGGTGATGGGTGCATCAGAGATGATTTCAGAGACAAAGCCAGAGAAGATGATGTTCAATTAAATACATTGCAATTTGCTCCAATTACAGAGAACCATGCCTTTTCACCCCCTCTGTATGTTTTTTGGTATCTAATTTTAGGATCAAGAAACATTCCACTACATAGTCATCTGAATGGCCCTTGCCTCCTCATGTCCTTCTTTATCATCCAGCCGATTAATAAGACAGGCAAGCCATTTTTTTCATCATTCATTGCAAATCATCTCCTTGGAATGCATTTGACTCCAAAGCTCTTGTGATCTATTTGTGACTTTAGATGTATGCGATTTTGTTGGCTGGAATTAATAGCGTGACTTGACTACACAAAGGACAGACACTGTCAGTTGCATGAATATGTATACAAGAGAAAGGGAAGCTGCTCTTTCTGTAGCACTTTTGAATTTTGTATTCCTATGTCGCCACTAGACTGTATGTCTAAAGTCATGCTTCCTTGCAGTTCTACAGGACGTTAGTTGTGGAAATGACCCTTCTCACTCCTGTGAGGGTTAGGAGGATGACGTGATGCCCATATAGCTAACTAGGGGATCTGCAAACGTGACTCTCCAGGTGTTCTTGGACTTCAATTCCCAGAAGCCCAAGTCAGTACACCTGCTGATCAGGAGTTCTGGGAATTGAAGTCCAAGAACATCTGGAGAGCCAAGTTTGCAGACCCCTGAAGTAGGTGTTACAAGTTTGTGAGCATTCAAAGGTGGTATCTGCCACCTTGGAATGCTCACAAACCTTCTAACACAAGGATTCTCAACCTGTAGCCAGTGGGCCGAATGCGGCCTGTGGCACCATTTCATGTGGCCTCCCCATTGCCTCCACCACACCAGGAAGTGTACTGAAGGTAAGGTAAAATGGCCATCCGGCCCCCGAAGCTGTCTGAGGGAGCGTGGCCCGACTTTAAAAGGTTTCTCATACCAAATGTATGTTCTCTTTCTGTTATTTGAAACATTGAATTATCTGATAATCCTTCAAGCAATTTAATATAAAAAGAGGCCTTTCTTTCTATAATGCCTAATTAACAGATGGCATTCCTTGGTGAGGGACACTGCTTAGATGGTTTATAAAGGATTAGGCCCATTCATAGAGGATAAGCTCTCTCAATGGCTATTAGTCCTTGACAGCTAAATATGAGTCTTTGATACCTAGCGGGAGTGACTCTTTCTTTAGACTGCATTTTATAGGTACAGTGGATCCCCGCTTTACGGAGAGTCCGCCTCCCGGAATACTCGCTTCAAGGAAATGAATCCATAGGAAATTACAGCCAGCTTCATGGACATTTTTTTGGAACTTTTTTTGTCGCGTGTTTATTCGTGCCTGCCACATGTCCATGGAAATGTCTGCAGACCCAGACAGTGCTGGCTTTTTGGCTATAAACAGAAATGAGCACTGAAACCTAGAGTTGGATACGACTGGCTTTCAAGCAAGGGTGACCTTTACCTAACTCTCATTATTGTGCATTGATAGTTATGAGGTATTTTGATTTATTGTGTATTGATTTATCGTGTATTGATCTATTATGTTTATTGATCTTGTAACTGCTGTACTTATTGTTCTGTTATATTGTATGCAGTGGTGGGATGTCAAAAAATTTACTACCCCACTGCGACGTCATCACAGTGCGGGCGGAGCTAATATCATAATGTCATAATGTCATGGGCGGAGCCAATGTCATGACATCATGATGTTGTGGGCGGGGCCAGAGAAAATAAGAATAATAATAAAAAATAATAAAATTAAAAAATTAAAACAAACACACACACACACACACCCTCAACCCACCCACCCACCCAAACCCATAAATAAATTAAATAAATTAAATAAAAAAATACATTAAAATACACACACACACACACCCCAAACACAAATCAACCAGAGTTTTTAAACCAGAGTTTAAAGCTTATTCTGGCTAATCTTTCTCACACTAGGTCAGATGCAAGGAACTACAGAATGAACTCACCACAAGATGGCTTCATTTTGGCACTTTTCAACTTTTCAACAGTTAAAGAAGTTAGGTACTAAGTCTTTGCCTAACCAGTTCTCTAGGATAATATGCCTTAATGTAAATGTAAAACAGCTGTACCTCCTTAAGGGTTCTCCAATTGGAACAGCAATTGGAACAGCACAGGTATAGCTTATTGATGAGGTAACTCCAAGACTTTGCTTAAAAACCCCAAGCCTGCTGGCTGACAGGCCTGTCACCCAGCAGGCCTTTTTAGGAACTGTGGTAGTATGTCAATATAGGTAAAGGTATTAAATACACATTAAAATACACACAGACACACCACATCCAAAGGTGAGTCACTTACCCTGGGGAGCTTCAGGCTATAGGGAGCTTCAGGCTAGCAGCTGCTCTTCCTCCTCCCCACTTGGGAGGACAGCAAGGAGGCCGTGCATACGTGCCAAGCACTGTAGGCGTGCATGCACACCAGGTGGTTGGCACACATGCACAGTGGGGGAACCAGTGCAAAGGTAAGCCCTGAAGGTGGTTCCCCACAAAAGCTGCTGGAAAACCGGTGAGAACCTGTTACATCCCATCACTGATTGTATGCCACTGTATTGTAACTTTGATATTGATGGATTCTGTGAGCCATCCTGAGTCGGTTTTTACCAAGTAGGGTGGCATAGAAGTCTGAATATTAATATTAATATTAAAAATAATAATAATAATAATAATAATAATAATAATAATAATAATAATAATAATAATAATAATAATAATAATAATAATAATAATAGGAAGAGATAGCAGGAGATGTAGCCTAGCAATTTCTGCAGGACCACAAAATCCCCCAGCTGTATTTGAATTTCTATGTACAAGAACAGCACCAAATTTAGGTTTTTTTCTCAGCCAAATTAAATTAGAACCCTGAAATGGGCCATAAGCTTACGGAGCCAATGGAGGGGAGCAGGACATAGACATGAAGAATATAACCATGGCAACAGAAATTGATGGCGCTTCAATATTAATATTTCAAAAGCAAATAGTAATTGCAAAGCTGATGCCCGAGAGAGCCCTCCTCTCCGTCAGAGGCTGCCTAGGTACATTGAAGCCATGCCAAAGTTGGCGCCAGATGTGGGGGGAAAAACAGCAGAGCTGGATTATGAAGCCCAAGAATGTCGTACATGAAAAATGTGCCATAAAGGTGATATTCGGGGAAAGCTGAGGCTGAGTCACGAATCACACATCCTGGAGGATTCACTGACAGGCCAAATATAGCTATAGCTCACGCCGTGTTTTCTTGCTTTGAGAAATGAAAGCCTCGATGGGACTGGCGTTTGCGACATTTTAAGCAGGCTGCCTCTTATTTGGAGGTGCGCACAAATTCTTTAGGCGCTAACGAGGAAAATATGCAAAACAACTCAATGATTATGTGTGAAATATGAAGGAAACTCAGCCATGAAAAATGAAGAGAGGTTTTCAAATGGAGATAAATACTTCATTCTTTACATTTAGCACTGATTTTATCAGAAATTCTCCCGACGTCAAGGGAAAGTTCCTCAAATCTCACTTTGTACCATTTTTTTAATGGCGTCTCCGTAATGACTGCAAATAATTTCACGTCAAAAATTATTCTGGGTTGAAAGGATTTTTGCCGGAGAAACTCCACTCAATGGGACGCCCAAATGAGGCTCCTTTCACGTCCCCAAGATTTTCCCCCGCCGAAGTGGTCACTATTTATTTACTTGCAATTTTTTGCGTTCGAACTGCTTGGCTGGCAGGAGCAGGGACAGAGACGGGCGCTCACTCCGTCATGTCGCACCATAACGACTGAGGAGTCGTGAAGAAATGAGAAACCCATTTTTTGGCAATCTGTGTAACAGTACTGTATAAAGTTCTTGCTCCTGCACTAACCCCAAAACAATTAACTTGAGGTTTCTATTAAAAAAAAAATCAAATTAGGATTGTCTGGATTAGCTCAATTGATTTGTATTGTTCCTAGCTTCACCACTCCCTTTATTTGCTGCAGTTTGTTACTATTAATACTTGGTATTTTAATATCAGTTCCATGATTTGGTGGTTGTTGTTAGGAAAGAATAATACAAAAAAAAAAAAAAAAAAGGACACTGTAAATGTCAAGAGGCATTACTTTTTTTAAGTTTACAGGTTTATTGATTTTAAGGGGCGGAATTGTGCTTACAAAGAGAAAAGGGAACCAAGCTTTTAAACAAAGGAAAATCTAATTTGCCTAAAGGTGCAGCCATGCATTAAATTTAACTTGTTGACAAGGACCTTCCTAGAAGTTACATTAACTGTGCCCACTAATGTATAAAATGTCAATTCTTGCCATGAGGATGCTTTGTGATCATTTTAGTGCAAAAGCAGATCTCACCCCATCCCCCAGTTTATTTAACCAGTCTGTTGTTTGAGGAGGTTGTGAAGCTTATAAAGTCAGTCTTAGATGAGACATTTACTCAAAATTTCACGATCTCCAGCCACTAAGACAGAGATGGTGAACCTTTTAGAGACTGAGTGTCCAAACAAAGGGGTGGGGTGAACTCTGTGCTGGGGGGAGGGAGGGAGTGCTCCCATTGGGTTGCTGAGCAAAGGGGTGGGGTGAACTCTGTGCTGGGGGAGGGAGGGAGTGCTCCCATTGGGTTGCTGAGCAAAGGGGTGGGGTGAACTCTGTGCTGGGGAGAAGAAGGAAGTGCTCCCATTGGGTTGCTGAGCAAAGGGGTGGGGTGAACTCTGTGCTGGGGAGAGGAAGGAAGTGCTCCCATTGGGCTGCTGAGCAAAGGGGTGGGGTGAACTCTGTGCTGGGGGAGGGAGGGAGTGCTCCCATTGGGTTGCTGAGCAAAGGGGTGGGGTGAACTCTGTGCTGGGGAGAGGAAGGAAGTGCTCCCATTGGGTTGCTGAGCAAAGGGGTGGGGTGAACTCTGTGCTGGGGGAGGGAGGGAGTGCTCCCATTGGGTTGCTGAGCAAAGGGGTGGGGTGAACTCTGTGCTGGGGAGAAGAAGGAAGTGCTCCCATTGGGTTGCTGAGCAAAGGGGTGGGGTGAACTCTGTGCTGGGGAGAGGAAGGAAGTGCTCCCATTGGGCTGCTGAGCAAAGGGATGGGGTGAACTCTGTGCTGGGGGGAGGGAGGGAGTGCTCCCATTGGGCTGCTGAACAAAGGGGTGGGGTGAACTCTGTGCTGGGGAGAGGAAGGAAGTGCTCCCATTGGGTTGCTGAGCAAAGGGGTGGGGTGAACTTTGTGCTGGGGAGAGGGAGGAAGTGCTCCCATTGGGCTGCTGGGCAGAGGGGTGGGATGAACGCTATGCTGGGGCAATGGTGCATGTGCCCACAGAGAGGGAGAGACTGTTGTGACCACCAAAATATGTGGAGAGATACAAAATCCAGCTCATTTTCTATTACTACTGGAAACAATGTGCCAATGAGGATTTCATTTTGGCCAGTGACAAAGCCAAGAAGGTGGTTTCATTTTGACAGTTTAAAGTTTGACCTATCAGAAAACAAAACAAAACAAAATAAAATAATAAAATAAAATAAAAAACACTGTAGCACTTTAAAGACTAACTGCTATTTTTTTATTGTTAGCTTTCATGGATCAAGTCCATTTCTAGTTTGACCTACACATCTTCTTCTTCTTCTTCCGTGTCTACACTAGTCATGGAACTGCCAGAATGAAGCCACTTTTTGGTGAATTCATTCCGTAGTTCCTTTTGTCTGACCTAGTGTGAGAAAGATTAGCCAGGATACACCTGACTGTGGTTTAAAAATATCACAGTCTTTGGGGAGGCTCTTTCTGTGTACAGTGGAACCTCGATTAATGTAATTAATGCATTCTCCGGGATGTTTCTTACAGCGAAAATTACTTTAACAGAATTTTCCATAGGAATGGATTAAATGCAATTTCCCTTAGGAATGATCTGAAAACCAAACTACTTTAACCAAAACACGGTTTCCCATAGGAATGCATTGAAAACCAATTAATCTGTTCTGAAAAAAATTCTGTAAACTGAGCCACTATTTTCTATGGATTTCTTTTTGTTATGTGATTTTTATATTAACTGAGCCATTTGTTAACCCAGATTCCACTGTACATGAAAGAAGACCAAGGCATAGATGCCCCATCTACTCTTCCATACTTCCTGATTGAAGACCCTGCAGAACATGTGAATAGGCACCCACAACAGCACACTCCACCAGCATTGTGGTGTAACCATTCCCCAAAATTAAAAAGGAGTCGTCGTCTCTGATTGCAGCCATGTTGTTTTTTTATTAGGAGTCCCCTGGACAGCGAGGAGAACAAATAAGTCGACCCTAAAAGAAAGCAACCCTGACGGCTCATTAGAAGGTCAAATAGTAAAGAAGAAGCTAAAGCACTTTGGACATCAAATGAGAAGAGAGGATTCGCTTGAGAAAGCCTTGATGCTAGGAAGGGTGGAGGGCAAAAGAAGAAGGGGGTGGCCCAAAATGAGATGGCTAGATGGTATTGTAGACACAATGGGCACAGGGTTGAGCGAGTTGAGGAGGGTGGTGGAGGACAGAAGTGCCTGGCGGACAGTGGTCCATGGGGTCATCGCAAAGGGTCGGAATCGACTGTGCGACTGAACAACAAGATAGAGTTACTGTATGGAGAGATCTTGATGCTCTACGTTTCATGTAGCAATCTGCATAATCTCTTTTACATTTTTCTGTATCTTTATATCTGTGCCATGTATTGTGCCTCTCCAAAGGACAAGTTCTTTGATGATGGGAAAGTTCTGAGGAATGTAGTCATTTATGGCAAAATCGTGATCCTAAAACTTGAATTTATTTTTGTGATGATCCTACCTAGTCACAGGGTGGCCACTCTGTGACTTGTGCAGTGGGTTGTGACATTAAAATAGACTCGGCCTTCCATCCTTCTGAGGTAGGTAAAAGAAGTACCCAGTATGTTGGGGGCAAAATACTGATTACTTTGTGAACTGCTCAGATGGTGCTTTAAAGCACTATCGGGTGGTATAGAAATTAATTGCCATTGTTAAACCACTGGTTCCAAACCCAAAGCCCTTTATTCTCAATACAAGGACTCAAGGGGGTTCATAAACAATTAAAACAGATGCAAATAAAACCACATAGAAACAATTAAACATGTAAAAATAATGTCAAGACCAGTGATTGAAAAAGTTGAGCACACTGTAAACCCCCTCCCTCAAATAAATAAAAGTACTGAATTCCACCTTTCTTCTACGTAATTCAATTGCTAAAAGTCCTGCTTACAAAGAAGGTGACTAGAAGTTTCTAAAAGGAGAACAGGGAGATGGCCAAATGGCCGTAAGTCGCGTGGATTTCAACTGCCCGGGGCTTAAGCCAAATTTGCCACTCCCTGGTGGATGCTGGCACCTACTCTGGGAATTGTAGTCCAGGAATACCCATAGCCCAAAAAGTGCCACCTGAGGCAGGGCGCCCCCCGCCCCCTTGCGACGCCACTGCCAAAGGGGCAACCGGAAGGCAGATGCTCCTCACCTCTGATGAGAAGAAAGCAATGGAGGTCAGTTTCTCTGAAATCAGATTTAGTTTGAATTTAAAGGAGCTATTTTGCAGGTGGGATCAGAACACCTCACACAAAGCATATTCATTCTCGCCTTATGTTACCACTGCCAAATATGGACACTTACAACAAAACATAAGCAAAAAGTTGGCCAGCACGGGAATGAGTGACTAGAAGGGATAAAATCAGGAATGAGTTTATAAGGGAAGGAATTGGAACAGAACCAATTTTAAACTACAGTAATACCTCGGATAACGTTTACCTCGGATAACGCTAAAATCGCATACCGTTAAGTAATCTGGGGAGAATTGGATCGAATAACGTTAAGGTCCTATGGGATGGATCGGATAACAACTGCTAAAGCCTGTGCGCTTACAATGTATCTCTATGGAGCTTTAACGTTATCCGATACATCCCATAGGATTTTAACATGCATCGGATAACACTAAAAATCGGATAACACTAAGACTTGTGGAACCAAGTCTTAGCGTTATCCGAGGTATTACTGTATATACTTCTTCTTCTGCTAAACTCAAACTTCTGAAAATAATCCGCTTCTGAGTACTATTTGGTCTCCATACAAAGTTTTGTAAAACAATTTTTTTAAAAAACTGGGTGTATTTTCCCACTTCTTCCTGCACAGGACATGGTGGTGGGAAGCTGATCTCTGCGCCATCGGAGTTGATTCCTTCTTCGGAGGCTGCCATCCCGTCACCACTAACTGTGCTCGACTTTGCATCTTGATGTTCTGGGGTCTCTTAATTGCCTCTCTGAACATTTGGCCAGGTTTGTTTATCTTTCTTCCGAAGGGTCCTGCCAAATCCGCTCTCATCAGCTTGCGTGACTAAATGATACAGACATCACCATCTCTCGCGCATCGCAGCTTAAACTTTTACACGGACAAATAGTGGCAGGTGAGGCGTTTCCCCGGAGGGCCCCCCTGACAAGCACTAAGTGAGTTTATTCATCAGTCAAGCTGAAGACCAGCCAGCTTCCCCTCCTATCCTTGAGCAGAACAGGGAATTGACCCCATAACACCAGGCATGTCTCACACATTGAATTTGTGCGCTTTATTTTAAAGAGAGAAGCTGTTGCCAAGGGGAGGTAATTATTATCCAAACAGAAGAAAATCCACAAAGGACTGTGGGTGTGCGCTGCTGTTTTCACTGGTATTAACATATTGCAACTGTAAAACATACTCCTCTACTTCCAGTAGTAACAGTTTGGACCCAACAGAGTACAGTCAAACCTCGCATAAAGAGCGCCTCGCTTAAAGAGTAACTCACTTAAAGAGCAGAATTTTCTCTGAATGTTCGCTTCGCTTAACAAATAAAACCAACCAAAAACTCGCTTAACAAATAAATCGGAGTTCACAATCCCCCCCCCCCCCCGAAGTCACAATTGGTCATTTCCAATGGTGTTTCACTTAAAGAGCAAACTCGCTTAAAGGGCAATCCTGTGGAACACATTATGCTCTTTAAGCGAGGTACAGTAATACCTCGGATAATGCTAAAATTGCATAATGTTAAGTAATTTGGGGAGGAGAATTGGATCCAATAACGTTAAGGTCCTATGGGATGGAACGGATAATAACCGCTAAAGCCTGTGCGATTACAATGTATCTCTATGGAGCTTTAATGTTATCTGATCCATCCCATAGGATTTTAGCATGCATCGGATAACACCAAGACTTGTGGAACCAAGTCTTAGCGTTATCCAAGGTATTTCTGTACAACTGTATATCTGATAGCTTGAGACTTGCCTTTTTTTCTCAATTATTTGTAATTTTTAAATATTCCTTGTCATATGCTTTTGGGTTCCTGGAATGGGAAGAAGGCAAGATGGAAAACTAACCAACCAATCTATTACAGATTCTCTAATCTAGCTAATAAAATATACTGGATTGTCCACATACAATCTGGCCTCTGGTTTAAGAATAGTGATGGGTCTTTTCTCGAAGTACGGTAATACCTCGGATAACGCTAAGACTTGGTTCCACAAGTCTTGGTGTTATCCGCTTTTTAGTGTTATCTGATCCATGTTAAAATCCTATGGGATGGATCGGATAACGTTAAAGCTCCATAGAGATACATTGTAACCGCACAGGCTTTAGCGGTTGTTATCTGATCCATCCCATAGGACCTAAATGTTATTTGATCCAATTCTCCTCCCCAATTACTTAACGTTATGCAATTTTAGCGTTATCCGAGGTAAACGTTATCCGAGGTATTACTGTATGGGCTTTTATAGAATGTATAATTCAATGATTCATGTCTGGCCGGACATCCTGCTACAGTAATGGAGTAGACCATACAGCCAATGATTCAATGCCGAGTGTTAGGCAGATGGTTAACTAACCTGACTCCCTAAAGGGGCCGATGGCTATGGGCCGATGAGGTTTCGTGAGGTGTTGGTGTGGCCCCTCCAGAGTACGGAGGCTGTAAAATTATTCCCAGACCTTCAGAGTGTCTCCAACTTGCATGGTCTCAGCTCCTTATTTAATCAAAACATTGAAAGCCACCTGATTTTCTGATAATTGTATGTTCCCAAAAAACCCAACACTATAAGGAAAGATTTCCAAAAAAGTTCCGTCTTTCACTCTTTTCCTTTGTAAAATAATTTAAACAATGGCATTTCATTCTATACCTACCCATAGCCTGACTCTGTATTTTAATCCTGATCCAGGGAGACAAAATATTTAAATATAGTAAAACCTTGGATAACGCCAAAACTTGGTTCCACAAGTCTTAATTGTTACGCGATTTTTAATGTTATCTGATGCATGCATCGGATAACGTTAAAATCCTATGGGATGCATCGGATAACATTAAAACTCTATAGAGATACATTGTAACCAGCACAGGCTTTAGCTAACGTTATCCAATGCATCTCATAGGATTTAACGTTATGCGGTGCAATTTTTTTCCAGATTGCTTAACGTTATGTGGTTTTAGCGTTATCTGATGCAAATGTTTTCTGAGGTATTAATTACTCTACTGCAGAGTCATATTTCTGTTGCAATATTCACCCAGAATTAGGCCTAGAAAGTTAGAATGGCAAATTGTTACTTGAACAGTCTACACATAGTACAGGGATTCTCAATCTGTGGCCCATGACACCATTTCATGTGGCCCCCCACCTCCACCACACCAGGAAGTGCCATGTGGTGGAGGTAGAGCAAAATGGCCGACCGGCTCCTGAAGCTGTCTGAGGAAGCGTGACCCGGTTCCTGGCTTAAAAAGGTTGAGAACTCCTGATATAGCATCTTCAAGTTTCAGTAAGGTAAAGGTAAAGGTTTCCCTTGCTCAAAAGCCAGTCGTATCCGACTCTAGGGATCAGTGCTCATCTCTGTTTCTAAGCCGAAGAGCCAGCGCTGTCTGCTTCTGCAGACGTTTCCATGGTCATGTGGCAGGCATGACTAGACACCGGAGCGCATGGAACGCTGTTACCTTCCTACCGAAGTGGTCCCTATTTATCTACTTGCAATTTCTTGCTTTCGAACTGCTAGGTTGGCAGGAGCTGGGACAGAGACGGGAGCTCATTCCGTCCTGCAGTACTCGGGAATCGAACTGCTGACCTTCCGCCTCCCAGTCAGCGTCTTAGCCACTTGAGCCACTGCAGTTTTTAATGTAACCCCCCCCCAACAGCTGAAACAAAAAATGTCCGAATAAATGTGTCACATTTCCCCCACAGGTTTTTTTTTAATCCCATTCAATGGGGGGGGGGGGGGGAAAGTCCAGTTATGTATTTTAATGAAATATAATTTTGAGAAGCAGAAATAGATTTTTTAAAGAACTTGTCAGTAGCTCAGCATCTTAATTGGAAGGAATAGACTTTCCAGAGCATTTGGGAAACATGAAATCCTGCTAACTCACATTACTGATCCTAACCCTACTTTCCCCCTAATACTTGAGGGGGTGGGAAGGTTAATTATTGAAAGTGTTTCTTCAAAAAAAAATCTGCAAAGACGAGAGTAATTTATTCGTGACGATTTCTTTACAACGAGAGTCATGCAGCAGCAGCAGCAGCAGCAGAACAAAATGGAGTAATGGGGGAGTGGAGGGGAAAAGAAAGTAGACACAGAAATCTCAAGGTGCGTTTGTTTTTTAATACATTTGACAATAGTCCAGAGAGAAAGAATGTAACAACAGCTAGACTTCCAAACACGATTTTAAGGCCACATTTAAAAAAAGATGGAGGAACTTAAGGCTTTCTCTAACAGGGGCAACTCATAGGATGCCATGGCATGAAACACCGAGTTGGAAATAGTCCAGGTAAGTTGATTTACCCATAGGGAAATCTTTCAACCAACCGCCTACGTCGCAAACTTCACAAAGGAGCCAGCACTTGCGCTGTTGTCGGTGGTGGCCTCCCGCATAAAAGTTTAAGCATACTGGATTTCCTCATCCGGCACATTCCCAGCCGAACGGAAGGTGCTGCTGTTCTTACAAGCAACATTGACCACCTTTTTTCCAGTCAAGGGTGATTCTAACCACAAACGGAATCAAAGACGAAAGTCATTTATAATATACAAACGTGGCACAAACGAACTGTGCTGAGTATTGTACGTCTCTGCTATCAGAGGCACCTGTACAGAACCTTGCCTTCTTATTTGGCAAGGTTACGAGTCTCAGAATTGTAAGTTTTCTTTGTCTTTCTTTTCCTTTTAATGACCGAAACAGAGAGGAAGAGAGAGAAAGTAAGTTTGCATAGGTTTTACATTCAGTTCAGAGGAGATTTCTCTCCCTCCCCAAATCTGGTATCCTTTCCATCAGGTAAACGGGTTTGCAAGATCCGTGAGGTAGCACCTTTTTGTAGCACCCGTGAGCAAAAGAAAGTAAGAAAGACAGAAGCAATAAGACAGAAGGAAACACTGGATTTGCCAAGTAGAGGAAGGATGCAAGGACACCTAGCATCTATGTTGGTCAAGGAAATAAAAGCTACCAAGATAACAACCGGGTCATAATTTTCTGATTGCTTCAAAATTGAGCATGACATTCATGTTTGAAACTACGAGAGCTGGTGAGGAGTAAAACATGTATGAGAGAATATCAAGAATCCTTAGAAGTATGACATGACACCTACAGCCACCTAATAGCAGAGCTTGGACAGTTACTTTTTTAAATTAAATAATTCATTTAAATTATTAATTATGGTATCTAAACATGTTTGTTGTTATTACCCTGTGAAAAAGTAACATGTAGTATTATTTATTTTCTATTAATTTCACACAACCCCCACCCAAAAAAACAAAACTTTAGGATTGACAAGAGAATGGCAGAAAAGGTGAAAAAAACCCTATCAAAATACTTTTAAAAATGTCTTTTTAAAGTACAGTAATACCTCGGATAACGTTTACCTCGGATAACGCTAAAATCGCATAACGTTAAGTAATCTGGGGAGGAGAATTGGATCGAATAACGTTAAGGTCCTATGGGATGGATCGGATAACAACCGCTAAAGCCTGTGCGGTTACAATGTATCTCTATGGAGCGTTAACGTTATCCGATCCATCCCATAGGATTTTAACATGGATCGGATAACACTAAAAATCGGATAAAACCAAGACTTGTGGAACCAAGTCTTAGCGTTATCCGAGGTATTACTGTAATTAGAAAATATTATGCATTACACTAGTAAAGTTGGTTTGCTTCTACTTGTTACTTTTGAAAATGCAGTTGCATTACACTCTTGTTACAAAAAAGGCGTACTGTTAGAATTATGGTCTTTGCAACTCCAAGCTCTGCCTACTACATCAAATGCTCAGTTGCATTGTGGTATTTAGTAATTCTCGGCAGCTTTTGAACAACAGCAAAAAGATTCCAAGTTTGATTTATCAGAAGAATTGGTTGTTTGATGCAGGAATTCAGACACGGAGCACCAGAATCAGATGGTGGTGCTGATAGAGAAGATCTACAACAAAAGTGGACTTCACCATTGCCGTAGGCACTTGGTTCCCTTGTCCGATTGCCGTGACTAACAAGGAGTTACTCTATACCAGGGTTCGGTAAAGCTGGCTCTCCAGGTGTTCTTGGACTTCAATTCCCAGAAGCCCAAGTCCTGCTGATCAGGGCTTCTGGGAATTGAAGTCCAAGAACATCTGCAGAGCCAAATTTGAGGCACCCTGCTCTAAACATTCAGCCAAAACAAGTCCTCTTGCAATTTGAGCCCATCAGATCTAGTTCTGACCTTTGGGAAAGCAGAGGAAGAGAGTGTATCTACGTCACACCATTATAGCAGTTTTCACACCATTTTATCTGTTGTGATGCTTCCATTCTATGGAACAGAGTCTGGTGATAAACTTAAAATTCACTGCTAGAAAGCTCTAGCATTGCAATTCAGGGAAGTGCGCAGAAATGCTCTAGAATTTTAAGTACCTCCCCAAAACACAAAGCCCAGGATTCTATTGGATGAAGGCACTGGCTAAAGTGGTATAAAAAGTGTTGTCATTGTGTTGTAGCATAGATTCCCTTCACTAGGATACATATATTCAGTTCCTTCAGCCTTTCCTCCTAGAGCAGTGATGGCGACCCTTTTAGAAACTGAGTGCCCAAACTCAACAGGAAGGAAGTGCTCCCATTGGACTGCTGGGCAGAGGGGCGGGGCAAACTCTGTGCTGGGGCAATGGCGTGCGTGCGCACAGAGAGGGCTCAAAGTGCCCCCTCTGGCACATGTGCCATAGGTTCACCAACACTGTCCTAGAGACACTTTGCTAATCATCATAATAAAATTCTGAGTGTTAAAATGGGCTGCTCAGCACTTCAGATTGCAGATAGCGGATCAGAGTTTTGAATAGGTCCTATTCAAAAATTCCTTATAAGCAGAAAACTAGCACAAGAGGAGGATTCACCAGGGAAATTTCTCCTTGAACTTTTTGTTTTAACTTGCAAGGGTCCATTTTCTTTCTTTTTATATTGTAAAATTTTAAGGTATTCTAAAATACCACCATCACCTGCGACTGAAGTGGTAGAGACCATTTTTTCTGATTCAGGATTTGTGCATATGTAGAGCAGGCCCCTCTCATGGAGAGGTGGCCTTTTGTCATAAATGCTGTATCATTCATATTTCTTCTGAGCGAGTCCTCTCTTGGTGTTATAGTCCCTATTTGCCATATTGGCAACGTGAACTGAGCTGAATTAGCTCAGACTGCAGCCTTCTTCATGGAAAGCAGGGGCTCTGGGTCTAAGGTGGTCTTTCATGTGCAAGACTATTGGGAGGCACAATAGAGAAACACACCCTAATCAATAGGATCACTATATAGCGCCCAACTAAGAGTACAGTCAAACCTCGCATAAAGAGCGCCTCGCTTAAAGAGTAACTCGCTTAAAGAGCAGAATTTTCTCTGAATGTTTGCTTCACTTAACAAATAAAACCAACCAAAAACTCGCTTAACAAATAAATCGGGGTTCGCAATCCCCACCACAATTGGTCATTTACAATGGTGTTTCGCTTAAAGAGCAATCCTGTGGAACGCATTATGCTCTTTAAGTGAGGTACAACTGTATTTGCAAATATGGTGAGCCTATGCCACAGTATCGCTGGTGGGGCACATACATGAATGTTCAGGGAAAGGAGCACTAAATCTCTGGCCAGAGCAGATACCTACATGCATCGTTCATGGCATGACAAAAACATTAAGTGCAGATGTAAAAGAGATGTTACAGCTTCAACATCACTGGGAAAATTTGACCATCTAGTTCAGGCATGCCCAAACAACGGCCCATGGGCCGGGTATGGCCCACAAAGCTATTCCATCAGGCCCACAATGCCCTTGCCAAACCAGGAAATACAAATGTGTCCATGCATGCATGAAAAGCAGCCATTTTGTTTCCTGCTTTGGAACAGGAAACAAAATGGCTGCTTTTGCACATACACAGAAGCATCCGTGCCAAACCAGGAAACAAAATGGCCACTTTCGTGCATATGCAGAAGCATCCGCGCTGCACATGTGCAAACATGCCATGTTCTGGCCCGCTCAGCTGTTCCGGGGGCATGGTCAGGCCCCTGGCTTGAAAAATTTGGGCACTCCTGATCTAGTTGATGGACTACAGCTTCCCTCATCTGCAGCTAGCCTGGCCAATGTTGAGGGATCATGGGAGTTGCAGTCCAGGACATGCATTTCCCAATTCTGGCATAGAAACAACACTTTATTTTTGGATGATAGAAATTAAAATATGCAACACTTTGCAAGGAATCACATTCAAGAGTCTTAAAGGTTGACTTCCAAGTCAGAAGTCCACTTGTATTCTATACATGAGAATACAGGATTCACTTTCACTGGAATGAAGATCTTCCTTCAATAAGAGACTTGGCCTTCTGGTAGGATTTTATGGCTTCTCCATTTGGAAGAGAACGAACGTCTGTCCATAGAAATATCTGCCCTCTAAACATGGAGTCTGGACTTGGATAGATAAGAGGTCAATCCAGCTATTTAACATGTATTAAAAAGCAATAGGCAATGAAGGAAGTATATGATCTGTGTCCTCCAATGCTCTTGAGGAGCAATAGCAGAGGTTCTCCACATGATCTAGTACAGGGGTCAGCACACTTGGCTCTCCAGATGTTCTTGGACTTCAATTCCCAAAAACCCTGATCAGCTGGTGTTACTGACTTGGGCTTCTGGGAATTGAAGTCCAAGAACACTTGGAGAGCCAGGTTTGCTGACCCCTGATCTAGAACCTTGGAAAACTCAGTGTTCCTGATCACACAGACCCTCTAATTATAAGAGCTCTTCTCTTCATACTGCCAATCCTCATGTGTAGAAAAGCAACGAGAGACTTCTATCTTTATGTCTTAGTTTTTACTACATTCTGATCATCTGAGTTGGGATCTGCGTGGATGGATATGTTGACATGAAACACAACAGTTGCTACACCTAGTTAGCTGATTTCTAATATAAGGTTTTCCACTCTTAACTTTTTCAGTTGTGGAAACATCAGCCGTTCCCAGATCTTGCTAACTACAGCTCCTACCAGCCCTATCATTGGCCATGCTGGCTAAGAATGGTGCTGGTACACAACATTTTTGGGACCCAAGGCTGGGAAGCAATACCTCAGTAATTTCCCTTCCACCCCCTGCAATAAGAATTCTAGCAAGAGTGCAATTTGAGAAAGAAGAAAGAAAAAGTAATGGGACAAAGAGAAAAAGGCCTTTTCTTAATAAAGGCAGCATTAGTTAGTAAGATAAGATAATCTTCAAGCTGCATAAGCAGCACCTACTAATTAGTCATTGACTAAAACACAAATAAATACCTAATGTTTTCCTCCTATGCAGCCTCTTTCGTGTTAGCTAAACATTTTTAATACTCTGCTTTCATGCCAGCACAGCTGACACGGCAATTTTTGAAGTCAAAGCAAAACTGGAATAGCTTTAAATCAAACAGAATGGAGAGAAAACACATTAGCAAGCCATTAGGATCTTGGGGTACATAGTCATCACCAGGGCAGCGGTTGTTTTTAAAAGGGAATCCAACCATTTCTTGTCAACCAGTTATGTCGTTAGCCTCTCTGAAATACATGAGTTGGCTGCTCATTATAGCTGTGAATGTTCAACATAGGAAGGGGTAGAGGAGGGAGAGAAATCTCATTTTACGACTTAACTTGCCATCATGTAACATTTGGACAATATAATAGCAACCTGGCAAACCTTCTCTGAAGTCCATGAAGACCCAAGGAGTTTGAAGCAAAGGCTCAAAGAAATAAATTTATAGGTATGCGTCTGGATGCATTTTGCACAAGTTACCATCACATTGCAAACAAAAATTCGTATAGTCAAAGCAATGGTATTTCCGGTGGCAATGTATGGTTGTGAGAGCGGGACCATTAGGAAAGCTGAGCCCAGAAGAATAGATGCCTTTGAGATGTGGTGTTGGAAGAGAGTTTTGAGAGTCCCCTGGACAGCGAGGAGAACAAATAGGTCAATCTTAGAAGAAATTAACCCTGACTGGTCCTTAGAAGGTCAAATAGTAAAGATGAAGCTAAAGTACTTTGGACATCAAATGAGAAGAGAGGATTCACTTGAGAAAGCCTTGATGCTTGGAAGGGTCGAGGGCAAAAGAAGAAGGGGGTGGCCCAAAATGAGATGGCTAGATGGTATTGTAGACACAATGGGCACAAAGATGAGCGAGTTGAGGGGGATGGTGGAGGACAGAAGTGCCTGGTGGACAGTGGTCCATGGGGTCGCAAAGGGTCGGAATCGACTGTGCAACTAAACAATAAATGCCAAAGTGTCTAGAAATGACTCTATGTAAGACAGGGAAAAAAAATCCCTATAATCATTCCATTTCAGTACTAACGGAATGGAAGCTTTCCCCATACATCTTGCAGCTTAAATTATAGCCATGAGCCATGGAGCCAAAATATAAATGCAAAAATGTGTGATATCAAAATTTAAAAACATATATCGTATATACTCGGCTATAAGTCATCCCAAATATAAGTCAAGGTAGCTAATTTGGACCTCTAAAACTAGGAAAATAGATTGACCCGAGTATAAGTTGGGAGTGGAAAATACAGCAGCTGCTAGTGAGTTTCAGTAATTAAAATACATGAAAATGCAGTAAAATTAATTTATTCAGACATTTGTGTGGGTATGTTTTTCAGTTTTTACGGTAGTGTTAGTGCTTTTTTAAAAATGTATGTATGAATTTGCACCACTGTGGTTTTGGGACGCTCAGGGTTGTTGACCAGAGTATAAGTCGAGTCCCTTTTTTGGATCTCATTTTGGGAGGTTAAAAACTAGACTTATACTCAAGTATATACAGTATATTGGAGACAGGGATGAGATTTCAACTCATTTTCAAAAATCATAATTTGTAAAAATTCACACATTTCAAGAGGATGAAGTGAAACCTGACAGATCTCTTTATCTCTAATTCAAGGACCGCATGGTTCTCCCTGTGTTGTGAAGGGACAATTTTCAACAAGGGAACTCAATATGTCATGGATCCCAAATGCCAAAAATTGCCATTGCATGTCTAAGGGATGTCTAAGTGACAGTGTGGCTTTGTATGCCCAAAGACACTTCCACTACACTGGCCATTTTGCATTGGATTGGGCACAGATGAATTACAATTAAAACCCAGTGATTATATGGGGAAGCTTGTTGTGGACTCATCTCTATGGAGTAGGGAGTTGTCTTCTTTTGTGCAGCTGTTAGGGGTGCGGTGCCTCAGGTGGTTAAAGACATTGAACTCACTGATTGGAGCAAGACCCGGGTACTGCATGTCAGTGAACTCCCGTCTCTGTCCCAGCTCCTGCCAACCTAGCTGTTCGAAAGCAAGAAATTGCAAGTAGATAAATAGGCACCATTTAGGTGGGAAGGTAAACAGTATTCCGTGCATGTTGACGCATGTCTGCCATATGTCCACAGAAATGTCTGCAGACGCAGACAGCGCTGGCTCTTTGGCTAACAACAGAGATGAGCACTGAACTCTAGAGTTGGATACGACTGGCTTTTGAGCAAGGGCGACCTTACTAGGGGTGCTTTAAATATGTTCCAATTGGGTTGACATCGCTTTTGATCACATTTTGCCCAGTGTGATTGCCTGATCCTATTCTATGACCGATGCAAAGATTCCAATTCCCTTCAGCAGAGCACCAAGTTTCCAAAAGTTTTGTTAAAAAAACAACAACCAACCCAAAGATTTTAACTTAGCACTGGAACACACTAGGTTACTTAGGAGAAAATGTTTAAAAAGAAGTGAGAGATCGGGGAAAATTACCAATTAGCACCTTATTAAGGAAGCCTATGTTCTTGAAGCTGTGTGTAAGCTGAATTGTCTTCCTTTGCCCGCTGAACTCCTACAAATCGTCAAATAATAATTCTATCACTCCTTTAACTGTGAGCAGAGACGCTCCTCTTAAATATATATTTTAAGTACCCTCATCTTAACTTTTATCTTTTTGCTGTACTATGCTGGTCTTAGACTGCAATACAAGTTTGTTTTGACTTGGTAAATTGTGAATCAAAGGTGACCAAACCCTATTTCCACACTGCGTAGTCTTGTGTGAAGTTTGGATAAACTAGGAAATTAAGGGGGTGGAAGCACAGCATTGCTCATGGGGGTGGAGGGGGGGGAGAGAAGAGAGAAACTTAATTACAAAAGGCTGGACCAGGTCTCCTCTAGGCCAGTGGTCAGCAAACTTGGCTCTCCAGCTGTTCTTGGACTTCAGTTCCCATAAGCCCTGATCAGCAGGAGTGCTGACTTGGGCTTCTGGGAACTGAAGTCCAAGAACACCTGGAGAGCCAAGTTTGCAGACCCCTGACCTAGGCCACTGATGCTTGTGCTGATTGGTAGAAGCCCTCTAGGATTTCAGGAAGACCAGAATGTTCTGTCCATCAGCTGAAGACTTGATCCTTTCCCCTTTCTTATATCAGGAATTGATCTATGGGACCTACATATATGCTACAGAGCTATGGTCCTTTTCAGGATGTCATGAGAAGAACAGCAAGGAATGGAGAGTTCTAAGGTGGAAAAGATGGACCATGAAGAGTTCCTTTGTCCATTCTATCAGTCCACCTCACAGCTCAGACCAGTGATGGGGAACCTTGGCACTCCAGCTGTTCTTGAACTTCAGTTCCCAGAAACCCTGACCAGCAGGAGTGCTGACTTGGGCTTCTGGGAATTGAAGCCCAAGAACACCTGGAGTGCCAAGGTTCTCCATCACAGGCTTAGGCTATTTTCTACCTAGGCCTTTTGTTTGTGTGGATTTTATGTAAGAGATGGGGTGTGGCTATATAATTCTCTCATAATCAGGAAGGTCAATGATTAAACCGGGTAAATATGAGTGGGTTTGGAAAAGGCTTAAAAGTACTAATAATGATAAAAGAGGAGATACAACAGGAAGACCAAGTGCATGCTATTGAAAGTTTGGATGGGGTAATGATAACAATGCCGTTAAAAAAATCTTTGAAAGAGGATGTTTTGGAAAGAGACGGCAAATATCAGCATTCAGAACTGGCGGGCATTTTGCTCTTTCTTTTAGAAAAGCAAAACAATCATGAAATAATTATGTAAATGAAACAGGTCAAATTAGGGTGTTGAAATTTGTGAGGCTATTTCTGTGCTACAGGCACAGATGTTTTAAAATCTGTTTCCTCCTTCCTTTCCCATCCGAAAACATTGAAACAGCTGGTTTCTGATGAAATAACCAGAATTTTTTTTTTCCAATTCCACCCTTACTCTGGAGTCTGGACCTTAATTAAAATCAATTTTTATTTTTTTTTCTTCAAAAAAATAAAAGGAAGGAAGGAAGCTGAACTCATTAAAATTAACGTACATTCTGAAGTGCAGGACAAATTTCCACCTTGCACAGGTCACAAAGTCACAGAAAGTTCAAATTCCCTTTTAAAACCAACCAAGGGCACATCAGGTGCTACCTCAAACGGCCGTCAGGTTTAACAGGGCCCAGTTCAGACTTTGGGTCGGGGCTGAGAGAACTCCAGGATGTCTGGCCACAGGGCTGCATAACTGGGCATGAGGTTGACCCCGTGCTGCAAATATCAACTGCTGACCAGACACTCCCAACCAAGCTGTCCACCCAGTTCTCCAACTTGGTGCCAGAGAGTGCTGAAGTCCTTTTGGCCTGCTCCACTTGCACAGTATTGATGGGGATGTTCAAAACTGGATTCAAGCCTTGGAAACTCTGCTCCATGTAGGCGTTCTTTGGTGGTCCACCATGCAACCTCGTGGCCTCTTCTGAAATAAAAGAAAACACCTTCTCAGTTCTCTTCTGCTTCCATCTGTTCCAATGCTATCCTAGCCAATTAGTAATAACGTAATTCCAATATCTTTTCACGCATGACAAATATACGGCTGCTTTGGGATTGAGAATGTGTATCAGAGAAAAAGAATACAGTAATACCTCGGATAATGTTTACCTCGGATAATGCTAAAATCGCATAACGTTAAGTAATCTGGGGAGGAGAATTGGATCGAATAACGTTAAGGTCCTATGGGATGGATCGGATAACAACTGCTAAAGCCTGTGCGGTTACAATGTATCTCTATGGAGCTTTAACGTTATCCGATCCATCCCATAGGATTTTAACATGCATCGGATAACACTAAAAATCGGATAACACCAAGACTTGTGGAACCAAGTCTTAGCGTTATCCGAGGTATTACTGTATACTCATAGAATAATGGAGTTGTAAGGGATCTATAAGGCCAGTGAGACCAGTTCCGTGCTCAAGGCAGGAATCCAAATCAAAGTACAGTAATACCTCGGATAACACTAAGACTTGGTTCCACAAGTCTTGATGTTGTCCGATTTTTAGTGTTATCCGATGCATGTTAAAATCCTATGGGGTGGATCGGATGATGTTAAAACTCCATAGAGATACATTGTAACCACACAGGCTTTAGCGGTTGTGATCCGATCCATCCCATAGGACCTTAACGTTATTCGATCCAATTCTCCTCCCCAGATTACTTAACGTTATGTGATTTTAGCGTTATCCAAGGTATTACTATATATCTGACAGATGGTGGTATAACTTTCTGTTAAATGCTTCCAGTGTTGGAGGTCTCCCAAGGTAATTGGTTCCATTGTTGTACTGCTTTAACAACCAGGAGGTTTTTCATTATATTCAACTGAAACCGGACTTCCTATAACTTGAGCCATTATTGTGGGGTACACAGAAAGAGCCTCCTCAAAGTTTGTGGTGTTTTTGAACGACAATCAGGAGTATCCTGGTAACAGCAGCCTTGTGTTGCCGGCTAATCTTTTCCACACTAGGTCGGGCAAAAGGAACTGCAGAATGAACTCACCCAACGGTGGCTTCATTTTGGCAGTTTCACACCTGGCCTAGACACAGAAGAAGAAGAAGTCATTATTATGTGTCCTGCATTCTGGACTGAGAACAGACCCTGTTCCTCTCCTGGATTACAATCTTTCAAGTATTTGAAGACTGCTACTTTATCTCCCCATACCTATCTTTTCTCAAAGCTAAACATAACCAGTTCTTTCAGTCAAGAACTCAGTTGAAGAACTCAACCTCACCTATGTCATTTGGAGGACCCTGAATAGGCTTGGGGGTAGAATCCCTAGATGCAAGACCAACATGTCTAAATGGGAGCTGCTGGCAGACAACAATATGCCGTGTGAATGTGAAGAGATACATAATCTCTCTTATTTACTAGTCCATCAATTATTGCTAAAAACATGTACCAATGAGGACTTGTGTTTGGGCAATGACAAAGCGAAGGAAGGGCTTGATTTCAAGTCCACTCATCAGCCTTGTTACTTCCGATTGAAGTGTTTTTGGACACTCTTGGTTTATCAATTGCACTTATATATTGCCCCATAGTGCTTTGTGCATTCTCTGGGCGGTTCACAAGTTAATTAGCGTTTTGCCCACGACATGCTGGGTACTCATTTCACCAACCTCAGAAAGGATGGAAGGCCAAGTCAACCTTGAGCCACCCAGGTCAAGATCAAAATCACAATCCACCACCAGGGCCATTCAAATATAAATTTGAACTAATAAATAAATAATAAATAAATAAATGTCTTGATTTGTTGTGAGTTTAAATGTTATGTACTCTTTCATCGTTCTATGTTGTGTTGTATCCATTTGTTGGGGGATATAAATAAAACAATCCAGTCCATAGTCAGATTCTTCTCTGTATTTGAGCTAATGCTTAGAAAAGTTACAGCTGATAGTCATACTGTCTGGGATAAACCTGATGTTTTTTTTTTGTGTGCTGCAAAAAGTAATTTCTCCATGCTCTGGGTTTGCCAGCAGCACTAACGGTGGTGGGATGTCAAAAATTTTACTACCCCACCGTGACTTCATCACAGTGTGGGTGGAGCTAATGTCATGATGTTGTGGGCAGGGCCAAAGAAAAATAAAAATAATTAAAAATAAAACACTAGGTTGGAAGGAGCTACAGAATGAACTCACCACAAGATGGCTTCATTTCGGCACTTTTCAACAGTTAAAGAAGTTAGGTACTAAGTCTTTCCCAACCTGTCCTCTAGGATAATATGCCTTAATGTAAATGTAAAAGAGCTGTACCTCCTTAAGGGTTCTCCAATTGGAACAGCACAGGTGTAGCTTATTGATGAGGTAACCCCAAGACTTTGCTTAAAAACCCCAAGCCAGGCCGCCAGGCCTTTTTAGGAACTGTGGTAGTACGTCAATATAGGTAAAGGTATTAAATACACATTAAAATACACACAGACACACCACATACAAAGGTTAGTCACTTACCCTGGGGAGCTTCAGGCTATAGGGAGCTTCAGGCTAGCAGCTTCTCTTCCTCCTCCCTGCTTTGGAGGACAGCAAGGAGGCTGTGCATACGTGCCAAGCACTCTAGGCGTGCATGCACACCAAGTGCTTGGCATGCATGCACAGTGGGGGAACCAGTGGAAAGGTAAGCCCCGAAGGTGGTTCCCCCCAAAAGCTGCTACCGGTTCTCCGGGACGCTGGGGAAAGTTACTACCGGTTATGGGGAACTGGTGAGAACCTGTTACATCCCATCACTGAGCACTAAGGTAGATTTACAAGGCCAACTACAACAAAGAAGAAACTTTCTTGCTTCACAATCCCCTTCTTCAGAATGGCTGCTTCTCCTGTTTTCAGTACAATCTCTAAAACACTCCAGAGGAAGGAAAGAAACTTTTCAGCTTTGCTGAAAGAGATCTGGAAATCACTGAAAGCAACTGATTTATCCAGCAACTTTATCCGGGATCTTTCTTGCTACATCCTCTGGGGGAATGGGGGAAACAAAGATCGTGAAAAGTAATCCACCTACTCCTTTTAATGCATTTCTATTCACTTTCTTCTCTAAAGGCAGGCTTCATTATACTGCTCCTTACATTTGGAAATAGGACCCCCGCACGCACTCACACACACAGTCTCTGCATTGTTCACAGAAATTTAACAAAAATGGTTCCTTTCACAGCCTCAATTTTTCTGTCAGCTTCACTGCATTTATCTGGTACAGTACTGGAAATAAATTTAAATAATTATTTTTTAAAAAAAGTAGTGACAAAGTGACAAATGCTAAATCTAATGAAAACTAAAGAAACTTTATAATGACAAGTCTTTGGCACGAAGCATAATATTATGTCTTGGGCTGGGGTATGGGGAACACTCCACACTGTAGGCTGAACATGACTTTCTAAACTTCTGTTAGGTTGCATGGTTTGCATCCCTGCTATGCCTCTTGATAGTCCATCCTGTATAGCCTTCTGTAGTCCAGTCTGTAGAGTCCAGTCTGCATAGCCTGTGAAAGCTGTGGATATCCAACCCAGTGATTGGCATGTGGTTTTGGGGTTCAGCATTAAACCTGATAGAAGCCATGTATAACATGGGTATTGATGGGTTGTTCCGGATTAGTGGTAGCGAAACTTGGCATTCCAGGTGTTCGTGGACTTCAAATACCAGAAGCTCAAGTCAGTACACCTACTGATCAGTGCTTCTGGGAATTGAAGTCCAAGAACAGCTGGAGTGCCAAGGTTCGCCGCGGCGGTTCTGGATCATATCTGGTAGAGTGCAGTCAAAGCAGCTCAAACTCATGGCCAAGGCTATCGTCACTCTTATGACTGCTCTATCCAGCATGGTCCAATGTGTAGGGACACGTTGGTGAGCGTCAAGCCTAATCGTGACTGCAACAGCTACCCATTAGCTATTACCAACCAGAGTAAATCTACTTTTTGGAGTCCTACTGATGTTTGCACAAATGTGCACAACTTGCCACAGGTAGATGCAGCTGAGGTGGTTGGGGATACAGTAATACCTCGGATAACGTTTACCTCGGATAACGCTAAAATCGCATAACGTTAAGCAATGTGGGGAGGAGAATTGGATCGAATAACGTTAAGGTCCTATGGGATGGATCGGATAACAACCGCGAAAGCCCGTGCAGTTACAATGTATCTCTATGGAGCTTTAACGTTATCCGATCCATCCCATAGGATTTTAACATGCATCGGATAACACTAAAAATCGGATAACACTAAGACTTGTGGAACCAAGTCTTAGTGTTATCCGAGGTATTACTGTATCTCTATGGAGCTTTAACTTTATCCGATCCATCCCATAGGATTTTAACATGCGGATAACACCAAGACTTGTGGAACCAAGTCTTAGTGTTATCCGAGGTATTACTGTATCTCATTTGTGTGCAATGACACACGTGAGACCCATCTCAGCACCTTGTGAGTTAGTCAAGGCAGTTGTACAAGTTACACAAACCTTATGCAAACAGCAGTAGGAGTCTCTTCACTGAGTCAAATGAGAAAAATGCAACCACTGACTTACTAATCACCAGCATATTTAATGGATTTACTCCACCTGGATTTAGCACCCCTTCCTCCCCACATTTCCAAATGCCGCTCACAATAGGCATGTAAGAGACGACAAGATCTTGGATGGTGTGCAGCAGGGGATATTGGCTATAGTTTTCCCTTACAGAGAGTGACTAGAGGACTGACAGAATCCACTTTTCCACCGGCTTCAACTGCACTGGATGCCAACTGCACATCTTAAAAATGCTAATTAACTTGTGTACCACCCAGAGAGTGCACTAAGCACTAGAGGCGGTATATAAGTGTGATTGCTTTATTTTGAGCAACTGGGACAGTAAACTGAGAGCCTCTGACGGTGTAGAACGTAGACCAGGGATGAAATGTTAATGTTAGCATCCTCTATGTAGACACAAAAACAGTGTGCACAATTTCTCTCCACACAGGTGGCATTTTGCCACAGGTGATGGTGTCGGTCTTTTTGAGAATGCCTCCACCCTCAAAATACATACCTTGCCTGATTGTTTGTCTGTTAGAAAAGGTCAGAGGAGAGACGAGGAATTTAGTTTCAGCCACAGGGACCCAGTGGTGAAGGATTTTCACTGTCCAGATCCCAGGCCGGAGGGGTAGATTCAGAGGTGGCTTGTAATGCGTAAACTCTGCACTGGATTCAATAAGAATGTCATATGTAGCAGCAATGACATTGATGGGGTCTACCCAGATGACAGTCACCGTGACATTGGGGCCTTTCCCCCACTTTTGCATGCCGACCAGCTCGTCCATTGGACCAATGAGACCACCAAAATTCCGGAATATCCTCTCTTTAGCATCCCAGTCAGTGCCAATCTGAAAGAAAAGAGCACTTGAACATTAGATCACGCTGGAAGGAATAAGTCAATCTTTGGATTTTGTTCTTGATAATGTTCATGTTAGACCAGTGGGTCCCGACGTTGATTCCATGCCCTACCGGGGGAATTCAATCCCCGGAAGTCTAAGTCAGTATATTGGCTGATCAGTGCTTTGGGGAATTGACTTAGGCTTCTGGGAACTGAAGTCCAAAAACCAAAGGTTGGAAAACACTGTGTCAGGTTGATAAATACTGCATGATGTATTCTGCTCGATCTCTGGTCCTTGTGAAAAGTAGTAGATAAGGAGAGATAAGTGGCCTGGACCGCCTAAGCAGTGGTGTCGCGGGGGGCGGGGGGCTAGGGGGCCGGCCGGCCCCGGGCGGCACTTTTTGGACTATGTATGTTCTTGGACTACAATTCCCAGAAGCCCTAGCAGAAGCGGGCGCCAGCATCCACCAGGGGGTGGCAAATTTGGCTTCAGCCCCAGGCGGCTGAAATTCACGCGACGTTACTGTGCCTAAGGTAGTGGTGGTAAACCTTTTAGAGACCGAGTGCCCAAACAGAGGGGCGGGCCAAACTCTGTGGTGGAGGGAGGGAGGAAGTGCTCCCATTGGACTGCTGGGCAGAGGGGCGGGGTGAACTCTGTGCTGGGGAGGAAGCACTCCCCACTGGGCTGCTGGGCAGAGGGGCGGGGCAAACTCTGTGCTGGGGCGACAGTGCATGTGCCAACAGAGACAGCTGGGTGTACCCCTTCTGGCACAAATGCCACCCCTGGCCTAAGGCATTTTGAAGCCTGAGGCCAAGCTGAAGATGGCACCCATTCTGTGTTAAAAAAACTGATAGAACGGTAGCTGATATTTTATTCAAAACAGATCATAAGAGGCACTTTCTCTTGCACTTGAAGCAAGAAATTGCAAGTAGATAAATATGTACTGGTTTGGTGGGAAATGTATCAGTTTTCTGTGCACTCTGGCATCTAGTTATGCCTGCCACATGCCCATGGAAGCATCTACAGACACAGACAGCACTGACTCTTTGGCTATAAATAGAGATGAGCACCAAACCCTAGAGTCGGACATGATTGGCATTTGAGCAAGGGCTACCTTTACCTTTAAAATATATATGGAATAAAATAATTCAACTGTGCAGCAAGGATGGGCAACATGTGGTGTCCAGATGGGTTACAACTCCTATCACCCCTTCACTGCCATGCTGCCAAAGGCTGATGGGATTTACAGTCAGGTCAGGCCATACCTGGAAGGCCATCAGTTGTCCACTCCTGAGTATTAAAATATTTGTCCAAAATATTAAAATAACTAGCGCAGGGCTACATATAACAAACCATAAGGTCTGTCTTCCATGGCTTTGTTGCTACCTGTCAGCATCTGCCACTTGAGTTAGCCAACTCATGGAAACAAACAAAGTTTATTATAGATCAAATCAGTGTTTCCCATAAAGAGGAAACATTGCCAAAATGTGTGTAGATGTGTTTTTGATGCAAAGTAACTGGGCCCAAATCCTGACATTGTATCTTCTTTAGCATTCAATGATTTTTTTCAAAGAGATGGCATAATGAGATAGCTTGTTATTTAAGAAGTATAGCAATACAGTAATACCCCGGATAACGCGAGTACCGTATAGCGTGAAAACCGCATAACGTTACAAGATTTTTGGAAAAATCTTGTTTCAAGTAGCACGATTTTAACGTTATACGATACAGTCGTTCTTAGCAGCAGGGTGGCTGGAAAGCTGAATGGGATTCTCCGTTCAGCTTCCCAGTCACCCTACAGCTACGGAGGCAGGGGTGGGGAAGCTGGAAAGCTGATGGGGGGCTCCCCCGTCGGCTTCCCCAGCCACCCCACAGCTGCGGAGGCAAGGGCGGGTGGCTAGGGAAGCTGACAGGGAGTCCCCGTCAGCTTCCCCAGCCATCCTGCAGCTGTAGATCGGGTCCTCTGATCTCTCTGGAGCAGGCAGGGGACACGATCCAAGGTGTTTCTGGGCTTCCCTGACGTCCTCAGCCAGTGCAGCAAGCCAAAATGTCAGGGTTCGAACCCTGACATTCTGGCTTGCTGCTGTCACGATCCAGCCGGATCGTTGTTCAGAAAAATGATGAAGATTTATTGATCAGGTTCATAAAGCATAAAAGTCAGTAGCATAGGTCAGTCCAATAAAGTCCACAGGCAAATCTAGGTAACCATTTTTAAGGAGCAAAAGTGCTTAGCTCCTAGGCTAAAGAATGCTAGCCCATAGGGATGCAGAAACAAAAGCTCTCTAATCAAAAACAGGTCTTAATCCATCAAGAATCAGAGATGAACTCTTTCTTCTCTCCAAAATGGAGAATTTGCAGTCAGGTGGGACTGCTTACCCAATCAGGTAACAGCAAGCAACAGAGAATAACTTTCCCAAAACAATAGTTGTTTACACACGTGCACGCAGAGTTTTCTGGGACTAGTCATAACATGGCTCTGCTAAAGAGATAAGACGGGTACACTGACACTAAAAACATGGTGGAAAAACATGCTGTTACCCAGCCTTGAGGCTCAGAGAGAGAAAAATGGATTTTTCTGAGGCCTATTTGAAAATTGGCAATTTCAAGCCTTAGGAAATAGGTTCATTTCCTGACAGCTGCACTGGCTGAGGACGTCAGGGAAGCCCAGAAACAGCTTGGATCGGGTCTCCCCACCTCCCTAGACCCGGTGGGGGGGGGTCAGATACCCCAAAATTGGCTTAAAAAACGGACTTTTTTTTTTTTTTACCAATTTTGGGGTCTCTGACCCCCCCCCCCGCCGGGTCCAGGGAGGTGGGGAGACCCGATCCAAGCTGTTTCCAAAGTTCCCCCTCCTCCCTGGAGGCTGCAGCAAGCCAAAATGTCAGGATTTAAATCCCGACGTTCTGGCTTGCTGCAACCTCCAGGGAAACAGGGCTTTTTTTAACGTTGTGTGATCAATGCATCGCACAATGTTAAAAACCGGATAACGACGGGACTTGTTATCCGGGGTACTATTGTACTTCTGTTTAAACAAACAGGAGGAGATGCTTTTACACACTACCATAGATAAGAAATGGGATCTATATAAAGTCTTCATTGAAATCTTTCTTTAGTAAAACCAACCACCATGCTCTAATCTTGGGGGAAAAAAACATTGCCTTCTAATGAATGAAATGTTTTGCAAATCTTGTTTTTCTGATTTAAATATTTTGCAATTAAGAATTTTTGCAATTCTTCCATGTTGATCTGCACCAATTTCAATCATCGCCACAAACTGAGGCTTCACTTATCAAAACACAGGGCTGTAATACACACACACATAAGATTAGTCTGAAACCACTGAAGAGTGCTGATTAAGAATATCTGGCTTTTAAATAGTGCACTCAAATATAATCTGCATTAAAAGGCTCAACCAGCTGCTACACTTATTAGAGGAGCTTCTGAAAGGAGACCCGCCAGTGATTATGGACAATTTGCTGTAGTCAGAACCAAAAATAATAATAATTCACGACTTTATACTGCAACTGTTTACCACAAAAGACCTTATTCTATCTTGTTCAAGAGGCTACCGTAAGACTTCTAGTACAGACTGTTGAGTTGCTATTCTTTCAGATTCAGATTTTTACCGCAGAATCTCTAGAACTAAGCTGGCCCCAAATATTGTGCTACTTGAGGCAAAGTCCAAGATAGTGCATCATAAACAAAACCAAATGGACTAGGAAGTGGCAACAGTAGTGGAAGTTGTAGCTCTAATCTTCTTACCTAAGATGCCTCCAACCAATCCTTCTACGGGTCTGAGAAATCAATTTAATTTAAACCCATGAGAAGCTTGTCCACTATTATTATTATTATTGCTTATTGGCCTTTTGGCTAAGATCAAGTGTAGGACGATTGTTGTTGTTCAGTCACACAGTTGGATCCAACCCTTTCTGACCTCATGGATCACTGCATGCCAGGCTCCTCTGTCACCTGCCGCCCTCCACAGTCCACCCAGATTTACGCCACCTGTGTCAACAATGCCATCTAACCATCTCATCCTCTGCCGTCCCTTTCTCCCTTTGCCTTCAATCTTTCCCAGCATCAGGGCCTTCTCCAGTGAGTCCTCTCTTCTCATTTGGGGGCCAAAGTACTTGAGCTTTGGCCTCAGTATCTGTCCCTCCAAAGAGAAGATTCAATTCACAATCAAAGACTGGTATGAAATTAACGGTTCAAGGTACCATCTAAGTACATATGTAGTTCCTAGTACAGTAATACCTCGGATAACGCTAAGACTTGGTTCCACAAGTCTTGGTGTTATTCGATTTTTAGTGTTATCCGATGCATGTTAAAATCCTATGGGATGGATCGGATAACGTTAAAGCTCCATAGAGACACATTGTAACCGCACAGGCTTTAGCGGTTGTTATCCAATCCATCCCATAGGACCTTAACGTTATTCGATCCAATTCTCCTCCCCAGATTACTTAACGTTATGCGATTTTAGCCTTATCCGAGGTAAACGTTATCCGAGGTATTACTGTAGTTGAATTTTGCTAGAGGCATTTAAGAGAAAGCTGAACAGCCACCTGTCAGCTCTGCATTGATACCCTCATAGGCCTTCAACAATTGTCTCTCCTTTTCTCTCCATCACAAAGTCCCTTCTCCTCTGACTTAGCTTTTGCATTTCATGCATTTCAAGTGGTAACGAATCTCCCCCCTCAATTCTGCCTTAGACTCTCCACTTAAAATTTGTTCAAGATAAATTATGCCCTGCTTACAAGTTTGTGTCTCATTACTCACCATGAACAACAACCATTAGGTTCACAGAGCAAATGCTAATTGCCTGCTGCCTAGTTCATTTTGTTCCGTGTGATGAATGGTGACTGCTAATGAGTCTGGCAACAAACTTTTTGGAATTGTAGTGATACAGTTTCAGTGCAGAAAGTCTCTGAGTTCTCTTAAATCTAGTAAAGTCTGGGGTTTTTTTCCTCAGTCTTCCCCACTGATGCTTATGGCGAAGTCATCCTTCTGCAGATAATTTGAGTCCTCGCTTTCTCCCTTGTTGCCTAGAAGGTACCAGAGGGAACAAACCATGCAGCTTTCCAGATGGGGTGTATCACATAAGCATTAGCTGCTATGTAATAGACAGCAAATGGGACACTTGGTGGTCAGAAAAGGTGGTAGATGCCACATGTTTTCTCCAAGACCAAATCGGACACACCAGTCTGACTGCAATGGTCACTAAACCAACACAAGCAACTATTCCATTGTTCATTCTGAGGTTAGAGGTTAAGGAGTTATTCTGCAGTACTGTGGCAAGTACAGTAAAACACCGGATAACGCTAAAACTTGGTTCCACAAGTCTTGGTGTTATTTGATTTTTAGTGTTATCCGATCCATGTTAAAATCCTATGGTATGGATCGGATGACGTTAAAGCTCCATAGAGATACACTGTAACCACACAGGCTTTAGCGGTTGTTATCCGATCCATCCCATAGGACCTTAACGTTATTCGATCCAATTCTCCTCCCCAGATTGCTTAACGTTATGCGATTTTAGTGTTATCCGATCCAATCGTTATCCGGTGTTTTACTATACTTGCAATTTCTTGCCTTCGAATTGCTAGGTTGGCGGGAGCTGGGACAGAATTGCAAGTACAGTAATACCTCATATAACATTAGTATCGAATAACACTAAAATCGCATAACATTAAGGAATCTGGGGGGAAGAATTGCATCAGATAACATTAAGATCCTATGGGATGCTTCAGATAACAACCGCTAAAGCCTGTGTGGTTACAATGTATCTCTATGGATCCCATAGGATTTTAACATGCATCAGATAACACTAAAAATCATATAACACCAAGACTTGTGGAACCAGGTTTTAGTGTTATATGAGGTTTTACTGTACTGTGGCAAAATCCCTATAGCTGGGGGACATAGTTCCTTATAGGAAGGTTTCCAAATTCCATTCTGGATTCTGAAACAAAAGTACACTTTTCCCATTTAAAATAGCAGCCGCCACAGAAGGCGACAACAGTCTGCAGCAGTGCTTACCTCTGTGAACTGCAGCCTTCCGAAATCACTTGGTGGGCTTGCGATTTTGAAAACCTTCTTTGGCATCACCCACGTCTCCAGGGTCTCCAGCTTACTGGCAGCCAGGTTGGTGGCATGGTGCTTAATGAGGAAACCCTGGAAGTGATCAGCGAGGAAGTAAAGATGCACCGACACAGGATGGCCCATTGGGTAGTATCTGGAAGACACAAACGTGGAGGAGACTGATGGACCCCAAGGGCAAATCACAAGGTTCTGGCAAAGAACTGAAAGGGCTTTTGTAGTGTTAGTTTCATGGAAACAGAGACGGCCCATTGTCTACAGGAGAGGGAACAACTTTAAGTTTGGGGGAATCCCTTGACTTCCAAACTTGAGTGAATAGCCAACAGGCAGCCGAGATCAGCCATTTAAATTTCCTAGAGCAGTGATGGTGAACCTATGGCACGCATGCCAAAGGAAGCTAAATATAGGCTGAAAATCAGGGGAGAACTGTTAGAGCAGTACAACAATGGAACCAGCATTCCAATGGTGAAGGCCTTCAAAGAAAATTGGACATCTATTTGTCAATCTGCTTTGATTTGTATTCCTGCATTGAGCAGGTGATTTGACTCAATAATTTCATAGTCCCCTCCTAACTCAGCTATTATATGATAATAAAAAGAACAGTACATTTTCCTCTGCTGGTATTACAACTGAAGCAACCTCAAACTCACTGAGACAATAGCAAGAACGTTAGATACTGACTGAGTAGTTAGCGTGGAACAAGCTAGAGACAGTATCCTTAAAAGGAACTGTACAATGTTGGAATTGACTTTTACGGCTGAAAACCAGCAGGACCAAAATTTTATTTGGCCACAGAAGGTTTGAACCTCTTCCTAGCAAGACCTAGTTTGGACCTTTGACGCGGCTCTCTTCTCTCGAAAAGGTTATGTTATTTCCATTCTGCTGCCAAAACTGCCAAATAGCAGGGCCAAAAGAAGTTCCCTTTGGTAATAAAACTGTTAATTATTTTATTTGCTTCCGAAATCAGTGACACCATCGTTTTCATTTTTCTACCCTGCTTTGTTCAGAAATGCTTTCAGTGACTTTCCAGTCATAAACAAGACAACTGGTTTGAAGGATTGCTTGTTTTCTGAACACAAAAAGTACTAAATATTGACAGGATCCATGAAAATGACAACAACATATAATCAGAGTGATCTCAACAGAAGTTGGTTTGAATGATAAAAAGACAGGAAAAAAAATCTGAAGTAGGAACGAACAGATTGTAACCCGAAATGCAAAGAACTGCAAGCACAAATAAGACCAGCAGGGGGGAGCATTGAGCTTTACGCATCCACAGTCCTACCTCCCATTTCGGTTCCTTGGCATCCTACTAGACTATCTCATAATGCAGAGCATTGACACTAAATGTGCTTTTCTTTTTGGGTTACACGGCTTTCATTTATCTTTTTCCCACTTCCCACTCCTCCTTTCTCGCTGCCAGTAGCAATGCGAAATAAAGTGGGGGTGGTGATGGTTGATTCTCACAGGCTACTTGAGGAAAAGACTCAGGAGCTGTTACCAAACAGTTTCCTTAGAAAGGGAGAGAATGAGCTAGGCAGGAGAAGGAGAGGGAATAAATACACCAGTTTCATTCCTGTATTATCCTTAAGCTCCACATGGGCACATTTTACTTCCGTTTCCAGGAGCAACGAGGGTGGTGTGGGCCAGATAAATTGGTATTGTGGGCTGGATCTGGCCCACAGGCCATAGTTTGGGCAGAGAAAATGGCAGCCTAAAAATCTATCTCCTCCTGTTGCAGGACATATCTGTTGGAAAACAGATCGCAAGGCGCATTTTACTTCCACTTCCAGTGGGAGGAACCACATGACTGGCCCGTTGAACCACATGACCAGTCCACAGTTCAAAAAATTTGGGTACCCCTGGTGTATAGAGATGCAAATTAACACAGTGTAACCTCAGTGTCCTAGAACCATCCCCTACTATTGATGCCCAATTTAGAGCTGCCAGGCATCATCTTCAGTGTCTCCAGGGCTTGAAAAAAAATCCTTTTTTGGACAGCAAAGGTCAGCCTGACTGCTGAAGGTCAATAGTAAAGATGAAGCTAAAGTACTTTGGATATCAAATGAGAAGAGAGGATTCACTTGAGAAAGCCTTGATGCTGGGAAAGGTGGAGGGCAAAAGAAAAAGGGGGCGGCCAAAAATGAGATGGCAGGATGGTATTGTGGATGCAGTGGGCACAGAACTGGGCGGGTTGAGGAGGAGGGTGGAGGACAGGAGTACCTGGCGGGCGGTGGTCCATGGGGTCGCAAAGGGTCGGAATCGACTGTGCGACTGAACAACAACAAATTTCTTGCTTTCTACCTGCTAGGTTGGCAGGACAGACGATGGGAGCTCATTCAGGTCTCGAACTGCTGACTTGATGACCTTCCAGTCATCAAATTCAGCGTCTTAACCACTAAGCCAACGTAATCCCTTTTGGGAGGCGGGGTGGGAACAACCACCCCATTAATCTCCCAGCCAGCAGAGAAGATTGTTTTGCAGTCTTCCAAAAATGGGATGTATCCAAACCTTGTATGTCCCACAATGACCCGGCCATGAGTTTCCTCCAAAGCAAAATGATATCGGGGAGACACACACCTGAAAAGTTCAGAAGCCACACGACACCTATGGTTTCACAGAGAATTTAAAAGGGAGACTTTTGGTGGTCAAGGGATTGGGAGGAGCTACTAAGATGGAGACCTTCTAATGAGGGTTCAAAGATGTTACTTTTCTGGCCTACCAACAAGGCCAGATGAAGGCTTATTTTGGGAAGGGAAAGTGTCTTATTCTAGGTCAGCCTAATTATCAGGCAGGAGCTTTCTCCATCTCCTTTAACAACCAAACAGGATAAGAAAATAAACAACAAATTTGCAATTGTAAGCCAGTATAGTAATACCTTGGATAACGCTAAGACTTGGTTCCACAAGTCTTGGTGTTATCCGATTTTTAGTGTTATCCGATCCATGTTAAAATCCTATGGGATGGATCGGATAACGTTAAAGCTCCATAGAGATACACTGTAACCGCACAGGCTTTAGCGGTTGTTATCCGTTCCATCCCATAGGACCTTAACGTTATTCGATCCAATTCTCCTCCCCAGATTACTTAACGTTATGCGATTTTAGCGTTATCCGAGGTAAACGTTATCTGAGGTATTACTGTAGTTACTCCAGATGGTACAAAACGTAAAATATTGAGGAAAATGAATTGTTCTCACAGAATTTACTGTGGCCACTAAACAGTCAACAGCAACAAAATTCCACGTGAAATCAAGAAGGCTATATACAAAGGCCATTCAAAGAAAAACCAGTTAAAGAAAAAAGTTCTTTTTTATTCTAACAGTAGCTGAGAAAATTGTATCACGTAAACCCAAAAAAATGCATAAAATGTCCCTTCTTGCCTTAGAAACTAAGGAAGAGCTTCAGAAGAAGTAACTAATTCATGTCAGGCATCAAAATAAGATTACAGTACAGCAGAGTCTTTGAGACGCAGACTGACAAGGCTCCTTAATGAACAAATACCTATTCAACCGTCTCACAAAGAGGACAGAGGGCTGTATGTTCAGAAAATCCAAGGAAAACGAAGCTCTCTATACTTGTAACTGGTTCCAAAATTCCCAGTTGGGTAAGGAATGCCAACATAATCAGCATAATGGAATTCGGAGGCAATCTGAAATGCTGATACGCCATATAATTGGTGCAGAAGCAATATTTCTGCTTGTTCTGCTAGGGCAGTGATGGCGAACCTATGGCACGTGTGCCAGAGGTGACACTCGGAGTCCTCTCTGTGGGCACCTGTGCAGTCACATAGTTTGCCCCGCCTCTCTGCCCAGCAGCCCAATGGGAGTACTTCCTCCATCCCCAGCACAGAGTTTGCCCTGCCCCTCTGCCCAGCAGCCCAATGGGAGTACTTCCTCCCTCCCCAGCACAGAGTTCGCCCCGCCCCTCTTCCCAGCAGCCCAATGGGAGTGTTTCCTCCCTCCCCTGTTGCTGTGTTGGCACTTTGCGATAAATAAATGGGTTTTGGGTTGCAGTTTGGGCACTTGGTCTCTAAAAGGTTTGCCATCGTTGTGCTAGGGCATCGGTGGCGAACCTATGGTATGTGTGCCAGAGTTGTCACTCAAAGCCTCTATGCAGGCATGCGCGCCATCGCCCCAGCACAGAGTTTTCCCCTCTGTTTGGGCACTCTGTCTTTAAAAGGTTCGTCGTCACTGTGCTAGGGGGAAATCCCAAATCCCATTGGCTTAAGTTTGGAATGGACAACCTTGGGCACAAATCAGACATCAAAAATGTTAACACACTGAAACCTGTTTCAAAACATTTTAATTCCCCTAGATCATTGTATACTTGATCTAAAAGTTGCCATTCTGGAACAGGGAAATTACAAGACTAGAATTCAGAGAGAGACAGCGGAGATAAAATATATACACATGCTGGACACTCACCATAAAGGTTTGAATATTAGCCAGGAGTTTCTGGGACATCATCAAATTTTAAAAATGCCACAACTAAGGGGCTAAATGCATCTTGCAGAGCAGACAAAAAAATGAGGGGAGGGAGGAGGTGGTTGTTTATTTATTTATTTAGATTTATATTGCCGCCCACTCGCCGAGGTTGTTTCTCAGGGCAGCTGACATATGACTATAGGTTGTAAAGACTGCATGGATATGAGCCAGTGTAGTCTAGGAGTTCAACTGTTTGATGGAGATTTATGAAATTCAGGTCCTGGGTCCTTGTTGAGTTGTGAAATTCACTGGGTGACCTTGGACCAATCCCTCCTTTTCAGCCTAATCTACCTTACAGGGTTGTTGTTTATATGAGAATAGGGAAGAATAGCAATTAATAAACTTACCGGCAGCTGTTTTCACTGTCTGTGAAAGTTTCTGCCCTTCTCAGGCCCAGGCGTGAAAATGAGTGGTACATGGTGAGCATGATGTCACTAATGCTGTGGATGCCATCTGGCTCATCATACACATTCTCCCAGTATGATCTGAGACCAGGAGTGCCAGATGGATAGTTGCCATACAAGTAATAATCTAATTGGCCAATTATTTCTTGATTCACCACGGCTTCAAATTTGCGTGCAAAGAAGGTAGGTCTTGCAGTTTGCTGTGACAAAGTTAAAAAAATGAAGAAAAAATGGTTACTGAATCTATTCCTCTAAAAGAGACATACAGTAATACCCCGGATAATGATTACATCGGATAACGCTAGAATCGGATAACGCTGCAAGTATTTTGGAAAAAACTTGCATCGGATAACGATTCTGGATAATGATTCTTAGCGTTATCCGAGGCAATGGTCTGCGGGTGTGGGGTGGTTTGGGTAGAACTACCCAATCCACCCCCCCACCCGCAGCGGTCTCTGCAACTGACCCTACTACAGTCACAGAGACTGCTTGTGTCTCTTTCCCTCCCTGTATTTAAACTACAGGGAGGGGGAGAGACGTGATTGGGTCTCTAGAGAACCAATCACGTCTCTCTCTTTCCCCCTCCCTGTAGTTTAAATACAGGGAGGTAAGAGACACAAGCAGTCTCTGTGACTGCAGTAGGGTGGGGGGAAAGGCGTGCCTTTCCCCGACCCTACTGCAGTCGCAGAGACCGCTGCGGGTGGGGGGTGGCTTTAAAGGCAGGGAGGAAAAGAAAGAGACCGGATCGGGTCTCTTTCTTTCCCTGCCTGCCTTTAAAGCGGTTTGTCCCTGAAGTCAGGGCTTTTTTTTAGCGTTGTTCGATGCATGCATCGGACAATGCTAAAAATCGGATAACGTCATGACTTGTGGAACCAAGTCATAACGTTATCCGGGGTATTACTGTACTGTACTTATATTTATCTATGAGGTTGTTTTACATGAATGGGCAATTCTGTGCCATTTTATATGGCATAAGCACATGTGATGGAAAAATTTTTTTTTTATTACAACTCCCAAAGTCTCCCTCCCAACATGGTTAGGAGTTGTAATGCTTGGAGGATTCTGGGATCTGTAGTACAAGCCGGGGATCAGACGCTGTGATTCACGGCTTGGTTTTGGGAAAACCATACGGGCACGCCCACACACATTCCCCCAAACCATGCTGCTGTGATTCCCAGGTTGGTTTGGGGAGACCACACAGACTGGCCGTTTCCTTGGGGTGAGAGCCCACGTACATGTTCTTACCCCAGGAAACTGGCAACCCGATGCTCAGATCACCCATTTCTTTGGGGGGAGAGCCTGCGCATGGTCTCTCACCCCAAGGAAACCGGCAGCCTGATGCTTGGCTCTATGGAGGTTCCCTTGCCCCCCAGTAAGGGGGCCTCTGGAGATCTCTGCCCGAAAGCTGGCAGGTCTGGTCTCCAATCCTGCAGAATTTGGGGCAAAGATCAGCATAGGGGAATTTGAGGAAAACTTTTGCATTGCACAATATTATCTTAACATTGTGTAGTGCAAAAGTATTCCTCTAATTCCCCAACGTTATCCAGTTTTAGCGTTGTTATCTGAGGTATTACTGTAGCTGCAGATTCGGTACCAGGTGGATGGTTAGTTTTGAGGTGTTAAAAGGAGACATTGAAACTGCCCCACTGGTGGCTGTGATATTTATTTGGTCTCTAATTATTTTGTGTCAGAGATTACTCTGGGTTGAAAGGATTTTTGCTGGAGAAACTCCATTCAGGGAACGACTGAATGAGGCTCCTTTCATGTCCCTGCGCAGCCCTCGGGGTATCGAAACCCAACCTTCCAGGCTCAGTGTCTTAACCACCAGTGGTGTGGTGGTGATGGAGCTTAATTTGCCTAAACTTTGCTCCACGGCAGACCCTGGGGTGCCGATCTTGGTTTTATGTGCTTCTTTAACGCCACTATGCTAGGTTGTAAAAGCAATCACTTTATTTTATTCACTTTTTTTTTTTACACAGAGCCATGATGAGTGTCTTGTCAAGGAGGAGAAGGGCAGAAGACCTTCTGAAAGTCAATAACATCATTCAAAATTCATAGTCGCCTCCTGTTTATTCTCTCTCTTCGGAGCCAGACTGTTTGTGAGCTGGGATACATTCCCAACAGGAAAATAGGTTGCATATGAAGGGCTCTGAGCTTTGCCTGTGCCTTCAATAACTTTGTGTTCAGAGTCCTGATGAATGGGGGACCTGCAGCCAAGAAGGTCTTACACATCTGTAATGCTTCCCAGAACCAGTTCTGCCATCAGTCAAACTGGTCGAGAGCCAAATTGATGGACAAATCTCTGTCTGATACTGCAACAAATTACTTTCTCTCTCTCTTTGGTAGCCAGGATATATTGAAGATTTAATCCAAGAGGAACATAGTAAATTGGAGCAACCGTCGTCCCCCCGCCAGGCATTGCATGTGTTTAAGAAGCAAAATTATTTAAAAACACTGCTCTAGAGTAGTTTCCAGTGCTCTTCAGAGACCTCATACAGTAGAAGCCTGGTGAAATCTGGAAGCTATAGTGTTACTTTTTGGGGGGGCATATTACTGACCTGGAATCGGTGGAAATCAGCAGGCTTGAAGTCATTGGGAGAACAGCCACACCAGTCTACAATGTTCTTGTATTGGCATTTGCATCCCAACTTGCGGTTCCAGTTTGTAATCCGCAGATTGTTATCTACCATGGAGTTGCAATGAGGGCTATTTTCCAGGACAGTATGGAAGAAAGACTGAAAAGAAAACCAACAAAGAGGGTTTTTTTAGTACACCAGAGGCAGAAGACACATTGACTCAACTATGCTAAAGAATACAGTGGAATCTCACTTAACAAACGGCTCGCTTAAAAATTGCGTAACAAAAGGAAATCTATAGAAAACAGTGGCTTGGTTAACAATTCCCCCTTGGAATTGATTAATTGGTTTTCAATGCATTCCTATGGGAAACCACCTTTCAGTTAACAATTTTTTTGTTTTCAAACCATTCCTACGGGAAATTGCATTCAATGCTTTCCTATTGGAAACCGCCTTTCAGTTCACAATTTTTTGTTTTCAAAGCATTCCTATGGGAAATTGAATTCAATGCATTCCTATGGGGAATTTGCTTTACAGATTTTTCATGGTACAAAAGGTCTCACTAAGATGTTAATAATCTTCTTCTTCTTCTTCAGGTGCCTTATATGTTCCCTATATTGGCTATCATAATGGCGATTGTCTTCATGTTCTTAACTCCTCGGAATAGCTCTTCCGAGGAAATTCCACACCAGTCTCTCAGGTTCTTCAGCCACGAAGTCCATCGACGTCCAGGGCCTCTTTCTCCAGTGATCTTCTCCTTGTAGAGCGAGTTAATAGTACAGTCAAACCTTGCATAAAGAGCATCTCGCTTAAAGAGTAACTCGCTTAAAGAGCAGAATTTTCTCTGAATGTTTGCTTTGCTTAACAAATAAAACCAACCAAAAACTCGCTTAACAAATAAAACCAACCAAAAACTCGCTTAACAAATAAATCACACAATTGGTCACTTGCAATGGTGTTTCGCTTAAAGAGCAAACTCGCTTAAAGAGCAATCCTGTGGAACGCATTATGCTCTTTAAGCGAGGTACAACTGTATTCTATATTTTATGTCATTCCTCATGATCCAAGATATTGGAGATTTCTTTGCTTAATGGTTTTAAGCAGTTCTTGTTCTTTATCCATCCGGCACAACACATTAGCCACACTGGTAACCCATGATATCTGTAGCAGCTGTCCGTAGATCCACATTTCAAAAGCTTCTACTGTATTTCCTTTACAGATGCTTTAGTCAATGTCCAAGCTTTGACTCCATTGTAGCAACACTGGGAGCATCTCACTATTTGGATCTCTGCAGACAGAGTTTGCTCTCTACGGCAAACAATTAATGAAACAATCGCTGAAAGCTGATACATAACGGTGAACATGGGAAAATTGTATTTTATAGGAACTGTATTCATCCTTAAGAATTTGTTTGGAATAGTAGCCGTGTTAGTCTGTGGTTCAGGCATATCAGAAAACAAAACAAAACAAACAAAATAAAATAAAAACACTACCGTAGCACTTTAAAGACTAACTGCTTTATTTTTATTGCTAGCTTTCGCGGATCAAGTCCACTTCTTCAGACAAAGAGTGAAACTTACAGGCATGGTTATGCAACACTCTTAACCAAGAAACTACTAAACCACCTCATCAGCATCCTGTACAACAAGCAAAAGAAGATCCAGAAGGTTAAATAAGGAATTTGGTGTATAAAAACCATGCCTGTAAGTTTCACTCTTTGTCTGAAGAAGTGGACTTGATCCACGAAAGCTAACAATAAAAATAAAGCAGTTAGTCTTTAAAGTGTTACAGTGTTATTTTATTTTATTTTTTTATTTTATTTTGTTTTGTTTTCCGATATGCTTAAGAAAGGATATCTTGTGTCTGAGAGCCGGAAAGTGGTTAACTTTAGTGGCGAAATAAACCAGTAACAACATCTATAAGTACTTTGAGCTATGTTAGCACGGCTGATCTGCCCCCCTCCCTGTAGACAATCCCCTCTGCCCCCTTTTTTAATGTTAAATGACAGCCCAGTGAATATGGATTTTATGCTTGAATTGCCTAGTTAAACCCATCAAGGCCTACATTGTCATTCAGGCGAGAGGGACAGGGTGGGGAGAACCTACCCAATTACCCACTGCCCTGTGTTCTTTTATACTGGAAGCAGAATGCCTTTGCAAATGAAAAGTGAAGGCAACGGTTATTAGAACTGAAAGGGGAAAATGATAAATCATTTGTTATTCCTTGAAAAGCAGCAGGAATATAAAAGGAGAAGGTCTCAAGATATATATAGATTGCGGCGCATTGATCAGTCCATCTGGGCATATTCTGAATGCGTTCAGGTCCTTTGGCAGAAGAAAGACAGCTGCTACCAAGACATCTCCCACTTTTTTCGATTGCCTCTTCAGTTAAGGAGAAACATCCTAGTCTTAGCCTCGGCAACGAGAGAATTAATTAGAGATGGAAGAATCTGCCACTTTCATTTTTCTCCTACACTTAATTTTGAAAATTCTCAAGTTCTTTCCAACCTGAATATGAAAGAAATACATTAGTACCCCGGATAACGTTATGACTTGGTTCCACAAGTCCCGTCGTTATCCGGTTTTTAACGTTGTGCGATACATTGATCACACAATGTTAAAAAAAAGCCCTGTTTCCCTGGAGGCTGCAGCAAGCCAGAACGTCGGGATTTGAATCCTGGCATTTTGGCTTGCTGCAGCCTCCAGGGAGGTGGGGGAACTTTGGAAACAGCTTGGATCGGGTCTCCCCACCTCCCTGGACCCGGCCGGGGGTGTGTGTGTGTCAGAGACCCCAAAATTGGTAAAAAAAGTCCTTTTCTTTTACCAATTTTGGGGTCTCTGACCCCCCCGCCGGGTCCAGGGAGGTGGGGAGACCCGATCCAAGCTGTTTCTGGGCTTCCCCGACGTCCTCAGCCAGTGCAGCAAGCCAGAATGTCAGGGTTCGAACCCTGACGTTTTGGCTTGCTGCACTGGCTGAGGACCTCGGGGAAGCCCAGATACAGGTTGGATCGTGCCCCCTGCCTGCTCCAGAGAGATCAGAGGACCCGATCTACAGCTGCAGGGTGGCTGGGGAAGCTGACGGGGACTCCCTGTCGGCTTCCCTAGCCACCCGCCCTTGCCTCCGCAGCTGTGGGGTGCTTGGGGAAGCCGACGGGGGAGCCCCCCATCAGCTTTCCAGCCTCCCCACCCCTGCCTCCGTAGCTGCAGGGTGACTGGGAAGCTGAACGGAGAACCCCATTCAGCTTTCCAGCCACCCTGCTGGTAAGAACGACTGTATCGGATAACGTTAAAAATCGCGTTATTCGATACAAGATTTTTCCGAAAATCTTGTAACGTTATGCGGTTTTCACGCTATACGGTACTCGCGTTATCCGGGGCATTACTGTACATGGATTTGGGCAACATCCTTCTCGAAATTTAACAGGAACTAAATTCACATGTGTCACCTCTAGTCAAGTTATACAGATGCTACGTTTGTCACTAAAACATCTGTCATGTTTTGGCCCATAGATGTTTCAACAACCACGTCCTTCCAAGAGCAAAAATGACCTATTTTGTATTCAAGCCTTGTTCTCTTTCAATTAGTTCTTGCCAAGATTACAGTATCATGATTGTCAAAGTTAGTTCTCTCACACTTGCTACTATGAAACATGTGGGATAAGATTTTTTGGGAATCAGAAGAATGCTGGGACCCAATCACTTAATTGTCAGACTCCTGTATTAAACCCAGAGTACCGCTTTTACCTCCCAGCGACTGCAGTTGCCTAGTGGTTAAGATGCTGAACTTGATGAATGGAAGGTTGGCAGGTCAGTAGTTCGAGACCCGAGTACTGCACAATGGAGTGAGTTCCCATTTCTGTCCCAGCTCCTGCCAACCAAGCAATCCAAAAGCAAGAAATTGCATGTAGATAAATAGGTACCAATTAAGTGGGAAGCTAAACGGCGTTCCATGCATTCCAGTGTTTAGTCATACCTGCCACATGTCCACAGAAATGCCTGCTCTTTGGCTATAAACAAAGATGAGCACTGAACCCTAGAGTTGGATACGACTGGCCTTCAAGCAAGGGCAGCCTTTACTGCTTTTACCTACCACAGAGTAAAAACAAGTACTATTTTTCTATAGACTATTTGTGGATCATATACTCTTGGTGCATTTACTCGAAGATGTGTTCAATATATAATTACAGTCAAACCTCGCATAAAGAGCGCATCGCTTAAAGAGAAACTCGCTTAAAGAGCAGAATTTTATCTCAATGTTCGCTTTGCTTAACAAATAAAACCAACCAAAAACTCGCTTAACAAATAAATCGGGGTTCGCAAATCCCCCCCACAATTGGTCACTTTCAATGGTGTTTCGCTTAAAGAGCAAACTCACTTAAAGAGCAATCCTGTGGAACGCATTATGCTCTTTATGCGAGGTACCACTGTACTTACTTATTCATTTGTTTTGTGTTTTAATGTGTACTGGCATTAATTCACACTTTCCAAACAAACTTATCTCTTGGTTTTCCGACTGCGCTGAATAAAACATTGCTAAGGAATCTTCAGTTTTTAGGATGGGGATTGGTGATTTATTGGTAACAGTGTTTTGAGGACTCTTTCTGCCCTTCCTTTTAATTGTTCTACTGCATTGACAATTTTATTCTTGTCAGTCACCCCTTGCATCTCATCACCAGCTACTCTGAGACACAATAGTGGCAGAAATGCAGAGGGAGAAATGTTTTCAATAAATTCAAATTCAAATAGGCTTAGAATTCTATTGGTTACGCCTGCCAGAATAACACAAGTGGTGTAACCTACGTTGGCAACCTATCAGAAATTAAGAAATTAGCTTAAACATTTAGTGTTGGGCCTTGAATTGCAGCTGAAACAGTGGCAAATGTCTATGCTAACTTCTTCACTTGTGGTAATTTGTCAATAAAGATTATACCAATTATGTTATGCCACATAAAAATGCGTTAGAATATTAGCCATGTATTTTAAATAAGTTTCTGTGTTCTTCTGTTGTGAATTCCTGTATTGGAAGAGTGCTGGACTGGTGGATCTTTGGAGTTTCTTCTTAGTATACAACATTAGGACTCTACTAAAGGTAAAGGTTGTATCCAGTTGTATCCGACTCTAGGGGTCAGTGCTCATCTCTGTTTCAAAGCCGAAGAGCCAGCACTGTCTGCTTCTGCAGACGTTTCTGTGGTCATGTGGCAGGCATGACTAGACACCGGAGTGCACGGAAAGCTGTTACCTTCCTACTGAAGTGGTCCCTACTTATCTACTTGCAATTTCTTGCTTTTAAACTGCGAAGTTGGCAGGAGCTGGGGCAAAGGCGGGAGCTCATTCTTTCCTGCAGTACTCGGGAATCGAACTGCTGACCTTCTGCCTCCCAGTCAGCGTCTTAGCCACTTGAGCCACTGGGGGAAAAATGAATATTTTAAAAGTACATGAGGCACTTCAGCTGCTTTTCTTTCAAAACACAAATGACAATGTTAGACACAATTAAAAATAGTGTGACAATGGAATACACTAGAACACCAGATAACGTTATGACTTGGTTCCACAAGTCATGACGTTATCCGATTTTTAGCGTTGTCTGATGCATACATCGAACAACGCTAAAAAAAAAAAGCCCTGACGTCAGGGACAAACCACGTGCCGAGGCAAGGATCGGCTTGTCTGAAATTCCCCCGCCCCCGGGGGGGGGGATTTCGGACAACCCGATCCTTGGCTAGGTGCACGATCGCGTGTCTGTGCAAGGATCCGTTTGTCCGAAATTCCTCCACCCCCGGGGGGGGGGATTTCAGACAAACCGATCCTTGGCTAGGTGCACGATTACGTGTCTGTGCAAGGATCGGCTTGTCCGAAATTCCCCCGCCCCCGGGGGGAGGGGATTTCAGACAAACCGATCCTTGGCTAGGTGCACGATTACGTGTCTGTGCAAGGATCGGTTTGTCCGAAATTCCCCCGCCCCCGGGGGGGGGATTTCAGACAAGCCGATCCTTGGCTAGGCGCGTGATCGCGCATCTGCAAGGATTGGCTTGTCCAAAATGACCTCCCATTGGGGGGGGGGGATTTCAGACAAGCTGGTCCTTGGCTAGGTGCGCGATCGCGCTTCTGTGCAAGGATCGGCTTGTCCGAAATGACCATGGAGGGGAGGTCATTTCGGACAAGCCGATCCTTGCAGGGTGTGCGATTACTCCCCCCCAGACAATTGAATTGGATAACGCTAAAGGATCGTTATCCGATGCAAGTTTTTTCCAAAAAACCTGCATTGTTATCCGATTCTAGCGTTATTCGATCCAATCGTTATCCAGTGTATTACTATTTTGCCTCCATGGTAAGACAGGAAGAGGCAATTGTGGATTTGAGGCAATTTTTTTTGCCAACGTTTCAAATGTGGAAACTCTAAAGACCAGAGAATACTAATCCGGCATCATTGAAGACAATGAACAGTAAGGATAGGTTTACCTACCTCCGCTGGAAGCAAAGTATAAGAGTAGAATCTCTTCATCTTTGTCACCAGGTCATCATTCGAAAATGTGACATATTCCACAAATTTCCTGTTCAACAGAAACCAATCTGAACCACCGTCAACGGTGATTCCTTCTGGAATTTTCCGGTCTCCAAGGCGCCACATATGTGTTTCACATTCCAGGAAAAGCCTATCCAAACCTTGCTTTCTAATAAACCTGGAAAGAAAAAGGAGATTAAAAACCCCTTTAGACATTCAGTGTTAACAAGAGGAGAAAGAGAGAGGAAGCAGAATTGTTAAGTAAACAATTGAGAACAATTGACATTTTGCTTCCTCAGATGAAATACAAGATTGCTCTGCCTTCCCTATTGTAATCACACTTAAAGACATGATAGACCAGTGGTGGCCAAACGAAGGCCAGGGGGCCGGGTGCGGCCCCCGATGCCAATTCATCCGGCCCCGAAGCCCTCGTCGCTCCTGGAAGCGGAAGTAAAACGCGCCCGTACGGGCGCGTTTTACTTCCGCTTCCAGGAGCGACGAGGGCTTCGCGGGCCGGATGAATTGGCATCGGGGGCCGCACCCGGCCCCCGAACCTTAGTGATCGGCTCCCTGACCCACATGATTGGCCCGTGGCCCAAAAGGTTTGGGCACCCTGTAATAGACTGACAAAACTGGTGCTAAACAATGCTCTTAGCAAATGATGGGGAAATCCGAAGGACTTGGAAATAATGAGCTGCAAGTGGCAGTTAGTTATTTGGTCATAACTAACAAAGGAGCAAAGAGAACATAACAAAGTTACATTTTGGAAATAACCAATTAAGGAGGAACAAAATTACTAGTGTAACACATACTATTTTCTAGTTATGCATTTTCCCAGGCATGCTGAGAAAGAAAGATAGGAGCCAACCAGAGATGGAGGAAGGAAACTGGAGACTAGTAAATAAAGATGGATAGCTAGTATGAGAGGTAAAGGTTTCCCTTGCTCGAAAGCCAGTCGTATCCGACTCTAGGGATCAGTGCTCATCTCTGTTTCACAGCCAAAGAGCCAGCACTATCTGCTTCTGCAGACATTTCCGTGGTCAAGTGCCAGGCATGACTAGACACCAGAGCGCACGGAACGCTGTTACCTCCCCCCCCAAGTGGTCTCTCTTTATCTACTTGCAATTTCTTGCTTTCGAACTCCTAGGCTGGCAGGAGCTGGGACAAAGAGGGGAGCTCATTCTGTCCTGCAGTACTCGGGAATCGAACTGCTCACCTTCTGCCTCCCAGTCAGTGTTTTAGCAACTTGAGAGAGAATAAAACAGGTTGCACTAAAGAAACCCCTCTTTGTACCCTTTTAGGTCCCATGAAACCTTGGCATGTGAACAATTAGCAGCCTTTTCCTTGATTAAAATTTATTTTTTAAAAGAAGAAAGCTGAGAAAGAAAATGAACTGTGTCACAGACCTAATTCAATAAAAAAGAGAGAGAGATGCACAAACCACTACTATAAATGAAATAAAATAAATAAATACTATGTGCCGTTATGATGCTGGGAAGACAAAAACAAGCTAGGAATTAAATTAATTCCATGAACTAACTTGTAAATTCCATTATAAAGAAGTTGGGTTTTTTTGGTCTTCTTTTTCTTGTCCCAAACTTATTCTATCGTGGAACACTTTACAAATCCTACAATTTTAATGGAAGACGTTGGTTTTTGTAATAGAAAGATCCGTTTTGATTTTTTAGTTTTAATAACAAATACAGTGAATAACAAGCAAGCAAGCAAACAAACAGCTCTCTGACTTTCATGCAAAACTAGTATTTGCACAAAATACAAGATTTATTTTGCTCTAAAAACTACTCTCCAGCACACTGCCACAAGCCACCACCCCCTTCCCGGGGTAATGCTGAAATCTGAAAAATGAGCAAATACTTTGCTAATTGTGCCTAATGGGGAGATATTTTAAGGTTGTTGTTTTTTTGTATGCCTATTGGGAGGAAGAGAGTGCTCATTCTCCTGGCATGCTGCCCACCCCGGCATATCCACAGGGTCAAAAAGTTGGTTCCCCGTCTCTGTCCCGGAAGTTAAAAAGAGAACAGAGTTTTTCTCCCAGCTACTGTCCAGACCACAGTTCAAAGTGACTAATATCACCCACGAGGCTAATTATTGCTGATTGCAATTTGGCAAAGCCTGAAAAGAAAAAAAAGAAACAATAAAAAAAGACACCCTGAAATTCTACTCTGATAAGTGTCCTCCAGCGAAAGGAACAGAACAAGGGAAACAAATTGTGTTATGCCCACTGGAAATTAAATATTCATCTCCTAACATTAATCATTATAATGCTCTGCAATAAAATCTAAATGGCATTTCAAATTTAAAAAGTTGGCAAAGTGCCCCCCAGCCCCGTTTTCTTCCTTCTTCACAATTAAAAACAAACAGATTTGTTGGGAGCATTTACTAATAAACCATTTGTCACTGTTAGCTTTAACATATGGTTTCAACAACCACGTCCTTCCAAGAGCAAAGAGGTTGGTTCAAAGCCATTTTATTATATCTATCTATCTATCTATCTATCTATCTATCTATCTATCTATCTATCTATCTATCTATCTATCTATCTATCTATCTATCTATCTATCTATCTATCGATATAGATAGATAGATAGATATAGATAGATAGATAGATATAGATATAGATAGATATAGATAGATAGATATAGCTATAGATAGATAGATAGATATAGATATATAGATATATACTGGTAGATAGATATAGATATAGATAGATATAGATATAGATATAGATAGATAAATAGATAGATAGATAGATAGATAGATAGATAGATAGATAGATAGATAGATAGATAGATAGATAGATATACCCTGTATATGCCGGCGTACAAGACGACTGGGTGTACAAGATGACCCCCCAACATTTCCACTCAAAATATAGAGTTTGTTATGTACTCGCTGTTTAAGACTACCCCCTCTTCCGCACACCTTCCACACACCAAATAAAACGTAAAAGAACATCAGATTTGATTTCAACATGTTAATTTATATTCAAATCCTTATGACATGCAGAAAAACTGTTACAGGGCTGTATGTTATCAAACATGTACAGTAAACATAAAGCAGTGCAAGTTTATTAAACGTAATTCACCAAAGACAATTCACTACAGCTGAATGGAACAATAAACCTATGGGAGCTGCCATGCTGTTTGTTTTCTAATCTGTTAACCAAACTGGAACTGTCAATGATAGAAGGAAGGTAACAAATAGAGGGAGAGAGCAAGTGCCAGGCAAGTCCCTTGCAAGTTTGCTGGCGTGACAGTTTCCCTATAAAAGCCTTCAAGCTCCTGTTCGTCATCTGATATTAAAAGTTGTTATCCGATCCATCCCATAGGACCTTAACGTTATTTGATGCAATTCTCCTCCCCAGATTGCTTAACGTTATGCGATTTAAGCGTTATCCGAGGTAAACGTTATCCGAGGTAAATGTTATCTGAGGTATTACTGTATTTTATTCAACTGAAGTGCACCCGGTGTACAAGACGCCCCCCCCCCTTGGAGGCATGTTTTTCAGGGGTAAAAAGTCATCTTATACACCAGCATATACGGTATGTACATTTTAGTCTATTTCTGCCACCTGTTCGTTCACACAGGTAGCTTTTAATGCAGAAGGAGCAGGAGGAGGGCTTGGCCTAGCCAGGGGTGGGGCAATAATTTCAGGAGGAAGAGGAGGATGAGGAAGAGAAGAAAGAATAAAATCCCTGTCAGTAGCAAGTGGTGTGCCACTGAATGAGGACAGGATGAGTTTCTTCAGACACTGTGGACGTGGAAAATTACTGGTTTCCATTTGTGTGTAAAATCCTGCCTCAGATTCGCCACATTGATGGCAACAAAATAATCACAGAGTCCCCGGCTAACCACAATTTATCCGTTGGTTCCACCACCGTACAGGATGCCAGTGTAGCATCTTGCCTGTGATTTTCCACATGTAAACAAAGTGAGCCTTTTTAAAAATCACAGAGTCACAAGTGTCATGACTATTGAAGGATATCCTATCTTTGCTGACACTCTGTGTAGTTGGCTTGCAGAGTTATAAGCTGGCTGGTGCTACTTGAACTGTCATGGCTCCATCCTATGTAATTCTGGGATTTTGTCATTTGCTGAGTTCTCTCCGTTGAAGTCCAGCAGAAAATTCTAAATACCTCAACAAACTGCAAACGTCAGGTTTCCATCAGATAGGATCACTATGTTTAAAATGATAATCAATCCTGTAAACTGGGTGCTGCAAATACACTCTTCATTGCACAGCTGCTATGTGGAAAGCAGTGATGGGATGTCCCCGGTTCCAGACGGATCCCTGGAACCGGTAGGACCAATCCCGGAGAGTTCTCCGGAAGGGGAGTCCACTTTTGAGGCGTCCGGTTCCGGACGCCTCACCGAAAGAATTTTTTTTAAAAAAATCGGAGCTAAAATGGTTCCAATTGACTGCGCATGTGCAGAAACTCAATCTGACGCATTGCGCATGCGCCAAATTGAGTTTCTGGACATGCGCAATAAATTGGAGCCAAATGGCTCCAATTTAAAAAAAAAATCTTCCAAAGCTGGAGCCGCCCCTTTTTAGAGTGGCTCCGGGAGCAGCGGCGGCAGCCCTAATAGAAGGGCACCTCCCCTAGCCGGCCACCTGGCTCCCACGGGCACGTTGGTGCCTGGCCGCGCCGTCCGCCCGCGCCGCGCCCTCCTAGGGACTTGGGCCCGACAAACCCCCATGCCCTGGGTAAGCCCGGCAGGGCCGAAAAGGCAACGGCCCGAGGAAGCAGCAGGCGCCCGGCAGAAGACGATGCGGCGGTGGCGAGCCCCGCCGGGCTTCCCCAGGGCACGGGGGTTTGTCGGGCCCAAGTCCCTAGGAGGGCGCGGTGTGGGCGTATGGCGCGGCCAGGCACCAACGTGCCTGTGGGAGTTCGGTGGCCAGGCAGGGGCTGTGGCGGCCGTGGCCGGCGTATGCAGGGCCGGCTGCGGCCTTCGTAGGAGGAAACGGCCACAGTCGGAGGAGGAAGGAGGAGGAGGAGACACGGACTGGCCGCCGCCCGAGCCAGGCGCAGGAGGGGAGGGGGGTCTCGGCGAGAGAGGGAGGGAGAGAGACCCGTGTTCGTTTGGGGGCCGGCGGTCCCAGGTCGGCCAACGGAGGGCGGATTCACACGAGCAAAGGGACTTGCAACCGCCGCGCCCCGCCTGCCCGATGTTCGCCGAATTCCGCTCCAAAGCCGACCCTCTGGGTGCGGGAGGAGGAAGCAAGGAAGGGGCGCTGGCCACGAACTGCGCCGGGGAGAGCAAGGAGATCGAAGGTATAAAGAGCCGGAGGAGGGCGTGTGTCGCCGGGGCGCTGGGGAGGAGGATGAGGATGGAAGAACCACATGGAGGTTCATCGGCGCCAAGGAAGGTAAGTGAGGCTTTTATATTTAGGGTGGGTGGGTGATTTATTTGTGTTTTGGGTGGGTGGTTGTACTTTTATTTAATTTTTATTTTATTTATTTATTTATTTTATTTCTTTAAGTTATTTACGGGTCTGTGTGCATGTTTATTTTTTTTATTATTTTTTTTTATTTTTGGCCTTGCCCACAACGTCATGACGTTGGCTCCGCCCATGACGTCATGACATCATGACATTGGCCACGCCCATGACGTCCATGACGTCATGGCGTGGTAGTAGAATTTTTGACATCCCATCACTGGTGGAAAGGTTTTATTTTCATCAGAAGATTCCAGATTAGTGTAGAGCTCAATGAGTTGGAGCATCTGGCTGTGTAGATAAAGAGTTCAGTTCCCCACTGGACCTTGTAGAAAAAGAGAACTTGTGTGTGGCTCTAGGATGACATCCCAAGCATTGGCGTAGTGTAGGAGGGCCAGGGGGCAGCCTGCCCTGGGCGGCACTCTTTGGGCGAATGGGAATGGCCTGACCATTTGGCAGAATGTGGCAGACACCGCAGGCTGGGATGCCATGAAAATATTGCAAATAGTTTTTTTATTTGTTTTATTATCCTTGTCTTTCTGTTGCTGTGGAGGCAGGGGAAAACACTGAAGGGTTGAGCTGTCTTAGCTGCCAGAACAACTGGGCTGGTTATGGAAACTATGCTTCTTGCTTTGGATGACAGCTGGTGCTTCCTGCTGGCTGCATGAAGAAGCAAAATTATGTGGGTCAGCTTTGGGAAGGACCTCTGCTCCAAGTTCTCCAGGCCTAAGCCCCAAAGAGCAGAAAATATCTCAAAAAGGATACTTCCTATCCCTAATGAGAGGGAACGAAAGAGCATGGAAACAATATGGCAGGTATTTTATTTGGAGAAGAACGGTGATTCCACAAGTGTTTCCCACTTTGGCAAGCCCCCTGTTGTGTTGTCATTCCTGCAGCCCATCGTGCAAACAATCTCACAACGATACAAAACCAGGCGTGCAAAGGGGAAGCTTAATAGAGTAATACCTCGGATAACGTTTACCTCGGATAACGCTAAAATCGCATAACATTAAGTAATCTGGGGAGGAGAATGGGATCGAATAATATTAAGGTCCTGTGGGATGGATCGGATAACAACCGCTAAAGCCTGTGTGGTTACAATGTATCTCTATGGAGCTTTAACGTTATCCGATCCATCCCATAGGATTTTAACATGCATCGGATAACACTAAAAATCGGATAACACCAAGACTTGTGGAACCAAGTCTTAGCGTTATCCGAGGTATTACTGTACGACAGAATACTGGCATTCCCCAGGAGCCCTGTTGGCGGAGTGGTTAAACCAGTGTTTCCCGATGTGGGGCCCACGCCCCACAGGAGGGCTTCAATTCCCAGAAACCTAAGTCAGTATATTGGCTGATCAGTGCTTTGGGGAACTGACTTTGGCTTCTGGGAATCGAACTCCAAAAACCAAAGGTTGGGAATGGAAAACTGGGAACCATAGTCATCAAAAATAGCTGTTCCAAATTTCGGAAAACATTAAACTAGGAAAAAATATATTCAAAAAGCTCTCTCTGTGTACTTAAGAAACGTAAAAGCTGTAAATGCAAATGCTCATTGTGTTTGCTCTTTGAGCTTACAATTCCCTTCAGATTTAACAACACGCAATGTTCACAGCTCAAGTATGTTATCTCCCAGCTGACTGCTGCGGAGGCAGCTTCTTACACATTGCTTTTTTCCTGTCAGCTGGAAAAGATGCAATGGTTCTTCTCCTTTGGTGTTTTGTACAGCACTCGCCAAGGCTGGTCTACGTGACTCTTCAGAGATGTTTTGTGTCATAACGGTGTGCAAACCAAAGGGTTCTTTTGCTGCTTTCAAATAATATGAACACAAAACAATAACCAGAGGCAGCGAAGATGAGAAGGGAAGAAAAAAGAAGACACACTCAGGATAGATTCTAGGTTTGAGTAGCCCTGGGCAAACTGATGCTCTGGTGGGTCACCTCCTACGGCCATAACAAAGCGAAATGGCTGCCCAAGGCAGCAAAGAGAGAGTCCCTTGTGGGCCTTAGATAACAAGGGATAACATGACCCAAGAAAGATTCATCTCCAGACCAACCAGAATTTTCCCTGGGTTTGAAGTCAGCTGGACTGGTCTGTAGTTTCCCAGTTTCCCAGTTTTTGCCCTTTTAGGAAGACAGGGATAACAGCCTTCCTCTGACTGTCTGGCACTTCATGATTTCATGAGTCACTCCATGATTTCAAGAAGACGATAGACAGTGGTTCTAAGATTTCTTCAGCCAATTTTCCCCCCGATAGCCATCTGTGGGAATTGAGCTACTTTCTGGAGATGAACCAGGCACAGTTGCTGAAGGAACCTGGGAACTCCAGTTCAAAAAACTCCTGGTCTGAACATAGAGGGCATCCATGGTGGTGGCTTTGATGTCTAATTGGCCTCTGGCAAGTGGAACATGCGCGAAACATTTGGTTAAAGCTGCTTGACAAACGGTCATCTGTGGAATTGCCTCCCCTAACATTGTTTTAGTTCTCCCCTTTAATGTGTTTTCTGGCTCTCTACCTGAATTCTCAGAGTTTGGAATAAGTCATTCCATACAATAACCCCAGCAGCTTACATCTGATAGATTAGTCTGTAAGACAGCACTGGCTCTTTGGCTGTAAACAGAGATGAACACCATACCTTAGAGTCAGATACGAGTGGCTTTTGAGCAAGGGTGACCATTAGGTAAAGGTTGCCCTTGATCAAAAGACAGTTGTATCCGACTCTAGGGTTCAGTGCTCATCTCTGTTTATAGCCAAAGAGCCAGCGCTGTCTGCATCTGCTTCTGTGGATATATGGCAGACATGACTAGATACCGGAGGGCATGGAATGCTGTTTACCTTCCCACTGAAGTGGTACCTACTTATCTACTTGCAGTTTCTTGCTTTCAAACTGCTAGGTTGGCAGGAGCTGGGTGAGAGACGGGAGCTCATCATTCTGTCCTGCAGTACTCAGGAATCGAACTGCTGACCTTCCAACCATCAAGATCAGGGTCTTAACAACTTGAGCCACCACCGTCCACTAGGGCAATATTTACCTTTACCTAATTCCCTTCCCATTTTAATGACTAAGAGATAACTGAATTACATTACCATTATTACCAAGGGAATGAAATCTACCACATCTGGAGGGTAACAGGCTGGGGAAGCCTGATTTAGGCTGTGGATGAGTAGGCTGAGATCAAAGCAACGGAGTCTGTTCCCCTCCATCCTCGTTACGAAACCTCAGTCATGCAAGATGTTACCAAAAAAAATTATATATCTTTGATCCGTTTTATCACATGGTTACTGTTTTGCTTGCAATTAACCACAAAAGCGTTTGATCACAACAATCCCAGAGATAGCGAGGAGAGCTCATTCTGAATAATGCATAGATAGATATCATAAGTCAGTGTAACTAATCTATCTTAGCACCATCTTGAAATGCAATTAACTGTTTATGCATTCTGATGGGAGAAACACTACTAAAGCTGCCAGCGATTATTCCTCTGACGAGAGGCCAAGTAGCACATTAGCACATTTTCATTATTAAATTAATCAGCAGATCTGTGGATTTAATTCATCTAAATCATTCCGGTCCCAGCCGAGGTTAGCCATCTCAGGCTCAACTTTGCAGCAGAGCTGTCATAACTCATCCGCTTGTTTTTATTTTGTCAGCCTTGGGCTTTGAGGAACAGCAATCAGGTGATTCAGAGCCAAACAGAAGGCATCTCCCTGACCTTTTCTTATTGCTTTTCCAATCTAACTCCGCTAGCTGATGGGGGATGCCAGGCTGCTAGTCTGAACAAAGCAATCTATTTCCAGACTCCCAAAAGTCTGCTTGGCAAACCGATTCAACTGACCTTCCTATTTCTATCATATCAGAGAGTAAACAAAACAAAACAAAAAGACAAAACAGCTTTAAAGACTAGCTGCTGTATTTTAATGTTAACTTTTGTAGATCAAGTCCACTTGGTATAAGAATATACGAGTATGAAGAAACTGTCTAAACTACTTTGGATGCTGCCTTGGTTCTGAAATGACAGACATGGAAACAGGGATGGGATGCCAGAACCGGTAGTAACTTTCCCCAGTGTCCTGGAGAACCGGTAGCAGCTTTTTGGGGGAAACCACCTTCAGGGCTTACCTTTTCACTGGTTCCCCCACTGTGCATGCGCATCAAGCACTTGGGTGTGCATGCATGCCTACAGTGTTTGGCGCGTATGCACGGCCTCCTTGCTGTCCTCCCAAGCGGGGAGGAGGAAGAGAAGCTGCTAGCCTGAAGCTCCCTATAGCCTGAAGCTCCCCAGGGTAAGTGACTCACCTTTGGATGTGGTGTGTCTGTGTGTATTTTAATGTGTATTTAATACTTATACAGTAATACCTCAGATAACATTAGTATCGAATAACACTAAAATCGCATAACATTAAGCAATCTGGGAGGGAGAATTGCATCGGATAACATTAAGATCCTATGGGATGCATCGGATAACAACCGCTAAAGCCTGTGTGGTTACAATGTATCTCTATGGATCCCATAGGATTTTAACATGCATCGGATAACACTAAAAATCGGATAACACCAAGACTTGTGGAACCAGGTTTTAACGTTATCCGAGGTTTTACTGTACCTATATTGACGTACTACCACAGTTCCTAAAAAGGCCTGGCGGGCTGGCTTGGGGTTTTTAAGCAAAGTCTTGGTGTTACCTCATCAATAAGCTACACCTGTGCTGTTCCAATTGCTGTTCCAATTGGAGAACCCTTAAGGAGGTACAGCTGTTTTACATTTACATTAAGGCATATTATCCTAGAGAACCGGTTCAATGACCATATCCATCTTGCAACATGGTGCTGCCCAGGCACTTATACTAACAGGTAAGTGACGGGTTTGTGTTTGGGGTGGGTGGGTGGGTTGAGGGGTGTGTGTGTGTGCCTATTTTTATTTTATTTTATACTTTGGCCCTGCCCACGATTCATGATGTCATGACGTTAGCTCCGCCCACACTGTGATGACATCATGGTGGGGTAGTAAAATTTTTGACATCCCACCACTGCATGGAACCATCTAAGCTTCATATTAGAGGAACATTAAATTAAGAGGCCTTCTCCTTTGCCACACTAAATAACAGTTACACAACCAAACCTATGCTTGCACCTCTCTCCTACGTTATGTACCATCAAGTTGGAACTGGCTTACAATGACCCTCATAGGACTTCCAAGATAAGTGAGATATTTAAGAAATGGTTTTATCAGCTTCACTCACATAGTGATTTTTCATGGCTGAAGAGGTAGTAATTTTTTAAATCCCACCACTGCCTTAAACTCTGAAATGACCCATCATTTACCACAAAATATAGGTTGATGAAAACATCACAGTTTTAATCATCCTGCCAAATTCCACAGAGCAAGACTTTGGATTACCTTGCATTGTCTCTTCCATGTGACTTCAGGAAGTTCATGTCTCGATATCTGGAGAGAAATGCTACGAGCTGGTCGTTCGTCCTGTGAAACAATGGGACAAAAGCGGGGGGGGGGGGCAAAGTTAGCCAAATGTCAGTAAATTTATAACAGAAATGTACATTCAGATTTATGAAACCACCAGCAGTAAGCAAGGATTCCCCCAGGTGACCCTTCCTCTCTCTTTACATGTCTGAAAAAGAAATATTCAGACCATATAATAAAGGTAAAATCACCCTTGCTCAAAAGCCAGACTTATCCAGCTCTAGGGGGTGCTGCTCATCTCCGTTTAGAGCCTAAGAGCCAGCGCTGTCTGCATCTGCAGACATTTCTATGGACATGTGGCAGGCATGACTAGACACAGGAGTGCAAGGAAGTGGTACCTATTTATCTACTTGCAATTTCTTGCTGTTGAACTGCTAGGTTGGCACAAGCGGGAACAGAGATGGGAGCACACTCTGTCATGCGGCACTCGGGTCTTGAACTGCCGACCTGCCAACCTTCCAGTTGTCAAGTTCAGTGTCTTAACCACTAGGACTCTCTCGCTATATATAGAGTCCTCACGGACTCTCTCTCCCTCATCAATAGATAGATAGATGGATGGATGGATCTATCGTCGGCAGGTCATCTACCTATCTGTCTGTCTGTCTGTCTGTCTGTCTGTCTGTCTGTCTGTCTATCTATCTGTCTGTCTATCTATCTATCTATCTATCTATCTATCTATCTATCTATCTATCTATCTATCTATTGCTAGTCCATCCACTCAATTCCTTCCCCCCTCCACTAATGTCATCTATGTATCTGATCTATCTATCATTCTATCTATCAATCATTTTATACAGTCAAACCTCGCATAAAGAGCGCCTCGCTTAAATAGTAAATTGCTTAAAGAGCAGAATTTTCTCTGAATGTTTGCTTCGCTTAACAAATAAAACCAACCTAAAACTCGCTTAACAAATAAATCGGGGTTCTCAATCCCCCCCACAATTGGTCACTTTTAATGGTGTTTCGCTTAAAGAGCAAATTCGCTGAAAGAGCAATCCTGTGGAACGCATTATGCTCTTTAAGCGAGGTACAACTGTACTCTTTTCTTTCTTTCTACCTACCTACCTACCTACCTACCTACCTACCTATCATTTTATACTCTTTTCTATCTATCTATCTATCTATCTATCTATCTATCTATCTATCTATCTATCTATCTATCTATCTATCATTTTATACTCTTTTCTTTCTATATATCTACCTACCTATCTACCTACATACCTACCTACCATTTTATACTCTTTTCTATCTATCTATCTATCTATCTATCTATCTATCTATCTATCTATCTATCTATCTATCTATCTATCTATCTATCTATCTATCTATCTATCTATCTATCATTTTATACTCTTTTCTTTCTATATATCTACCTACCTATCTACCTACATACCTACCTACCATTTTATACTCTTTTCTTTCTTTCTTTCTTTCTTTCTTTCTATCTATCTATCTATCTATCTATCTATCTATCTATCTATCTATCTATCTATCTATCTATCTATCTATCTATCTATCTATCTATCTATCTATCTATCTATCTATCTATCTATCTATCTATCTATCTATCTATCATTTTATACTCTTTTCTTTCTATATATCTACCTACCTATCTACCTACATACCTACCTACCATTTTATACTCTTTTCTATCTATCTATCTATCTATCTATCTATCTATCTATCTATCTATCTATCTATCTATCTATCTATCTATCTATCTATCTATCTATCTATCTATCTATCTATCTATCTATCTATCTAATCTATCTATCTATCTATCTGTCTAGTCCGTGAGGACTGTGGTGGGTTAGTGGTTAAGACACTGAACTTGACAACTGGAAGGTCGGCAGGTCAGCAGTTCAAGATCCAAGTGCCACATGACAGAGCGTGCTCCCATCTCTGTTGCCACTTCTGCCAACCTAGCAGTTCAACAGCAAGAAATTGCTGTAAAAGATGAAATGAAAGGTTCTCTCTCTCTCTCTCTCTCTCTCTCTCTCTCACACACACACACACTGTACTTGCCGGTGTATAAGACTCACTTCCCCTCTTAAAATATACCAGAAAAAATGGAGTGAGTCTTATACGTCGGTAACAGCCCCATCCCCGCTGGTGTGGTTCGGCGAAGGGCAGCTTCCAAAGGAGCAATCTTGCCCAGCCGATCCTGCCCTCCCCGTCTTCTGGCAGCCGAGGGCGTTTGGGGGGGAAGGCAAGATTGCTCCTTTTGGAGTGATCTTACCTAGCCAATCCTACACCCATCCCCTCCTGACAGCCAGCAGCGGTGGGGTGGGCAGGCGAGATCGCTCCTTTCAGATCCTGCCCCCCCCCCCAACTCCTGGAATTAAAATGTAGAAAATTATCCACCACCCCCCTTTTAAAATGTGTATAAAAACCAGGGTGCGTCTTATACCCTGATGTGTCTTAGATGCTGGCAAATACCGGTATATACATCTCCAAATTATATATGCCAAATCTTAAAGACTTCTTTCTTCCACAAATTGGAACATTACTGAAAAACATTTTTAAATGAATTGTATTTTGGAAATCATTAGGGATTTATGTAAATGGATGCTCATTTCATCTTTTACAGCAGTTCTCAGTTAATAATATTTTTATTTCATATTTGAAGTAGAGTTTAATGGAGCAGTTTATCTGTGAAGCAGAAATGAATGATATTGGCTGATTCATTTCACTTGGCTCTCAACAGCTCTGCTTCCAGAACTGGAGCATTGTATAAACGTAAAGCACCAGTGCAAAATGCACTCTAAGAGGGATACTTGTGCAAATTCATCATGTCCCTCAAGAGTCCTTGGAGGCAGAAGTCAGGAAGAGAGCAGTATTAAGTATGTTTTAAAAGCAACATGCATGTATGTGCACACACACACGCATGAACATGAACACACAGGAAAGGCAGGTTTTCAGGATATTAAAACCAATAACTTTATTGTGACGTGGAGGAAAGGTTTGGCCCTATTATTATACACATACCGTCTGCTTTCCCTAATGTTTATAGCCAACCCCTTCTTTTTTTGAGCTTCAACACTTTAGTAAAAGTAAAAGAGAAAAAAAAATCTTCCTTTAAATGTAAACTCAAAACAAGTTCAAAGCAAACAAACAAGGGAAAGGTCACCCTTGCTCATAAGCCGGTCCTTTCCGACTCTAGGGTTCAGTGCTCATCTCCGTTTATAGCTAAAGAGCCAGTGCTGTCTGCCTCTGCAGACGTTTACATGGTCATGTGGCAGGCATGACTCGATACAAAACACTGTTTACTTTCCCGCCAAAGTGGTACCTCTTTATCTAGTTGCAGTTTCTTCCTTTTGAACTGCTAGGTTGGCAGGAGCTGGGACAGAGACGGGAGCTCACTCCACCATGCAGTATTTAGGTATCGAACTGTTGACCTGCCAACTTCCTGACCTAGATAAATAGGTACCACTTCAATGGGAAGGTAAACAGGGTTCCGTACACTCCAGCGTCTAGTCAAATGTACACGGAAACATCTGCTATAAATGGAAATGAGCAATGCACCCTAGAGTCAGATATGACTGGTTTTTCAGCAAGGGTGACCTTGTCTTTGACCTATAGTCTCCACACACCCCTTTCCAAAGCAGCAGTAACCCCTGAAAACAAGTTCCTATAGAGTAAAGCACCCCACGTTTCACGTGTGTGTGTGTATGTGTGTGTGAGGGACCCAGGAATAAAATTAGGTATCAAGCCGACACTATTGCTTCATAGCTCACATTTACCAACTCTCAAATCATCTGAAGCAACAGATTATTACTGCTCCAATGAATAACTGACAAGTTAACCAATGACAAAGTCCGGACTGGCTGAAGTGCCTGTCTATCGATCATCCAAAACGACTGGATTCCTAACATTCAAGGCCTTCATTTGATACACATTCATGTGACCATTAAAAGTCCCCTGGGGTCAACGTTTGCATCTCAATTTTGCATCCTCCATGAATATGGAAGAAAAGAAGAGAAAGAAGGAGATAAAAAAATGAACTCTCCACCATAAAGCTGTGCCAATTTTCACATTTACTGGTTCGCTGCCTCCCCATCGCAGTGGTGGTGGGAATGGATGAATGGATATTTAGGGGATTTACTTAGCTATCCTTCTGCATGAACAATTCTCAATAGTTAACAGCTTAGGGTGGGCTTAGGGTGGGCATGCTAAGGCATTCTTTTCAGTGATGTTGTTTTTCTGTTTTCATTTACCCCAAGAATAACACTTAACCAGATATGTAGTTGTGAGGGAGGGGGAATAAAAAAAAATCCCTGACCTTATCTTTTTTCTAATGAACTTTGTTTCAAATGCACTTTATTTCAAAAGGTTCCAGGTTCAACCTCTGGTGTCTTTAAGCAGGGCAAGGAAGTCATCGTCATCGTCATCGTCATCGTCAACGTCATCGTCATCGTCATCGTCAACGTCAACGTCAACGTCAACGTCAACGTCAACGTCATCGTCATTATTATTATTATTATTATTATTATTATTATTATTATTATTATTATTATTATTATTATTATTATTATTATTATTATTATTATTATTATTCAATTTCTGTACAGCCCTACTCGGTAGGACCGACTCCGGGCGGTTCACAACACATGTGAAATTACAAGTTCATAAACAGAGTAAAGGTAAAGGTTTCCCTTGCTCGAAAGTCAGTGCTCATCTCTGTTTCTAAGCCAAAGAGCCAGTGTTGTCTGCTTCTGCAGACGTTTCCATGGTCATGTGGCAGCGCGTGGAACGCTGTTTCCTTCCCACCGAAGTGGTCCCTATTTACCTACTTGCAATTTCTTGCTTTCGAGCTGCTAGGTTGGCAGGAGCTGGGACAGAGACGGGAGCTCATTCCGTCCTGCAGTACTCGGGAATCGAACTGCTGACCTTCTGCCTCCCATGTCAATAAATCATGAATAATCAATATCAATATCACATCACATTAAAATATCAACATCATAATAGATCGATACACAATAAATCAATATACAGTGACTAAAAGTGCCTCATGACTATCAAAGCATCTTGCCTGAAATCCCAGAAAGCGGCTGCCAGTCGGTGTGGCCAATACCAGGCTAGATCGAGGAGAGCAATCTTTGCCTCTGAGATGATATCCAGCTTCTCCAGAAAACCTCTCCCCTTTTCCTAGAACAGGGACTTCAATTCCCAGAAGCCCAAGTCAACACACCTGCTGATCGGGGCTTCTGGGAATTGAAGTCTAAGAACACCTGGGGGCCCAAGGTTGGTAAACCCTGCCCTACAACACCATCATTTGGTGACTTCCCTAACTTTAAATCATGGTATCTCTGCTCTAAAATGTTGAAACGTTTCTCCTCTCAATGGCTGTAAGTTCTTCCAGTTGGAATAAGATGACCTCACTCTTTTGCTCTTGCTCTGCCCTTTACTCAAATGTGGCCCTCCACTCAAATGTGGCCCTGTCTGAAACTATATTCAGCCCACAGGCCAGAAAGGATTCCCTACTTTCTTCTTCTTTTTAAAGTGCCGTATCTGATTGGCTATCCTCATGGCAATCAGTCATGAAGGTTGTCCTAAGAATAGTGGCCTTCCATTTGCCGTCTGCATTGCAGCGTGACACCTGTAAGAACAATCCATTCCCGCGAGTCACTTTCTGGTTCTGAGCACTTTTGGCACGCAAAGTCCTCATCGGCCCCAGGCCAGTATTGATGAAGCTGCTGCCCTCCATCAAGATGGATTCAAGTGGGATTTAATCCACTTGGGGACTATCACCCTTCCTTGTGGACTTCGCCATCCAAGGCCGTTTGTCCTCAGGGTTGTCAGGTTAGTTAACTGGTGCCTGATTATTGGCATTGAGTAGCTGGCAGCATGGTCTGTTCTATTACCATACCGGGATAACCTGGCCAGATTTTAGGTGGTCCGATTGTCTAACTCAGTATGAAAGAGATCTATAGCTTCCTATTTCAAATGAAAATCACTTGATGCTTTTCAGTATCCTTTATCCTATTTAGTGCTGCAGGACTGCAGTGGCTCAAGTGGCTAAGACACTGACTGGGAGGTGGAAGGTCAGCAGTTCGATTCCCGAGTACTGCAGGATGGAATGAGCTCCCGTCTTTGTCCTACCTCCTGCCAACCTAGTAGTTTGAAAGCAAGAAATTGGAAGTAAATAGGGACTACTTCGGTGGGAAGGTAACAGCCTGCCACATGACCATGGAAACGTCTTCAGAAGCAGACAGCGCTGGCTCTTCGGCTTTTAAACAGAGATGAGCACTGAACCCTAGAGTCAGATACGACTGGCTTTCGAGCAAGGGAAACCTTTACTGCTGCATTTTTTTTTCATTTGTCTTCAGATAACTGGAGGTAAGAAACATGAAAGTCTTGATTACTAGGGGAAACTTTTGTATTTTGAATCCTCCATGTTTCAGTTTAAATTCATATTATTGTATTAGCATTGATTTTTCCGAAGTTCGCTTGTGCAAAAAGCTATCAAAATGCAGAACTTCTTTTCTACACATATAATTTCTCACTCCATTTTAAGTGAAAAGCAAACTTTCTTTTTACAAATTATATTAACTCCATAAATTCAAACAAACAACACTAGTTAAAAGAAAACTATTGAGGGAATTCTAGCAATGATAAGAGAACAAAGCCTGATTAAAACGCTCTTCAATGCGGATGGACAGTAGCCAAGTTTGGTAGCCAACAGTATCTGGAATAAGTAATGGGTCCATATATAAAAAACAAAAATAAAATCAAAACAAAAGCGATAGAAGGTAATAGCACGGTCACGTTCTGAGGTTTTCTTTCTCTAATTAACTGAGATTGAGTTTACTCAAGTAGGGAATTTTTCTTAAAATAAAAATGTCAATGTCAGCTTATAGAATTATAGAATAACTAAGTTGGAAGTTGGTCTAACCCCCTGCTCAATGTAAGAATCCAAATCAAAGCAGATATAACAGATGGTTGTCCATTTCTCTCTTGAAGGCTTCCAGTGTTGGAGTGCTCACCATCTCCCAAGCATCTCTCACTGCTCTAACAGTTAAGACGTTTTCCCTACTATTCAGCCTATATCTATCTTCTTGTAGTTTCAGCCCATTATTACACATCCTGCATTCTGGGATGACGGAGAACAGATCCTTCCGTTCATATCTATGGCTATTTTAGGTATCAGAGATGTGCATATTGGAAGGTTTTCCAGAAATATTCCAACTCTTGTAGTAATAGCTAAGTCGTGTTAATGTTTTGTATTATCGCCGTGGGCACATGGTTGGGTTTTGAGACATGGAGCTCAAGAATTAAACTTTTTCAAGTTCTCACAAACCCACACGTACCCAGAGAGAGAGAGAGAGAGATGCCAAGATTGCATTAATTAAAAAGATGAGAAAGAAGGAGCAAAGAAAATGTGGGGAACTGTTATTCATTCTGACCCTAATACACTTGGAGTCTTGGACTGTCTTGACATTGTTTCCACCCAAACTTATCTGGACCTTGATAATAATACAATATTGCTTTGTGGCACTATACTAAATTCTAAACTGTGGGCAGATTCTTAGATCCAAGGGCTAGGGTTGCTCGAAAGCCAGTCTAGGTTTTGGTGCTCATCTCCGTTTATAGCCAAAGAGTCAGCACTGTTTGTATCAGATCCAAGGGTTACAGCAGATTAAAATTTGCCATAGTGCAACTGCTTACGATCCCTCCTCTGCACCAAATGCCTCTTCTAAAATAGGTTTTGCTGTCAAGAGTTTTGAAAATAGATTTAAAAAGCAATCTGTTATGATTAACTATTGCTACAGCTTCAGGTTTTCAAAAGCAGTGCTTCAATTTCCTTTTTCTCAGAATCATATAATAACTGAGTTGGAATGGGGCCTTTTAGGTCATTGAGTCCAAACCCCTGCTCAATGCAGCAATCCAAATCAAAGCAGGTGTGACAGAGGGTTGTCCAATTCTCTCTTGAAGGCTTCTAGTGTTGGAGCGCTCACTACCTCTTGAGGCAGATGGTTCCACTATCATACTGCTCTAACTGTTAAGACATTTTCCCTAATATTCAGCCTATATCTGACTTCCTGTAGTTTCAGCCTGTTATTAAGTATCCTGCATTCTGCAATGATGAAGAACAGATCCTTCCCTTCCTCTGTATGATAATCCTTCAATTATTTGAAGAGTGCTATCATATCCCCTCTCAGCCTCCTTTTCTCAAGGCTAAACATGCCCAGTTCCTTCAGTCTTTCCTCATAGGGCTTGGCTTCCATTCCTCTGATCATCCTTGCTCCACTTCTCTTCAAGTGGCGTATCCGTTCCAGGTATTGGCGATAGTCTTCCTGTTCTTAACTCCTTGGAACAGTTCTTCTGAAGACATGCCACGCCAGTCTCTCAGGTGCTTCAGCCATGAAGTCCATCTACGGCCAGGGTCTCTCTTCCGAGGATCTTTCCTTTGCAGAGTGAGTTGGAACATTCTCTACTTCATGTCATTCCTCATGATATGGCCAAGGTACTGGAGTGTTCTTTAATGGTCTTAAACATCTCTTGTTCTTTACCAATCCATCACAACACTTCTACATTAGTCACATGGTCAACCCATGATATCCTTAGTAGCCATCTGTAGATCCACATTTCAAAAGCTTTGATTTTCTTTTCAGGTGCTTTAGTCAATGTCCAGACTTCAACTCCATATAGCATGGGTCAGCAGCCTTTCAGTCTGCTAGCCGGATTTGGCCCGTGGCATCAAATCATCCGGCTCTCCATGCCCTTGCTCCCACCGCCACCGGAAGTGGCATAAAAAGCCATAAATGCGTCCATGGCTTTTGTAAATGCATTTACGACAGCCATGGACATGTTTTACGACAGCGGTTATGGCGGGAGGATGACCAGTCTGCCCCTCTCAACTGTCTGAGGGAGCATGACCTGACCTAAAAAGGTTGCCGACCCATGCCATATAGTAACACTGGGAATACATAACATCTCACCATTAAGATGTTTGCAGAAAGGGTTAGATCTCTACTGCATAACAAAGTCCTTCTCTATACCTGCTCTAATTTATTTGCATCTTTCTTAAAGTGCAGTGCCCGTATTCTTCCCTGAATACTGAAAGTCCCCAAGCTTGTGGTCCAAACCACACAACCCTCCCATCCACCTTGGCCACTGCCTGGACACCCACAAGGGAGCGTAAACCACAGCACAAAGCAATGTTTGGACCATGACTCATTTCTCCTACTACATCATGACTGAGGCCACACCCTCATAACTAGAAAAGTCATTAAAAGTTATCATTACATCATAAATAAAACAAAGTTATTCTTGGCCGAATTGCAATCCAGCTTAGTGTTACCACTGTTATGGAGGAAAAGGAATTCATTACAAAATTAGTTGCTTGTAACCTCACTACTGTGGTGGCTTAGTGGTTAAGACGCTGAACTTGATGACTGGAAGGTCGCCAGGTCAGCTGTTCAAGACCCAAGTGCTGTATGGCAGAGTGAGCTTCTGTCTCTGTCTCAGCTCCTGCCAACCTAGCAGTTCGAAAGCAAGAAATTGCAAGTCGGTAAATATAGGGTTGCCATATGTCCCGGGAAACCGGGATTGTCCCGGATTCAAGGTCAGTTCAATAAAAGTCATGTTTTGTCCCGGATTTTAAAAACTTACTGACTGTATATTATAACACATCATTAAAATAAATTCGAACTCTTGCCAACAAACGAGCGATTTCCTGCCACGTTGGACTCTGGAGATAAATCTTAACGTCCTCGCCTCACACCACTGCCCGATAAATATGACCAGTGTGTTTCCTTGAACTGAGGACATTAAGAGTTGATCATGACATGACTTCTCAGAAGTACAACAGATCATCTTACAGTAAGAATTTACTGTTGTAAATAAATTCATTTATGTATAAATATATTTAATGTGAAAGTGTTTTATAGCTGTCACTACATTATGTTAGTTTAAAAGAAGGCTATTTTGTATATAATCCACCCATTTTTGTCAAGTATACATACTTCTGTCCCGGTTTTGTGGGAGAGAATTGTGGCAACTCTAGATAAATAGGAACCTGCCACATGTCTACGGAAATGTCTGTAGACGCAGACAGCACTGGCTCTTTGGCTATAAATGTAGATGAACCCCAAACCCTAGAGTCGGACAAAACTGGTTTTTGAGCAAAGACGACCTTTACCTTTACTTTTCCCTTACTCACTATCTCCAAGTTCAGAGACTTGAGGGCAGTGATAGGTTGTTACCGGTTTGGACCGGTTTGCCCGAACCGGTAGCACCCATCAGAAGGGGGTCGCTGGTTCGGTCGCCTCTCCGACCCCCGCCCGGAACTGCGCATGGGTCAAACCTCTATTTGACGTATGCGCAGTAAAAAATAGAATGGTGTATGCATCAAATAGAGGTTTATGGCAGTGCAGTTCTGGGCAGCCATTTTGGAGCACCTCTACAAGTGGCGGTGCTTGGTACGCTGCTGATGTGGCAGTTTGCTGTTGCGCCGCTATGGTTCCTGCCTGCCTGCTGCTTGCCTGCCTGCCTAGCTAAGGTAAGGTACTGGTTTTTTTGTTTGGGGTGGGTTGGGTTGAGGTGTGTGTGTGTGTGTGTGTGTGTGTGTGTGTGTGTGTGTGTGTGTGTGTGTGTGTGTGTGTGTGTAATTTAATTTATTTTAAAAAATTCATTGGCTCCGCCCACAATGTCATGATGTCGGCTCTGCCCAGAACGTCATGATGTTGGCCCCACCCACGACATCCATGACATCACAGTGGGGTAGTAAAATTTTTGACATCCCACCACTGCTTGAGGGCCCTTTCCTATACCCTTCCACTGCATCTCAGGCTTTCCTGTACAGTAATACCTCGGATAACGTTTACCTTGGATAACGTTAAAATCGCATAACGTTAAGTAATCTGGGGAGGAGAATTGGATCGAATAACGTTAAGGTCCTATGGGATGGATTGGATAACAACCGCTAAAGCCTGTGTGGTTACAATGTATCTCTATGGAGCTTTAACGTTATCCGATCCATCCCATAGGATTTTAACATGGATCGGATAACACTAAAAATCGGATAACACTAAGACTTGTGGAACCAAGTCTTAGCGTTATCCGAGGTAATACTGTATATGAAGTGCTGTGACAGGAAAGCCACTCAACACTGGAGTGACTCTGGGCCTCTAGCCACAATTCTTAGCACTCAATGTCTGTAAAACTCAGATAAGGACTGGGGAAAACCTCTCCTGGTTTGGTTTTACAAATGGCATGACAATTGCCAGGCAAAATGTATTTCTTGTCTTCTTTGCTGTAGTGAGGAGCAGCAATGCATGAGAGTCAAATGGTGCTGGAAATGTTTCTGTATCACCTTAAGAGCCCCATAGCCTCCTTGTGAAATTTATCTTGCAGCCAAGAAGTGAGGAAATAAAACCCTTATAGTGAAAGCCTGGGCTTTTGCTGATGCTTTTAACAGAAAATAAAACACCCAGTTGTGTATTTTGGATAAACACCTGAAGCTGCAGTATGTTTCCAAAGCTTATCTACATTCTGCCAGAGACTTTGGCATATTGGATTCTTGGCTGAAAAGGCAGACAAACACAACCGGATACGTATCAGATACATGGATACTTGAAAATAATACATGAATTCAGCAACCATCTTAATGTTCCCGAAGCTAGTTATCTGTCCGAGAGATTCAACTGGCAGGTGGAGATTTGAAATGTTATGTTTTTGGACAATAAATCCCAGAATTCGAGATCTCCAAGTTCTGCCAGAGGCTCAGATGAGACTCAGGGATAGCTATGCAGAAATCACTCTCATACAGGGATCCTCACTGGCTGATGCGCAGATAGGGATGCGCAGAATACTTGACAAGTTCTTTGTTCTCACAGATTTAATCTGTGTAAATATGACATAAATTGGCTGGATGGTGATGGTGATGGTGATGGTGATGGTGATGGTGATGGTGATGGTGATGATGATGATGATGATGATTATTATTGTTTGACTTGTATGCCGCCCCACTCGCCAAGAGACTCTGGGCAGCTAACAAAGATACAAAGTATACAATAACAGCAAAAACAATATATCACAGTTACAAGATTACAAAATATTGGATCATTAGTCTATGGCAGGGGTGGCCAAACTTTCGACCTCTCTCTGGCCACGCCGACGTCTTTGCCTCCCCCGGATTTGCATCACCTGTCCGGGGGAGTGAAAAGGACCGCCGGCAGGAGCCCCGGCCAGAGATGCTTTCGACCAAGCCCTGGCCGTGCTGACATCTTCGCTCTCTACCGCTGCCGCCCTCCTCCCGCCCTTGCCACCGGCCGGAGTGGAGGGCTTCAAAAGGCGCTGGCTGGAGTCCGGGACACCGACGCTGTCACCCTCCTCCCGCCCTTGCCACCGGCCAGAGTGGAGGGCTTTAAGAGCCACAGATGCGGTAGAGGACACTGAGCCCGGCCCTCATTGAGGACGTTCAAGCAGCAATGACTTTTGTTAGTTACCTATTATTATTTAATTGCTATATGATACTGTACTGCTATGTGCCATATGCTGTTTTAGTGTGTCTTTTTTTTATTGTATTAATGGATATTATGTTGACTGAATTTTTTATATTGTATTGATATTGTATTGTATTGATATGTCTGTAAGCCGCCCAGAGTCGCATTTCATGATTGGGGCAGGATATAAATCAAATATAGAATAGAATAGAACTTTTTGGGCTGTAGGCTAGTCACATGGTTCAGAGGGCTGTGGCCCCCGGTGCCAATTCATCTGGCCTGTGAAGCCCTCGCCACTCCCACAGTGATGAGGGTTTTGCAGGCTAGATGTATTGTCATCGGGGGTCAGATCTGGCCCCCAGTCCATAGTTTGGGCACCCCTGGTCTATGGAGCCAGAGAGTGGGCAAGCTGGATGATCCCAGGCAGGGCCGTAGACGGGGAGAGGGACCCTCCTGAGCTAACACCCCCACACACACCTCATGGTGATAATGTTATATATGCGAGTGTGACATTGTTGCCCCTCCTGAAATATTTTTTCGGTCCTTGCCCCCAAATCTAGAATCCTGGTTATGGCTCTGGAATGGAAAGAGGCTGTTGCATGGAAAGCACGGTGTGAGATGATGGGCCCTGAAGGTCAGAACTGTGTGCTCTTCAGAGGTACTGAACAAATACTCAAAAATGAGCAACATCCGTGTCTTCCAGCCTGCAGTATTTGAAAGCAAACACTCTACCAGCAGATTCCAGCTGCCTCATTAGCCACTTATTCCAGAAGAGGAGAGCTTTGAAACAGGCGCAGCTCAACTGATGTCCTGTTCTACCTCCTGTGGGCTGCTTCCCCTCATCAACTGCCTGAGAGGATGTAGAGGTGGAGACCTGCCCTACAGAAGGTGGAAATACTTGTTCTCTTCTGCCTCGTGAGGCAGAGTAGATCTAAATAGCTTAATACAACTCTTAACTTTAAGATGGGTCAACAATGGAATGTGTTACTCAGATGGGTGGTGGGAATTCAATTGTTGAAGGTCTTCAACTAAAGGCTGGTTATTCATACTTCGATGAAGTTCTTTACTGTTTGAATGAAGCAGATGGTTGAACAAGATGGCTTGCAAGATTCCTGCAGGTAAGCCTTCTTCACAATGTGCTGGCCTACGACTCCCATGAGCCCCAGGTTGAATGAGCAATGGTCAAGGGTGATGGGCACTGTAGTCCAGAACACAAAGGCAGGGCCACATTGGGAAGTCCTGATCTAATTATTCTAGAGGACTTACTTCCTTCTCATGCAAAGGATTGTATTTTAAGGAAATAGGAAGCTGCCTTAAGCCATGGCGGGCCATTGGCCTAACCTACTCGTTATTGCCGAAAATAAAGGTGAAGAATATTTGGTTTTACTTTTCTTTGATCTTCAGTTCCTATAATTCCTTTCTGTTGGCCGGGGATTCTGGGAAGTGATGGTCCACCCTGCCTGGCAGTGGCAATTCATGGATCCAGACAGGATTCTTTCCAAGTCCTCAATGGAGAAGATGGAGATTGAAAAGCTCTGGTCTTTTGCATTGCCCCAGTATTGCTCCATCAGCCCCAGTACGTCTTCCCTGACTGGTGGCTTCCTGAAATTAATTCAACTGGCAGTGTTACCCTCCAGCTTGAGCTGGGGTTCTTCTCCTTCCACCTCTCAAAGAAATAAATGTCTTCTTTTATGACTCTGTTTGTCCTTTCCCCACCTCCTTCTTCTGAAGGGAAGGCAGGAATAGATCGGACAAATAACCTCCTTAATCCAGACCTTAGGGCACCTTTGAGGAAAGTTTAAATCAATTTAGAACAAACAAGAATAATGTTCCTTCTGGCCAACAAATTCCCTGTTCAGAACAGAGAGATGCTTCTACTCTGGGGCATGGCTAATAACCAAATGCATCTTATGACTGTTCCAAACAACTCCCATGACTTGCATATTATTTGTTTTGACCTTTCCTTAAAGACCAGCCATTAGCTAGTTGGCAGCCAGCTTCTACCGAGCCCATCTGGAAGACATAAACAGATTTTCTAAAACAACAACCCCAAACAACTGATTATTTGTTTTGTTTCTCTGATACTGATCTTCTCTGTCTTGTCCACTGGTGAACAGCAGAGGCAGAGAGGGGCTGATGGCTTCTTATGAGGTTGGATTCTTTGTCCATTTAGCTGGGTTTGGTGGTTGGTTGTTACTCTCCCAGGGTTTTGGGGCCAAGGGTGTCCTCAATAAAGCCTACTAGAATAATTTAGCTGGAATTCTAGAGACTGAATCTGGAACCATCACATGCAGAACATATGATCTACTACTAAGCTATGGCTCCTAGCTAAAATGGTTTTCTCATTGTAGTTAGGACAGAAGGAGTCCTAGAGGGGCGGTGGCCTATTGCCCTCCTCACTCCCCCAGCCCAGAATTCCAATTATTGAGTTCACTCATAGACTGTGAGATGCAGAGCATGGATGAAGGAACCAAGATGGTAGAAGCCTTCCCTTTAGACAAGGAAGGTTTTGGAAAGTGATGTGGGGAAGGAGTGTGGTGAAGGAGACAGGGCCTTCGGAGGTTGAAGAGGATCTGGGAAATTTGGTAGTGAAGGAGGAGTAGGAAAAGAGATAGAGAAGAATGAAGGGGCTAAGGCAGGGATCATTAACCTAAGGCCCGGATTCGGCCCATGGCACCAAATCATCCAGCCCACACCCTTGCTACAGCTGCCTCCTCCTCCTCAATCCTTGTCTCCTCCGCTTGGCTTGACATGTCCCTAGTGGTGCCCTGTAGCAGGGCAGATGTTTTAAGGTTTACAACATCTGCCCTGCTACAGAATGGCATTAGGGACACACCAAGCCAAGTAGAGGAGACGAGGATTGGGGCAACAGTCTGAGGGAGCATAACCCAGTCCTCGGATTAAAAAGTTTGAGGACCCCCTGGGCTAAGGCCTGGGAAGACATTCCTGAGGAACCACTGGTGTTGGTCTATGAGGGGAAGGAGGAAGATCCAAAGGAGGACTCCCTGTTGCCACCTGGATGGACTTATGTGTACAAGCATTACTTGTAGTGAGATATTTGGGTCTAGATAAATCACCATAGATGGAACCGGGCTCCTGGCCCAGGAAAAAAAGGTAACCAAGCCTCCCTAGTGGGGGAAGTGGAGAAATCAGAAGAGAGGAAGTGGGCTATGAAGAAGATAGCTATGTTAGACTTTCAACTAAACATGCACAGAACACAACTGCGGGTCTTCTGCAAGCCAAGCACATATTCTACCACTTAGCTGAGCTCCCTCCCAAATATACAAAGGTGCCTTAATTCCAAATCAGATGATGTGTTCATCCAGCCTAGCATTGTCCATTTTCACAGGAAAAGACTGTGGCCATGGGAGGTGGATTTCACTATTACCAACTAACTACAGGGGAGTATAAAAATGGAATAAAAAAATAAAAAAATAAGATCTTCTGCTTCTCTAGATGTATTGGACTACAGATCCCACAGTCCTTAAAATATTGGCCAAGCTGGATGTGTCAAATACAAATTATAGACCCAGAAGTTTCAACACAGGGTAGCTGATCCTTTTAAGTTGGAGATGCTGAACACTGAATCTGTGAAATTCAACACACAAATTCAACACACTCCTAATGTGCTACAATCTTCTGTTTAACACAGCCATTTGTGGGAAACTGTATTCTACCAAATCAGACCATTGATACACAAAGCCCAACTTTGTGTACTTTGACCGTAACGGTTCTCTGCTGTCTTCGACAGAGATCTTTCCCATCACAAGCTCCATTGTCGTTTAGCTCAAGAATAGGGAACGTGTATGGTCTTCAAATATTGTTGGATAGCAACTCTAGTCATCTCTCACCATTGACTATGCTGGCTAGGGCTGATGGGTTTGTAGTCTTGCAAGGTCTGGAGACCTATATATTATTCACCCTTGTTTCAGCTAGATATTTTAGGGGCTGAACTTGATAGCGTGTCTCTATCCTCTGTTTATTGCATTCCAAGCTGCCTATATCAGAAACAGTATGTTGGGTTATATACATCTTCATCTACATCCAAGAAAAGAAGCTTCCAATATCCCATCATTTAAACTGGTACAGAAAACATTCACACAGTTCAGAAAAAGTTTATCCCTACCTGATGGGATAGTCAGCCGCGCTGAGGTTGATAAAGAAATCCCATGGCCAGTCCTTCATCTCCATCAGATCTTGCATGCTTTGCAGGTAAGTGGATAACAGACTTGCTCCTCCCCAGATCGTTGCCATGCGCCAAGAGGTGACTCGGACATTTGGGTACTGACCTGCGAACTGGAGGACTTGCCGGTGGAGGTAATTGGACCGCTTTATGGGAAAAGGAAGAAAGGAGGACAAATGTTCAGTGAAAGTCCATGCTTCCATCTCTAGTGCATTCCAAAATTCCTAATACACTTGGAGCTACAAGGAGGGGGGAACTATAGAAGGAAAAATCCAAATGGAAAAACATACACTGCCAAACTAAAGAGAATGACAGCAAAATCCTGCCTGTCTTCCAAATAAAATACAGACAAAGATGGGAAATGTTTCTGGATTATAGATCCCAGAATTGAGCTAAAAAAAAATTCCAGTGTCAATCTGGAAAATGTAGTCCAAAAAAGGTAAAGCTCTGAACTTACATGAATAATATACAGTTATTGTGTGTTTGTAACCTCAGAAACCTACAACATTCCCCATGCTGGCAGGAACTAATAGAAGCAGTGGACACCAGGTTGTCTTCTCCTAGCAATCATACTTATTATAAAGTCCATCTCATTGAACTGAACAGGGTTTCTTTTCAAGTAGTCCTATGAGGTTGAGAAGGACTTTTTCCAAGGCAAATGAGTGAAATCCAGATTTAATCATATTTATGCCAGTTATGGCTAACTTAAATTCCACTGTTGAATTTTTTTTTGAATAGTAGCTGTGCTAGTCTGTATTTCAAGCTGTCGTTGTCGACTGCAACCCGTATCCGAGAATGCGTTTTCCCCTGAAGCAGGAAAAATGTCATTGGGCGTGAATTTGTTTAAGGTGGATCCCAGAGTGCCGTGAAGTGACCCACACACAGGATCCCAGCTTGCCATAGAGGGATTCATACGGAGCCATCTCCTGTGGCACATATGAAATGAGACATGCAGGATTTAACACCAGCCGTCGCCGGCTGCAATTTTTATCTGAGAAAGCATTTTTTCCTGAAGCAGGAAAATTCCATTGGCGTAAATTTGTTTAAGGTGGATCCCGGTTTGCCATGAAGTGACCCACACACTGTGATCACGGAGCCATCTCCTGTGGCACATATGAAATGAGACATGCAGGATTTAACACCAGGACTGCAATGGACTGCCGCAGCCTTGAGGATATTGACAAGGTGTGCCTTCACAGCCATTCCATCTGGCATGGCCTCTTCCGCCTCCATGACCATTGGGAATCAGAGTTCCTCCTCCGCTCATTTTGCCGTTTGGTCCAATATGATGGTTTCCAGTGGCATTTCCTCCACTGAGGGGGAACATCACTCCACCTAACAGGGTTCATCCACCCAAAGGGGTTGGCTCCTTTAGGGAGTCAGGTTAGTCAACTGCCGGCTGACACTCGGCGTTGAGTCGCTGGCTGTACGGTCTACTCCATTACCATAACGGGATGTCCGACCAGACATGCATGTGTTTCAAGCATATCACAGAATAAACAAAACAAAAAGCAGTAGCACTTTGAAGACTTACTGTTATATTTTAATGTTAGCTTTCACAGATCAAGTCCACTTCGTCAGAGATGGGAGTGAGACTTCATGGCATCAATGTATACACATTAAATCCCACTAATATCAGTGGGTCCACTTGAAGCCTAACTAAACCTGCAAAGTATATTTAGGACTGCAGTCTAATACTGCCTCCACAGTATAGTGTTATTTGCATATTTATGCTGTGGGTGTTGGCGTGTGGGGGCAGAGGAAGCCTCCCAAACAAATGTCAATAGCTGGAACACCACACTGGAGAACCTGAGTCAAGACTTCAAAATGGCCTTCCCCACAACCGGACAGAAGCCCCTCCGGGCATGAAAGGAAGCAGAGGTCCTGGAACAGGTGAAAAGCACTTCTTGGTTTCTGTGAGCAACACAGGATGAACAGTGGGGCTGTCCTGAGATATTTTGCTGCCAGGGACAAAACAACAACAACACGGCACTTCCTGAACTGTTCTGGCAGCTGAATTTAACTAAACCACCAACACTGAACAAGACTCCCTATTTAGAGTGTTCTGGGGTAGGTTCCTTCATTTCAGAAGTACTGAAAAGGAAAAAATTATGCCTCAGAGGTGGTGGTCTGAAGTAGATAAGCCACAACTTCCTCCTTGAAGCGATACCTGCCTCCATTAATAACAGTAAATAGTGGGAGGGAGATACTATATATACAGTAATACCTCGGATAATGCTAAGACTTGGTTCCACAAGTCTTGGTGTTATCCGATTTTTAGTGTTATCCGATGCATGTTAAAATCCTATGGGATGTATCAGATAACGTTAAAGCTCCATAGAGATACATTGTAACCGCACAGGCTTTAGCGGTTGTTATCTGAAGTCCATAGGATCTTAACGTTATTCGATCCAATTCTCCTCCTCAGATTGCTTAACGTTATGCGATTTTAGCATTATCCGAGGTAAACGTTATCCGAGGTATTACTGTATATGAATAATTTGGAATTCTAGTACTACACCTCAGTTTCACCTGTCCTGCAAGGACAAAAGAATTCAGGACCTGCCTCCTCCCCAATGTCATTATCTCATGAATTCTGGAAAGATGGTTGAGCTCCCAACCATTCTAGTTTATCAACCTGACCTAATATGCAACATACAACAGTTATACATGAGTAGACTTTTTCAGATGTAATAACCATTGACTAAGAAGGTGGAAAGTTATCTATATGCATATATGTGGCAGGATACAAAGCATATGATATCTTCTCTCTGTGTGTATAATATACCATCACTTCAATACTACCCTAGTAAGGGGTTCACAAGATATGTGATATATTTAGTCGTCGTCGTCGTCGTCGTCGTCGTCGTCTTCGTCTTCTTCTTCTTCTTCTTCTTCTTCTTCCACCTCTGCGTCTAGGGCAGACGTGAAACTGCCAAAATGAAGCACCTTATGGTGAGTTCATTCTACAGTTCTTTTCGCCTGACCTAGTGTGAGAAAGATTAGCCAGCAACACAAGGTGGCCATTACCAGGGTACTCCTGACTGTGGTTAAAAAAATAACACAATATTTGAGGAGGCTCTTTCTGAGTTTTACTAGTGCCATCACCTCACAGTGAGTTTCCATGGGTTCACCCAGGTCTCCCGAGTTCTGTCCTGACAATCAGTTCAGGACACTAGATAGAGTGCTAAAAGAAAAAGTTGTCATCTCCAGTATGGAACAGAGTTAGAAAAAGAAAGACAGGCAAACCAAGCAGAGATGGGCAAAGTGGTAGATGACAAGACAAGCAATTCATTACCCTTGACTTATTACCTTGTCAACGTGAATGTAATAAAAATGATCCTTGTGGTAAATAGCCTTAAACATGCGCATCAGCTGTCGAGAAGCTCTTCCGTGAATGATAAGGACAAAGGCAATCCTTACTGGGTTGGTGGGCATATATTCTACGGAGTCTTCATCCCACTGGACATTGTTGTTGGCTTTGCCTGGTTGGAAAACAAAACATAGTCAGAGCATGTGGGGAGTGTGCTTTGGCAGGGTGAACTCTCTAGGGATGAGTTCAGATTACATTTCATACATTCATACATGTCTTCTTCCCCTCCCCTAGGAATGGCTGCTGACTCCAAGGCTGCAAGGACAGTGAATCCACTCTTGCATCTACACAACACTTCACAATAGCAAACCAAGTCAGTTAATTCTGCCTCCATAATATTTTTTTTGGGAGGACTCTAGTGGCTTAGTGGTAAAGATGCTGAACTTGCTGACTGGAAGGTCAGCAGGTCAGCAGTTCAAGACCTGAGTGCTGCACAATGGAGTGAATGCCTGTCTCTGTCCCAGCTTCTACCAACCTAGCAGTTAGAAAGCAAGAAATTGTAAGTAGATAACAATAATTGCACTTCTGCAATTTCTGGCACACAAGAAAGGCAACGCAGCAACATGTTTCCAAACTTTTTCAGATATGAATTTTCAGATATGACCCTCAAACCACACTTAGTCCAACCTGATGACCAGACCATTATTGGCAATTCATGCCTGTCTAACAGAGCCTTGCGTAAGTCTTAGCACCAAATGGCTACTCATAAACAAGGTGTCCTTTGTTTACTAGCTCCACCCAACTAGTATTTCATTGACGACGAGCAACCAGGAATGACCAGGAATACAACAACCAATGCTTTGTCATGCCTGCAATTTGCCAATAGGATATACATGGTTTCTTATTTGCGAGTGTAATTTACCAAGATAATCCTTCTGACCAATGACTATAATTGAAGAGATGAGCGCTGCATGTATAAAATTGGGAGGGAAGACTCATTATTATTTCATATTCCAAGAGCTGCCCTACTCTTTCAGCAATAATCTGAAGAAACTTTGTGAGACTATGGAAACTACCTCTTGGCTTCTTCTTCTTCTTTTTTTTTTGCAATGAGTCATCTTTAAAAAAAACACCATCCAGAGAAACTGGAATGGAAATATTAAATTCTTATTTACAGTCTCAGCTTCTTCAATTTATCTTACTCATCTGTTCCCAAGGTAACACCAATAGAAACAAGAATGACTGAGCTTACCATTTTCAAATTGTATCTAGATTAAAAAATGACACAGTTGTGAATTGTTCAGAAGTAACACAAAGGCAGTAGAGAAAATATAGTTATTTGCTCAGGTTTTACCAGGATTAAATGGCACAGTATGCTAAACGTGCGGTTTCACCTACACTGTGTTGTCATTAGCCAGATTGCAATAGAGTCATACTTATTATAACTGAGAAACAACAATCAGTTATGGGGCCACCAAATGGATTCGTTGGCCATAACCTATAGCTCACTGCTTATTCCTAACATTTGATGTGTCATCCAGTATTGACTTTCTCTTTGGTCTTCACTTGAGACTAGCTTTTCTGTTTCCACTGTGGCCAGTGTTAAATGACTGTTATTAACCTATACAATCCTTTGTGTGATTACCATTCTGGTCATGTTTCCCCCCAACAGAATTTTGGTCTTAATGTAATCCATAGTTTAGCCTATGGTCTCAGATTCTTATACAGTTAGGGCTTTTTCTTCTATTTTTCATGTCCTGATTAAACCCTGGACTATCAAAATGAAGCCGCTTTCTTGGCTTTGTCGTTGGCCAACCTTAAGTCCAACTGCTCCTCAAGGTCAAATATCAAAGATGAAGCTAAAGTACTTTGGACGTCAAATGAGAAGACAGGATTCACTTGAGAAAGCCTTGATGCTGGGAAAGGTGGAGGGCAAAAGAAGAAGGGGTGGCAAAAAATGAGATGGCTAGATAGTATTGTAGATGCAAAGGGCACACAGCTGGGTAGGTTGAGGAGGATGGTGAAGGACAGGGGTGCTTGGCGGGCAATGGTCCATGGGGTCACAAAGGATCGGACTCGACTATGTGACTGAACAACAAGTCCTCACCGGTGCATGTTTCCAACAGTAATCGGTACGCCAGTAAATGAGCCAGATTCTGTATCTTTCCACATTCACACACCATTTTGTTATTTGCCAGCAGCCTCCACTTGAGCATGTTAGTCTTACATTTAGGCGCTCTGACCCTCAGAGCCCTCCAAATGACATAAGGAAGCTTGAGTTCCTCAGCCATATCCTCCTTTAATGTTGTTCCTTGTCTGGTGAGCATCTTCCTCCATCTTCTAATTTGGTTTTGCTCTTGTGTACCCCCAAGAATGTTTGTTCTAGCCATAAAGCTCTTCCTAGATTTAAGCTGGTGGGCTTGAGGCTCATATCCGTTCAGAGGACGTCGGTGTTCATTCTCTTGCTTAGTTCTCTCAGCGTCTGCTGATATTTCTCTCCTTATCTTAGGTGGAAAAATAGCAACAAGAGGATATCTTTTCTCAACTGGTGTTGCTTTGAGGTATCCTGTCACTATGTGCATGGTTTAATTAACAGTGATGTTACCGTATATGCTGGGGTATAAGATGACTTTTTACCCCTGAAAAAAATGCCTCCAAGGGGGGGGGGGCGTCTTGTATGCCAGGTGCACTTCAGTTGAATAAAATAAAGTAATACCTCAGATAACGTTTACCTCGGATAACGTTTACCTCGGATAACGCTTAAATCGCATAACGTTAAGCAATCTGGGGAGGAGAATTGCATCGAATAGCGTTAAGGTCCTATGGGATCTATCAGATAACAACTTTTAATATCAGATGATGAACAGGAGTTTGAAGGCTTTTAAAGTGAAACTGTCATGCCAGCAAACTTGCTAGGTATCTTCCTTCTATCACTGACAGTTCCCGTTTGGTTAACAGATTAGAAAACAAACAGCATGGCAGCTCCCATAGGTTTGTTGTTCCATTCAGCTTTAGTGAATTGTCTTTGGTGAATTATGTTTAATAAACTTGCACTGTTTTACGTTTACTGTACATGTTTGATAACATACAGCCTTGTGACAATTTTTCTGCATGTCATAAGCATTTGAATATAAATTAACATGTTGAAATCAAATCTGATGTTCTTTTACGTTTTATTTGGTGTGTGGAAGATGTGCGGAAGAGGGGGTAGTCTTATACAGCGAGTACATAACAAACTCTATATTTCGAGTGGAAATGTTGGGGGGTCGTCTTATACGCCCAGTCGTCTTGTACGCTGGCATGTACGTTAATTGGAGTTCCAATTGGAGCAGCATACTCAGGGCTAAAACTGATGTATGCTGCATGGATGGTTGAGTTCCCCATTTATAGTTTGTGAGGGTTTTTTTTAAATGATGTTGTTATGCTTGATTATTGAACATAAGGCAAGGATCCAGTGGCAGTACACCATCAGATTCTGTTGATTCATAAGTCTTCCTCTAGAGGTCCAGACAAACTCTGTAGAGTGGGAAAGTCTTGGTCAAGGCTTTTACGCTACAGTGGGTGACAGGAGGATGGATGGCAGAAAAGTTCTAATTCTACATGACATAGTTTAGCCTAAGGTTATATGGTTCAACAACCAAAGCATCAGCAGATACAGCAGCAATATTAACCAAAAATAAAGACCACTTGATATAAGCAGCCGGAGGCATTCGATAGCTCAGTTAGATGGTATTGTAGAGACAATGGGCACAGAACTGAGCGAGTTGAGGAGGATGGTGGAGGACAGAAGTGTCTGGTGGACAGTGGTCCATGGGGTCATCGCAAAGGGTCGGAATCGACTGTGCGACCGAACAACAAAAAAAGAAACTGCAGATCTAGAAATTTACCAGCAACACTACAAACCCTATCATATCCAACTGTTCCAGTTCTGATTTTGTGTTGCCTTTGAGGATGATGAGAAGATGCTGCTCTACTGGCAGCACTGATGAAAGATGCAAATGCCAGTCTCGTTGGAAAGTCTTTTACTTCAGGCGGTTAAATGCGATAGACCAGCCCTGACTGACAAATGCAGAATATTATGACCACTAAGTCTGCACATTACAACTGGTGAGACTTTGCTAGCACAGCGTTCAATAGCCCTCTTTGCTTAGCATTTCTTTCCCACCACAGTAAGTCTTAGAAACAGCCTGGAAAGCTTCCTGTGGTGAATATTAAATAAAATGTAAAGAATGTTTCTGACTTTCTTACTGCTTAGGCACTACAGGGGCGCATATTTACAAAAAGATGCCTTTTGCTTTTAAACAATGACTGTCAGGTTAATTTCAGCTTGATATAATGCATGGAAGTAAATTACATTTCTTTTAATGGAACAACAAGAAGAAAAATCAATTATCAGATTGCATGTCACCGGCCCCTTCCCCAGCACTCAAAGAACAGGGAGACAATACTACCGCTAAGCAATGGTTAGTAAGGCTCAACAGGATCACAATGACTTTTAATAGCTTTTAATTTAGTAATATTTAGAAGTTGAAACAGCGGAGTGGGAAGCCTAACCCTGGTCTATTATTTACAATTTCTGGGCTAGATAAAGCAGCAATAGCTATGTGCTTAGAAAAACAGGTTGATCTCGGCTAATACTTGCTTTTTCTATAGGGCCTCAGAAGCCTCTTCTGGCATGCTACATGCTGTGCTTTCTATCAACGCTTCCAAAAGCAGTTTTGTGAAAGAAACAAGCTTCAGACTCCTTGATCAAGCTGTACTCCTTAACCTTTTTAAAGTATTATTATCTGCTTTGAAATTAAGATATCGGGACCCAAACTGATGCGCACAGCATTGTAGCCATCTCTCAGGATTCAGAATACTGATGGACAACGTCTGGAATAGGGCAGGAAAAATTGTCAAAAGTGACGGATTTGAATTAGATGATAAAGATTGTATAAAAGTAATAACATCAGAAGAGGGCAGGGCTGGGATGGCTCAGTGGTTAAGAAGCTTGTCTTGTTAGCTGGAAGGCCATCAAGTTGGCAGTTCGAGACCCGGGTACGGCACAACAGATTGAGCATCTGTCTCTGTCCCAGCTCCTGCCAATCTAGCAGTTCAAATGCAAAAAATTGCAAGTAGATTAATAGGGACCACTTCAGTGGGAAAAGATCTTGTGTACATGAAAGGAGCTTCATTTGAGCATCCCCTGAGTGGAGTTTCTCTAGCAAAAATTATTTCAACCCAGAATAATTTCTGATATGAAATACTAATACTAATACTAATACTAATACTAATACTAATACTAATACTAATACTAATACTAATTATTATTATTATTATTATTATTATTATTATTATTATTATTATTATTATTATTATTATTATTATTATTATTATTATTATTATTATTATTATTATTATTATTATTATTATTATTATTATTATTGGGATACAAGACCTGGAAGTTCTGGAAGGTTCTAACCTGCTACACAACCAAGTTAGAAAAGCTACTTCTACAAAATATATCAAGCGAGTCTGGAACATCTTGAGCTGAGTGGAGACAATGTCATAAAGACAATTAATACCTAGGAAGTGAACCAAATGTAATAGGACAACCTAGATCGAAAAGCAACAAAGCTAATAACTACGTAATATGCCATGCACCCAAAAAGTGACACTGATTTTTTTGTATCCACCAAGATACTACCTGCAGTGCCGCCATCTTAGAATTACAAGACAGTGAAACCCATTACATAAGTCGATTTCTTTTGGCATAAATCGGGACGTTGGTTTACGGAAAAAACCCTTACGTAAGTTGATTTTTATGTAAGTAGAGGCATATGTAAATTGGGGTTTTACTGTATTTTTATTGTGCATTATCATAGAAGGCCACTAGAGGCCACTACCTGCAATATAATGTTTACAAGGAACGGAGACAGACATTTTGGTAGCTCTCATGTAGAATGACCAAGGCATTTAAAACCTTTCCCCTGCTCCTATGATTTGAAATGTATGAGCTAAATATTGGGTTTGCTGTTATCAGTGTTTTCAAGTATCCACGCTATCAAGTATCTCAAAATGTACCCCCTACTGATATGGGGAGATGACCTTTGCCCTTCTTTTTTCTTTTTCTTCTCCTATATCATACCATTATACAGCAAAACACAGAAAACTTCTTGATTTCTACCCCCACAATCCCTTAACCAGCATAGCCACAGATATGTTGATTCTGAGAGTCATAGCTGCAAAAAAAAAATAATTTTTCCAAGCTCTGTAGCCTAGCCTAAAACTCATACTGAATGCAGATTTATGGTATATATCAACTGAAAGAAGCCAAGTCTATCAATGACTACATAGGTACATTACTAGATGTATCGTTGAGCATAGCTCTATAAATTTATATTGGTATGCTTCTGCTTACTTGCACATTATGCAGAAGTTATTGGCAATAAATGAAAAGTGTGCATAAGAGAACACCATTCCTTTGCAGATTGATGGACTATTTATTTAGATTGGGCTAATAAATGAAATTTAAAAAACAAAAAGCACTGTGAAGCATTACAGCTGCATTAGTGAAACAGCAGAGTAGAGTTGACTTTTGCAATACTGTATTTTGTTATTTTAATGGTACTTGTTCCTATGATTAGCATAATTGATTTCAACCCAGGTGACAAAGCTGCTCAGTTTGCTCCTTATCATTTATCACAGTCACCCACCCACTCTCTTTGAGATGAAACTCTCATCCCTAGAACTTTATCTTCTGTCTTTTCAGACTCGACGGTATTTTGTCTTTAGTAGATTCCTAGAGGATGCATTGAGCTTTTTTGGCATGGGTTACTTTTGTTTCTCAAAACCAAACCAAAGCAAAAGGTCAGGACCTTTAATGTTGCGATAGATTTTTTTCCTAACTTAACAGAATCTTTGATTTTGACTTTAAAGATTCTGTCTTTTCCCCAGGTCTACGAAAATGTGAGACAGAGATCTATAAACAGTTCCAGCTGTTTGGAAAATGGAAATCTGTTGTTCTAAATCCTCAAGTACACCATTTTCTGGCAATGCTTCAAGAGTCAATACATTGACTATAAACCAAGGAAAGATTTTTCACTTCCCTCAAGAGTTGCACAGCAAGTTAGCATGCCAGAGCTCCTGTTATTTATAATAGCTCAGAATTATCTGAACATACTACTCGACTGCAACTCGGCTGCAACTTCTATCCAAGAATGCATTCCCCCCCACTCCCGCTGAAGTAGGAAAAATGTCACTGGTGTAAATTTATTTAAGGTGGTTCCCATCTTGCCATGAAGTGACCCACACATTATGGTATCAGAGCCATCACACACATGAAGAGTGACATGCAGTGTTTAACACCGGGACTACAATGGACTGCTGTAGCCTTGTTTCTGCAGGAACCCCAACCAGGTGAGTGAGAGAGAAGTTATGGAGGTGTGAGAACTCTCTCTTCTGCCAAGGATGACTAGAGAAGTCTAGTTCCTCACTGCTCCCTAGGAGGTCAAATAGTAAAGATGAAGCTAAAGTACTTTGGACATCAAATGAGAAGAGAGGATTCGCTTGGGAAAGCCTTGATGCTGGGAAAGGTGGAGGACAAAAGAAAAAGGGAGCGGCCCAAAATGAGATGGCTAGATGGTATTGTAGACGCAATGGGCACAGAGCTGGGTGGGTTGAGGAAGATGGTGGAGGACAAGGGTGCCTGGAGGACAGTGGTCCATGGGGTCATCGCAAAGGGTTGGAATCAACTGTGAGACTGAACAACAACTCTGAGATTATGGAGAACAGATCTTGTCCTTCCACTTTATGATCATCTTTTAGGTATTTGAAGAGTGCTATCATGTCCCTTTTGAGTCTCCTTTTCTCAAGGCTAAACATACCCTGTTCCTTCAGTCTTTCCTCCTAGGGCTTATTTTCTAGTCCTCTGATCATCCTTTTAGCTCATCTCTGTACCTGCTCTTACTTATTTGCATCTTTCTTAAAATGTGGTGCCCAGAATTGGACACAGGATTCTAGCTGGGGGTCTAACTAGCACTGAATAGAAGTGTTGTAACCAATGGTCCTTCTCAGGGCTCAAACGGAGAGTGATATCAGTCAACATTGAAGGAATATCCTCAGTTAAAGAAAGTTTGCTTCAAGAACTCTACTCTCTACTTTAACTGATCAAAAGCCATAGGAACGCCTGTTCTTATTTACTCCTGCCCGGGTGGTCCTTCTTTTTAAGGGGACTGGGGAGGTTTTATAAATGTTTTTAGACAGTTCTATAGCAGTCAGTTTTAATTAGCATTGGGTATAGGTTTTAACCGACGTCGTGAGCCACCCTGGGTCGCTTAGGCATAAAGGGCGGTTATATAAATCCAATAAATAAATAAACTCTGCCAGATTCGCCGAGAAACTTTCCCTTCTCAGGATATCCAAAACTGGGCTTGCTGAAGAACAAAGAGACTGCCTTGATATAAGGCTATCTAGATTTTCTCCTTCAGAATGGAAAATGGATCTGGATTGGTGCAGGGCAGCTTCATACGCTGGGGTATGTAGCCCCTCCTTCTGAGTGTCAGAGTACTGTACATTTCTGCCATACCAAATCAAACAGCATTTAATATCTCTCGGATAAGTATTCATCCTTAATCTTGAGTTGCAAAGATTTTGTGTAAGATGGTCAAAAAAAAAGAAAGTTGCTCCCCCCCCCCCAATTTTTGCTTCTTTTTTTGAATTCATGTGTTGTTGTAATTCAGCCCACATACGCCGTGTAAGTAATCTTCTAAAGCCTGCCAGAAGATCCAGTTTTAATTGCTTACGCGAGAATGTATTTGCTGTTTGAAATGTCACACTATAAATTATATTTTATTTTTCCATCCGACAAGTAATATACCCAAAGTAAATTGGTCCCACTTCAAGTCTTCTCCTACTTGTCTGATGTTAAATTTTCATGTGATTTCCATCGAAGTGTATTGTGTATGCCCCCCCCCCCATTTTAACACCAAATCAACATTAAAATAGAAAATATATTATTAATGGAATGACAATTATCAAGAGACTCTAAGCATAATTGACAACAGCAGTCCAAACAGGGTGGGTCAAATTAGCAATTGCGTAAAGACAGCCATTTTAAGAAATGGAAGCAGAGTCATCACTTATTGACACTTATTGATGAGCTGTTGGGGGGGAGCAGGGAGGTTCTGGGGGCTGTTATTAGTGTGGTGATGGGCATGGGATGTTATGGTGGACGCTGAGGGGTGGGCTGCACTCGGAGAACTGGGGACCACTGTTTGTTAGTGATCCCCTGTTCTGGTTCCTCAGTGGTATCCTGTGGACCTGGTCAGTCAATATCTAGTGATTCCTCCTCTAGACTGCTGCTGCTGAATGTCAGGTCGGTCTATAACAGGGATCTGCAAACTTGGCTCTCCAGATGTTCTTGGACTTCAATTCCCAGAAGTCCTGATCAGCAGGCATACTGACTTGGGCTTCTGGTAATTGAAGTCCAAGAACACCTGGAGAGCCAAGTTTGCAATTCCCTGGTCTATAATAAGCCCCCTGTCATTCCAGATGAAATCTTGGAGGGGCAGGCTGACCTGATGTGCATTACTGAGACTAGTTTTCAAGGAAATGTAATCCACTGTTAAAACCTGATTGTAAATCCTGACTTGAGTTGTCCAGTGGTGGGATGTCAAATTTTTTACTACCCCACCGTGATGTCATCAAAGTGTGGGCGGAGCTAATGTAATGATGTCATGATGTCATGGGCAGGACTAAAGAAAAAAAATAAAAAAAATAAAATTAAAGTAAAATAAGCACACATGCACACATGCGCGCACGCACACACACACCCCTCAACCCACCCACCCAGTGAAAAGATAAGCCCTGAAGGTGGTTCCCCCCACAAAGCTGCTACCGGTTGTCTGGGACACTGGGAAAAGTTACTACCAGTTCTGGCGAACTGGTGAGAACCTGTTACATCCATCACTGGAGTTGTCCATGAGCAGCTCCTGCCAACCTAGCAGTTTGGAAACAAGAAATTGCAAGTAGATTAATAGGTACCACTTGGGTAGGAAGGTAACAGAGTTCTGTGCACTCTGGGGTTTAGTCAAGCCTGTCACATGTCCAAGGAAGCATCTACAGATGCAGGCAACATTGGCTCTTTGGCTGCAAACGGAGATGAGCACGGAACCCTAGAGTCAGATATGACTGGCTTTCAAACAAGGGCAACCTTTACCTTTTTTAAAAATTAAGTTTTAAAATATAAACATACAAAATAAAACAACATTACATTACATTATAAAGTAAAACACAAAACACAAACAAAAAAAAGAAAATTTTTCTCTGATATAAAGAGTATTTTCCATGTTATTATATCTAATAATACAAAATACTCCCAATGTTTCTTTATACCATTCCTCCACTTTCAACGTTAGGTTATTTTTCCAATTTCTCACAATACGTTGTCTTGCAATTGTAAAAAAAATTTAGATAACAATTTTTTTTGTTTATGTCTATATATATATATATCCTCAACATCTGTCAATAAGGCGGTACCTGGATCCAGCTTAAAGCCACAACCCATTATTTCCGATATCTCCTTCTCTATCTTTATCCAAACATCCTTTACCACATCACAACTCCACCACATATGTTCATAATTCCCCCATGAATTGTTACATCTCCAACCTTGACCTTGACCTGCCTCTCCACACTGAGCCAGCCTGGCTTGACTACTGCCTTAGCAATGGCAAGATTTCTCCCCATCCGTGTCTCCCTCTTGCAATGTGAAGCCTGATTTTTCTCACAGCTGCCCTGGCGTCCTGCTTGCAGTTTATTCTGAAGCACTTCCTGATCAATGGGATTAGTGGAGATGATACAAAAAAAGGAAAAACACTCACTGGGCCCAAGTAATCCTCTAACCATTGCATAGGCAATATATCTTTAATGCGATCCCCCTAATCCAATTAAGGCTCATGGGAAATCATATCTCAAACGCCATGCTTCAACGTGATTTACTCTGTGTTGGCGAACTGCTCATTAATAAGACATATTTTTCTTGCCTTTCAAACTCATAATGCTCTGAAGCACAGCAATTTTGCGAGCTTTTCCGCTGGTATTGAATTCATAGCACCAAGGCCACTTTTTGAACCTTCTCTGGACTGAACCTAGTCCCAATTAGAGTAGACTCACCAAAGCCATGGTGGTGTGTTTGTGTGTATTTTAATGTGTATTTAATAACTTTACCTATATTGACATACTACCACAGTTCCTAATAAGGCCTGGCGGCCGATAGGCCTGGCAGCCTGGCTTGGGGTTTTTAAGCAAAGTCTTGGAGTTACCTCATCAATAAGCTACACCTGTGCTGTTCCAATTGCTGTTCCAATTGGAGAACCCTTAAGGAGGTACAGCTGTTTTACATTTACAGTAAGGCATACAGCAATACCTCGGATAACGCTAAGACTTGGTTCCACGAGTCTTGGTGTTATCCGATTTTTAGTGTTATCCGATGCATGTTAAAATCCTATGGGATGGATCGGATAACGTTAAAGCTCCATAGAGATACATTGTAACCGCACAGGCTTTAGCGGTTGTTATCCGATCCATCCCATAGGACCTTAACGTTATTCGATCCAATTCTCCTCCCCAGATTACTTAACGTTATGTGATTTTAGCGTTATCCGAGGTAAACGTTATCCGAGGTATTACTGTATTATCCTAGAGAACCGGTACGATGACCATATCCATCTTGCAACATGGTGCTGCCCAGGCACTTATGTTTGGGGTGGGTGGGTGTATTTTAATATAATTTTTATTTAATGTATTTAATTTATTTACGGGTTTGTGTTGTGTGTGTGTGTGTGTATGTGTGCTTATTTTTATTTTATATCATTATTATTTATTATTATTTTTTCTTTGACCCCACCCATGACATCATGATATCATGACGTTAGCTCCGCCCACACTGATGACATCACGGTGGGGTAGTAAAAATGTTGACATCCCACCACTGGACTAACTCCTGGTTTTGCTCCAGGGTGTAAGCAGAAGGACTGAAGCTCTTCAGCACTGGCTGTTCTGGGTACAGCTCATGGGAGTTGTAGTCTGACAGCATCTAGGGAGCTGCACTTTGTCAACTTCTGTTTAACCCCATTACAGCAAGTACATTGAAAAGGAGGAAAAACCCTAGTTCTTTTGCACCCACACCAACGTCCAGGGAAGAAGAAATCAGGGCAGGTTGAGGACTTCGCCTTGCCTCGCCTCCCCCTGCGCCCACACCAACAGCCAGGGTAGAAGAAATAAATAAATTACTTTTTGAGAAAAGCTCTGAGTATTTAACAATACTCTGCTAACACTACGCAAACATGCTACCCCATAGGAACATATGGACCTTTTAAAACTATCAGACAGATTTCAGTGCTACTGTGAACCCAATGTGTGTTTCTTTTAATTACATATGTGCCTGCTGAGAACATACGACGAAGCCTCGCGAAGTTAATTTGCTATCAGCATGAGAACAGGAATGAATTCAAAATATTGCATCCCCAGTTGATTCTCTGGACTTACCTATTAACCTCGGAGACAAGCCACATGCCAAAGAAAAGAAGAAAGTACAGTAATACCTCGGATAACGTTTACCTCGGATAACGCTAAAATCGCATAACATTAAGTAATCTGGGGAGGAGAATTGGATCGAATAACGTTAAGGTCCTATGGGATGGATCGGATAACAACCGCTAAAGTTTGTGCGGTTACAATGTATCTCTATGGAGCTTTAACGTTATCCGATACATCCCATAGGATTTTAACATGGATCGGATAACACTGAAAATCGGATAACACCAAGACTTGTGGAACCAAGTCTTAGCATTATCCAAGGTATTACTGTAAAACTAAACATAAACAGGATCAGGGAAGCCCCAGAAGGGTTGACGCCTGAGGCAAAGGGCAACATGCAACTCTTCTTCTTTCCATGTATGGAAGCTGATAGAACTGGCAGGGGAGTTTGCTTGAAGACTGTCAACTAGGCTGGTACTTCAATACCCTGTTGTCAACATATGCCATCGGAGGCGACTATCCCAATCTGCCTAACACTAGGGCTGTTTTTTCTTGGATGCTTCCCCATGTCCTCTCATTTTGCAGGCTGCTCTTTTAAGTTTACTTTTTCTGTAAACTTGATTACCCATTTGTTAAAATACTCTTTACCCATTCAAAGCACATGGCTGGCAAAACTCATGGCTGCGTCTAATTTGTTGTCTTTCACCTCTTTTGGACTATACATCCCATTAGCCCCAGGCAGCAAAGCCAGTGAGCAAGGATGATGGAATGTCGGGTGCAAAGCATTTAAAGGGTGCCAGAGTTATGAAGAGATGGAGTTATGGAGAGACTGTTTGTACAGGATGGCCCATAAGTCCCTACCCACACAACACACAGATAGACTGGATATATAAAGCATATGGATGGGCAGGGACTTACACGCCACCCTGCTCAGAAACAGTGATATGAGTCCATGGAGAAGCTCTGTTTCTGCAGGAATCCCAACCAGGTGAGTGAGAGAGAAGTTATGGAGGTGTGAGAACTCTCTCTTCTGCCAAAGATGACTAGAGAAGTCTAATTCCTCACTGATCCCTAGAAGGTCAAATAGTAAATATGAAGCTAAAGTACTTTGGACATCAAATGAGAAGAGAGGATTCACTTGAGAAGGCCTTGATGCTTGGAAAGGTGGAGGGCAAAAGAAAAAGGGGGTGTCCAAAGATGAGATGAATAAATGGTATTGTAGACACAATGGGTACAGGGCTGAGCAAGTTGAGGAGGATGGTGGAGGACAGAAGTGCCTGGCGGACAGTGGTCCATGGGGTTGCAAAAGGTTGGAATCGACTGCGCAACTGAACAACAACAACAAAATAATAAATTAGGCAAGCCTTCTACCAAAGCTGAGGTACCACAACATCTTCTCTCTCTTATTGCTGTTATGTGCCATTAAATCATCTCTGACTTGTCCTCTTTACTGTGTTTATAAACTGCTCGGTCAAATTTTGCATCTATTAACAACACATTTATATGCAATGTTGAGCTACCTTATAGACATCTCAGAAAGCAAAGAACGGTCAAGGAGAAGCCTGGAGGATGGGTTACTAATGAATATGGAAAAAAAAGATGGATCAGGCATTGCCCGGTTGGTGCCTTGAGTGGCATCTTTCTTGGCTTTCTTTCCAAGCTGCAGAAATGTCTTAATTAACCAAACATCAGGCCTTCTCAACAGGGACCTTTAAAAAACAATTGCACTGTTTTAGAGCTCATTAGGAATCAAAGCCATGTGCTTACAAGATCACGGCAATAAACAATCCTAGGGAGGATGTTGAGAGTCTGGCTAGGTTATCCTGCTGAGTAGACCATACGGTCAGTGACTCAACGCCGAGTGCCAGGCAGCTTTTAACTAACTTGACAACCCTGAGGACTAATGGCTTGGGTGGTGAAGTCCACAGGGAAGGGTGATGGTCCCCAAGTGGATTAAATCCCACTTGAATCCACCTTAATGGAGGGCAGCAGCTTCATCAATACTGGCCTGGGGCTGAAGAGGACTTTGTGTGCCAAAAGGGCTCAGTACCAGAAAGTGACTTGTGCAACTGGATCAGTGGTACTATGGGGGTCATGCTGTGACGCAGAAGGCAGATGAAAGACCACTGCATTATATTCTCAGGACAATCTTCATGGCTGATCGATATGAGGATCGCCAATATTCAGATTTGGATATGGCAGAAGAAAAAGGAAGCTGAAATAATTGCTGTTTGAGGGGTCAACTTCCAGTTATGTTAAAGTATCCATGGAGTACTGCAGATTTGTTTCCATTTGCGTTTCATTCAATTTAACTAGAAGAATCATTGTAATCTCTTTTCCCTTCTGGATAATTACAAGAAAATGGACACATTTTACTTCCGCTTCCAGGAGCGACAAGGGCTTCATGGGCCAAATGAATTGGCGTCAGAGGCCGCATCCGGCCCTTGGGCGTTAGCGACCGGCTCCCTGAACCCGGTGATCGGCCCATGGTCCAAAAAGTTTGGGCACCCCTGCTTTAAACTCATCCCAAAGAGTTCAACAAGACGATTATAAGATTATAAACTAGAATTACAATGTTCAGTTATATTAATTGGCAAGATTAATGTAAAGCATTTAATTGATTCAAAAGCTGCTCCTAGCTAACTGGGTACCAGTTTCTTGAAATGCACAGTTGTTATTTCTAACAATGCAAGTAAAAACTGCAGATTTCTCATTTCTCCCATATGTATGTAAGAAAACAGAGAATACCCTTTGCTTGCTAAGAAAGAAACATCTTCGAAAAGATTTGTAATGGGACAGAAAATAATGTCACTTTATTTCTCTTTCTGGTAGAATGAGTTGCGCGACTGTGGCTTTCAGATTTTGACTACCACGACTTTATCAAACCTAGCTATAGTGGACAACGGTGGGAGACTCCGACATTTGTAGTTCAAAAACACGAGGCTACATTGGCTTCTTCTTTACAGTCTTCCACTGGCAGGTGAAATGCTTCCTGTTTAAACCTGTTTTTAATACAGTTGTACCTCGCTTAAAGAGCATAATGCGTTCCACAGGATTGCTCTTTAAGCGAGTTTGCTCTTTAAGCGAAACACCATTGAAAGTGACCCATTGTGGGTGGGATTGCGAACCCTGATTTATTTGTTAAGCGAGTTTTTGGTTGGTTTTATTTGTTAAGCGAACCGAACATTCAGAAAAAAATTCTACTCTTTAAGCGAGTTACTCTTTAAGCGAGGCGCTCTTTATGCGCGGTTTGACTGTATGTAATTAAAGGACTGCCGTTTTGAGTAGTGGATAGTGCGTATTTTTCATTACCGCCTACTTTAAATTTGTTTTAACCAGCAATGTTTTAAATTTAATTTTACTACCAGTTTCATTGTAAGGTAAAGGTCGCCTTGCTTGAAAGCCAGTCGTATCCAATTCTAAGGTTCAGTGCTCGTCTCTGTTTAGAAAGAGCCAGTGCTGCCTGTGCCTGCAGACGTTTCCGTGAACATGTGGAACAGATGACTAGACACCAGGGTGCGCGGAATGCTGTTACCTTCCCACCAAAGTGGTACCTATTTATCTACTTGCAATTTCTTGCTTTCAAACTGCTAGGCTCACAGGAGATGGGGCAGAGACTCAGTCATGCAGTACGTGGGTCTCAAACTGCCGATCTGCTGATCTTCCAGTTATCAAGTTCGGCGTCTTAAACACTACGCCACCACAGTCCCTTTATACTGTATTCTAATATAAATATCTTAAATTATTGTGATTTTAAAAATACACTTTTTTAGTGGTTATATTATTATTATTATTATTATTATTATTATTATTATTATTATTATTATTATTATTATTATTATTATTATTATTATTATTATTAGTTCAAATTTATATTGCCGCCCACTTGCTGTAGCGACTCAGGGCGGCTTACAGACAATACATTAAATTACAATATATGTCATCTGGAGTCCTTTTATTAGAAGGATAATGATAACAACTGCATGCTGTCAAGCCCCTTATCTCAGAACTATCGTTACCTCCCGCTTTCATGCACAAATTTAATAATCCGTGAAACTGGTCAACAAACTCTTACATAATTAATTAGGACACTGCAGGGAAATCTGTGATACTCCAGCTGTTTTTAGCTCCCAGTTCCCATCATCCCCTGCCTATGGTGGATGAGGATGTGAGTTAGAACTCTCTAGCTTTGCGCCAAGCCTTTCTCCTGATCAGATCATAGAACCATAGAATAACTGAGTTGGGAGGGGCTTTTTACGCCATCGAGTCTAACCCCCTGCTCATTGTAAGAATCCAGATCAATACAGCTATGACAGACGGTTGTCCAATTCTCTCTTGAAGGCTTCCAGTGTTGATCACCACCTCTTGAGGCAGTTGGTTCCACCGTCGTACTGCTCGAACCATTAAGAAGTTTCCCCTAATATTCAGCCTATATCTGCCTTCTTGTAGTTTCAGCCTGTTACTATGCATCTTGCACTCTCGGATGATTAAGAACAGATCCTGCTCCTCCTCTTTATGGTTATCTTTCTATGAAAAGGAAGCAAACGGGTGCATGTATCCTCCTCCCTTATTCCTCCCGGTCCCTTTATCAGACCTACCTTCCAGTGGGCAGAAACGAGTCACTTCCTCCGGCATAAGCTTCCCTTCCTTGTGTTGACAATACACCTCAGCAACCTCCTGCCGGCACTGTTTCGACTTGGCCCTGGTCAGAGCAGAGATGGCCTCCTTGCCTGATATCTCACATTTGGGCAGTTGTTCATAATCCAGCTCAGGAGAGCCGTTTCCGTTCTTTTCCAAATGATGCTGCCTTGGCAATCTGTGAAGGTCTTTCAAATTGTTGCCGTTGTTGATGCTCTTTGGGGTGGGGTTCCCATAGTGGAGCACCTCGTTTGAGTTCTTCTTCTCCTTCTCCTCCTGCTCTAGTTTTCTTCTCAAGTGTTCCTTCTGTCTGCTTATGGGCTTCTTCATCTCTGATAGATGCTTTTGCTTCTGCGTCCTAGGCACAAAGTTGCTATTGTCAACATTTTCAAAGTCCTTGGGAACAGAGTTCTCATTATTGCTGTCCGTTCGCATTTTCTCCTTCGGCCGGTGGGAAAAGTATCCATCCTGTGGAAAGAGAAGAGAAAAGGGGAGGGATAGTGTCAGAAGTCGTTAGAAGATCTGGGCTTTGCTATTGCAAAATGTGGCCACTTAAGCAGTGATGGGATGTAACAGGTTCTCACCAGTTCGCCAGAACCGGTAGTAACTTTTCCCAGCGTCCCGGAGAACCGGTAGCAGCTTTTGGGGGGAACCACCTTGGGGGCTTACCTTTTCACTTGGTGTGTATGCATGCCTACAGTGCATGGTGCATATGCACGGCCTCCTTGCTGTCCTCCTTGCTGTACTTGTGTTGTGGGTGGGTGGGTGGGTTGAGGTGTGTGTGTTTGTGTGTGTGTGCTTATTTTTGTTTGTTTATTTATTTATTTTCTTTGGCTCCACCCATGTCATGACATCATGATGTTAGCTCCACCCACACTGTGATGACATCACAGTGGGGTAATAAATTTTTTGACATCCCACCACTGCACTTAAGCCACTATTTGCCAGGGAGTGATGGCATGATCTTTGTGCTTTTTTTAATGTTAACTTTCAGGCCAGCTTTTAAAAATATTTCACTTACCTTGAAAGCCCTATTTAGGAGCATTATAAGTTGGATCAGACTGGATGCTGCTTAGAAATAAAGCTCGCTACATGATATTTCAATTCTTTTATAGTTCTAATTGTTATTGTAAGATTTATAATTTGAGATTGTAGTCGGGATTTCTTAGTGGATTTTGTTTTTTTAAGTTACCAGTATTCTGGAGACCTCCTGGCCTAAAGGTTGTTTACAGCTACTAACAAATACTGAATGAACAAATGAAAAGTACAGTTGTACCTCGCTTAAAGAACATAATGCGTTCCACAGGATTGCTCTTTAAGCAAGTTTGCTCTTTAAGCAAAACACCATTGCAAATGACCAATTGTGGGTGGGATTTCGAACCCCGATTTATTTGTTAAGCGAGTTTTTGGTTGGTTTTATTTGTTAAGCGAAGCGAACATTCAGAGAAAATTCTGCTCTTTAAGTTAGTTACTCTTTATGCGAGGTGCTCTTTATGCGCGGTTTGACTGTAGTTTCGATGATGCACAAAGTAAGTGATAATTTAGAGGACGCACTTTTGCTTGCAAACATATTTTCAATTTCTTAATTCTCAGCAGCTTGGGTCATTCATAGCATAACAAGAAAATGTGATTCAAGCAGAGCAAGACAAATGTAAAAAATGTAAAGCTTATTAATATAATACCCATAACTTCTCTATTGAACTCTGGCTGGTGTTACTGTGACAAGACTATTATAGCGTTTACACAATTGTCCTCTTCTTTTCTTTATCCTTAACCAACTGGTACAAATTGAGGTTAGCTATGCTCCTTGGACATTATGACTACAGTACTTTTATGTTAACAAGATTATTGAAATTTTCTAATATTCGGTTGGGTGGGATAGGAGTTTCCCTGGCTCGTCTCGCTCTGCAGATATTAAATAGCTCAAAGCTGGTTTTGGAACTGCCTCTATGAAGCCTTCCATATGGAGAGAGTTTTAGTCTTTCCTTTCTCCTTCCTTCTCCTACATGGTAGCAAATAGCTGGGGAGCTTAAAGAGAGTCGTGTCCAAACTGCCACCTAGGTCGCCATTGCTTGAAAGCCAGTCAATATTCAACTCCCGTAGTCCATTCAGTGAGGTCATTCATGAAATACAGTAAAACACCAGATAACGATTGGATCGGACAACGCTAAAATCGCATAACGTTAAGTAATCTGGGGAAGAGAATTGGATCGAATAACGTTAAGGTCCTATGGGATGGATCGGATAACAACCGCTAAAGCCTGTGTGGTTACAATGTATCTCTATGGAGCTTTAACGTTATCCGATCCATCCCATAGGATTTTAACATGGATCGGATAACACTAAAAATCAGATAACACCAAGACTTGTGAAACCAAGTTTTAGCGTTATCCGGTGTTTTACTGTAGTTTTAATTTACGGGATCAGTGGAAGGATCAATCCTAGATTATAAGGGCAGTAGTATTTTGGTCTGTGCCGTTAAAAGATTTAACTAGAATTTAGTCCAATGAAGAAAAGGAAAATAACACAGACTAGTTTTCTTCTTTGTACCATCCTACTGGGCCCAATGGCAAAATGAGTGGAGGAGGAACTCTGATTCCCAACGGTCATGGAGGTGGAAAAGGCCATGCCAGATGGACTGGCTGTGAAGGTGCACCTTGTCCATATCCTCAAGGCTGCGGCAGTCCATTGCAGTCCCGGTATTAAATCCTGCATGTCTCATTTCATATGTGCCGCAGGAGATGGCTCCGTGATCACAGTGTGCGGGTCACTTCATGGCAAACCAGGATCCACCTTAAACAAATTTACGCCAATGGAATTTTCCTGCTTCAGGAAAAATTGCTTTCTCAGATAAAAATTGCAGCCGGCGACGGGATTCCTTGCCACCCCATTTGAGAATGACATAATTTGCTATGTCTGCACTTCACTGAATCCAACTTGCCTGTAGAGAAAGTGGACTCAGAATATCCCATGGATGTTAAAAGCCTGTTGAAATCCTGCATTAATTTCCTTTTCAGCTCTAATTCTTAAAAATGAACATCTGCTCACCCCTTGCTATCAGCTGCTTCTCCTAAACTGTTTCCGTGAGTCTGAAAGCAGATGTCTCTAATACAGTTCACTGGGCTAACTGTAACCGCTCGATTAAAAACCATGAGCTAAAAAGGGGAGACAAGGTGAACTTTAAAGCAAACCCTGGTGACAAGTTACAACTCTTTAGAACAGCTGTTGGCTAGATACGAAAGGTCTCCTTCCGGCACAACTGTGTATGTTAGAAACTGTGTTTACTTTCCGAAGAGTTAGGAAAGCAAAATCTCAACGATCTAACTGCCTCATACAATAATTCATTACAAAAACACAACCCTTGAGTGCCTTCAAAACACAAAAATATATACACAGAAGTAAATACAGTAATACCTCGGATAACGTTTACCTTGGATAACGCTAAAATCGCATAACGTTAAGTAATCTGGGGAGGAGAACTGGATCGAATAACGTTAAGGTCCCATGGGATGGATCGGATAACAACCGCTAAAGCCTGTGCGGTTACAATGTATCTCTATGGAGCTTTAACATTATCCGATCCATCCCATAGGATTTTAACATGGATCGGATAACACTAAAAATCGGATAACACCAAGACTTCTGGAACCAAGTCATAGCGTTATCCGAGGTATTACTGTACAATATTAGGTGAAAGAGAAACTGCAAATGAAACGGCAAGGCCAAAGGGGCAAACACACCAGACCAAAAACTTCTGGAGATCTTCCACTACAGGCAAGCTGGACGGGGTTTCTGGTCAGAGAAGGAGCACTGCTTTATTTTTCTCCTCTCATACCCAGCAGTTTCCTAAATCAGCTACAGGGAAGAAAGGGACTCAAGGCAGTGGAATATGGGCCTCCATAATTCCTTCTGAAAATGACAAAGTGGGGACCCTGCTCTTCCATTACAACACGGGAAATCTTACTAGCAACAGCAATCATACCACCTTATAGCACTCAGTGCACTCTCAGGGCGGTTCACAATTTATGTCCAAGTACAGTAAATCCCCCATAGTTGACCACCTCCCTACACTGATCACCTCCCTAAGCTGAGCTAATTTACATAGATTGGACATATACCATATGTACACAACAGAAAACCAATCTCTCTACAGGGTGGCCCGTAAGTCCCTACCCAGCCACAAAGAGAGTAGGGCTCTGCTGGGGGAGGGAGGAAGCGCTCTCATTGGACTGCTGGGCAGAGGGGCGGGGCAAACTCTGTGCTGGAAAGAGGGAGCAAGCACTCCCATTGGACTGCTGGGCAGGGGGCGGAGCACATGCCCACAGAGAGGATGAGTAGGGACTTGTGGGCTGGGTAGGGACATATGGGCCTCCCTTGTATATTGACCTACTTCTGCAAGTTGGCTACCTGGACCATAACACGTGGTATTAATTTACTCTCTATAACTTGGCCAGTTGAGTCATGTCTGCACCAAGGGCAAGAAAAATTAAAATGCAGAATTGGTAACAATGCTTTTCTTTCAAGAAGAATATAAAAGAATACAATATTTTTTACAGTACAGTAATACCTCGGATAACGTTTACCTTGGATAACGCTAAAATCGCATAACGTTAAGTAATCTGGGGAGGAGAACTGGATCAAATAACGTTAAGGTCCTATGGGATGGATCGGATAACAACCGCTAAAGCCTGTGCGGTTACAATGTATCTCTATGGAGCTTTAACGTTATCTGATCCATCCCATAGGATTTTAACATGGATCGGATAACACTAAAAATCAGATAACACCAAGACTTGTGGAACCAAGTCTTAGCGTTATCCGAGGTATTACTGTACTTTGCTTCAGCAGTTTAACAATTATAATTATGGATTCATTTCATAATGCAAATTGCACAAAGATTTAATTTCTCCCCCATTTCAATATTTGTCCCTTTTCCCTAGTTTTGAGTTTAACACCACATGATTAACAATGGCTCTAACCATTGTGAAAGAAAAACAAGAAAGCAAGCAGTGTAGCCAGCGTTGAGAATGCTTTCTCCACTTACCTTCAGAAAAAGAATAAGTAACATGTTCAAACTGACTCTTATTCAGAAGGATCAAACCATGAGAAAACAATACATATGTAGATGTATTGATTTGGTATGATACATAATGTATGAATGATTCTCACTATGGGTGTTTCTGTTTGACATTCTCTAACAAAAATAAAACCAATCGATCAATTTTTATTCCGGTCCAAGACCAGCATAGGACAGCAAAAAGAACAGAAGTTAAAATGAGGGTACTTAAAATATATATTTATAAAAGAGCTTTTCTGCTCAGAGTTAAGGGTTAGTATAATTAGTACTTAAGGTCTTTGTTATTCAGTCACACAGTCGATTCCGACCCTTTGCGACCCCATGGACCACTGTCCGACAGGCACTTCTGTCCTCCACCATCCTACTCAACTCACTCAGCTTTGTGCCCATTGTGTCTACAATACCATCTATCCATCTCATTTAGTTAAAAGTATTCTAAGCCTATGATGTAGCGCTAGTAGTTTATGTAGCAGAAGGACCTGCCAGGATTGTTCTCCTGATTTTATGTGTTGCGGTACGGAATCTGGGAGTGTTGTGGGTGAAGTGGGGCCTTTCACCAGATAGCAACCACTGGGCGTATGTGCTGTTTGACTGTCCAGGATACTTTTTTTCCTCTAATAAAAATAAAATGAGGCACATGTACATATCAGTATGGTTGTTCCCTATGTTGACCACCTCTATATGATGAACACTTTCCTTCAGTTCCTTGGGTGGTCAACATTTAGAGCAGGGGTACCCAAACTTTTTGGGCTGTGGGCCGATCATGTGGTTCAGGGAGCCGGTCACTAAGGCCCGGGGGCCGGGTGTGGCCCCCGACACCAATTCATCTGGCCCGTGAAGCCCTCGTCGCTCCTGAAAGTGGAAGTAAAATGCACCCGTACAGGCGCGTTTTACTTCCACTTCCAGGAGTGATGAAGGCTTTATGGGCCGGATGAACTGGCATCGGGGGGCCACACCCGGCCCCCGGGCATTAGTTTGGGCACCACTGATTTAGCAGTTTTACTGTATTTGAGGGGAAAGTGTTAACCAACCTTTGGACAATTTTGTGCCAGCAGAGGCAGCAGTTCGTAGACACCTTCGGTAGCCAAACCTCAAATTGTGCCAGATCTTTTCTTCTCTCTTCCTGTCACTCCCTACTCTCTTGCCTGATTTATAATCTTGCAAAACATATATAGCCCATAAACGCGTTTGCCATCAATCATTAAACTCACTAAGCCAAGAAAATAAAGCTTCCTCAATAACATATAAGCACATGGACGGCATAATAGAAAGCCCCCACGGGGATTTAATGGCAAGTAATAACAGTTTGCTAATCTTAATGTATCTGTAAACTGTGATACAGTATATTTATATACAGTACTCCAATCTGCACCGAGTTACTCACATAACCAGCTGCTCATCCCAGTCTGCAGGTCAGTAACCTCTCAGAGTCCAAAGCAGAAGGCATATATTTTGCCCGCTTTGTAGTGTGGTTTTAAGCAAAATACAGTAAAACACCAGATAATGCTAAAACTTGGTTCCACAAGTCTTGGTGTTATCCGATTTTTAGTGTTATCCGATGCATGTTAAAATCCTATGGGATGGATCGGATAACGTTAAAGCTCCATAGAGATACTTTGTAACTGCACAGGCTTTAGCGGTTGTTATCCAATGCATCCTGTGATGGGATGTAACAGGTTCTCACCAGTTCGCCAGAACTGGTAGTAACGTTCCCCAGTGTCCCGGAGAACCGGTAGCAGCTTTTGTGGGGAGCCACCTTCGGGGCTTACCTTTTCACTGGTTCCCCCACTGCGCATGTGCGCCAAGCACTTTGTGTGCATGCACGCCTACAGTGCTTGGTGCATATGCACAGTCTCCTTGCTGTCCTCCCAAGCGGGGAGGAGGAAGAGAAGCTGCTAGCCTGAAGCTCCCTATAGCCTGAAACTCCCCAGGGTAAGTGACTCACCTTTGGATGTGGTGTGTCTATGTGTATGTTAATGTGTATTTAATACCTTTACCTATATTGACGTACTACCACAGTTCCTAAAAAGGCCTGGCTTGGGGTTTTTAAGCAAAGTCTTGGAGTTACCTCATCAATAAGCTACACCTGTGCTGTTCCAATTGCTGTTCCAATTGGAGAACCCTTAAGGAGGTACAGCTGTTTTACATTTACATTAAGGCATGTTATCCTAGAGAACTGGTACGATGACCATATCCATCTTGCAACATGGTGCTGCCCAGGCACTTATACTAACAGGTGACGGGTTTGTGTTTGGGGTGGGTGGGTGTATTTTAATGTAATTTTTATTTTATTTATTTATTTAATTTATCTATAGGTTTGTGTTGTGGGTGGGTGGGTTGAGGTGTGTGTGTGTGTGCGCGCGCGCGCATGCGCTTATTTTTATTTTATTTTTATTTAATTTTAATTTAATTGTATTGGGCCCCGCCCATGATGTCATGACATCATGATGTTAGCTCCGCCCACACTGTGATGACATCATGGTGGGGTAGTAAAAATTTTGACATCCCATCACTGGATCCATCCCATAGGACCTTAATGTTATTCAATCCAATCCTCCTCCCCAGATTACTTAATGTCGTGCGATTTTAGCGTTATCTGATCCAGTCGTTATCCGATGTTTTACTGTACCCTCCATTGCCTGGAGCTTTAAGCTGGGTTTGGGCGCTTGGGAAAGACACGGGAAAAGTAAAAGCAATTAAAAACCTTTTAGCTTGAAACTACACGATAGTCTCCCACCATCCATCTAGTTCACTTCTACATAGAAAGCTAGCTTCACTAACACAACTTCCAGAATTAAAGCACTGCTAAAGAAGAGGCAAGGGTATATTCCAGGGAGTTTTGTCCAAAAAGAATTAACTTCTCCAGTTTTGCATATTTCAGGCAGTCCCTCCAGTTTGGTCAAGTTATTTACTGACCATGCTGCCAGAGATGGAAGCAGTTATCTAACCTGACAACCCTGGTAACTAACGGCCTTGGGTGGCAAAGTCCACAGGGAAGGGCGATGGTCTCCTAGTGCAGGGATCAGCAAACTTGGCTCTCCAGATGTTCTTGGACTTCAATTCCCAGAAGTCCTGATCAGCAGGCATACTGACTTGGGCTTCTGGTAATTGAAGTCCAAGAACACCTGGAGAGCCAAGTTTACAGATCCCTGTCCTCGTGGATTAAATCCCACTTGAATCCATCTTGATAGAGGGCAGCAGCTTCATCAATACTGTCCGGGGCCCCCGAAGAGGACTTTCTGTGCCAAAAGGGCTCAGGACCAGAAAGCGACTACAGACGGCAAATTGAAGACTACTGGATTATATTGGTCCCAGGACAAACTTCATGGCTGATCGCTATGACGATTGCCAATATTCAGAATCAGCTATGGCACAAGAAGGAGGAGGAGGATGGAAGGGAGAGGAGGAGGAAGGCAGCCCAAGATGGTTAGACTGCAAAAAAAGAAGAGTCCTGTGTTGGGGTCCTCATGCTGTGATATAACCTTACAGAGAAGACTTTGTCTATAATATTAAGTAAAAATAGTTAGGCAAACATTCATGAAAGTCTTCTCCTGTACTGTCACCACTGGCAAAAATCCCAGCAGGCTGTAGCAGAGAGAGAGAAGCAGGGCTGTTGCATCATGAATACAACTTGCTTTTTAATTTTTTCCTCCTATCTCCTTTCTTTAGTGTGGAAACCAGCGAGTATCTCTGTAAACAAGCCACTCTGAGATTCCTTTTGGCCAGAAAACAGGGTAAAAATGCTGTGTATCTTCCCCGCCCCAACAAGAACTTGGACACATTATTTTTGAACGACTCTTTCGAGACGCCCCTACTCAGCTTGGCTCTTGGTCATGCTGTTCGTAGGAACTGGGGAACTTTCCAAGCTTTGCTACAGATACCGGCTTCTAGATGATTCAAAAGCAAAGAGTCTAGTGATCCATTAAAGAATAACAAGATTTATTTAGCATAAGCTTTTGTGGGTGGATAAAGCAGAACTGATGAAGTGGGCTGTGGGCCATGAAAGTTTATGCTAACTATTACTTGTTAGATTTAAACTTCACTTGTTATTGCAGTTCAGTGATGGGATGTAACAGGTTTTCACCAGTTCGCCAGAACTGGCAGTAACTTTTCCCAGTGTCCCAGAGAACCGGTAGCAGCTTTTTTTGGGGGGGGGACCACCTTCGGGGCTCACTGCAATGTGCACCAAGCACTTGGTGTGCATGCATGTCTATAGTTCTTGGCGCGTATGCACGGGCTCCTTGCTGTCCTCCTTGCTGTCCTTGTGTTGTGGGTGGATGGGTTGAGGTGTGTGTGCTTATTTTTATTTTATTATTTTTATTTATTATTTTTTCTTTGGCTCCACCCACAATGTCATGACGTCATGATGTTGGCTCCGCCCACACTGATGACATCATGGTGGGGTAGTAAAAAATTTGACATCCCACCACTGTTGCAGTTGCCACTTTTCTTGGTTTGTTTTGTTTTTTGCTTCGAGACTATTTATGGACTCCATTATGTAGTCAAAAGTATGAAATAAATTGCTTCTGAGGCCCTCTTTTAATTATCTCACTTCCCTTTCTCTCCCCCTTCCTATTTTCTTAAATACTGTTCTTAATACTGGTTGTTGGCTCATTCTTAAGTCATATTTAGAGTTGCGGCTGTCGCCATTGTACCATCAAGTTTTGTTGTTCAGTTGCACAGTCGATTCCGACCCTTTGCGATGACCCCATGGACCACTGTCCGCCAGGTACTTCTGTCCTCCACCCTCCTCCTCAACTCGCTCAGCTCTGTGCCCATTGTGTCCACAATACCATCTAGCCATCTCATTTTTGGCCGCCCCCTTCTTCTTTTGCCCTCGACCTTCCCAAGCATCAAGGCTTTCTCAAGTGAATCAAGTTGCTTCTGACATATGGCAACCCTAACATTCTTTTCAAATTATGTGAGTCATTTAGTACTCCTCCTCTCCCAGAGAGCTCCTATGCCTTGGAAGGAGTTTTGAAGCCAGATCTCCTTGGTCTTACTCCATCACTTTATTGAGGTTGCTCCCAAGAAAAGGGGTACAGAATCACAGCCTTAATCTAGATAACTACAACCAATAAACCTAATTGCCCAGTTCTAATAAATTCACTACATCTTCTTTACTGTCTGACCTGTTCATTAAGCCTGGTTCAATACAAGTCCATACAGTTCATTTTAATTCATTTCATGTAAAGTTCAAATTTATTTTAGTTTGCTACCAGCTTCTATGCACCTTCCAACACTACTAAAAAAAAGAGAAACAATATTCTGTTATATAACCAAAGTTAATTCCAATAAATCCAGTAAATCTAGTTCATTAAATTCAGTCAGTTCATTACATCTAATTCAACATGGATCAATATTGTTCCTTTCAGTACATTCCATTCCAAGTTTAAGATTGATTTGGTGTTAGTAACTTTTGCTAAACCTCCTCCACATTTTTTAACCTTTTCGAACCCATCAGTGTGCATTCACAGAAACCATGAAGAAGAACTGTAGGTCTACAGTGAAACAGAGATGGGAAGTAAACCTTGTTACCAACCTCTGATCTTAGCCAGAATCTATCACCACCTCTGATGGAACAGATTTCCACAAGGTCAAGCAAGACAGTGGCCGTTCCAGAACTCATGGGCTTCACCTTTGGCCCAGGCTCCTTGTCTACACTGACCTTGGAGCTAGGACATAAGGCTGTAAGCAGGATAGCAACCTCTCTGAAAGATTTTCAATTCTTTAATCCAGCCCTATTAATGACTCCCAACCAGAGTGTTATGTATCACAACCAGAATCAATGGCAGTATGCCTCAATGAATCAGTCACTGGGGAATGGAAGATGAAGGGAGGGTGTTGGTGGACTCATGGACCTTTGCTTGGCTCTCCAGGAGCAAGAATCCAGCCACTCTTCAACATAATGTCAGGCTAGACAGATCTTTGATCTCACCCAGGAGGGTTCTTCTTACAACATTATGTCATCTTTCCCCCTCTAAATAACTTTCTCCTCAAAGGTGAGGAGGAAAGGGAAAGGAATTTAGTGTGAAGACTTGCATGGACAAGAGAACGGCACATCGGATGCAAACGCCAAACACATTCCTAGCTGCCCACCTGCTCAGGTAATTGCTTTACATTACAAGCATAATTGTCAAGTCAGTCATAATTTAGCTTTTGTCTAAACTCAGCACGTGGTCTTTCTCACATCTGAACTTGTATGGTGGAATATTCTCTCTCTGTTTCCCCATGTCTCTCATTAAAAGGCTGTCCAGAGCATAGTACATCAGCTCTGATTTTAGAAATGGCAAAGCTAAAAATAAATCAGTAACAGGCCTCAAGGAGAGCTTAATGTGAAAGCTAAATTTGCTGCTGATGTGGGGCACCAGCTATCAAGTTTATTAAACTCAAGGTCAGGAAGTTGTATGTGTTTGTTTTGCTGCCTTCTGACCAAGCACACTAGGCCAGAACCCAACTCAGCAATGTCATCTTATACTGTACAAATAGGGTTGCCATATGTTCCAAAAAAACAGGGAGTGTCCTGGATTCAAGGATGAAAAAATTGTCCTGGCCAGTTCAATAAAAATCAAGTTAAAGTCCCGGATTTTTAAAACTTAGACTTCTATAATCTTGCGAGCATTCTAACAGCGGTTGCGAATGATTCGTGGAAAGGGGAAGAGGAGATTCACTTCAGGACCAGCTGAAACAAACCATGAAGGTGTCAGGTATAAACTCCCAAAATTGGGAGACAACAGCTGAAGATCACCCACTTTTGCGCCATACCATCTCTGCTGCTACCGATCACTTCAAAGGGGAACGCCGCAGACATAAAGAGGCTAAGAGACAAGCACGGAAGCTTCGTCAAACTCAACCACACCCTCCACATTCTATTGAGTGTACTGTGTGTGGTCGCATGTTCCATGCCAGGATCGGTTTGTGGAGTCACCAGAGACACGTCCACCAGCTGAGAAAATGACCTCCAGGAAAAATGTGTGTTCAGATACGAGTAGCAGCTACCGACGATTACCATAGCAGGACAACCTGGGCGATTCAGGGAGAGTATTTTCCAAGGACATTTTGCAATTGCTTTCAAACATGGGAGACAGTATTGTTCACCCGTAAAGCTGCCCAGGATGAAGAAGCAGTAATCCAGCATTGGTCTTCTTCTTAGCCAGAATGACCAGCTTTGCACTTTCCCTCCTGATCTGTCTGCTCCCTTGTACACAGGTGCAACAATAGGAGCCTTACCCTCGAGTAGGCACCATTGATCTTCTGAGTTGCAGCTCCTTGGCTGGACAACCCAGGCCTTAGATATGTGTAACCACTCCGAGTTGCTTCAAGAAATATATTGAAAGCATAGTAAAATACAGGCTACAGTTCATGAAAAGATCAGGAAACATTTCAAAGCAGAAATAAGCAAGCTAAAGTTTCCAGGGAAAGCCCATGGGCCCCCCTCCTTTCTCAGGGCTCACAGTTTCCAGAATGAATGCCCAGCATTCCAGAGAATGCTTCTCTGTGTGTGTCTTTGTCTCTGGGTTACACCTCTGGACCTCCCCCTTAGGGATTCCAACCAATGATCTTACACCAAAGACATGTCAATCACACATTAAGTTCCATTTCTCCAATTCCATGAGGCACATATTGTTTACATTCTTCTTCCTCCCCCAGATTTGGAATCGCCATTTTGAAAATACTAAAACACATTTAGGTAGGTAAAAAGATAACAAAAAAGCACTGTTTAAAATGGGGCTTATTTTGTTACAACAGGTCTTTTCTCAGCAAAGGGATCATATAGAGTTTATGAGAAACAAGTGCAAAGGCTGCCCTGGCTGGTCCCTGGGCAGCTTCCACATGATAGGGATGGCCTTGCCACGTAGAGTGGATAACGATGGCCTCTGATTCGATATGTACGAAACTAGAGCTTAAACAAAGTGTATCTTGCTTTGCTTCCTCTCCAAAGTCACTTGGAAGACCCTAAGCAGGCTGAGGGTTGGAATCCCTAAATGCAAGACCAACATGCTCTAGTGCAGTGATGGTGAACCTTTTAGAGACCGAGTGCCTAAACTGCAACCCAAAACCCACTTATTTGTCGCAAAGTGCCAACACAGCAAGAGGGGAGGAAGGAAACACTCCTATTGGGCTGCTGGGCAGAGTGAACTCTGTGCTGTGGGAGGGAGGAAATGCTCCCATTGGGCTGCTGGGCAGAGGGGTGGGATGAACTCGGAGCTGGGGGAGGGAGGAAGCGCTTCCATTAGGGTGCTGGGAAAAGGGGCGGGCAAACTCTGAGCTGGAGTGACTGCACAGGTGCCCACAGAGAGTGCTCTGAGTGTCACCTTTGGCATGTGTACCATAGGCTTGTCACCACTGCTCTAGTGGGTCTGCTGACAGTGGACAACTACACACACTGTAAATGTGACTCATATACTGGTTTGCCGATTACTGCCAGAAACATGCACAGATTGAGGCTTAAGTTTGGCCAAAAAAGTGGCTTTGTTTTGGCAGTCCAGGGTTTGATCAGGATATGAAAGAATTCAATTCAATTCAATTCAATTATTCGACTTGTATGCCACCCCACTTGCAATGGGCGGCTAACAAAGAAGCAAACTATCAGTAAAAATAAATACAGTTACAATATCACAGTTACAAAATATCACAACTACAATTATAATGTAATTAGCAAAACATTTCAAAAGCAAAATTCAGAAATAATTACAAACTCAGCCTGAACCAATCTGTGCCTTCATGAGAGTTCTCGGTGGACTGGAAGGAGTGGGATGGGGGCAGAGAGGGGACTTGGTGCATTTCTAAACCTATTTCCAATTATTACCCGCTACTTCCCCCATGCCCTCCCCTTCCAATCCACTTCCTCTCTTCTGTGTGTCCTTGCCTGGATGCCAGTGATGGGTTGTTACCGGTTCGGACTGGTTCGCCCTAACAGGTAGCACCCATTAGGAAGGGGTCGCCGGGGTGGTGGTGGTAAACCAGTTCAGTTGCCTCTCTGGCCCCCCTCCAGAAGTGTATTTCCAGACAGCCAAAATGGCTGCCCAGAACTGTGCATGCGTGAAACCTCCATTGGACGCATGTACAGTTCTATTTTTTAGTGCGCATGCGTCAAATGGAGGTTCTGGGCAGCCATTTTATTTTATTTTGGCTCCGCCCCAAACATCACGATGTTGACTCTGCCCACGGCATAATGATGTAATGATGTTGGCTACGCCCACAACGTAATGATGTCATGGTGGGGTAGCGGAAAAAATTGACTGCCCACCACTGCTGGATGCCACAGGCTAAAGCAGCTTTGCAAAAAGGATGGCAGTGAAAATGTTTACTCAAGAGCAGCACATGGCCTTGAATATCAATGTAACCAGGCAAGCACTGATTAACAATGCAGGGAGAAAGGAGTTTGTGTGTGCTCGTGTATTTGTGTGAGTGGAGGGGGAAATAATTGTGTCAGGAAGGAAATAAACAGCCTGGGTTCAGTGTCCCCAGCAGCTAAAACATTGCCATTCTGTGCATGGTAATCTCTGTGATCAGCACTTGGGATAATAAATCTCCCCTTTTGCTGAACAGGCTGTTAGGTTGCTATCATTTATTTATTTATTGGAAAAAAGTCAGCCCTGCTTATTATTGTCAGCAGGTCTCAAATTCGCTGCCCTTTATTATTCCGCATTAGCATCAAATTATCATGTTTCTCAAACTGGCTGGAACAAATCAGGATGTAGCAGCATCCTTGTAGTCGACAGAGTCAGACTGGTTGGTTTGGGTTGAAGGGGGTGATTATGAGCAGAAAACTAAAGCTCTACTCAACTTTAGCCATTTTCTGGTAATATCAGCCTCAGCTTTAAAAATTAAACCCCTCTCCTCGTTCTTTCTGGCAGACATCTTATCCTAACGCCGAGAAACGGCATTTTAGGACCCCATCCATTTTGATCGGATCTGTGCATGTATACAAAAAAAACAATCTTGGCTCGTTTAATGATTCTTCAGTAATATGTAGCAAAAGCCACTAGGATATTATAATGGTCCAGCAGAAACCACTTTAAGGCTGGCATTGCTAATCCACAAGAGCAACACAAGCAATGCAAAAAGGTTATTCAGGGGAGCCTATTAAGGAATGTTAAGAGGCCAGAATTATCTCCCTGTTCTCAGATAATGGATGTTCCAGGGTGGGTGAGGAAATTATTACTGTTCTTGACTTTTTAACCTGATAAGAAGAGAGTTGCTCTTCCATACCTATTTGGAAGGAAAGAAGTTGAAGGAGGCATTATGCCTCTTGTTCTTGTTCTTTATTTCCTATGCACTTAACCCACCTTTAAAAAGGGGCTATTTCACCCCTTTAAAACATTCAAACACAAATGGGTCTTCTAATGCACATAGGTAACGGTTGCCTTGCTTGATTCAACTCTAAGGGTTCGGTGCTGAACTCCACTTACAGCCAAATGTCTGCAGACATTTCTGTGGTCATGTAGCATGGCCAGATGGAACACTGTTTGCCTTCCCACCAAAGTGGCACCTATTTATCTACTTGCAATTTCTTGCTTTTGAACTGCTAGCTTGGCGGGAGCTGGGACAGAGACAGGAACTCACTCTGTCGTGCAGCACTCCGGTCCTGAACTGCTGCCCTGGCAACCTTCCAGTCGGCAGTGTTTCCCAGCCTTTGGTTTTTGGGCTTCAATTCCCAGAAGCCCAAGTCAAGCACACCTGGTGATCAGGGCTTCTGGGAACTGAAGTCCAAGAACATCTGGAGAGCCAATTTTGAGGACTCCTGGTCTAGATGACTCTTAGGATGACCCTAACCGACAGAAATAATGAACAAGATCTTTTCTGGCATTTAAACATGCCTCTCTAACAAAATATGCCAAAACTCCTCTGGACTCTTAGTTAAAGAAGATCTGAAGAGCTTTTTTTCTTGGTTCCTACCGATTTCATGCTTGTTTCTTTTGATTCACTCATTTTGTAGACATTTTGTCACTGTTCTTTATATTTGACCACTCTTTTCAATAATTCCAAGCATTCACAGGCAAGAGGAAGGCTAGAAGACACCATCATAATAATGGTAGAGTTTGTCCTACTCTGAAAACCTCTATTTAAAAAGATGAAGATACAAACCTCTGAAATCTGGGATACCCAGAATGGAGTCTTGGATAGAATGATGGGCTAGAACTCAAGAGGACCGAGTCTGAATCCCCTCTAAGCCATAGAAACTCACCAGGTGTGTGGAGCAGGTAAAGCCACTCCTTAGTAAAGGTAAAGGTTTCCCTTGCTCGAAAGCCAGTCGTATCCGACTCTAGGGTTCAGTGCTCATCTCTGTTTCAAAGCCAAAAAGCCAGCGCTGTCTGCTACTGCAGACGTTTCCGTGGTCAAGTGGCAGGCATGACTACCTTCCCACCGAAGTAGTCCCTATTAATCTACTTGCAATTTCTTGCTTTCCAACTGCTTAAATAGCTCATATACCTTGAAAGCACTATAAAGGTTGTTATACAGTAAAACCTCATATAACACTAAAACCTGGTTCCACAAGTCTTGGTGTTATATGATTTTTAGTGTTATCTGATGCATGTTAAAATCCTATGGGATCTATAGAGATACATTGTAACCACACAGGCTTTAGCGGTTGTTATCTGAAGCATCCCATAGGATCTTAATGTTATCTGATGCAATTCTTCACCCCAGATTCCTTAATGTTATGTGATTTTAGTGTTATTCGATACTAATGTTATGTGAGGTATTACTGTATGTCAATTCTGACTTAACAGCACATAATAACAATAATGGAAAATCTGCTGGCTGGATATCTCAGTGAGTTAGGTATGACTGGGAGACGGAAGGTCAGCAGCTCGATTCCCAAGTATTGCAGGACGCAATGAGCTCCCGTGTTTGTCCCAGCTCCTGCCAACCTAGCAGTTCGAAATGTTGTTCCTTGTCCAGTGAGCTCCTTCCTCCATCTTCTAATTTGGTTTTGCTCTTGTGTACCCTCAAGAATGTTTGTTCTTGCCGTAAAGTGCTTCCTGGATCTGAGCCAGAAGACTTGAGGCTCATCTCCGTTCAGAGGATGTCAAGGGTCCTTCTCGTGCTTAGTTCTCTCTGCATCCACTGCTCCTTCTCTCCTGATCTTAGGTGGAGCAATACCAACAAGAAGTTCCATTTTTTCAAGTGGTGTAGGTTTGAGACATCCTGACACTCTACGTATGGCTTCATTAACAGCTATGTCAATTTGTTTTGTGCTTGTGTGTGCCCTCGAAACTGATGTACGCAGCTAATTCACTATTACGGAACCACTGAGACAGGAACCAATATAATAGACTTCCTGTTCTCCAAGATTTTGTTTGAACAACAAGCTTCCTGTTTCTTAGGACTAACGTGCCGAGGATTACAAGTCTCTGGTTCTTCTTTAGTCCCAAATTCTGGCCTGTTGGCTCTCTTGTCTGCCTAGCCCTGCAGTTTGAGAGCTTTGCTGATTAGAATAATTAGAATTAAGTGCACAAAGAAAGCCATTTCTAAACTGATGGATAGATGAACAAACAAGAATGTACTTTTGACTCCAATCTATTTGCAGTCAACATTAACGACCAGGAATTTTATTTATGTATTTTTTGTTTTCTTCTGCTTTTTGTAAGAATGAGTTCAAGGCAGTTCTGGCCAAGATAGAGACGAGAGACTGGCACAACATCAGCCTCTGAGTTTCACAGCTGAAAGAAGGATGTGAAGCTGTATGTCCAAAATTATCTAGATCAATATTCTTAGCCACTTCAATATATCACCTATATCCTAGTTTATATGATGGCCACTGACCTCTCTTCTAATTAATACAGCAGCGCTTCCCAGATGCAAAAATGGTTTTAAGTTTGAATGTTGTATCCACATGAATTCCTGTTGTCTAATCCAGAGGCTTTCTCGCATATAAATCTACATGCTATGGAGCTTGTGTCATTTTGCTTAAGAAATATTTCACTCATACCAAAAGAGAACATATTCTACCACTGTTTCCCCCTACGGTACCCAAAGTTTCTAATTCTTCCTCTGAAGAAAATTAAAAACAAAGCCAAAAAAAAAAAAAAAAACCATTTCCCCTCCAGCTCAAATTTTTTCCATCCCCTTCAAGGCCCTCACATCTCTAGTTAAAGGAGAAAGAAATTAATTAAAAGCAGGCAGTTGTTTATAATTATTACTTGTAACCAGCTAATTTCAAGATCTGAAAGCACGCCAGATGGGTTTCTGTGGGTCTTATTAAAATAGTGACCTTGTGTTGCCGGCTAATGTTTTTCACACTAGGTCAGGTGAAAGGAACTGTGGAATGAATTCGGCAAAAGGTGCCTTCAGTTTGGCAGTTGAAGAAGAAGAAGAAGAAGAAGAAGAAGAAGAAGAAGAAGAAGAAGAAGAAGAAGAAGAAGAAGAAGAAGAAGAAGAAGAAGAAGAAGAAGAGTAAGGACTGAGTATGAACAGACCCTGTCCCTTTCCTGGATGACAATCTTTCAAGTACAGTAATACTTTGGATAACGTTTACTTCGGATAACGCTAAAATCGCATAACGTTAAGTAATCTGGGGAGGAGAATTGGATCGAATAACATTAAGGTCCTATGGGATGGATCGGATAACAACCGCTAAAGCCTGTGTGGTTACAATGTATCTCTATGGAGCTTTAACGTTATCTGATCCATCCCATAAGATTTTAACATGCATCGGATAACACTAAAAATCGGATAACACCAAGACTTGTGGAACCAAGTCTTAGCGTTATCCGAGGTATTACTGTACATTATTTGAAGAGTGTTAGCTTATTTCCTCTCGCCTTTCCCCCCCAAAGCTAAACATAACCAGTTCTTTCAGTCAAGGAACAACATCAAAGTAGGATATAGCTAAGGAACTCAACACTGAGGGGTAGATGCACATTATAGTGTTAATGGCGAAATGTTATTTGGCCTCCCAAAATGCTGAAGACAGTTGTCAGCTCTCGTTTTCCTCATTATGTAGGTCATCTAATTGCCATCATATTGCTCTCCATTCAAGTGCATGGCCATTAAACCATGCTTTAGAGAGCCCAAAAGAGCTTACGATGCGTCCATATGGTTCACAGCTGGTTTTATCTCGCACTAAGGCCAGCAGAGTTGATTGGTTCAGGAAAAGGGAAGAGGAGGAAGGCATGGATGGGCCTCTCCGTTGACATGATTAAATGAGCTCTAAGGGAAGGGAAGCTGCCAACCTTGGCTGCTTTGGGCTCTGCTTTTCTGCTAAATGAAGCACATGGGATGTTTACTGACAAGGGCTTTTTTTTCCGGCTGCAGGCCCTCCTTGCCAAAAATGGTGTGCTCTCCTTGTGCTGCGTTCAAACTCATTTGGACAGTTAGCGCGGGAGGGGAACCCTCAGAAACTCAAAGAGGAGGAATGGAAAAATCATTCATTTGGGCAACAACAGTCACAAGCAGAATAATAAAGTGATTCCTACTTTTCGGAAGCATGTGTCACAGGTGCCTCAGGAAACTGGTATAGGGCATAATGGCAGATCAGCGCACTTTGGGTGTCTGTTTCATTTGCTATTGTAATATTTTTCCTCCAAGAAGAAAAGAGAACTTTTCTTTTGACTCCCCGCCCCACTCCTTAAGTGCCAAAAAAACCTCAGTTGGATGTGTATCCTGATGCAGGTATTCATTAAACCCAAAGGTTGGGGAACACTGCTGTAGCCCATGTCTTATGACTAAGGACATTCACACAGGACAGATGGTGCCTCAGAGCTAGACACAGACTAAGTTACTAGGATCCATAGCCCATCTCCTTGCTGAGTCCCTACAGGCCAAAGAAAAAGCTTCCTGGGAATGATTCTTTGAAAGACACAACTTCATAATTAAACCCCATTTTACCACCTGTCAATCATTATTTGCTGCTGATCCTGGAGTTGTAACAATGGCAGCTCTTGGACTTTGTTTGAACAGACGAACTTTTCTCTTACATTTACATATTAATTGACAACTTCCTTGTTCTTCTCTTGGAGCTAACCTCTATCAGCAACACAATGGATATCCTCCCAGTCCTCTGTCACAGTTGGCCTCATCTGCATCACTAATTGACATTTTCTTTGCTGTCACAGTTACAGTAATACCTCGGATAACATTTACCTTGGATAACGCTAAAATCGCATGACGTTAAGTAATCTGGGGAGGAGAATTGGATCGAATAACGTTAAGGTCCTATGGGATCAGCGATGGTATGTAACAGGATCTCATCAGTTCACCAGAACTGGTAGTAACTTTTCCCAGTGCCCCGGAGAACTGGTAGCAGCTTTTGGGGGGAACCACCTTCGGGGCTTACCTTTTCACTGGTTCCCCCACTGCACATGCCGCCAAGCACTTGGTGTGCATGCACCCCTACAGTGCTTGGCACATATGCACGGCCTCCTTGCTGTCCTCCCAAGTGGGAGGAGGAAGAGAAGCTACTAGCCTGACGCTCCCTATAGCCTGCTCCCCAGGGTAAGTGACTCACCTTTGGATGTGGTGAGTCTGTGTGTATTTTAATGTGTATTTAATACCTTTACCTATATTGACGTACTACCACCATTCCTAAAAAAGCCTGGTGGCCAGCAGGCCTGGCTTGGGGTTTTTAAGGAAAGCCTGTGTGTGTGTGTGCGTGCACTTATTTTTATTTTATTATTTTATTTATTTAATTTTTTATTTGGCCTTGCCCACAACATCATGATGTCATGACATTGGCTCCGCCCATGATGTCATGACATCATGATGCTAGCTCCACCCATACTGTGATGAGGTCACAGTAGGGTAGTAAAATTTTTGACATCCCACCACTGTATGGGATGGATCGGATAACCGCTAAAGCCTGTGCAGTTACAATGTATCTCTATGGAGCTTTAACGTTATCTGATCCATCCCATAGGATTTAACATGGATCGGATAACACTAAAAATCGGATAACACCAAGACTTGTGGAACCAAGTCTTAGCGTTATCTGAGGTATTACTGTAGTCTTCTTTACATCAGTACTGGCACTGCCTCTTCGTCCATTATCCAAGCCCTCCTTTATACTCCAAGTTCTAGCCTTCAGTTCCCAGTCCTCCTCAGCTGGATACCCTAACTCGTTTCCCAACGTTTGGTTTTTGGACTTCAATTCCCAGAAGCCCAAGTCAATCCCCAATGCACTGGTCAGCCAATGTATTGACTTAGGCTTCTGGGACTTGAAGTCCACCAGTGTTCCACACAACATAGTTTGAGAAACGCTGCCCTAACCTCCTAAAAACACTTGGATCAAAACAAAAAGAAATAAAACCCAACAACAGGCAAATACAGTAATACCTCAGATAACATTAGTATCGAATAACACTAAAATCGCATATCATTAAGCAATCTGGGGGGAAGAATTGCATCGGATAACATTAAGATCCTATGGGATGCATCAGATAACAACCGCTAAAGCCTGTGTGGTTACAATGTATCTCTATGGATCCCATAGGATTTTAACATGCATCGGATAACACTAAAAATCGGATAACACCAAGACTTGTGGAACCAGGTTTTAACGTTATTCGAGGTTTTACTGTAGAACAATTAATAAGTTCACCCCAAGTAGAATCCTAACCCTGTCCTACCTGAATGACAAACTAAAGCAGGAAGACCAATACGAAGGGGAGGAGGCTGTTTCCCATAAGACGATAAGGCTGCTTGTGGCTCCACAGCACAAATGAATCCCACCCCAACGGGAAGCTACTATGAAAGGTAGAGAGGTTCAAGTCTAGCTTTCTCTTTTTCTGTATACAGGGTGGTGACTAAATTTTATGCACAGAGAAGCATTTAGTCACAAGATACTTTCCTCTAACCTGAGAAAGTACAGCCAAAATGAAAGCCAGCCATGGTAATGAGAGGCAAACCAGTGTCTTTCTTCCTTCACAGAGGATCAGATCCTTGCTCCCTGGAGACTTAGGATAGTGCAATATTTCTAAATATCAGCTGAAAGAATTTCTTGTTTCACAGCTGCCAGTTCAATGGAGCTGTGTTCGAATGCTTGGACTCTGAATAAACTCCTTGCAGAAGGGCTACTGGAAGGCCCTCTTCAGAGAGGTCCAAGATACAATGCTTGTGAAACACAACAGTGCAGCTTTCAACACTGTGCGTGGGGCTTTTCTGCAGCAGGACAGAGTCTTGCTTTGTGATCAACAGGAAGTATTGTGTTCTTTTTTCTTCTTTCTAAAAGTCTCAAAATTAACTAACTGCCAACGTTTACTGGACAAGCCTGGCATTGTTGAAAGAAGAGGAAACAAACAAATAAAAAAACCCTATTCCTTCCACTGAATCCTCTAGTAATAAAATAAAATTAAAATGATGCGTAGTTTTTTTCCTTTTTCCTTTTTGGTGCTTATGTAAAAAAAAAAAACACTTCTACATTTGGGAACCAATAGTTATTCTCAGCATGCAACACAGTACAGTCAAACCTCGCATAAAGAGCGCGTCGCTTAAAGAGTAATCCGCTTAAAGAGCAGGATTTTCTCTGAATGTTTGTCGCCACAGTGAGTGGGCGGCAATATAAATTTGAACTAATAAATAAATAATAATAATAATAAATGTTTGCTTCACTTAACAAATAAAACCAACCAAAAACTTGCTTAACAAATAAATTGGGGTTTGCATTCCCCACCCACAATTGGTCACTTACAATGGTGTTTTGCTTAAAGAGCAAACTCGCTTAAAGAGCAATCCTGTGCAACGTATTATTATTATTATTATTATTATTATTATTATTATTATTATTATTATTATTATTATTATTATTATTATTATTATTATTATAATATTTAGACTTATATGCTGCTCTACTTGCCGAAGCAACTCAGAGCGGCTAACATAACACGGATACAACATAAGCATATACAGTCAGTAAATCTAACATAAAAATGAAAATGCATATAAAAAATCAACTCTTTAAGCGAGGTACAACTGTATCTGCTACGAAGACAGATTCCGCCTTGTACATCTTTTACTTTCACAGACATTTAGCAAAAGAAGCAGGGCAAGCCCTACCATTAGACAAGGTGACGTACTTGCCTCCATTGGACACTTAATGCTGGGGAAGTGACAACAAGACAATTAATAAGACTGTGGCATGAAGTTCAGTTTGCCTTGTGCCTCTCCTATCATACTATCCAAGCAATCATTCATGCCCACTGATGTGTAATGCTGTCCCACTCCCCGTGAGGAAGAAAGATTAAAGAGGGAGATTTTTGCAGAGCAATTTCTAGGGAACCTACTCCATATTTTGCCACAGGCAATCAACGATTTGGGATGACCCTGAGAAGAAACAGAGGTCCCCTCTCATCTGTAGCAGCTGCTAGATTTGGAAACAAATCCTCTTAGGTCTCCTGCCCAGGACGAGAGTCGGCGGTATGTAGCTTGGAGCAACAATTTCACTTCCACACCAGGCTCAGGTAACCAAAATAGTTTCTTTGCCACCATTTTATTAAAGCACACTTTTTCCTCCTCCTCTTCTTTCAGATCAAACTTTAAACTCAGTCCACAAGTCTTGGTGTTATCCGATTTTTAGTGTTATCTGATCCATGTTAAAAATCCTATGGGATGGATCGGATAACGTTAAAGCTCCCTAGAGATACACTGTAACCGCACAGGCTTTAGCGGTTGTTATCCGATACATCCCATAGGACCTTAACGTTATTCGATCCAATTCATCTCCCCAGATTACTTAACGTTATGCGATTTTAGCGTTATCCGATCCAATCGTTATCCAGTGTTTTACTGGATGTTCTTTTTGAACAAAGGTGTCTCCTATCCCAGTTCCCACCCCATCATCATCATCATCATCATCATCATCATCATCATCATCATCATCATCATCATCATCATCATCATCATCATCATCATCATCATCATCATCATTTTGTGTCTTATATTATTCTTGGTTTGAAAGGATTTTTGCTGGAGAAACTCCGCTCAGGGGACGCCCAAATGAGGCTCGTTTCATGTCCCCAAGATATTTTTTTTCCCACCAAAGTGGTCCCTAGTTATCTACTTGCATTTTTTTTTTTTTGCTTTCGAACTGCTAGGTTGTCAGGAGCAGGGACAGAGACGTCATGCAGTACCCGGGTCTCGAACTGCCAACTGGCCAGCCTTCCAGCTAAAAAGGCAAGCTTCTTAACCACTGAGCCACCACAGGTAGTGGAGAAGCTTCCCCAGGAACTGATCCCCCCACCCTGCTAAAAACAGTAAAAATGCTTCAAAAATAGGCAATTATCTATCCTTTCCCCTGAGGTGGCTTAATCACACTTTAGCAAAGAACAGCACAACATGTTAAAATCTTATGGGATGGATCGGATAACGTTAAAGCTCTGTAGAGATACATTGTAACCGCACAGGCTTTAGCGGTTCTTATCCGATCCATCCCATAGGACCTTGACGTTATTCGATCCAATTCTCCTCCCCAGATTACTTAACGTTATGCGATTTTAGCGTTATCCGATTCAATCGTTATCCGGTGTTTTACTGTATTTATCTACTTGCAATTTTCTTGTTTTCAAACTGCTAAATTGGCAGGAGCTAAGACAGAGAGGGGAGCACACTCCGTCGTGCAGCATTCAGGTCTCGAACTGCTGACCTGGTGACCTTCTAGTCATCAAGTTCGTCTCAACTACTAAACCACATCAGTCCTCAGTGCCAAATAATTCTTGCCTAAACTTTCCAGATTCTTCAACGATTCAAGTCAAATGATGGTGAAGCTCCTACATTGTGGGAGTCAAAAGACTGGGCTGCCGTGGGCCAGATGGATTTGGGCCCTAAGGCTAGCAATTAAACTGATGAAAAATTACAAAATCATTCTCAAGTTAACACAGCTTCACGATCCATTTTGGCAGACAATGCCGGGTGAACCATTCTTAGCCGTTGCATTCTGAATGCCAAGCCTAATTAAAGACACAGGAGAACGATCTTGTGGTGTTGTAAAGATAATGGTAAAATTGCTCGCTCCCATCCCCTCAGCAGCCTTTGCTAAAGCTGATCGCTGCTTCGGGGAAATTTTCGGAGCCTCCTGCGTTTCAAAATTCGCTGCACCGGAAGGGTAAACCTGGCACGCTGCGGTGATGTCATCACAAGTGCGCCAGGGGCCTCTCATAGCAGGGGCCTAATTGGGCCCACGGGCCATAGTTTGGCCACCCCTGATCTAAACTGTTACAAATTAAAGTTTTTTTTTTCTCTCTCTCTCAACCCTGGCTTCCAGTGTACAGGCCCTAAGCAATTTGTTAAGTGGATTACCATCAATTAAAACAACAGCACCTTTGAAATAATGATGATTAACCAAGAATGCAGCCAGAATGCTAATGAAGATTATCAGCAAAACCAGCATGCTGCAGTTGCAAAAAGAGCACATCACAATTATACTAGGATTTTCTGGTTTTCTGACTTAAAAAAACTTCCACAAGAGTACACAATGCCCCCAAAGCTCCCACAGTGGTTTAGCGGTTAAGACACTGAGCTGGAGACTGGAAGGTTGGGTTTTGATACCTGAGGGCTGCACTTGGGGACATGAAAGGAGCCTCATTCGGGTATCCCCTGAGTGGAGTTTCTCCAGCAAAAATCATTTCAACCCAGAGTAATCTCTGACATGAAATATTATTAATGCCCCAAAGACATATGATCAATCCAAAGATGATCTGTGAAATAGGTGGCATTTGGCCTTGAAGCGCTGAAGTGCAAATTCTGGTCCTCTGGAGATAGTCAAAACAACCTGGTAATGTGAGAAGGGAAGATGATGAATGTTGAAAGCTGAGAGCTTATCGGATAAAAGAGAGAAAAGGAGGAACAAAGGATGGAAGATGGGTTTTGTTAATCTTTGACTAGAGAGAGAAATGCCATGCTTAAGCTTGAAAATGATGACTTTTTGTTGTTCAGTTGCACAGTCGATTCTGACCCTTTGCAACACCATGGAATACCGCCCTCCAGGCATCTCATCCTAGCAAGTTTCATTTCAACAGCAGTGGTCTTTTATAAAGCCAACGGGTCTTGGTGGCTTACTCACCTCTTTGCCCATTCTAGAAATGAATACAGTAAAACCTCGCATAAAGAGTGCCTTGCTTAGAGACAAACTCGCTTAAAGAGCAGAATTTTCTCTGAATGGTCGCCTCGCTTAACAATTAAAATCAACAAAATACTCACTTAACAACTAAATCAGAGTTCGCAATCCAACCCCACCAGAAGCCACAATTGGTCACTTACAATGGTATTTCGCTTAAGCGAGGTACCACTGTAAACAATTTGAAGAAAGATTCAGGTGGGCTCTTAACAGTGATGGAATGTTACCGGTTCGGACCGGTTCGCCCGAACCGGTAGCACCCCATCAGGAGGGGGTCGCCAGGGGGGTGGTAAATCCCCAGGCAACTGGTTCGGTCGCCTCTCCGGCCCCCTCCAGAAATATATTTCCAGGCAGCTAAAATGGCTACCCGGAACTGCGCATGCGTCAAACCTCCGCTTGGCGCATGCGCAGTTCTATTTTTTAGTGCATATGCGTCAAATAGAGGTTTGATGCATGCACACTAAAAAAAAAGAACTGTGCATGTTTCAAACGGAGGTTTGACGCATGCACAGACATTTTTATTTTATTTTTTTTGCTCCGCCCATGATGTCATGACATCAGCTACGCCCACAACATCCATGACGTCACGGTGGGGTAGCGGAAATTTTGACAACCCATTGCTGGCTCTTATCCTTCATCTTAAGGCTTCAAAATCTTTTGCAGTGGGCTTGGCAACACAATATGACACAACCTTTACGGAGGAAGGCTCTGCATTGCTCCTGGATTAGCACATTCTTCCACACAGAAAATGTTATAATTGTAATGTTAATCATTTTAATCTGTTTATTTGCTTGAACAACTGGCAGATGGGTGGTATATAAATAGAATGAATGAATGAATGAAAACTGAGGCTATAATGTCTTCATTTCAGTGCCAAAGTTCAAACAACTTCATGGTAGCCAGTCTTTATCATTTCTCCAGTCAAGACTGGTCAGCATCTAATTGGTTTTGTTTTATGCCTCTTCACCAGAAAGGAGAGTAACCTGCATTTACCAGGGCAGCACAAGGAGGGCAGGTCTGTTCACACCGCTGTATTTAATGCGGCTGCTAATCAGAGAGATTAGACCAAAACAATTACAAGAGCTAATTAAGGAACAATGCCGATTTTGGCATCTTTTTTTGCAAACAGCACCACTGGGAATCCCTAACTGAAGCAAAGCAGAGATAATTAAAAATCAAGCTCCAGCTTCCACACGTGGGCATCTGGTTCATGCTAATTAAACTGCAAACAAAAACCACACACAAGACCAAAAGTGACACTTTGTAGTCTACCCAATTTTACTTGAAGGGACTTGATTAAAAAATGGGGGAAATTGGGGGGGGGGGGAGCCCTCACATAACCACCACCTAACCATCCCTCTAAAGCAGTGGTCTCCAACCTTGGAGTTTTGGACTTCAATTCCCAGAAGCCTTCACCAGAGCACTGGTCAGCCAATGTACTGACTTAGGCTTCTGGGAACCGACGTCCAAAACCCAAAGGTTGACGACCACTGCTCTAAAGCAAATTATCTGGTTAATCCATCTCTGGCCTTCAAAATGTTGTTCGACTTCAACATCCATGAGTCGTATGTCGAGCAGATAATCCTGAGGGATTTATTTATTTATTTAATTGAATTTATATTCCGCCCTACTCGCACAGGGCGGATTACAACCAATCAACAAACATACAACACACAGTTAAAACTCTAAAACCAATTTAAAACCATTTCAAACAATGATGTTAAAACAATGATGGAAGCTGACATTTTCTAACACTTAGAACAAAGGTTCCCAACGTGGGGCCCACGCCCCACAGGGGGACTTTAATTCTCAGGAGCCTGAGTTCAATTCAAGCATTGCTTCAGCTACTTTGTTGCATTTCAGATCAGTTTGGAAAGATGTATTATTGTACCTGCTTCCCTTTCTTTTCTGAATAAATTCCAAATTGCACATCCTTACGGTTCAAAATATCTTCTTTATCTTCTTGAAACAAGTGCCACACTGGGCTGAGTTCCTTAAAAGCAAGGACCAAATCAAATCAGTGGCGTAGCGTGGGGGCGGCGGCGGCGGGGGGGGCGGATGCCCCGGGCAGTGGCTTTCAGGGGGCGGCAAAATGTCCCCTCCCCACCCTTTTGCTGGTGAGCGCCCCGCGTGCGCTTCGCCGTTTGCAGGCGAGGAGGAGAAAAAGGTTTTTTTTTTAGGCGGACAATTCAAGGAGGGGGCTCGGCTAGCCGTCGGGGGCTCTCCTGGAGGGCGGCCCACGTGCGCGCGCACGCTGCTCGCCTCCGCCCGCCCAGCCACCCACCCAACTTGCCGTGAGACGGGGCGCTCGTCTGGGGTGGGTGGTGCCGTGGCGGGGAGCCCCTGGCGGCTGGCTGGGCAGGAGGAGGTGGGCAGCGCACGCGCGCACGCGGGCCGCCCTCCAGGAGAGCCTCCGACGGCCAGCCGGGCGGGGCGGGCCCCTCCTTGAATTGTCTGCCTTTTAAAAAAACCCTTTTTCTCCTCCTCGCCTGCAAGCGGCGAAGCGCACACAGGACGCTCGCCAGCAAAAGGGTGGGGAGGGGACATTATTTGCCGCCCCCTGAAAGCCGCTGCCAGCGACAGGCGGCGCGCGGAGAGCCCCCGACGACGGCCAGCCGGGCGAGCAATCTGCCGGAGGTGCGCTCGTCGGGGGGTGGTGGTGGCAGACGGCCCTGCCTGGCGGACGAGCGGACGGAAGTGTGAGTGGCGCGCGCGCCGCTAGTCAGCAGGGGCGCCTTCTGCCTTGGGAGGGGTGGCGGCAGCGGCAAGCTGGGGGGGGCGGCGGCGAGTTTGCTTTTCGCCCCAGGCGGCTGAAGACTGCGCGATGCCACTGAATCAAATACCTGAGTTTCCCAATCTGAATAAATGTCTAACCATTTCAGTGAATCTCTGTTGTTATCAACTTCAGGCATTTAAAAGACTGAGGATGAGCAAGATTCTGGGCAGTGGAGACTTTTACAGCCTTTAATCTAATGTTGAGCTACTTAGGACCCTCTAAATCAGTGTTTACAAACCTTTGGCTTTTGGACTTCAATTCCCAGAAGCCTAAGTCAATTCCCCAAAGCACCAATCAGCCAATGTACTGACTTAGGCTTCTGCGAATTGAAGTCCCCCTGTGGGGCGCATGCCCCACATTGGGAACCACTGCTCTAGAAGAGTCCTAAAACCACATTTGAAATGAGCGCAGAAGAATAGACGCCTTTGAGATGTGGTGTTGGAGGAGAGTTTTGAGAGTCCCCTGGACAGCGAGAAGAACAAATAGGTCAATCTTAGAAGAAATCAACCCTGACTGCTCCTTACAAGGTCAAATAGTAAAGATGAAGCTAAAGTACTTTGGACATCAAATGAGAAGAGAGGATTCGCTTGAGAAAGCCTTGATGCTGGGAAGGGTGGAGGGCAAAAGAAGAAGGGGACGACCAAGGATGAGATAGCTAGATGGTATTGTAGACACAACGGGCACAGAGCTGAGTGAGTTGAGGAGGATGGTGGAGGACAGGAGTGCTTGGCGGACAGTGGTCCATGGGGTCATCGCAAAGGGTCATAATCGACTGTGCGACTGAACAACAACAACAAAATGCAATACACACACTTGCATGATATTTATTTCAAAAGAATCCACAACCCCACAAAACCTTATTGAGGCACTGTAGCACAATAGGAATGCAATGCAAACCAAAATACTTTAACCAAAATGTGGTTTCCCATAGGAATGTATTGAAAACCAATTAATCAGTTCCAAAAAATTCTGTAAACCGAGCCACTATTTTTTATAAATTTCCTTTTGTTATGCGTTTTTAATGTTAACTGAGCCATTTGTTAACCGAGGTTCCACTGTATTACTGTTACAGATGCTGAAGCCTGTTGTCTGGCTAATAATTATTATCGAATACGTGTTAATAATTATTAGATACCTAACCATTCAGGAGAGCTGCCAAACTGTGTCTCAGGAGTGACACAGTTAACTGTGATTCATCCATGTCATTCTCAATTATCACTAAAATGGCATTTCATATACATGTACAAGTATAATAAGATGCTTATTAAAACCGGCAGAAGAATCCTGAGCAGCTGGAAATGGATTAATCTGCCATTTCTGCTTTTTCCTACATGCAGACTATAAAAATCTCAAGTTCTTTCCAACTCATTTATGAAATAATTTGCATATTTTGATTATTGCATAATAGAAAAGCAAATTGAACAGATCTCTCAATAGCTACCGGTACGAAATAGCAATCTTCAAGCATGAAGCAGGCCATTTTCATTTGCACTTGTGCCCTGCAGCGGTTAAAGGTAAAGAGCCTTTTTCAAGAGGGAAAACTGACAAATCTTACTCTGTAGCACAAAAATGGCTAAACAAGAAGAGTATCTAAACCAGCCTTTAAGGAAGGAAACAAGAAAAATCCTGTAAACTTCAGTTTCCCCTTCACCAGATTTTTAAAAAATTGCAAACTATTTCTGACGAAATTTGCTAATTCTGAGTTCTTAACAAAATAGTTCCAAACATTGTAGCAGGCATGGTACCGTAATTATAATCTTATAGTTACAGTAATACCTCGGATAACGTTTACCTCTGATAATGCTAAAATTGCATAACGTTAAGTAATCTGGGGTGGAGAATTGGATCGAATAACGTTAAGGTCCTATGGGATGGATCGGATAACAACCGCTAAAGCCTGTGCGGTTACAATGTATCTCTATGGAGCTTTAACGTTATCCGATCCATCCCATAGGATTTTAACATGGATCAGATAACACTAAAAATCGGATAACACCAAGACTTGTGGAACCAAGTCTTGTGGAACCAAGTCTTAGCGTTATCCAAGGTAATACTGTATATGGAAGTGAGGTCACCACTATAGAAGGAAATGTCATTTATTCTAAGTGCTTGAATAGCTAGAAGGAATCATATTGCAATTTAGGATGTTTGGCCAACTAATAGCAACTGGTTGTCGCTATGTTTCATAATTACTCTTTGCATTACCTCATCCACTATTGATAAAGTAAAATATACTACTGTGTAGGAAATACTTAGAATGGAATAAAGTGAATTAAAGATGAAGTCGTGGATAATGCTAAGTAAATCATGAACAGGTCATGAACATGGTGAAAGTTCATCTTTGATAAACAGTGGAAATACTTATAAAAGCATCCAGTTGAGTTACCTGTGTATGTGACCTGTACTAAGCTTCCTCGTTGACTAATTACTTTAGTTTCTACTTCTGTAAATTACAATTAAACAATGACCTAATCTGGCTGTGTTCCAAAATAAGGTGTAAAGATGCCATGCAGAACTGTGGTATCCATTCAGATCGTTGTAGCTTATGCTATCTGAATTCATTACAAAGCTTGTGATGTTATTAGTTAATAAAGGCCTTTGCTGTCTCTTTCACCGATAGTTTGGTCTGCTTATTTCTGGGTAAGAACGTAGCCTTTTCAACATACAGTAAAACCCCGGATAACGCTAAAACTTGGTTCCACAAGTCTTGGTGTTATCTGATTTTTAGTGTTATCCGATCCCTGTTAAAATCCTATGGGATGGATCGGACAACGTTAAAGCTCCATAGAGATACATAGGCTTTAGCGGTTGTTATCCGATACATACCATAGGACCTTAACTTCATTCAATCCAATTCTCCTCCCCAGATTACTTAACGTTATGCGATTTTAGCGTTATCCGAGGTAAACATTATCTGAGGTATTACTGTAATCTTCATCCTTTCTCTCAAAATGGGGGTGCAAAGCAATTTTCGGGATAGCATGGAGATAGGAAGGGCCAGCATTTAAAAATAAGTTGTTGCCTCTTTTTAAATCTAAACAGCAGACTAAATTGTTTCTTTCCTAACTTTTTCTCACTCTGAGCTGTGTGTCTGTAATGCAATTTATTTCTGTCTGTTCTGAGCGTTCATTTGTTCGGCATAGTCTCTGACTCAAAAAATGTATTTGTCGCAGAAAGCAAGAAACTCAGTACCGTCTTACACAGTGGTGGGTTGTCAAAATATTCGCTACCCCACCGTGATGTCATCGATGTCATGGGCATAGCTGACGTCATGACTGAGGAAAAATAAAAATAAAAAATGCCTGCACATGTGTCAAACCTCTGTTTGACTCATGCGCAGTTCTTTTTTTAGTGTGAATGCGTCACACCTCTGTTTGATGCATGCACACTAAAAAATGGAACTGCGCATGCGTCAAATGGAGGCTTGATGCATGCACAGTTCCAGGCAGCTATTTTGGCTGCCCAGAAATGCATTTTTGGAGAGGGCCAGAGAGGCGACCAAACCGGTCGCCTGGGGTCCCCCCCCCCCGGCAATCCCTCCTGATGGGGTGCTACCGGTTCAGGTGAACTGGTCCGAACCGGTAACATCCCATCACTGGTCTTACTCTTACATCCATCAAGATATTTTTCTTTCTGCTTTGGTGCAATCATGACAAAGAGAACTGCTGCATTACATTTCTGTCATCTACCTGACCGCTTGATTTTAACGCAAGTCTTATGAATCGACATTTCTTTTTCTGTCTGGCAAAGCTGTGCCTCAGCATTTGTTCAATAGGAACTAGGGAGAATTGAGGAGGACTTGAATTTCAGCCTTAATCACTGGAGACTCACTAGCTGCACCACTCTTCAAAAATTATTCAACCCAGTCCACCTAAGCAAGAAGACATCAGGAATCAGACTTTAACAAGAGAGCAAAGATCAAAAATTTTAAAACTCAAAAATTACATCAGGAATCAGACAACCATCTTATAATGACACAAATGACTACCTTTCAATAGCATAGGAGACTTGTTATAAAATATAACTTCTTTAATTACAATAAAGAAAAATCAGCCTTGTTATCACCAAGTACTATACATTTAAATTTGCAAATAAAAACTTAAAAAAACCCCAATGTTTACACAGTCACATAATTTTATTTAATTTTTTAGATTTATTATCTGGCCCCAATCAGGCAAGCTTGACCCTAGGAGGCTCACAAAAAGAAAAAAAGTTACACAAATAACCGCAAACCAAAAAAATTCCACCACCACCCCACAAACCCAGAAACCAAATCAACTTCCAAAAAAACCCCCAAACAATTAAACTATAAATTTACAGGAAAATTTTTTTACAAAATAATTACAAAATAAAATAATAAACTAGCAACAAGGAGCAAAATTTACAACTAATGCAAATTAAAAAGACATTGAAATTTAAGATTTTGGACATAATTGATAAATTAAACATTTATATATTGACTATCCACCTGATCTCATGAACATTCAACTTTTATGTAATTGGCACCATTGTCACTTCTAAACATTTCCACTGACTAAACCATTTGTCAGCAGGCATTCTCCGTCTTTTTTTAACACCTAGCTACGTATTAGAGAGATGAAAGCAGGGGTGTGAATCTCACATTTCATTAAAATCTCTGCTTCCAGCAATGTATTACGGTCTGCCTTTACAATTAATTGTGGAGCAATCTTATCCTATGCCCTAGTAGAGGAGGATGTGTGCTCAAGGTCAAGTCAGAGGCTGCATACAAGCAAAAGCCAGAAGATATGTTTGGGAGTACACAGAGGTTTGTAGGGGATACAGAAGCCAACAGATATATATATGGTTTTCATTCATGCTTGACACTCCACACAAGACACTTTCCAGAGGTCAAGTTAGGGCATGGAGAGAAAGAGAGACCTGAAATTCTAAACATCTACTACTCCCATTGCACAAGTCAGTGTGAAGTTCCTATTTCACAGATTACCCTTAGGCTGTAAAGATGCCTAGATATGCACAGCCAGTGCTCAGTGCCTGCAAATGTAAGCTACTGTACTTAAATGCTATGAACAGGAGAGGAGCCTGGTCCTGGCTAGGCCAGGTCAAAACATCCATCTTTGTTCAGTATACCCAGTGATGGGCAGCAACAGGTTCGCACCACTTCTCCAGAACTGGTAGTAACTTTTCCCAGTATCCCGGAGAACCGGTAGCAGATTTTGGGGGGAACCAGCTCAGGGACTTACCATTTCGCCAGTTCCCCCACTGGACATGCATGCCAAGTGCTCGGTATGCATGTGCCTCCTCCTTGCTGTCCTCCCAAGCAGGGAAGAGGAAGAGAAGCTGCTAGCCTGAAGCTCCCTATACCCTGCTCCCCAGGGTAAGTGACTCACTTTGAGTGTTGGGTGTGGGTGTGTATTTCAACATTGTATTTAATGTGTATTTACTTTTAATGTGTATTTTTATGTGTTTTATATGTATTTAATTTGTATTTTATGTGTTTTATGTCTATTTAATGTGTATTTATTTTAATGTGTATTTAATGTGTTTTATGTGTATTTTTATGTGTACTTATTTTTATGGGGTTTTTACGTTGCCTCCGCCCACATCATTGGCTCCACCATCTTTGGCTCCACCCATGACATCATGATGTTGGTGCCACCCACGATATTGGCTCCGCCCACGGCTTATATTGATGGACGCAGAAAGAAGTAAGCAATAGAATGATTCTTGACATCCTCTACAATAGATATGAACCTTCCCACCAGCTCAGAGCTAGGAAGAGCTTTTGAAGATGGAGGAAAGAGCTCACTGAACAAGGAATAACATTAAAGGAGGATATAACTGAAGAACTTAACCTCCCATATGTCACTTGATGGACCTTGAATAGGCTGAGGGCCAGAGTGCCTAAATGCAAGACCAACATGCTCAAGTGGCGGCTGCTGGCAGATAATAACATACTTTGTGAATGTGGAGAGATACAGAATTCAGATCATCTGCTGGTCTGCTAGTTACTACCAGAAACATGCACCATTGAGGATTTAAGTTTGGCCAATGACAAAGCCAAAAAGACAGTTTCAATTTGGCAGTTTAAATTCTGAGTTAAGACACGAAAGAAGTTTCTATACTAGGAAATTCCAAAGCCTGAATTAAATTTGATCTGTCAAAAACTAATAATGCATTTCGTCCCTGTGATAGATAGAAATGTAGGCTTGTGTTTTGTGAATCTGTAATGGAGATTTCTGAGTGTTGTTCTCTGAAGGGGAGGAGATATGTTGCATTATGGGTTGTTACTGGACGAGAATTGTGTTAAGAGACAAAACAATCTTGTATTCTGTGGGGAAACGAAACGAGTTTGGATGGACTGTGTAGTGACTGGCTGGAATCCTTCAAGGGAAGGGCCAAAGGTGAAGAACTGTTGGAGGGAATAAAAGAAGGAGGAGAGAAAGGAGTGGTCTCTTTGTTCTTTTCACTGAACTTCGTAAGTACTTTGGGGTTCTTTGATCTCAGCAATCATGTAGTCTTTTGAACTAGAGGGCAAGGCCCTTTAGTGCTTCCAAACTTAGAAAGGTTTTCATTATTTTAATGTGCTGTATGAACTGAAGATGCTTCATTTGCCTAGAATTATTTTTGTTTCCTGAAACTTTGAATTGTAACCTACTTTTGTTGAAATATATTTTTAAAAGACATGAAGTTTCTGGAGTTGTTTAATTTTCTATGCGCTACCATTCTAACTGCCTGACTGAGGTCAGGATCTGTAAGAAGGCAGGACAAATCCTAGATTGCTTATTTATTTATTTATTTATTTATTTATTTATTTATTTATTATTCGTACTTACTACCCCGCTCCAATCGGGCAAGCCCGACTCTGAGCGGCTTACAGACTAAAATATCAATATCCTAGACTTGATGTTAAAACTTTAAAAAATTCATAAAAGCATAAAAAAATCACACCAGCTAAGCTTCAGGGCTTAGCTTCAGGGCGCCAATTCGGGTACGTGTAGGCCAAGGCTTTACTCAGGAGTAACGGGAACTTCACAGTCCCTATCCCTCTGGTCTGCTCGAATTGGTTTGGGTGCATCCTCAGGCAAGGATACTTAATCAGAGATGCTGTTATGGCTTTAATGGGGGCACTTTTCAGGCCCACATCTTCGCAAGTCGCAGCGCAGGCGACTTGCCAAAGGTCATGTTAAAAGTCACTGTTCAAAGTAGGATTTAAACGGCATCCTGATTTTTGAAAGCCGGGAGAAGATGATAATGCTTGTGGGTTTAATATCATTCTGACAGTTTTAAAAGGTCAGGCTGTGAAAAATGCCGCATGTACTCCAACTCTTTGATTAGGATAAATGAATTCAGAAAAGGTGGGGTGGGGGCTGTGCCAGTTATCAGTTTGATGCCAAAAATGAAAGGTGGCAACTTCCATTTCTTCCCGTTCTCAAATGACACATTTCTAGGTTTTCAAAGTCAAAGGGGGGGGGGGGGGAACCAACAACTTTGAAAGGTTACCATGAAGCTGATCTGGACTCTACTGATAAAACTTAATTGATCTGTTGCTGCAATCTGAAGTTTTTAACTTTCTGAACAGGTTTTTCAACAACAACAGAACTAAGAAAACTGTCACAATCCACTGGACACCCAGTTACACCCTTGCATTCAAAGTGTTCAAAATCGATTCTATGCAGACCAATGCGATGTTAAGGCAGAGATCAAATGCCAACCTGCTTCCTGGTGGAAGATAGATAAAGTAGTCCAGGGGTGTACTGGGCTCCTTGGGAGGGCAGTGGACAGGAAGTGGGGCAGTGGGGGCGCCTACCGGGAGGGGAGAAATCCCATACATTCCCATTACCCCCGCCTGCCTCTGGTGGACGCTAGTTGTTGGGGCACACCAGGATGAGTCCTTGTGGGCCAGCACACCACTGAACAGTGGTGGGATGTCAAAAATTTTACTACCCCACTGTGATGTCATCCCAGTGTGGGCGGAGCTAATGTCATGACGTCATGATGTCATGGGTGGAGCCACCATCATGATGTCATGATGTTGTGGGTGGGGCCAAAGAAAAGATAAAATAAAAATAAGCACCCCCCCTTCAACCCACCCACCCACCCACAACACAAACCCATAAATAAATACACTAAATAAATGAATGAATAAAATAAAAATACAGGCCTTTTTAGGAATTGTGGTAGTACGTCAATATAGGTAAAGGTATTAAATACACATTAAAATACACACAGACACACCACATCCAAAGGTGAGTCACTTACCCTGCGGAGCAAGCTATAGGGAGCTTCAGGCTAGCAGCTTCTCTTCCTCCTCCCTGCTTGGGAGGACAGCAAGGAGGCCGTGCATACGCACCAAGCACTGTAGGCGTGCATGCACACCAAGTGCTTGGAGCGCATGCGCAGTGGGTGAACCAGTGAAAAAGTAAGCCCCGAAGGTGGTTCCCCCAAAAGCTGCTACCCACACCTCTCTCTCTCTCTCTCTCTCTCTCTCAGTGGATCATCTAGGAATGACTAAGGCTCCCCATCTTTGCCATTGAGACTCCCTGCATAGGAGATTGTATAGTTCCCAGTCCAATGTCCAACATCACAAGAAAGAGGAGGATACGCCTAAAATTTATTTATTTATTTATTTTATTTAAATGTCTATACTGCCCTCCTCACTGAAGGCAACCCAGGGTGGTTTAACACATCCTAAAACACATAAAAAGGCTAAAATTCTAAAAGTTCTCAAAAACCCACAGTTAAAACCAATTAAAACTACAACTAAAACATTGTATGATTTAAAATTTAAGAATTTAAGGGAGCAGGGGAGGAGGTCAAACCAGCTGTTGCTACTCAGTGGCAAGAGCATTGGTCTAGCCCAGGGGTGCCCAAACTATGGCCCGTGGGCCAGATATGGCCTGTGCCACCTAATAATCCAGCCCACGTTACCCGTTCCGCTCCTGGAAGCAGAAGTATAACACACCTGTGCATGCACAAACTGCTGCTGTAAAACACCTGCAGCTGTCGTAAATGCGGGTGCATTTACAGCAGCATTTTGAGCATGAGCAGGTGCATTTAACTTCTGCTTCCGGTGGGAGAAACCACATGACTGACCCATGACCCAAAAAGTTTGGGCACCCCTGGCCTAGACAGACCAATGCACTGGAAAGAATTCAAGCTCATTTATATCAAACCGAGGAGGCGACAGGCCTGAAGATAAACTGGGGGGAATCTGAAACAATATTTTGCAATCTTAATAGTGAGGAGTTACGAAGAATTAAGGAAAAATATAAAATACAAATTAAGAAAAATAGACAGTTTTTGGGGGTGCAGATTACGGATAACATAGAAGATTTAAATTTCGGCAAGGTGAAAGATGAAATGAAGAAGAAAATTACACCATATCAGAAATTGAGGGTCTCTTGGTGTGGAAGGAATGCCATCTGCAAGATGAGTTTGCTCCCAAAAATTAATTTCTTGTTCGAGGTTTTACCAATCAAGCAAACAGAGAAAGAAATTGGAATTTTTCAAAATTTATTGAATAACTACTGCGATGGTGGGAAAAGGGCAAGAATACCAAAAAGTAACACAAAAGGAGGGTGGTTTAGGGTTTACCCAACATTCAAAATTACTATCGGACATTCCAGCTTAAAGGTATTGTAAAACTAATGACAATAAATGATCTTATTTGGAAAGAAATAGAAATCAAGGATATCTCTCACTCTTGACTAGATGCTGGCAAAGGATAATGAGAGCTGCTGATTGACATCCTGAAGCTTTTTGTTGTTCAGTCGCACAGTCGCTTCCGACCCTTTGCGACCCCATGGACCACTGTCCTCCAGGCACTTCTGTCCTCCACCCTCCTCCTCAACTCGCTCAGCTCTGTGCCCATTGTGTCCACAATACCATCTAGCCATCTCATCTTGGGCCGCCCCCTTCTTCTTTTGCCCTCCACCTTTCCAAGCATCAAGGCCTTCTCAAGTGAGTCCTCTCTTCTCATTTGATGTCCAAAGTACTTTAGCTTCATCTTTACAATTTGATCTTCTAAGGAGCCGTCAGGGTTGATTTCTTCTAAGATTGACCTAGTTGTTCTCCTCGCTGTCCAGGGGACTCTCAAAACTCTCCTCCAATACCACATCTCAAAGGCATCTATTCTTCTGCGCTCAGCTTTCCTAATGGTCCAGCTCTCACAACCATACATTGCCACCAAAAATACCATTGTTTTGACTATACGAATTTTTGTTTGCAATGTGATGTCTCTACTTTTCACTATGTTCCCCAGGTTTCTCATTGCTTGCTTCCCAAGAATCAGTCGCCTTTATACACATTGACTAATGGTCTGGACCCAGTATGAGAAAACTACCTATGTTCCAAACTACCGTAGCTGGAATTCCACACAGAGCAGTAACCTTTTGTTCCCCGTTACGCCTGTTACAATATTGTGATTTTGGCTTTGATTTTCTTTTCAGCTACAAAGACACGCCTTGGAAAGCTCTACTCCACTTGGAGGAAACTTTGGTCCAAAGGCCTGATTCAGTTGCAAGAATATAGCCCTTCTAACCAGCCAGCCACCTTAGTTGCAAGCTTTTTCTCTCCTTATTTCCAATCAAGTGTCTAGCAATAAGAAGCTACTTTAAGTCGAGCTTTAGTTTGTAGATGTGTGATGAAGATTTGGCATTGAATAGTTATTCTGGTTTTCATGTCTGACAGCTCTTGCACTCTGGCTTCACCCACTGCTTGAACGCAGTCTCCAAAAAGCCTTCTTAATCTGGAAACACACTTCCAAAGTGATATTTCTGAGTTCAGTGTAATGTCAAAGACAATTCTTCATTTTGGAGGAGCATTCAGGAGTGGCCTTGGCAAATTCAAACCCGGGGTAGCTCATCAAAGCCAGCCAATATTTATGGACCCTTTCTCAGTCATGTAAGAAAGAGTGGGAAAAACATTTTTATTTACCATTTATTCGAGTAAATGATTCTTCTTTTCATCACTAAAAATTCTATGCCTTTATGTTAAGATTTTGAGCACAATCTTTGCTAAGACAACGTTGCTTCATTTTATCTGACTGATTGTTTGGTTGGTCTACTGAGATAAAGGGGAATTCTTGGGTTTATAATCCTACACCTGAAACTGGCCCCACTTTTTGCTGTAAAAAACACAAAACTCAACACTTCCCATGAAGACACACAATACAAAGCAAGCCAATGCACTTCATCACGGGAGTCCAAAAAGATCTCTCAAGCAACTCTGCCCTATCCCACCAGCAAATTTATAATCAGTGCTCATTTGTTTCACAGCCAAAGAGCCAGCACTGTCTGCGTTTGCAGATGTTTCCGTGGTCATGTGGCAGGCATCACTACTAGACACCGGAGAGCATGGAACACTGTTTACCTTCCCAACAAAGTGGTCCCTATTTATCTACTTGCAATGTCTTGCTTTCGAACTGCTAGGTTGGCAGGAGATGGGACAGAGATGGGAACTCACTCTGTCATGAAGCATTTGGATCTCGATCTGCTTACCTGCTGACCTTCCAATCCTCAAGTTCAGCGTCTTAACCACTAAGCCACGGCTACCGCTATATTCAACTGTTAATACTAACCCATTCATTCATTGGGGCTCTTCTAGTTAAAGCATAACACACTGCAGAAATGCATTACATATATCAGAACATACAAACACCTGTAACTGCAGTTATAAATCAAAGCCTTAAGTCGAGGTAAGGGGGAAGAGTTTGATACACTTGGGGAAATTTCTTTCTGTGAAAGTTAAGCTTTCGTTAGAATAGCAAGCCTTGCGGAATAATTTTTCTAGTAGAGAAAAGAAATCAAAGCATGCAGGCACAATTATATCCAGTTGTTCATTAAAGTGAGCTTATTACCACATCCTGACCAAGCACAAAGGCACCATCTGACTAACAAGTATTGGACCTGATTAAAAACAAACAAAGAAAGAATATAAAAATCAGCTTGTAATAATAATCACTGCAATTAAATAGTTATAAACATAACAGGCCACCGGCATTTATATTCTAGAGCCTATGTTGGCTTAGTGGTTAAGACTTTGAGCTTGGTGACTAGAAGTTTGGCAGGTCAACAGTTCAAGACCCAAGTGTGGCATGTCTGTCCCAGATCCTGCCAACCTAGCAAGAAATTGCAAGTACTGGTAGATAAATAGGTACCGCTTCAGTGGGAAAGGTAACAGGAATCTCATCTCATCAAAAGATACAGATACAGTAATACCTCGGATAACGACTGCATCAGATAACGCTAAAATCGGATAATGATGCAAAATTTCTAAAGAAACCCTGGGTTTGAACCCTGACGTTTTGGCTTGCTGCACTTGCTGAGGACGTCGGGGAAGCCCAGAAACAGCTTGGATCGGGTCTTCCCACCTCCCTGGACCCGGCAGGGGGGGGGTCAGGGAGCCCAAAATTGGTAAAAAAAACCAGACTTTTTTAAAACTAATTTTGGGCTCCCTAATACCCCTGCCGGGTCCAGGGAGGTGGGAAGACCCGATCCAAGCTGTTTCCAAAGTTCCCCCACCTCCCTTGAGGCTGCAGCAAGCCAAAACGTCAGGATTCAAATCCCGACGTTCTGGCTTGCTGCAGCCTCCAGGGAAACAGGGCTTTTTTTAACGCTGTGCAATCAATGCATCACACAACGTTAAAAACCAGATAACGATGAGACTTGTGGAACCAAGTCTCATCGTTATCCGAGGTACTACTGTATATGTAAACAGTCCATTTGACTTGGGAAAGTTACTTTTTGGACTACAATACTTAGGACCTACAATCAACATGAGAGAACTGGCTGAGAGATTCTGGGAATTGTGATCCAACAGATGTAACTTTCCCTAGATTCTCAAGATTCTGACTGTAAGCCGCCCTGACAAGTGGGCGGCAATATACATACATACATACACACACACACACATACATACATAAATTCAACTATGTCTCCAACAGCTCTCACATTTAACCACTCAAGAAGCCTTCAATTAATTTTGTTTTATGCTTCTGAGCTGATATTTCTTAAATGCTACTATTACACTGTATAGCTATTTTAAATTGACATAAATGATCAGCTTCACTGCCCTTATACTAATTACTTTTTGATGAATTGTTTAATAGAGCTGCATTACTCAGCACCTTGATGGTTGCCTTTTTTGTCAATTATTTACTGTATCATCATAAAGACTAAGCTATTACAGGTGGAGTGCTTGAGATTTTCCTGGTTGATTTTTGCATTACTGTTATATTGTTGTTTGTACTAATGGAAATAGCCTTGCATACAATCAGAACTATGGGGAAGAAGTATATAAACAAAACTGACAATGGCAAGACTTCAGAGAATCACAGAACAACTGAGTTGTAAGGGATCTTTTAGACCACGGGTTCCCACCCTACAGCCCATGGGCCAGACCCTGCCTGCGGCACCATTTCATGTGGCCCACTGCCACCGCTGCCATTGCACCAGAAGTGGAAGCGGACACGTTTATGACAGTCGTAAAATGTGCTCATGCATGTGTAAACGTGGTTATGTCAGCCGTAAATGTGTCCACAGCTCTTGTAAATGCAGAAGCAGGCACATTTTACTTCCGCTTCCTGGGGAAGTGGTCTGGCCCACTCAGCTACCTGGGGAGCATGGCCAGGCCCACAGTGTAAAAAGGTTGGGAACCCCTGTTTTAGGGCATCGAGTCCAACTATATGCACAATGCAGAAATCCGAATCAAAGCAGACATGACAGAGGGTTGTTTAATTCTCTCTTGAAGGCTTCCAGTGCTAGAGCGCTCACCACCTCTGAAGACAGTTGGTTTCACTTTGTACTGCTCTAACTATTTAAGAGGTTTTTCTTAATACAGTAATACCTTAGATAACGCTAAGACTTGGTTCCACAAGTCTTGGTGTTATCCGATTTTTAGTGTTATCCGATGCATGTTAAAATCCTATGGGTTGGATCGGATAACGTTAAAGCTCCATAGAGATACATTGTAACCACACAGGCTTTAGCGGTTGTTATCCGATCCATCCCATAGGACCTTAACGTTATTCGATCCAATTCTCCACCCCAGATTACTTAACCTTATGCGATTTTAGCATTATCCGAGGTAAACGTTCTCCGAGGTATTACTGTATACCTTCTGCATGACAGCCCTCCAAATATCTGAAGATGGCTATTATACTGTCTCTTAGTTTCTCTTCCCTGGGTCGAATATACCCAGGCCTTTCAACCATTCCTCACATTCCTCCGTTTCCACACTTACCATCCCAGTCACCTTTATCTGGACAAATGTCAGCTTCTCAATAGCCATTGTAATCAATGGCACTTAGAACTGGACTTAGATTTTTAGGTGAGGTCTGACACAAGCAGAACAGAGTGGCATTCTACCAGAAGCGTAGCGTGCCTTGGCGGGGCCCCATATAAAAATTTGTTTGGGGGCCCTTAGGAAGGGTAAAGATTTCTCACAAAAGAAAAAAAATTGCATAAAATTAAAAGAAATATTTATTCATCATAATTATCTATCTATCTGTCACTTTTTCCAAATTTTTTACAAACAATTCAAATTAAATATACACTCTCCTTGTCAATAAACACTGCTCTCCTTCCGTGGTTTATCATCGTATCATCGTATCGTATGTACATCGATTATTGTGGGATTCCCCTGTTGAAGTAGATGACTTAAACGGGGAAATCCCGCAGCCCGCGATAACCAATGTAGGGTGTTGCCAACTTTTGAATGCACGCTTTACGCGGAAAAAAAAGAAATTGCTTTTTTTGACTTTTGTCATTTGTGAAATAAAAAAAAAATTGGGAAGTTTTTATTAATTTTTGCTTATGCACGTTGGGGCCCCCCGTGGCCCGGGGCCGCCATATAATTGATACGGCAGATACGGCGGTAGCTACACCCCTGCATTCTACTTCTCCCAAGTCAGTTTCTATGGCTGTACATGGATTTGAACCCAGATCTCCCAGGTTCTATTCTATATTGCCAGTCTCTGCTTACCACATTTCTTCCTGCAGAGCCAGCACGGTTAAAATCAGCATGGTGTAGTAATTAAATCTGTTAAATGTTAGATAACCTGTAAATCCTTGAAATCCAGTTTAAGTGTTCTAGAAACACAGTTTCTTTCCGGTCAGAGAAATCAGATTTGCAGATGAAACCCGTACTAATCTCCTAGAGACCAATCAAAAAACAAAGCAAACTAACTTGACAAAACCCCATAAAATGAGAAAAGCTCTTGCTATGATAATTATACACTTTGGCGGTTAAGGAATTCCTTTTACTGATGTGCCCTTCACACTCAAGGGACCAGCGTTCAAATTCCCATTTGGTTATGAAACTCACTGGGTGATCTTAGACTTGTCACAATCTCTTAGTCTGATATACCTCCCAAGGTAGATTTGAACCCAGATCTCCAGTTTTAAATTGAGGGTTTTTTAAAGAAATGTTTTTAAGAGTGTTTTTTTGGTGTTTTTTTTAATGAATTGTGAGCTGCCCTGGGTCACCTCGGTGAGGAGGGCGTTTGATAAGTATGACTAATAAATAAAAATAAAAAGGTGTAGACTCACAGAAATAAACAAAAAGTAAGTTGATAGTGTAGTGTTAAGGTAGTTGGAACAGGATTTCGAAGATCTGTGTCATCATCTCCACTGACCCATGAAACTCACTAGATCAGGGGTTCACCTATCTGGCCCACGGCACCATTTCATGTGCCCCCCTTCCAAGGGCGTTCGAGAAACAAAATGGTCACCCCCTTTGAAGCTGTTGGGACAAAATGGCAACCCCCCATCATGCAGGCAGGGCGAAATGGCCATCTAGAGACTGAGAGACCATGACATGTCCCCCAGCTTGAAAAGGTTAGGAACCCCTGCAGTAGATGATCTACCTAGATGGCCTAGTTTTAATGTTAGTTTCCGTGGATCAAGTCCACTTCGACAAAGTGGACTTGATCCACAAAAGCCAACATTAAAAAACAGCAGTTAGTCTTTAATGTTTTTTTTGTCTTTTTGTTTCGTTTACTCTCCGGTAAGTTAACTGCAATACCTCTTTATATTTCCCCTCGGCAAATGAAATCAAAAAGAGGAAGGGATGTTCTTATGCTAAGGGGCATACATCTAATCTGTCTCTTGGTGAATTAGTCAAATCTTCTCCCAATGTGGTGACCTTTTAAGTGACAGCTGTTTCTGACATATTTTTCATATTTCATATTTCAGGGGAAAGTCTGCAAAGACACACGGCTGTTTTCTTCCTGACATACCATCTGTCTGGGGAGATGAGCAAAAAAGAAATGCTAGCTAGTGAAGTATAAATAGTTTGCTTTTGCCTCCCAGTTGGAAATGATGTCCTTCGAGCTGACAAAATGTACACTTTTCAAGTCGGCAGTCAAGATATAATGACAGGCCAAATGTACTGTCGGTGGCTTCCGCAGGAACGGTTGACCAGAATATCCTGCAATCTGTTCCTTCATTTTGTTTTTGAAGAAGAAAAAAAGAAATGAAGAAGAAAAAGAAGTGTCTACCTGAGTATCCAAGCCTTTGTAAGGATTGAGAGGTTGATCCTGCAAAAAGAAATAAAGAAGGAAAGAGCTATTACTTTTTAAATGCCAACAAGTGAAAGGAGACATATTAATTAAAGCAAAGCAATGGAATCACACTTATATACCACCCCATAGAGCTTAGGGCACTCTCCGGGTGGCTCACAAGTTAATTAGGATTTTGCCCCCAACATGCCGGGTATTCAATTTTACCAACCGCGGAAGGATGAAAGGTGTTAGAATGTAGGGTAAACCCTTGTGCTGCAAAAGTCTGAGAGCTTAATGAATAACACAACAATCAAACAGATATACTGTATAGTGAGAAGAGTTGTTTACTTGTGGCAAAATCAAAGGTTGAAAGCAAAATTCACAAGCTTTTCAAAGTCAAGCACAGCAATAGCAGAGATTGTCAAGATGATGTTTCAAAAGCAGAGCAAAAGATTCTTTACTCCTTACCAGTCTTTAACAGTTACAGAGAACAACAGTCCAACTGCAACTAGTCCAATAGCAAAACAAAGTACAGTAATACCTCATATAACATTAGTATCGAATAACACTAAAATCGCATAACATTAAGGAATCTGGGGGGAAGAATTGCATCAGATAACATTAAGATCCTATGGGATGCTTCAGATAACAACCGCTAAAGCCTGTGTGGTTACAATGTATCTCTATGGATCCCATAGGATATTAACATGCATCAGATAACACTAAAAATCATATAACACCAAGACTTGTGGAACCAGGTTTTAGTGTTATATGAGGTTTTACTGTACTGTACAAATGTAGCAAGAGCTGTGAGCTCAGCAATAAGCAGTGAGATGTAGAGGAGCACCAAACACAGTCGAGCAACAAGCAGTAGTTGAGCTTCAGGCAGTAGGTCTTTAAGCAGTTGTCGAGCATAAAGCAGTCCTTGAGCAGTAGTTGAGCAGAGAGCAGTCCATGAGCATAGAGCAGTTGTTGAGCATAGAGCTGAAGTAACTGTGGTTGCAACCATCCTTTTATCCACAGTATTGGCAAGCTAATGAGGCAATACAATTCACCTGCTCTGTCATATACTCTATGCTCTTAAAGCACCATAGCAGATATGCAAGTTTACATATTATCCTGACTAGCCAGTTAAACAAAGACTTATGTCCTAACAGAAGGCTGAGTCAACCTTGCGCTCTTGTCAGGATCAAACTCACAACCTTTTCATTGTAGTGCAGCAGTTTAACTACTGTGTCATCAGGGCTCCTATTAACTCTATTGCCATCACCCCTTCTTCTTCTTCCATGTCTAGGCCAGACGTGAAACTGCCAAAATGAAGGCACCTTTTGGTGAATTCATTCTGCAATTCCTTTCACCTGACCTAATGTGAGAAAGATTAGAATGGCAACACAAAATTGCCGTTACCAGGATACACCCAATTGTGGCTCAAAAATGCCATCATTTTTGAGGAGGCTCTTTCTGTGAACCCCGTCATTGCCCCTAGTCTGGACTAAGCTCCCACCTGTTCCAGCCAGAATGCCTAATGGGCAGGAAAAATGAATGTGCAGCTGAAAATTTTGGAAAAGCTATTTGGTTGGGATGGGGAGAAAATGTCCTAGCCCAGAGGTTTCAACTACATATTCCATCACCCCACCCAGCACAGACATTGGTTGGGAGGTACTGGAGATGCCCTCCAATGCAACTGAGCTCCCATAAACTGTAGCTACCCACCACATTTCCACAGAAACATTTAGAAGAAGACTATTTCTCTTCAGTGAATCAAGGTAGATTCTATTCTGGCCATAGCCTGGCTGGGATGTACCAGTAATAAAGCACAAGGTTTTATATAGAATATACCAGTTTCAATATTTGGTAACTTGGCAGAGGGCTGAGAAAGCCCCTATGTCAGTGGTTCCCAACTTGGGGGCCATGCCTCACACGGCGACTTCAATTCCTAGAAGCCTAAGTCAGTACTATGGGGAATTGACTTGGGTTTATGGGAACTGAAGTCCAATAACCAAAGTTTGAGAAACACTGCTCTACATGAAGCCCTGCACTGCCATCATCGTAGGTCAGCCTTCCTCAATGTTTGGTACCCACAACCACTATAATCTCAAGCATCAATCTCAATCACAGGCTGCTATGACTGGTGTGAGGTGAACCGTAACCCAACGCGAAGAGGCGGCAAGGTTGGAGAAGACTATGCTAAGCAAGATGAGATATTTCAGAACTCAAACAAAGCCTTAGAACAACATCGAATGACGATCTTCAAGAAACATTTCTCTTTTCAGTACAACTGTTAAAATATTCCTCGTTTGCGTCTTACACCCAGATAAGAAAACAAAGCAGAATCAAGGAAACTGTTGTCAAATATCATAAATGGAAATTGTACTGGGGTTGGATACATTTCTGGAATGACAGGTGAGCACTGGACAGCAGCAGTCACGACCCTTTGGCAGGCCCCCCACCAAAAGACAGGAAGACCCAATCATGAAATTGAACGTGGAGAAGAAGAGTGCGGCAGCAAAAGGAATGGAAAGCGAGATGTGACCAGCAGGAGTTCATACCTTGATAGTCTGGTCAACGGAAGAATCAAAGAAAGGAAGCATGCATACTTCCAAATAAACATGGATCCCCTTGAAGTTATTATTGCAGTGTCTCACTTTCTAGCACCCCATTCATTTGCAAAGCGTAACAAAGGGAAACTAGGTCAATGATGCTTCCTCCTTCAGTCATCTCATGTCTCTCAAAATTAGACAACTTCTCTATATAGTATAGTAAATTCTTGTCTGTCAGTTTAGAAGGCCCCTGAGATGCAGAATTTCAAAGCGCTCCAGCTGCTTCCGCTACCTGCGTGCCTACTCTTGATCTGCCAGCGGCAAAATAGCAACAGGTAACTGGCTTGCCCTTCCTTTTTTTATTATTTTTATGAAAAACTTTTCCAGTGAAGTTGTTTGTTTTGTTTCTAAGAATAGCCTGAAAACAAAGTACTTAGCTAAGTTACATAATTTTAAGAGAAATATAAATAATTACTGGAAACACATATGCTGTTTATCAATTAATTTGATGGAATACATGGCAACTACTTAACATTTCAGTGCCAATTTTGTATCTGAAAAATACTTTGGAGTTCGTATCCAGTTAAGGAACGTACAAATGGCCCTCCTTCTCAAGCTAGAGAGACGAGCCTCTCTAGCAGATGGAGCTATCAGAGAGCCCCTCCGGTCTGCTCTAGTGGGATGGGCAGATGTCTTTGGGGTGATGTGGTCTCTTAAGTACCCTGGTCCACTACCATGTAGGGCTTTAAAGGTAATCACCAGCACCTTGAATTGCACCTGGAGACACACTGGCAACCAGTGCAGCTCCCAAAGCAGTGGCGAGACCAGGGCGTAACGCCCGCACCCCATCACCACCTGAGCAGCTGCATTCTGGACCAGTTGCAGCCTCTGAATGGTCATCAAGGGCAGCCCCATGTAGAGCGCATTACAACAATCAAGTCTGGAGGTAACCAGAGCTTGCATGACCATGAGCAAGGAGTCCCGGTCCAGGAGCGGGCGTAACTGGCGGATCACACGAAGTTGTGTGAAAGCCCTCCTAGCCACAACTGCCACCTGCTCGTTGAGTTTCAAACAATTCCCCCACGCTTCTCTTAAAAAGAAAACCCGCCCACTGCCCAAATCCACGTACTAAAGCAGGAGTTCTCAACTTTTCAAAGCTGGGGGCCGGGTCACGCTCCCTCAGATAGCTTCAGGGGCCGGACGGCCATTTTGCCCTTCCTCCAACACATGTCACTTCCTGGTGTGGTGGAGCCCACAGGAAATGGCACCGCAGGCCACGTCTGGCCTGTGGGCCGAACGTTGAGAATCCCTATGCTAAAGAAAGTCTCCTTTCTCTGCTTAGTTGGATGAGTTCCTGCTCAATTCAGGGCAGTTTGCTGTGAAGCACTCGCAAGCGGGCTTGGCACCCAACGCTATGCTTCCTGTCTAATGTGCAAAAGGCAGCAGTCATTTGTGCAGCTGTCAAAGAGGAAGTTATCGCGTCTCCCAGGCCAAATGGAAACAGGCAGAGGTTCAGCGCAAGACTTTGGCTTACGCTGCCGTTAAGAATGTCCTGTTTAATCGGAACAAAAGGAGGCCTCACTCTTGCTACGGACAGGAAGGCTGAGATGGCCTGTCGGGTGGGAGGGAGGCGTTGCAGAATACAGAGCACTATTGCCGAGGAGCAGCTGGTGGGAAAGCACATTGGAGAGGCAGAATGGATGCTTTTCAAGAACGAGAAGCAATGGAGGCGGCTGTTGATTCTCTCCTCACATTTCCCCACCCCTTTTCTTTACTTTTATTTCAATAGGCTTGGTTTCAGAGAGGTAGTAATTCAACATCAAGGGGTTCCCACACAACCACCCCGTTTGCTGGAAGCATGCAGGATATTTAGGAGCAGCTGCACTGGAATTTTAAAATTCTTGAGTTATTTCCATCTTTACTGTTAAATGCTTTGAAAATTTGGGTAGATGCTTCTGAAACAAAATACATGAACTGCAGTGAAATTATGTCCCATCTACAGTAGTGATATCCAATATTCCCAGGATATGGGGTCATTTGCAACCTTCCTTCAGATTCACAAACATGCCTGGACACAGAATGATTAGATTTCAAATTACAGTAAAACACCGGATAACGATTGGATTGGTTAACGCTAAAATCGCATAACGTTAAGTAAACTGGGGAGGAGAATTGGACTGAATAACGTTAAGGTCCTATGGGATGGATCGGATAACAACCGCCAAAGCCTGTGCAGTTACAATGTATCTCTATGGAGCTTTAACGTTATCCGATCCATCCCATAGGATTTTAACATGTATCGGATAACACTAAAAATCGGATAACACCAAGACTTGTGGAACCAAGTTTTAGCATTATCCAGTGTTTCACTGTAGTACTAACCACTCAGGTGCTTCCATGCACCTCCTACCTGCAGTTTCACTTGCATATTCCAAGGTTTCACCACAACACATGGCTAAATAATTCATTTTAAAAATGCTTTTTGGTGACTTGCAAGTAATACCTGCCACATGACCATGGAAATGTCTGCAGAAGTGGATGGCGATGGCTCTTTGGCTATGAAACAGAGATGAACACTGAACCCTAGAGTCAGATACCCTAGAGTCAGATGGCTTTCAAGCAATGGTGACCTTACCTAAATCCATAGGTCAAGGGGAGCCAGTTGTAGTTTTCCAAAGGTTGTGTTGACTACACTGCCCATCATTTTTGCCAATAGCAAGAATACTAGAGTTTGTAGTCTTGGCATCATCTAGATGGGCCCCCAAACCTGCCACAACAAAAGAACTGCAGTATTTTATTTTATTTTATTTATACCCCACCTATCTAGATTTTCCTACTCTGGGCGGCTAACAGCACAAACTCACACATTAAAAACAGTCACACATTTAAAATATATACACATAAATACCAGAGTAAAATAAAATAAGTAAAATAAAATAAACAACTAACAGCCAAAATTCAGGAAGGAAGAGTTGATGGCGGACAGAAGGAAGGAAGAGAGAAAGGAAGAGTCTGCCAATATTGCCAGTTTAGGTACAGCTGGATTGTTTAGAAAAGGGTCAGTTCCCCACTTAGGGAGAGGAACGATGTGCCTTTCAGTGTACTCCTCTCATCCAAATGGGGCCCATCTTTTTGAGTCTAATTGAACATTCCTGATCATTTGTAAACGGCTAAGGAAATTGATAGATATAAACATACATCTGCTAGATCCATTTCTGACATGATGCATCATTTCATTTCAATTTAAAAAATAAAACCTCTTTGTGCTGCCCACAGCTGTGGTTTTGATCGGCAGTACACAGACACACAAAGAAAGATATGTTTTTAATTTAAACGAAGGGATGCATCACTTCACTGATGATCTAGCAGACATAAAAACATTATTTTACTTTCCCTGACCAATTGTAGACAATAAGCGGAAGTGTTCGATTTCAATTTTCCGTCAAAGCTGTTTCCAGAAATTTACATTAGAAGCAGCTCTGGTATATGCTGTTCCCAGCATCCACAGGAACTCAGAATTATACAGTAATACCTCGGTTAACGTTAAGACTTGGTTCCACAAGTCTTGGTGTTATCCGATTTTTAGTGTTATCTGATGCATGTTAAAATCCTATGGGATGGATCGGATAACGCTAAAGCTCCATAGAGATACATTGTAACCGCACAGGCTTTAGCGGTTGTTATCCGATCCATCCCATAGGACCTTAACGTTATTCGATCCAATTCTCCTCCCCAGATTACTTAAAATTATGCGATTTTAGCGTTATCCGAGGTAAGCGTTATCCAAGGTATTACTGTATATGGGAGTGGGCAAAAATAGCAGAAGCCCCCAGATTGGGAATGAAAAGGTGCCTACTGGAGTTGAGTTGGCCCACTGCAACATCTAATGTGTGTGGGCAATGTAAAATAAAAAAAAAGACCAAAATGCCTTGGAGAGCAGACCTAATTTCTTCATTAAGAACTACGAACCCTTAGTTCTTAATGCAATTGATCATTATCTTCTTCTTCAAGTGCTGTATCCAATTCCAAATATTGGCTATCACCATGGCGATCAGTCATGAATATTACCTTGGGGCAGTATAATCCAGTGGCCTTACATTTTCCTTCTGCATCACAGTGTGATACCCATACCACTGATTCAGTTCCGCAAGTCACTTTCTGATCCTGAGCCCTTTTGGCACACAACGTCCTCCTCAGCCCCAGGCCAGGACAGATGAAGCTGCTGCCCTCCATCAAGATGGCGTCAAGTGGGATTTAATCAACTTGGGGGCCATCATCCTTCCCTGTGGACTTTGCCACCCATGGCTGTTAGTCCTCAGGGTTGTCAGGTTAGTTAACCGCCACCTGACAATCGGTGTTGAGTTACTGGCAGTAAGGTCTACTCTGTTACCACAGTGGGATAACCTGGCCAGACTATGTAATCATTCTCACAAGGTCTAATTTCCAGACTGTAATTTCATTTTCCAGATGAGGTCTCTTTTATGACCTCATGCGAAGGGGCTACAATGGCTCAGTGGTTAAGAAGCTCGCCTTGTTAGCTGGAAGGCTGGCAAGTCAACAGCTCAAGACCTGGGTACTGTATGACGGATTGAGTACCTGTCTCTGTCTCAGCTCCTGGAAACACGAAAGGAGCCTCATTTGGCCATCCCCTGATTAGAGTTTCTCTAGCAAAAATCCTTTCAACCCAGAATAATTTCTGGCACAAAATTATTATTATTAATATGCCCTCATGGAGAGCTCTCTTTGCATTCTCTGGCCAACCCTCAAACTCCTGACACACATCTTCCAAGGGTCTTTTAAAAGGACCGATTGTTCCATTGTTTGGATGGTGTAAATCATTAATCTCTGACAGCAGTCCTGGAAGTCTTCTTTTCCTTCAAGGGACAGGATGGGGCAGAGATAATGAATACCAAACTCCATTGGAATTTCAAGGAAAAAACTCAAAACAAAAGAAATAATCACATCCAATGTGGTTCTGCTGATAATAACAAAACCATCTCACAGCTCAAGACCACATGCCACGTTCAACATACAGCATACTACGAGGTCAATGATGTATTCCCCCCCGCTCACTTAAAAGCAAATTTGGAAACCCAACAGAGGTGCAGAAACTCTTAAAATGGACATGATTAATTAAGTGCCATTAAGTTGACTCCATGTGCAACAACCCCACACCCACACACTTATGTATATGTATAATGTACTCAGAAGCCACACCTTCTTGTTGGGGTCTCGCTTGTAGGTCCAACAGGACATAACCCAGATCCATTGCTTTTATCCTGAGGTCTTGATCCGAATTATCTCTGTTCCTGCGGAGACTGCGTTTTTTCCAATTGGTAGTTACAAGCATGAAGGACATGCCCTGGATTAAGACCACTGGGTGAAGCGAAGGGTTAACATCCCCCACCTACACAATATGGAAACCTATTCTCATCAATGGAAACTTATTCTCTACCTCCCCATCCCTCAGCAGAACTCACTGGATTTACTCTAAGCATGTGTGGGCACTGGGTAACCAAAGAGAACAAACCTAGTAAAAAATAAATCTGTATTTCCCCACTGTTCATTCTAAAGGCTTCTATAGGCTTCCTCCTAATTACCAAGACTTACCAATATCTGTATCACAAATACTGAGTTCATGCTACGAAAATTATTCAAGTTGACTTTGCCGTATGACCATTTATTTATTTATTTATTTATTTATTTAATTCAGATTTATATTGCCGCCCACTCGCCGAGGCGACTCAGGGCGGCTTACAGTCAAAACAGCAACAGTACAATAAAAATTATAAAATATAACCTCACAAAATACAACCAAACCAGAGCACAAACTCCCCTCAGGCCATTGTTGTGGGCCCAGAGGAGTGGGCAAGGTCCTTAGCCACCTGCCAGGCCATGGAGTCTTCTCCTCAGGCCGTTGTTGTGGGCTCAGAAGAGGCATCATATAACTGTCTACTGGAAACCTCCAAACTTAACCATTACACAAGGCCAGACACATTGCATAACTGGTTACAGTAGGGGTGCCCAAACTTTTTGTGTCGGGGGCCTGACCATGCCCCTGGAAGAACTGAGCGGGCCTGACCATGCCCCCAGAAGTACATGCATTTGCGCGTGTGTGTCCGGAACCACTTTCGGGAGTGGTGTGGACCCATTTGCACATATGCAAATGGTCCGTGCCGCTCCCACAAATGGTTCTGGACATGCATGCGCAATGGCATGCGGGTCCCCCAATCAACTTCCAGGATCGGTGATGTGGGCTGGATGAATTGGTGTCAGAGCCAGAACTGGCCCACGGGTCATAGTTTGGGCACCCCTGGGTTACAGGGAGAGTAAGTTCTAAAATTTTAATTTAACGAGCAGGCTCGTCTTTCCTTTCATGAGCCAACACACAATAGGGCAACCATGGTGAGATAGATGTGATAACTATCAAAACTATATGTTTTTGACAACATAACTGTTACCGAGCTAGTTACAAGATCATCAATGTCCTTCTGCATTACCCATTACTGGCGGTTGTTACAAGAACCTTATTATACTGAACACAGACCTCCGAGATCTTTTGGTTTCCTCTTTGTCTATTTATCCCTCTCTTTTTCATTTTATGATTTTTTTCAGCATGTTAGCCTTAGACCAGGAGCTGTCTAGGAGATGGGTAGCCAGTCTTTTTTATGCCACAGCCTGCTTTCCCTTGGTCAGAATTTCTCCCTCAACTCTGCCACCCCATAATTTTCCACCTCATGGGGTGATATGCAGTAGACTAATTGTGCTTGAAGAAAGCTGAACTGTTCCTTTGTTGAGGGCTTTTAAAACTAGATTATCAGCCTCGTGATGTTAAATCAATAGTTGTACAATGAAATTTGGATTGCTGCGTTGCTCAGCCAATGTCCAGTTTCTATTGTATTAATCTCTGATATATTCTCCAGCTCAAGAGCAGGTGAATTGATAATTTTTTTCTGAAGAACCTGGAGTAGATTCACGATATGGATTCAAATTCCATTTTTGTAAAATGGCTCCATTCAGCAAGACAGTAGTTCTCGGTGTCAACCAATATGGGACAAATGTAGGACCATTTATTGGATCGCTTTTTAAAACAAACAAACATTGTGTGAGCTTTCATGATTCAAGATCACTTCTCCAGCCATGCATCAATGTCTTGTTGATAGGGGAGGAAAATTATCAATGAAAGTCCCAAAAGTTCATGGCATAATGGTCTGCCAGGTTCCCTTTATTAGAAATTAATGTGAAAGAAATTGATGCATTGATCTTGAATCATGAAAGCACACACAATGTTTGCCCCCCCAAAAAAAAATGATGCATTCCTCTTGTGTCTGTTTTGTATATGGATCACACAAATATCTTTGTTTGTTTATAGCGCCAACATGGGGTGGCTTTATAAACTAGCAAAGCTACTTTCCGTTTAGGAACGAAAACATCCAATCACAAAACCCATTATTCATAGAGGATCATAAAAACAAGCATGAGAAATCTAGTACCGCACTGAGTAACTCTTCTGAACGCTCCTTAGGTTTGGATTCACTAGATGGACCCATGACATTTCAAGGGATATCAAACAGCTGTAAACAGATAGTGTATGAATGTTCCATGTCTATTCAGAAGGCAATCTCATTGTTACAAAACATCTGGGGTTTGGGACTGTCACGTAAATATATTTATTTAATCAGAAGCTACAAAAAAATTATCAGTACAAAGATAACATCCAAATAACTAAGCAACCAAACAATCTATTAAGTAAATAACATATCACAGAAGTGAGAACAGACAATGGGGAAATGCAACCAAGCTGTGTGCAATACATGTCTGTGCTTCAGAGATATACCGATTCCTTTTTTGCAAGGAACAGAAAACAAACAAACTTTTTCCAGAAAAAAAGAGAGAAATATGAGAGATTTAATTTAATAGAGCTGTTTCATTCCTATTTCCCTATGGGCTGCTACTGAAAGGCAGCTTCTTTCTTGTAACCTCCCACAGAGAGAAAACAACTATCTCACAGCTGGACCCTGTTCACAGTTCACACTGGCTTGAATCCAAACAGGATCATAATACCTGCTGGTTCTTAACATTTCAGTTAGATGAGATGGAAGCCCAGAGACACACTAAGAAGGAAGCAGGCAAAGAATATTTTCACTTGCAGAGCACAAAACTGCCAAGTTTGAGCTCTATTCATCACACTCCATCCTGACTGCTAATCCAAACTACAAGCCCTCTCCAACCCTGCCTCAGGGCAAAGCTAGATAGCCTGTGACATTCAAATCCTTGTCCACACACTGCCAGAACAGCTTGGAATGAGTGAGTGAATGAATATCTGCGGACTGCAATTCCAAAATCTCCTAAGCAGCATGGCCAATGTCTTTTGAAGTTGCAAATCCAAGACCATGATTTTTCCATGTATCCTCATCTCAACATGAATCTCACAAGCATGGAATAAATACAGGGGATGTGTATCTGTATTCCTTGTGTTCAGAGAAGTCAGTTTTGGTCCACAAAACCTCACGGTGAATTCAATCTGTTGCAGTGCCATATTAACTGCTTTTCATTCCAGGGCAAAATGAGTTAGAGGAGGGGAATTTCAACTTGGACTATGGACATGACAGAGTTAACACACCTTCCTACACCCTACCCTAAGTGGTGCCTGCAACTGCTTTTAGATCCATCCAGGGGGTGGCTAGGGTGGGCTTTGCCCAGCCTGGGTTAGCAATTTACCCACCTTCAAACTCCTGGCTGCTTATATATATATATATATATTACACATATATATGATATTGTTGCCCATCCTGAAAAAATATTGGCCTGCCTAGAATCCTGGCTATGGCCCTGGACCCATCCAATAGAAGAAAACATGACAGGTAATCTGTGGACTCCCAGTGTATCATCTAGTTTGGCACAGGCAGGAGTAGTTATGCTAGGGCTTTCCAGAAATGTTACAGTACAGTTCCCATTAGCATGGTCCCTAGGCCATGTTGGCTGGAAATTATGGAGCTTGGAGCACATCAAGCCTTCCTCTATTCTGCACTAGTTAGACCACATCCAAAGTCCAATTCTGGGCACTGCACTTTAAGAAAGATGCAAACAAATTAGAGCAGGAACAGAGAAGGGCGACAAGTTGGAGTGTTCTATATTTCATGTTGTTCCTCATTATGTGCCGAAGGTATTGGAACTTCCCCCTTCTAAGGATTGTTGCCTTGTTGTAGCAAGGGGAATCAGGGCCATAGCCAGGATTCTAGGGGGGGGGGTTCAGGAGGGGCAAAAAAATTTCAGGAGGGGTGACAATGTCACACTCATATATATAACATTGGCATCCCAGGGTGGGGTGGGGAGTGAGCTGTTAGCTCAGGAGGGTTCCCCCCCTCGCCCCCTGGCTATGTACTTGAGGAGGAGGAGGCAGCTCGTGAATCTAGTCCTGCCCTGTCTGGGTCGCTTATGATGGAGGGCCCACAGGAGCGGGAGATAGACAAGGCTTCATCGCTGTTCTGGTGCCAGTGGAGACAGAATGCAGCATGGTTAGGGCAATGCCTAGTGTTCCCTGCAGCATGCAAGAGAGTATTTGTTACACAATAACATGGCTACGCGAAGTCCCAAGGGTGGCCTACCCTGTTCCCAGCTGCTGCCACAGCAGTTATGGCTGTTGCCGACCGCTAGTGCACAGGTGGGGGGGGGCACCATCTGCCCTGCCTGGTCTGCAACCATATCCTCCTCCTGAGGTGTTTACGCCCATTCAGCCTCAAACCACAGTAGGTGCCGGACATGGGGGAGTTTGCCTCACACCTACTTTGGCGACTGTGCCATCTGCGCCATTGCCTTTTGGCGACCAGTTTCTTGTTTTGGGAGATCACTTGTTGGCATCCATGAGGTGAATACATTGACATTTCCCCCCTGCTTAACAGGGATTCAGACAAGCCAGATAAAGAAGGATGAGAAGGACATGGAACTGGCGTGGCATAAGAAGGCTCCCAGGATCTGGGTGAACTGACTACCAGCGTATCTTATTTACGGAGGTGTTTCTGTCAGAGCCTGTCCACATTTGGCCTTACCATTGATCCAATATCTGGATATAATTTATTGAGTGTATGTGGACCTCCCTGGGCAGGTGTGGATTCTTTATGATGAGAACTTCCGCATGCGTGCTGCAATCCATCCAAACATGCGTTGGGATGAGCCACATGCTCCGCTATGGACCCCTTATGACCCCCTTCACGTCCTGTGTTGGTGACCACTGTGTTGGAATCTCTTTGACTTGACTTTTTTGTCTTTTGCTGCTCACCAGAACCTATATGTAAGCCAAGTTTTTCATGAAAAAAGAGAAAATAAAACCAGCAATGTCATCAAAACTCTTTTTGCAAAAGGAAATGACTTAATAAGCAGTCTACCACACACGGCTTCCTTCCATGCTACAGGATGTAGGACATGAACAAGCTATTTCTGAGGAAATGCACCACAAGCTTGAACAGCAGTTTTGAGCCCCTTGCATATGACATTGAGGTTGAGGTAGACGTTTCCCTCCTGCACAGTCAGCTCCTTGTTGGAACAGCCAAGCCCAAAACAGTCGCCGTTCCTCATTACGTTTGGCACCATGGGTCTCTGAGGAACCACAGTTCTGTGTGTGATGGCAAGGCAAGATGCCTTTTCAAACTTGACACCGGGCCAGACTTTACACTTCTTATGAAAGAAACCCATTAATATAGTAGCCGACTTTTCTCAAGTGGCCTCCAGGGGAGACCCAACCTAGACAGAGTCAGATTCTTCTAACCTTCATGTTACGACATCCAGGGTGATACATGAACAGAGAGACTATGGAAAAACACATTTGTTGGAGGACTGAGAAAGTACAAACTAAACTGTCACTATGAAAAATACAGACCAGGTCTGGACCACAGTTGGGGAGCATGTGGCTCTCCAACTGTTCTTGTGCTGAAATTCACATCTGCTCTAGGCTAAAGCTAAAGCTGCAATCCAGTAACATCTGAAGGATCATATGTTTCCCAGTCCTAAGCCTAGGCTGCAGTGATGGGATTACAAATTTTTTACTACCAGGCCATGACGTCACGGATGTAATGTGCGTGGCTAATGTCATGATGTCATGATGTCATGGGCAGAGCTGACCTCATGATGTCATGGGCAGGGCCTTAAAATAAATAAATAAATAAATACACACCCACCCCTCAACCCACCCACCCACCCACAGCACAAACCTGTAAATAAATTAAAGAAATAAAATAAATAAAGATTTAAAATAAAAATACAACCCCAAACACAAACCCCTCACTTACCCCTGGGAGGGCTCGGTGGCAGCGGACAGCCTGGGCAAGCCAGGCCTCAACTTGCCTGGGAGGGCTCGGCAGTGGCAGATGGCCCGGGCAGGCCAGGCTTCAACCTGCCCGTGGGGGCTTGGCAGCCCCGGGGGAGGTGTCCTCCTCTGAGGGCTGGTGCTACCTGCCCAGGCCGCCATTGCAACCATCGCCATCATTGCTACCACTGCCGTTGCCGTTGCAGCAGCAGCCGCCATTGCCCTCACCACCGCCGCCATTGCTGCTGCAGCCAGAACCGGAACCGTCGCCATTGCCGCCGCCATTGCCACTGCCGCCAGAACCAGAGCCGGCACCACCATTGCCACCGCCACTGCTGCTGCCATTGCCGCCAGAGCCGGAGCCGGAGCCGTCATTGCCGCCGCCATTGCCACCGCCGGTGGAGGCAGTGGCGGTGTGCTCCGCCGGGTGTCCCCAGGCCATGGGGGCTTGTTGCGGAGGACTCAGTGGCGGCAGACGGTCTGGGCAGGCCTCAACCTGCCAGTGGGAGCTTGGCGGACCCAGGGGAGGTGCTCTGAAAAGTTGCGGCTCCGGCTTTGAATTTTTTTTTTTTTTAAAGGAGCCAAAATGACTCCAATTTAGTGTGCATGCACAGAAACTCAATCTGACGCATGCACCATTTTGGCTCCAATTAAAAAAAAATTCTTTTGGTGAGGCGTCCGGAACCAGACGCCTTAAAAATGGGCTACCCTCTCGGAGAACCCTCCGAGATTTTTCTACCGGTTCTGGGGAACCGGATGGAACCGGGGTCATCCCATCGCTGCTAGGCTGGGATGGAAAGAAAACAATGGCTAAAATTCAGTAGTAAATCACAACTATAGCAGCAATAGTAATTACACTTATATATCACCCCAATTTCTTGCTTTTGAACTGCTAGGATGGCAGCAGCTGGGACAGACACGGGTGCTCATTCCACCATGCAGTACTCGGGTCTTGAACTGCCGACTTGGCAACCTTCCAACTAACAAGGCGATCTTTTTAATCACTGAGCTAACACAGTCCCCTAACCCTTGTTGTATCTGGTAGCAAATAATTCTGTAAACAAATTATTCTTGGTATGGGAGTCACAGTTAGAATCATGGCTTTGCTTGATTGGGACCTACTGTTACCCCAACAATATCTTCCATAGATTATGCTGTTACTTCTCAGGTTAATATATTTCAAGCTTGTAGAGGGGTGTGTAGATTAATGACAGGATCTGATGAAGAAGATTTTGATCCTTGACATTTTTATGCTACCATTGTGGATAGCTTTTTATTGCTACAATAAATCTCTTAAGTCTCTTCCGCTATTGTGATTTTCTTCTTCTTTTTATCATTTCAGAAGCACACAAAGGTGCTTTCTGAGTTGAAAAGGTTTTTGCTGGAGGAACTCCGGTCAGGGGACGCCCGAATGAGGGTCCTTTCATGTCCCCAAGATCTTTTCCCACCGAAGTGGTCCCTGTTTATCTACTTGCAATGTATTGCTTTCAAAGTGCTAGGTTGGCAGGAGCTGGGGCAGAGACAGGTGCTCATTCCACCATGCAGTACTCAGGTCTTGAACTGCTGACTTGCTGACCTTCCTGTTAACAAGGCGAGCTTCTTAACCACTGAGCCACTGCAGTCCCTAGTATATCTGCGACAAGAGGCTAACATGGCGTCCATTCTAGCAGATTTCCCCATTCAGAATTCTGAAAGATGCATCATTTCAAAACAGCTTACGAAACCATTCCGATGTATATTGATGCTTTGAAAAGTTTTATTTTTCACTTTATTCTTATTAAAACTGCCAGTTTTACTTTTAACTGTTAGCACTACTTTTACTAGGAAGGCAGGGTAGAAAAGGAAGAAATGTGTTGTCCCGTTGGCTGATGCCCAGGACATTTTGCTGCCTGAGGTAGACTCACCAAGATAGGATTTAGAAATACAGTAAAACCTCATATAACACTAAAACCTGGTTCCACAAGTCTTGGTGTTATATGATTTTTAGTGTTATCTGATGCATGTTAAAATCCTATGGGATCCATAGAGATACATTGTAACCACACAGGCTTTAGCGGTTGTTATCTGAAGCATCCCATAGGATCTTAATGTTATCTGATGCAATTCTTCCCCCCAGATTCCTTAATGTTATGCGATTTTAGTGTTATTCGATACTAATGTTATATGAGGTATTACTGTACAAGTATTTTTGATGCATGAAGCAAGTGTCTATTGTCATACTTTTGCCTTCCACACAGGCAATACAGTAATGCCTCGGATAACGTTTACCTCGGATAACGCTAAAATTGCATAACATTAAGTAATCTGGGGAGGAAAATTGGATTGAATAACGTTAAGGTCCTATGGGATGGATCGGATAACAACCGCTAAAGTCTGTGCAGTTACACTGTAACATTGGAAGCCTTCAAGAGAGAATTGGACAACCCTCTGCCATGTCTACTTTGATTTGGATTCCTGCATTGAGCATGTGATTGAACTTGATGGCCTAAAACAGGGGTTCCCAATCTTTTTACACTGTGGGCCTGACCATGCTCCCCAGACAGTTGAGTGGGCCGGACCACTTCCCCAGGAAGTGGAAGTAAAATGTGCCCGCTTCTGCGTTTACGAGAGCCATGGATGCATTTACGGCTGACATAAACACGTTTACACATGCACAAGCACGTTTTACAACTGTCATAAACGTTTCCGCTTCCACTTCTGGTGCAATGGTGGCAGCAGCAATGGGTCACATGAAATGGTGCCACAGGCAGGGTCCGGCCCATGGGCCGTAGGCTGGGAACCCATGGTCTAAAATACCCCTTCCAACGCAGTTATTCTGTGATTCTATGAAGTCTTGCCATTGTCAGTTTTGTTTATATACCTCTTCCCCATAGTTTTGATTGTATGCAAGGTTATTTCCATTAGTACAAGCAACAATATACAGTAATACCTCGGATAATGTTTACTTCAGATAACGCTAAAATCGCATAACGTTAAGTAATCTGGGGAGGAGAATTGGATCGAATAACGTTAAGGTCCTATGGGATGGATCGGATAACAACCGCTAAAGCCTGTGCGGTTACAATGTATCTCTATGGAGCTTTAACGTTATCCGATGCATCCCATAGGATTTTAACATGCATCGGATAACACTAAAAATTGGATAACACCAAGACTTGTGGAACCAAGTCTTAGCGTTATCCGAGGTATTACTGTATACAACTCCCAATGTGCAAATTCTCTGAGGTTGTAGGCACCTCATTCTACCTCATGTTAGAGCCACTACAGCTGGTTGGATCTAGGGCCTTGACTTATCTCTGGTAAGTTCCCTTACTCTTCTGTCCACCTGCCAAATGTGAGTTGAGTGGGTTCAATATAAAGGCAAGTAAACTGATGTAAGTTATTTATGCCAGTAATCGTCTTGGAAGCAGGTATTTATCATCCCTTTCTAAACATGGGACACAGACTCTGCCCTGAAGGAACACTGTTTAAAAACCAATATAAACACAGCTCCAGTCTGCCTGATTCCATTAGCCGTCCCTGAGCTGAGTGCATATTCAAACGCTTCTAAAGAAAAGGCAGAGGTAGCAGCTGAGAAAGTGTTTATCACCAGTAGCTGTAAACAGCCCATTTGCCCACAACTTCAGATGCAGCCACTCTACGCATTTGGCCCTGATGGCATTTTTTGCTGAAATGCCTAGAGCTGATGTATTAATAGAGCTGAGAAGATGGAGAATATTTTTGAACTGCGACTCTCTGAAGCCCCGATGGTGTAGTGGTTAAACTACCGTATTTGCAACGCAAAGGCTGTGAATTCAATCCTGACCAGCCCTAGAGTTTGATTCAGCCTCCCATCCTTCCAAGGTCAGTAAAATGAGTACCCAGCATGTTGGTGGCAAAATGGTAATTTATTTTATTTATTTATTTATTGTTGTTCAGGCGCACAGTCGATTCCGACCCTCTGCGACCCCATGGACCATTGCCCGCCAGGCACTCCTGTTCTCCACCATCCCCCTCAACTCGCTGAGCTCTGTGCCCATTGTCTCCACAATACCATCTAACCATCTCATTTTTGGCCGCCCCCTTTTTCTTTTGCCCTCCACCTTTCCAAGCATCAAGGCTTTCTCAAGCGAATCCTCTCTTCTTATTTGATGTCCAAAGTACCTTAGCTTCATCTTTACAATTTGACTTTCTAAGGAGCATTCTGGGTTTATTTCTTCTAAGATTGACCTATATTGTTCTCCTTGCTGTCCAGGGGACTCTCAAAACTCTCCTCCAACACCACATCTCAAAGGCATCTATTCTTCTGCACTCAGCTTTCCTAATGGTCCAGCTCTCATTGCCACAGGGAATACCATTGCTTTGACAATACGAATTTTTGTTTTCAATATGATGTCTCTACTTTTCATTATGCTCCCCAGGTTTCTCATCGCTTGCCTCCCAAGAATCAATCGCCTTTTTATTTCATGGCTGCAATTTATTTATTTAATCAAACTTATATGCCGCCCTCCTCAAAAAGACCCAGGGGGCTAACAAAGCTGTAAAACAAGACATAAAACACAATAGAAAATCAAGATTAAAACATTATTAATTTAAAAATATTAAAACTAAGCAAAGTTAAAAGAAAAAAAGTTATACATTGAGAGAGGGAGGGGTCAGATGAGCCAACAAACTGAAGCAACTGTCTGACCCAGACCCCATACCTGTCCCACCAGCCAGGTCTTAACCCCCTTTCTAAAGGGCAGCAACTCCGACTGGAGACGTAGCTCAATTTGCAGGAGGTTGCATAGAGCCGGGGCGGACACAGAGAAGGCCCTCCCTTCTAGTGCTAGAGAGGTGTGCCTCTCTAGCCGATGGTATAAACAGAGAGCCTCTGGTGGGACGGACAGATGTTCTTAGGGCAACGCAGTCTCTTAAGTATCCTGGCCCACTACCATGTTGTAGTTATCTTGTGAACCACCCAGAGAGTGTACTACATGCTATGGGGGCGGTATATAAATGTGATTGCTTTGCCTTTGCTTTGTTTCAGTCAATGTCCAGGAGGTCCAGGACTACAGTCCCAAAATGTCCACCAGATATTCCTGTCCCTGTGGGCCAGGAAGATGGATGTACATTGGCAAAAGGTAATTTCTCCCAAGCTCTTGACTGAAGCAAGGGAAGAGAGTAAAAAACGGGAGAGAAGATTTCAGTATTCTAGGCAAGCGATCACCAGTGCACGTGCCACCAATTTTACCATACATTTGATGTAGTTTGGCTAAAGTCTCCCTCCAAACTCAATTTTTTTCTCCATGGGACCCTCAATAGAGGATTCCAACCCCCCTTTCATGTCCAGGTCAAACTTTAAACTGCCAAAATGAAGCCACCTGCTTGACTTTGCCATTGACCAAACTTAAATCCTCATTGGTACATGTTTCCGGAAGTAATGGGAGACTCAATGGTTTTTTGTTGTTCAGTCACACAGTCGATTCCGACCCTTTGCGACCCCATGGACCACTGTCCGCCAGGCACTTCTGTCCTCCACCATCCTCCTCAACTTGCTCAATTCTGTGCCCATTGTGTCTACAATACCATCTAGCCATCTCATTTTTGGCCGCCCCCTTTTTCTTTGGCCCTCCACCCTTTGCAGCATCAAGGCTTTCTCAAGTGAATCCTCTCTTCTCATTTGATGTCCAAAGTACTTTAGCTTCATCTTTACTATTTGACCTTCAAGGGAGCAGTCAGGGTTGATTTCTTCTAAGATTGACCTATTTGTTCTCCTTGCTGTCCAGTGATGATGATGATGATGATGATGATGATGATGATGATGATGATGATGATGATGATGATGTAATTTCGTGTCTGACATTATTCTGGGTTGAAAGGATTTTTTGCTGGAGAAGCTCCGGTCAGGGGACACCCAAATGAGGCTCCTTTCACATCCCCAAGATCTTTTCCCACCAAAGTGGTCCCTATTTACCTACTTGCAATTTCTTGCTTTCGATCTGCTAGGTTGGCAGGAGCTGGGATAGAGACGGACACTCAATCCATCATGCAGTGCCCAGGTCTCGAACTGCCAATTTGCCAACCTCATTTAATTTGCCAACCTCATTTAAAAGGAGTGTTAACGTTACTTTTAGAGTGAAGGAGAACCTTTTCCTTTATCTTGGACGTTTGCCTTGTATTCTGTTGAGAGTGTTGAAATGGCACAGAGGTAGGTAGAGGTGTGTGTTTTTATCACAAGCCAATGGCTTGTGACAAAAGTAATGTTAACATTTCATTTAAAAGGAATAAGAGCACTGCAGTGGCTTAGTGGTTAAGATGCTTAGCTTGGAGACTGGAAGGTTGGGTTTTGACTCCCGAGCACTGCATGACAGATCTTGGAGACATGGATCTTGAAGCCTCATTTGGACGTCCCCTGAGTGGAGTTTCTCCAGCAAAAATCCTTTCAACCCAGAGTAATTTCTGACATGAATTTTATTTATTTAAAAGGAGTTAAAACTGTGCCTTAGGTGAACTAATGTAACTAGTGTCAAAATGAATGAATTGCATGTAACAGGTTATGTCTACCAAGCTATAGTTGTACCTCTCTTAAAGAGCATAATGCGTTCCACAGGATTACTCTTTAAGTGAGTTTGCTCTTTAAGCGAAACACCATTGTAAGTGACCAATGGGGAGGGGGATTGCGAACCCTGATTTATTTGTTAATCCAGTTTTTGGTTGGTTTTATTTGCTAGGCAAAGCAAACATTCAGAGAAAAGTCTGCTCTTTAAGCGAGTTACTCTTTAAGCAAGGCGCTCTTTATGCGAGGTTTGACTGTACTTCCAAACTCTGCAAAGACCAGCTTTTGTAAACCTACTTTCAATCAATGGCTTCGGATTCCAATGTGCTTGGCGATCGCGTGACATGGGTTTGCCTGGCTAAACATCATACCAAGCCACAAAGACATTTCCTTTAACCACAGTTTGGTCGGCTGTCTGAGCAGACTTCGTGGGTAACAAATGATGCAAGATTTAATTAAGCATTGTGAGGAAAGATGTGCACCAGATGTGCCTACAATGACTGATTTATATATAGATATAGATATAGATATAGATATAGATATAGATATAGATATAGATATAGATATAGATATAGATAGATAGATATAGATATAGATATAGATAGATAGATAGATATAGATATAGATATAGATATAGATATAGATATAGATATATATAATGGCAGGAAAAGCATTCTCACCACAATTTAAGGCAGCTGTAGAGGACAAGCACCCAGAGGATGCTGAACAGACCGACAGATATGATAATGTCAAAAAAAAAATTGGAGCACACAATAAAAGACAGGATTTGACCTTGAATTCTACAGAACTGAACTTCCAGTCTCCAAAAGAGTCCCAAGCCAGTAGAAAAACAGCAGCAAACGTAATCTCATGCCGTGAGAGAGATGGAGATTGGTTTAAAATGGTTAGATTAGTTATCAACTGGATGGAAAGTTCTTCAAGAAGCAGAAACAGTCCATTCTGCACTTTCCCTAGAGGTGGATAGTGGCAGATGACACCACTGTTGACGTTAGTCAAGAAATCCGGATCCTGGCTAGGATACAATACTGCTCCATGATGACATTTTCATTCGAGTTTGGTTCTTGGACTCCAATACCCAGAAGCCTCAATCAGTACATTGGCTGATCCGTGCTTTGGGAAGTTGGCTTCTGGGAATTGAACTCCAAAAAACAAAGGTTAGGAAACACTGCTCTAAAGAGGATTCCAACCATGTCTGTAACTGTTTTATGATATACTGTATACGCATAACATTGATGTATTTGCTGTTATTTCCTTGTTTCGTTGTACTGTATTATACTGTATTTTCTATTAGGTTTAATTTCAATTGTATTGTGATATGTTGTGATTATGTAATATATTGTTGATTTTGTGAATTATTGTGAGCCGCCCTGAGTTGGTTGCACCGAGTAGGGCGGCATATAAATTGAACTAACTAACTAAATAAATAAATAAATAGAGTGCTTTTCTTTAAACAAAAGAAAGCAAAACTACAGCAGTGTTTAACTAGCAGTCTCCTACCAAATGAAAACTCAACTGCTTGCAGCATTTCTAAAGAGAAAGGAAAAAGGGGGGCACACAGCTAAGCATAAAAGTGCATAGAGCACTTGATGCACCTGCAAGCCACAATTAAGCCTCAACACAATCCATCATGCTGTAAAAATTGATGCTAATTACCTTCCGCATGAGCATTTTTAGCAATGTGCTCAACCCCTTTATAACAAAGCAGGGGGGGAAGGTATTTACAGAATTTAAAGGATGTTCAGGTGCCTATGGATAACACTTTATACAAGTAAGTAAACAATTTTCAACAAAGACAGCCATACAAAGGGGGGCGGGTGCCCCCCATCCCCAGGAACTCTCAACAGAGATTACAGACACGGTTGTATATTTCTGCTATCATTGGCTACCACTGAAATTGGGGGAATTGCCAGTTCAGGTGGAGAATCCAATTTTGTCATTGGGGACCCAAGAGACTCTTACTAGCTTAGACTGTTAAGGCTGCTCTGCCAGTACTTGGAGAAAGATCGGCTGACACCCGTGATCTCCATACTGGCAACTTCCAACCAGTGGTGGGATGTCAAAAATTTTACTACCCCACCATGATGTCATCACAGTGTGGGCGGAGCTAACATCATGACATCATGGGCGGAGCCAACGTCATGATGTCATGACATTGTGGGTGGGGCCAAAGAAAAAAATTAAAAATAAAAATAAAATAAAAATAAGCGTGCACACACACGCACGCACACACACCCCTCAACCCACCCACAACAAAAACCTGTAAATAAATAAATAAATAAATTAAATAAAAATACATTAAAATACACCTACCCACCCACAACACAAATCAACCAGAGCTTTTAAACCAGAGCTTAAAGCTTATTCTGGCTAATCTTTCTCACACTAGGTCAGATGGAAGGAACTACAGAATGAACTCACCACAAGATGGCTTCATTTTGGCACTTTTCAACTTTTCAACAGTTAAAGAAGTTAGGTACTAAGTCTTTGCCTAACCAGTTCTCTAGGATATCTAGAGGAGCTTCAGGCTATAGGGAGCTTCAGGCTAGCAGCTTCTCTTCCTCCTCCCCGCTTGGGAGGACAGCAAGGAGGCCGTGCATACGCGCCAAGCACTGTAGGCGTGCATGCACACCAAGTGCTTGGCATGCATGCGCAGTGAAAAGGTAAGCCCCGAAGATGGTTCCCCCCAAAAGCTGCAACTGGTTCTCCGGGACACTGGGAAAAGTTACTACTGGTTCTGGATAACTGGTGAGAACCTGTTACATCCCATCACTGCTTCCAACACTGAATTCCTGCAACGCGGGTGTGGCTATGGTAACTTCTGGGCATTGTAGTCTGGGAAAGGAACTTTCAAAGAGCATACTTTGGCCACCAGTCAACTATAAAACCATGCTTGAGGTGTTGGGTGTTGCTACCAAAAGCTCTGGCCACCTGTGAGAATGCGAGAATGCGAGACCAACCAGACTGCTGTCTGCCAGTGATGGGATTATGAAACCCAATTTATTTGCTAAGCGAATTTTGATTGGTTTTATTTGTTAAGCGAAGCAAACTTACAGAGAAAATTCTGCTCTTTAAGTGAGTTACTCTTTAAGCGAGGCGCTCTTTATGCGAGGTTTCACTGTATTTACCTATTTGTTTTCATCGCTGTCCAGGGGACTCTCACATTTTTAAAAACTCTTGCGCTGAATTTAGTTTGGGGATATTTTATGGTCTCAGTGGGACTTCCAGTGTACTGAAGGTTAGGGTCCAATGGAGTTTGACGGTCACTCTTCTTCACTCCAACCCACCCTTCAGAAGATGTTTTGATTTTCTACAAATAGGGTGAACCTGGTGCCACAAAAACAGCATGCTTTTCATGCTTCTATGTTACCTTGTCAGTGGCAAAAAAAGTGCCCTTATTACAAAACACCCCAGTAGAATTTTTGGATATTTTATTTATTTATTTTCCTTTTTTTGTCTTTATTGCATTTTCTTCGCCAACCTCTGCTCCCTTCCCCCAATATTTTGCACACAGCTGAAATTTAGGCAGCTTGTGTACAGCTGTTTGAGTGACCATGCTGCAGAAAATTAAAATAGCTCACCGCGTGATTAATTTTTATGCACATGGCGCATAAATGTTAATCATGGTTGAATGTCTTGGCTGCATGAGAATACAGAAATCTTGGCTTGGGTTCCCTCTTCATACAAAGCTCGCATAACGAGTGTTTCGCTTAGCGAAAAACTTGCACAACGAGCGGGTTTTTCACTAACCGGTCCAACTCACATAGTGAAAATTTTCACTATGTGAGTCAGACTTTCCCTAAAGAAAGTTTTTTTGCTATGCAAGTTTTCCCCATAGAAACACTCATTATGGGAGTTTTTCCATAGGAATTTTCACTATACATGTTTGTTTCGCATAGCGAAAAACTTGCATAGTGAATAGTCTCGCAGAACAAATTAAATTTGTTATGCGAGGTATGAATGTATTAGAAGAAATCAACCCTGACTGCTCCCTAGAAGGTCAAATAGTAAAGATGAAGCTAAAGTACTTTGGACATCAAATGAGAAGAGAGGATTCACTTGAGAAAGCCTTGATGCTGGGAAAGGTGGAGGGCAAAAGAAGAAGGGGATGGCAGAGGATGAGATGGCTAGATGGTGTTGTAGACACAATGGGCACAGAGCTGAGCGAGTTGAGAAGGATGGTGGAAGGCAGAAGTGCCTGGTGGACGGTGGTCCATGGGGTCGCAAAGGGTCAGAATCGACTGTGCGACTGAACAACAGCAAAAACCGTGTCAGGATTTCTTCTTCCATGTCTAGGCCAGATGTGAAACTGCCAAACTGAAGCCGCCTTTTGGTGAGTTCATTCTGCAGCTCCTTTCGCCCGACCTCGTGTGAGAAAGATTAGCCCTCTGATAGTCGTTCAAAAGTAACCACAGTCTTGGAGGAATCGCTTTCCGTGTGCCTTTGCGTCAGGATGACAGAAACATATGTGTGGAGCGATTACATTTGAAAGTGTGCAAGATCTACAAAAACTTCCCTTGTGCTTGACAGCAAAGACAGTCACGTTATTCACACCTCTATATTTATTGCAGTAAGTTAATAGGCAAGAATAAATGACGGTAAACTTCTCGTTAATAAGTGTTCCCTAATGAAAAAGAAACATTAAGAGCCATTAATGTTTATTGGAGAATATGATGAAGAGCATCTTTTTTTGAATGCTGAATAATTGTGCTTCAATTAGTTACATGACTCCAACCTGCACTTTGTCTTATTTGGCAGCTAGAAGCACAAACTTAGGAGGCTGCAAAGAAACCAAGGATTCTTCACACAATGTCAAATAGCTCAGTTGCTCCAGTTTGTATGCACATACGTATGCATTGTATGGGACTGTGGTGGCTTAGTGGTTAAGACTTTCAAACTTGATGATTGGAAGGTCAGCAGTTTGAGACCTGATTGCTGCACGATGGAGTGAGCTCCTGTCTCTGTCCCAGCTCCTGCCAACCTAGCAGCTCAAAAGCAAGAAGTTGCAAGTAGATAAACAGGTACCCCTTCGGTGGGAAGGTAAACAGCATTCTATGGTCTAGTCATGCCTGCAATATGTCGACGGAAATGTCTGCAGAGGCAGACAGCGCTGGCTCTTTGGCTATAAATGGAAACGAGCACTGAACTTTAGAGTTGGATATGACTGGCTTTTGAGTAAGGATGACCTTTACCCTTACCTACATATATATTGAATTTGTAGGCAGCCTTTATCCCAGTTCAGCTCCAACATCTACTTTCGTATGCCGAGGTTATACTGTATTACTAAGCCTATGCTTTGGCGCCTATACAGTTTATTGGGCTGAAGGTCCTGGCAGGATCATCCTTCTGATCTTACATGCTGGGGTGCGTGTAAGGCAGTGGTGCCCAAACTAAGGCCCGGGGGCCGCATGCGGCCCCTGACACCAACTCATCTGGCCTGCGAAGCCCTCATCTTCATGGCTGATCATATTGGAATCAGATATGGCACAACAAGAAACTTCTCAGGTGAGTTGGACTGTTACCTCTATCATCTAAATCAAGGGTGCCCAAACTAAGGCCTGAAGCCCAGATGCGGCCCCCAACACCAATTCATCTGGCCCACAAAGCCCTCGTCGCTCCTGGAAGCAGAAGTAAAATGTGCCCGATACGGGCGTGTTTTACTTCCAGGAACAACAACGGTTTCGTGGGCTGGATGAATTGCTGTCAGGGGCTACATCCGGCCCCCGGGCCTTAGTGAACCACATAATCGGCCCATGGCCCAAAAAGTTTAGGCACCCCTGGTGTAAGGGGTCATTCAAATACCACGTGACCATTTATGGGGGGGTCGACCAAAAGTCACAGGGGGAGGGGGTTCGGCATGAAGTCACCTGACTCCAAAATTATCATTTGCTTTTTGCATCCAGCTGGCCATAGATCTATCTTCAAACCATGTGATGGGTCAGTCAAAGGTCACAGAAAGTCACAGATGGGAGAGGGGGCGTCAAAAGGTAGCCTATTTTAGGTCACGTGGTATTTGAAAGAGCCCTAATGGATCTGGATTCCTTCTCCCACTGAGCCACAAGATTCACAGGTTGGCTTCAGCCACCCACCCACCCACTCCGTCTCTTTGCTTGACCTAATTTCCTAGGCTGTTGTGAGGATAAAACTGGGGAGTGAGTGATAGCCGAACTCATTGGAGAATACGTGGGAAGAAATGTGACCATATAAATAATTGGATAAAATAGGAAATGGTTTATTTGATGTCTTGTCACTTTCAGGAGAACCAGATCTTTTTTTAAAAAGTAAGCCTGTAACAGATTACAATAATTTTACTGAGTACCAGAATTTCACCCAAATCTTTCACCCAAGGTACACTGCAGAAATAGATCAAATGGAATATATTTATAGGATATCCTCTGACGGTTGAATTCTCATTATGGAATTACACTGACACTTCCAAAGCTGCTGTATTGGTGGAAAAGTTCTCCGCGAGTGTACAAACGGAACGACACACTCGTCCTCTGACAGCCACTCTGCTGTTCATGTTACTGGTACAAATCCGAATCTGCCCCTGTTTTCAATGCCAAAAGTAAAAGTGATCCTGGATGACATTATGAGGTCAAGGATCAAAGCAGAATGTGGGATAGTGGGTACAAGGAAATCAGGAGGTTTAAGGACCGCACCGAACCCTCTACCTGAAACGATCACTTCCCATTTTGAAGGAGGAAAGCTCCACACTATATTTCCTGCCAGAACAGGGTTTGAGGGTACCCCACACTGAAGAAATGGGCAGAAGTTCCTGGGAGCAACTGTTTATGTTTTATTTTCTTTTTAAAATATCTCCTTGCTCAACAAATCTGGACCTGGTTAGTCACCAAGGTGCCCTAGGACAGTGGTCAGCAAACTTGGCTCTCCAGCTGTTCTTGGACTTCAGTTCCCAGAAGCCTTGATCAGCAGGAGTGCTGACTTGGGCTTCTGGGAACTGAAGTCCAAGAACAGCTGGAGAGCCAAGTTTGCAGATCCCTGGAAAATCAACTTCTGGCTACATGTAGCCTGTGGACTGGCCAGTTCTCTTACCCAGTTACACTTTAGACTGGGATATCATGGTTCTGGTTCTCACTGATTGGCCACACTAGGCAGAGGAGTCTGGGAATTGTATTCCCAAAAACAACTTTTCCAAGTTCTGGCTAGCATAAAAAGCAGTTTTGTACCAGGTAAAACCATTGGCCCATGTTGACAATGGCTCTTGGAGGCCACTGAGGGTTTCAGGCAAGAGTCTATCCTGCACTGGCTGGAGAAACAGGAACGGCGCTGGTAGCTCTCTGCAGGCAAAGCCAGTCCTGTGCCACCACTTCTAGCATCACAGCTTTAGTTCTGTATCTAAATAACAGCAGTGAAGAATCTCCCCATTCTGTCCTTCCTGCAGGAGGACAACACAATGCACCAGAAACAAATCACACCCATACTTTCCTGTGATGCTCCAGCAGGGATTCTAATTCTTCCTCTGTGTCTAGGTTAGACGTGAAACTGCCCAAATGAAGGCACCTTTTGGTGAGTTTGTTAGGGCATATCTATGTATTGTAGAAGAATGCCTGCCACTGTACCTTTAAGAGACTGAGCACAGCTGTTAACACTTGGGACATGAGTCAGTAGAAACTGTGCACAGCTGTTTGCACTTTGGGCATGAGCCAGCAGAAATCACAGTACAGTAATACCCCGGATACCGCGAGTACTGGATAGCGCTAAAACCGCTGTGCTGTGGCACTTTCTGCATGCTCTGAGGACCTGAGCTACCACGATACCAAGCCTTCAAACTGCTTTGGAGCTTGAAGCCAGACTGTTAACCTGTATATAGTTCTGTACATTGCCAAGAAAGACTGTATCTGTAGTTTGAGTTTTCCCTTACCCAAAGTAAAAAGGCATCATCGCTTTACAAGACTGTATGTGTGTATGGAGAGCTAAGCTTCCGCTGCCACGTAGCTAAGCGCTATCTGCTACCATAGTCACACATATGGGTCCCAAACGTTCACAGAGTTCATTCTGCAGTTCCTTTTGCCTGACCTAGTATGAAAAAGATTAGCCGGCAAGAAAAGGTTGCCATTACGAGGGTATGCCCGATTGTGGTTCAAAAATACCACAATCTTCGAGGAGGCTCTTTCTGTGTACCCCCCTCCAGCTTGGATGGGGAATGGTCAGCATTTTGAATCTTGAATTGGGCCAGCATATGGGGTAACCATTACTGGACACCTGCCTAAGACCATCTCTTTCCAGGCAGCTCCGTCTCAAATGCCAGCTCCTTCTGGCCTTTTGTGTTTCCTTCATGTCACTGCCTGTTCACATCCTCTTGAGTAACTGAATCTGCACCAGCTCTCTTGCAATGACAACTGGTGAAATAAAATGCACACAGAACCAGACACAGGTTTAAAATGCACATTACTAACAAACCAGAAAACAAAAGAAAAAAACATTGTAGGACTTTAAAGACTAACTGCTATATTTTTATTGTTAGCTTTCGTGGATCAAGTCCACTTCTTCAGGCAAGGAGTGAAACTTCCAGGCATGGTTCTCTCATATATATATATATATATATATATATATATATATATATATATATATATATATATATATATATATATATATATATATATATATATATATATATATATATATATATATATATATATATATATATATATATATATATACACACTGTACAGTAATACCTTGGATAACGTTTATAATACAGTAATACCTTGGATAACGTTTACCTCGGATAACACTAAAATTGCATAACGTTAAGTAATCTGGGGAGGAGAACTGGATCGAATAACGTTAAGGTCCTATGGGATGTAACGGATAACAACCGCTAAAGCCTGTGCGGTTACAATGTATCTCTATGGAGCTTTAACGTTATCCGATCCATCCCATAGGATTTTAACATGCATCGGATAACACTAAAAATCGGATAACACCAAGACTTGTGGAACCAAGTCTTAGCGTTATCCGAGGTATTACTGTACTTGGTTACTTTCTGCTAAAGAGAATTGGCAGGAAGGTTGTAATACACCAAATATAATATATAAAATATCTAGCAGCATATAGCAATCTGTGTATCAAATTTGATAATGTCATCGTCTTTGCTATTAGTTGGACTCAGAGCAGGTTTGTCATTAGCAGTTTGTTCTTAAATTTGGAGATAATTTTTTAAAATTAAATTAATTATTTAATTATTTAAATTAAATAAGTACGTCTGCACCAGCCTTTCATATTATTATCCAAAGCAGCATCCCTCTGGGAATGCAATACAACACAAAGGACAGTGTTGGGGCACGTAAGTATTTATTTATTAGATTCATATACCGCCCTACTCAGTGTAACAGACTCAGGGTGGTTTACAAAACAAATGCAATGCAATGCAATGCAGTACAGTGCAGTGCAATACAATAATAGGGCATAACAATACTATGATAGAACACCACACAGCAAAACGGCAATAATGTGGCAATACAATCGAGCAATAATATAGCAGTGCAATCCAACAATACAATGTAGAGATACAATCCAACAATACAATGTAGAGTTACAATCCAACAATACAATGTAGATATACAATACAACAATACAATGTAGAGTTACAATCCAACAATACAATGTAGAGATACAATCCAACAATACAATGTAGAGATACAATCTAACAATACAATGTAGAGTTACAATCCAACAATACAATGCAGCAATACAACATAGCAATACAATGTAAAAGTACAATCTAGCAATACAATGTAACAATATATTCAGATATCATAGATACAGTACTTTTAGGAAGCAAGGGGAAGTATCTTCCGCTTCTTTACTGTACTGGCAAAATGGATTACAGGCAGGCTGCTGTTGTGGTTATTAAACCTACAGTTGTACCTTGCTTAAAGAACATAATGTGCTCCATGGGATTGCTCTTTACGCGAGTTTGCTCTTTAAGTGAAACGCCATTGTAAGTGACCGATTGTGACTTCTGGTGGAGGGGATTGCAAACCCCGATTTAGTTGTTAAGCGAGTTTTTGGTTGGTTTTATTTGTTAAGCGAAGTGGAACATTCAGAGAAAATTCTGCTCTTTAAGTGAGTTACACCTTAAGCGAGGCGCTCTTTATGCACGGTTTGACTGTACAGTTGTACCTCACTTAAAGAGCATAATGCGTTCCACAGGATTGCTCTTTAAGCGAGTTTGCTCTTTAAGCAAAACACCATTGAAAATGACCAGTTGGGGGGGGGGGTTGCGAACCCCGATTTATTTGTTAAGCGAGTCTTTGGTTGGTTTTATTTGTTAAGTGAAGCGAACATTCAGAGAACATTCTGCTCTTTAAGTGAGTTACTCTTTAAGCGAGGTGCTTTTTATGCGCAGTTTGACTGCACAGTTGTACCTCGCTTAAAGAGCATAATGCATTCCACAGGATTGCTCTTTAAGCGAGTTTGCTCTTTAAGCAAAACACCATTGAAAATGACCAATTGTGGGGGGGATTGTGAACCCCGATTTAGTTGTTAAGCGAGTCTTTGGTTGGTTTTATTTGTTAAGCGAAGCAAACATTCAGAGAAAATTCCGCTCTTTAAGCGAGGTGCTCTTTATGTGCGGTTTGACTGCATTCCACTTTTAATCCAATTCTGTGATATTTAGCCCAGTCCCCATCCCCACCCCAAGATCTTGCTTTTGTATCAACAACAGACCGTAGCCATTCCAAAAACTGTAGCTGGGAGTAGTTTAAATGTGAATTTAGTAAATAAACAAAATGTCCACACCCATGGTTAACACAGAGTAGCAAATGTGACTTTTAAGTGGAGCAATTCAAGAATGGAAACCAAGGGTTTAGACCAAGCTAATGGCAGAAAGTGAGGAGGACTTTAAAAAGCTCCTGATTAGGTTAAAAGAAGAGAGTGCAAAAGCTGGCTTGAGACTCAATATAAAGAAAACCAAGATCATGGCAACAGGCCATATCAGTCCCTGGAAAATAGATGGGGAAGAAGTAGAAGCAGTGACAGATTTTACTTTCCTAGGATCAAAGCTCACTGCAGATGGGGATTGCAGCCATGAAATAAAAAGGCAACCGATTCTTGGGAGGCAAGCGATGAGAAACCTGGGGAACATAGTGAAAAGTAGAGACATCACATTGCAAACAAAAATTCGTATAGTCGAAGCAATGGTATTCCCTGTGGCAATGTATGGTTGTGAGAGCTGGACCATTAGGAAAGCTGAGCGCAGAAGAATAGACGCCCTTGAGATGTGGTGCTGGAGGAGAGTTTTGAGAGTCCCCTGGACAGCGAGGAGAACAAATAGGTCAATCTTAGAAGAAATCAACCCCGACTGCTCATTGGAAGGTCAAATAGTTAAGGTGAAGCTAAAGTACTTTGGACATCAAATGAGAAGAGAGGATTTGCTTGAGAAAGCCTTGATGCTGGGAAGGGTAGAGGGCAAAAGAAGAAGGAGCCGGCCCAAAATGAGATGGCTAGATGGTATTGTAGGTGCAATGGGCACAGAGCTGAGTGAGTTGAGGAGGAGGGTGGAGGACAGAAGTGCCTGGCGGACAGTGGTCCATGGGGTCATCGCAAAGGGTCGGAATCAACTGTGCAACTGAACAAAAATGGCCTTTTAGGCTTCCTCCACATGAATAGGAGTTCACTTGTTGAATAATAAGAAATATATGTCACTGGGGGGCGGGGGGCATCAGGATTTTAGAGATGCTTAGATGGGGCATGGGCAAAAATAGGTTAGGAACCACCTAAAAGCCAAGCGTCCAGGGCACATTTCAGTTCAACAACTGGACACATAATGAAGCACATGACATGAGGCATTGACTTTGCAATTCGTCAACTAGGCACAAATAGCCATAGCAAGTTATGTATATGTTATACACACACCAATAGGATTCTGGCCAATACAAAAACAGATTAATAAAAGATGCAAAAGAAAAGACACAGCCAGCAGCTGAACCCCCTTCATCAGCCCATCACAGGATACAACAATAACCTAAGCAGTTTGATTAAAAAGCATTTCATGAAATAGTACAGTTGCTTGTACATTTAGTTGAATGCACAAAGAGACTTAACATCCTCTGGTGCAGGTTGAAGTCTCAGGGAAGTGCGACACACTCCGAAGTCCCAAAACAGTCTCTAAGGCAGGATTTCTCAAACCTTACTGTGCCACAGGCTGAACAACTCCCCCTCAGACAGCTGAGCGGGCCGGACACTTGGTTTCCCCCTGCTACAAACGCTGCCGTAAACAGGGGCGGACACACTTGTGCATGGGGGCGTGTTTGCAGCTGTCGTAAATGTGTCCACTTCTGCTTCCGGGGTCATCGCTATGGGCCAGATGGAATGGCATTGGGGGCCAGGGCCGGGCTGCGGGTCGTAGGTTGTGAACCCCTTCTCTAAGGAGAGACAATGCTGGTACATCCATTGGAGTCCATTGTGCCATTTGAAGAATGTTAGGGAGTGGAATGGCAGCATCTCAAGATATGCCCATGCGTTTACTGCACAAGCCATGGCTGTAGTGGGACCTGGCCTGGGAGAAGAGAAAACTGCCCTGCAGGCTGTCATTGACCCTCCCCAAAGTCCCAGAAGAAGCCTTATAGCTTTCAGTCTGAGCCCCAGGAAGGATCATGCATACATCTATAATGAACAGAATTGGAGACTTTGCTTTTAGAAATTTAAGGAGAGAGAGAAAGAAGAGGGACTTGGAATTTGACCTTGGGCCCAGGTGTGGATTCATGTCCTCTTGGAAGTCATAACAATCTCATACTGTGAGAACGGACGTCGGAAAGATGGACATTGAATGTGCAGTCTTATTGGGTAGGAGACAGGAAAAAGGTGGAATAAAGGATGAAAGATGGGTTTGGATATCTTAGAACATAAAGAAACTGCATTCTTATTATTACTGTGCATGTTCCAAAGCAGAAGGAAAGAGGAGTTTGCCTATGCTTGCTTGTGAGTAGAACAGTAAAAAGATGCAATCTTGATTTGGTTAGCTGGCTATGCCAAGAAATATAGATAGATATGCCTTTCTGGTTTTATGCAAGGAAAGGGGAGGGGGATAAAAATGTTCCTTTTTCATCTCTGTGTCTTCTTTTTTGTGATCCTGAACTTTGATCTATTTATCCTTCAAATAAAAACTGTCTTGTTCCAGAAGACGTTGTACTCTTGATATAGAGCATAAGCTGGTGGCAGAACTCCAGTTCCCTTATTTGCAATGTTACGTACTGTTACCTTATCTACGTTGCCATTTCCTATCCAATCCGGCTGGTTTGTAACCTATCCTAGATTTCTCTAGCCTGGAGCAGAACCTCATGTACTGTACTCTGAAGCAGCAGAAGATTTTATGCTGGCTTCCTGAATGGGTGCAGGTCTCTGTCGAGTGGAACAAGTCCTATGGTCGTGGGGTAATGGGCTTTGTTATCCCTACAACATACCTCATCAGTGATGGGATGTAACAGGTTCTCACCAGTTCGCCAGAACCGGTAGTAACTTTTCCCAGTGTCCTGAAGAATCGGTAGCAGCTTTTTGGGGAGAACCACCTTCGGGGCTTACCTTTTCACTGGTTCCCCCACTGCACATGCGTGCCAAGCACTTGGTGTGCATGCACACCTACAGTGCTTGGCGCGTATGCACGGCCTCCTTGCTGTCCTCCCAAGCGAGGAGGAGGAAGAGAAGCTGCTAGCCTGAAGCTCCCTATAGCCTGCTCCCAGGGTAAGTGACTCACCTTTGGATGTGGTGTGTCTGTGTGTATTTTAATGTATTTATTTATTTATTCATTTTATTTATGGGTTTGTGTTGCGGGTGGGTGGGTTTTGAGGGGTATGTGTGTGTGTGTGCGCGCGCGCTTATTTTTATTTTTAAATTTATTTTTATTTGGCCCTGCCCACATCATGATATCATGACATTAGCTCCACCCACACTGTGATGACATCACAGTGGGGTAGTAAAATTTTTGACATCCCACCACTGTACCTCATGTATCTCTCTCCTTGAAATTAAACTCCATTGTCAAGCTATTACACTTCTTACCACCCACACCACACTTGTTTCTGCATTAAGGATTCTTTTTACTGCTACCAAACTACTTTGTTTTTAAACTAGTTTTTAACTTAATTTTTAACTTTTTAGCCTTTTAATCCTTGATTTCAAATCTTGTATTGTATGTGATGTGTTTTAACCCTTTTAGATTCTAAGCCGCCCTGAGTCCTCAGAAAAGGGTGGGGTATAAATAAAATAAATAGTTCAAATCAATAGATTCTGGAGAATCTGGAGACAATTTGTGGAATATGTGATTGTTAAAAAGAAAGGTATACAACCTGTACCAGAACAAGTAAACTTTTGGAAAGTATAATGTTTGAACCTCCCGGACATTGTACATAGCACAGGGTGATACTGAAAGATTAATTTTCTTTTTGTAATGAGTGATATAAAGGGGAAAAATTTTAAAAAAATAAAACATAATGATATATGTAGGACAAGTTTGGGGACCCAGGAACGTGGGTTCCCATACCAAGTGGCTTATCTAAAGGATTGCCTCCCCGGGTCTGAATGTGGGATTACTGGTGTGTAGTATTGTTTTAACTTTTTGATGACTTTTTTAATTCTGATGTTTTTATTGATATAGATTGTTTTATGTTTTATTCTTATTTTTTATTAGTATGTAAGCCGCTCAGAGTCGGGTTCTCCCGATTGGGGCGGGGTATCAAGTGCGATAAATAAATAAATAAATAAAGTAGGAAATCGAAAGGAAAAATAGTTTTGCCAGCGATATAGTTGAAGAGGGTTTTTTTTTATCAAAATATATAATACAAAAATGTTTATTGTATTCTTTTGTTTATTATATGTAATTTTTATGGTATTTTTGGATTATATGTTTTATTATGTTTTCTTTCTGTAATTTTTTTTGAAAATTTATAAATAAAAAATTATATATATATATATATATATATATACAGTATATATATATATATATACAGTATATATATATATATATACAGTATATATATATATATATATACAGTATATATATATATATATATATATATATATATATATATATATATATATATATATATATTAATTTATGGCAGGTGGCTATTGGTCTTTTTTTTTAAGGTAAAGCTAAAGTAAAATGAGCTGTACCTTATAAGAAAGGAATAGCTATAATCTGACATTTAAATGACTATTTATGACTCCAGGATGTGAGCTTGCCCTTACATTAAGACTCTGTGATGCATTCCCCTTTCTTTAACTAATTTCTTAAAGAATAAAGATTCTATTCAGTAAAACACTACCCTAACATCAGTCTACTGATACAGCAACATTGCAATAATTACATCTCTGCCCCAGGGGGAAAAGGGGGACCCTGGTCTCAGGCATGCTATTGTCCACTGAATAAAACCTTTGCATTCTCCATCAGGTTGCTATATTAAAATTCCCCTAATTACTGACTGGGCAGAGTGTAGCTTGTATCATTGGCTTGGTCCCTAGCATGGAACCAGGAAGTTGCCTGGCGGCAGGTTTGAGTGGCCGTAGTGAAGTGTTTCAGCTGGTCCTTATAATGGTTTAAGGGAGTTCCCCATAAAGAATTTGATAAGGAAACCTGGAATTGTCCATACGATGGACATGCTCTAACTTAAGACAATGGCCAATGATGGAAGCTTCAATGCTATTTACATGTGCCTTCTTGTGAACTGCCATGTTGGTGACATAGTCATCCCACTTGATGTCCAAGATGGACCTTAGCTTCTATTGGTGAAAGCGCTCAAGCTTTTTGATGTTTCACAGCCATACAAATAATGTTGAGGGCACAACAATCGGTATACAGTAATACCTCGGATAACACTAAAACTTGGTTCCACAAGTCTTGGTGTTATCCGATTTTTAGTGTTATCCGATGCATGTTAAAATCCTATGGGATGGATCGGATAACGTTAAAGCTCCATAGAGATACATTGTAGCTGCACAGGCTTTAGCAGTTGTTATCCGATCCATCCCATAGGACCTTAACGTTATTCGATCCAATTCTCCCCTCCAGATTACTTAACGTTATGCGATTTTAGCATTATCCGATCCAATCGTTATCCGGTGTTTTACTGTATTATGAATTTTGTATGAACTGTTAAATCTTTGTTCATGAAGACCCGGTGTGATAAGATTTATTTATTTATTTAATCAAATTTCTATTGCCGCCCAACTCAGCAATGACTCTGGGCAGCTAACAACAATTAAAACCAATAACAAAACTAAATAAAAACCCTTTAAAATCCCATTAAAATGACTAAAGGCAGAATGGGCAGCACAAATTATCTTCACTACATCCTGTTCACATATGAATATGAATATGGGACTGTCATGGTACATCATGTGGAGGTAAGATTCTCTGGAAAAGACAATAATGCTGGGGGGAAATGGAAGGCAGCAGGAAAAAAAGGAAGACCAAATATGGGATGGATTGACTCCCTAAAGGAAACCATCAGCTTCAGTTTGCAAGAGTTGAACAGGATTTTTGAGGACAAGACTCTATGGAGACCTTTCATTCATAGGGTTTCTATGAAATGACTTAACAGCCGGTGGTGGGCATCAGCAGGTTCGCACCAGTTCGCCAGAACCAGCAGCAGAAATTCTGGCTGCCCCCACCCATCCAAGTTTTGAAATAAAGTAATGTAGTCCTAATTTGGGTGCAACGCAGGGCTTTCCTCCTGCCCACGCCCACCATACTACATCCACAGTGTGGTAATAAATTTTTTTTGGCCCGTCACTGTTAGCAGCACATAGCAACATTGCCTCTAGTTTCACCCTAAGGCAGCAAAAAGTTGACAGTCTTTTTAGTCAAGAGTGGGAATCTTCTTCAGCCAAAAAAGAAGAAACGAAACTAATTTAATTTCAGGGAGGTATTGAGGCTGGATTCCAGCAGAGGTCAAGATCAAAGATAAAAACTAAGACTACACATTTTAGTTTTCAAAGCTCTTGTTATCAGTGGCTAAGCCCTGCAAGGCAATTTAGGATAACCTTATACAAACTCAGTGTTGTCATCAATATGTGCCATCAAGTATGTGAATTAATGACCTCCAAAATATCTTACCACTAGCAGCCCTGCTTGAGACTCAAGACCATGATTTCATCAATTCATCTCATGTTCTGCCTTCCTCTTTTCTAGCTTCCCCAACAAACCACAGGAAACCACCAAGTAATGATGTCATGGGAAAGGTTCACGGTCATGATAGGAAGCCCCTGTTTGGTCCCAGAGTCTGAGGTTCCCCTCTCAGTTTTACATAGAAACCATCAAGGATAATGTCATAGCTTTACCCTTGAGATACCAATCCCGAAAGAAGCAAAATCTATATCTAGCTGTGCTGTTTGTCCCCAAGCTCAGAGAGAGAGAACATTTGCCAATCAGACTCAGATCTCTCTCTCTCTCTCTCCCTCTCCAACCTGTCAGTAGAGCAGCACTAAAAATGAGATTTTCATCCGCTCTACTTGAATTATGCACTCTCTTCAACAAAACATACACTCCTCCTCTCTCTCTAAGGAAGAAGTATTTTGAAGCGCTTGGGGTCGGTGGGTGGGGGGGTTACAAGACTGGTAACATACTTCCAAAGGAAAACGATAAGAGTTCTACATGACCTAGAACCGAGGTCAACAAACTTGGCTCTCCAGATGTTCTTGGACTTCAATACCCAGAACCCCTAATCAGCAGGTGTACTGACTTGGGCTTCTGGTAATGGAAGTCCAAGAACATCTAGAGAGCCAGTTTTGCTGACTCCTGACCTAGAACTGTCTATAGTCTATTGTGTAGATTTGTACACGCACAACAGAGCCATAGTATCCTCTAGAATAGATACGGAACTAATTAGGTTTCAAGCTTCCAATTCTCTTTCCTTGTCAAAACGCCGCTATGACATCTTTAATGTTTCTTGCTAGCCAGTTAACAAAGTTAGTAATAAATCCTGATCATATAATCATAGTGAGATCTTGGCCAATATCCTGTTAAGTTACTGTGCATCTACATGACCTAGAACAGAGGTCAACAAACTTGGCTCTCCAGATGTTCTTGGACTTCAATACCCAGAATCCCTAATCAGCAGGTGTACTGACTTGGGCTTCTGAGTATGCCAGAAGCAGCTGTGGTGACGTAGAGACGTCTAGTCACCTTTCTGCTTGCATTGCTGCTAATGCAACCCGCCATTGTAGGCACCTCTGTACATCACAGCAGACTCTTCTGAATTTGCTCTTAGGAATGGGAAAACCAAGACCATAACAAAGCTTTTGATATAGCAACCTATTATACCGTCAGTAGTATAATAAGGGGAGGACTATGGTGGCTCATGTGGTTAAGATGCTGAACTCGACGAATGGAAGGTTGGAGTTTGATTCCCGAGTACTGCATGACAGAGTGAGCTTCCGTCTCTGCCCCAGCTCCTGCCAACCTATAAATATAAATTTGAACTAATAATAAATAAGTAAACCTAGCAGTTTGAAAGCAAGACATTGTAAGTAGACAAATAGGTACCACTTCAGTGGGAAAGTAAACAGCGTTCAGTGCACGTGAGTGTCTAGTCATGCCTGCCACATGTCCAAGGAAACATATGCAGACGCAGACAGTACTGGCTCTTTAACAGAAATGAGCACTGAACCCTAGAGTCGGATATGACTGGCTTTCAAGCAAGGGTGACCTTTGTAAAGGTAAAGGTTTCCCTTGCTCGAAAGCCAGTCGTATCCGACTCTAGGGGTCAGTGCTCATCTCTGTTTCTAAGCCGAAGAGCCAGCGCTGTCTGCTTCTGCAGACATTTCCATGGTCATGTGGCAGGCATGACTAGACACCGGAGCGCACGGGACGCTGTTACCTTCCCACCAAAGTGGTCCCACATTTATCTACTTGCAATTTCTTGCTTTCGAAATGCTAGGTTGGCAGGGGCTGGGACAGAGACGGGAGCTCATTCCATCCTGCAGTACTCGGGAATCGAGCTGCTGACCTTCCACCTCCCAGTCAGCGTCTTAGTGACTGGTGACCTTAGGTTTACCTATTATAATAAGGAACTAGCACCAAATATTTTTAACAACCTAAAGGTATCCAAGTGCCTCCCTTCTGCCCTTTGTAAAATAGAGGCGTTGGCAATGGAAGCTATTATCTGATTAGTTGGCCGCTTGGATGCTCTTTTGAACTCTCAACAATAAAGATTTATGTCCAGTTTAATGACTTTCTATACTTTTGAGCTCTATCATTGAACAACTGTAAGTCCGCCCACCCATCCACCCACCAATACAACAGACAGATTGGAAATATGAAGAGAACAGGGGCACGCTAGGTTATAAAAAGCCAAGTAAAAGTAAGGGGAAGAATTAATGAGACAAGTGACATCGGAGTCTATCTATAGCTTTTGCCTATTAACAGGGTGCTTAAATAATGCATACATTTCCTCTGAGGCTCAAAAAAGATGTGTTTGCTTTGTTAAGCACAGCCTGGTTAAGGGAAAGCTTGAAAATAAGACCCTGCAATTTCCTTAGTGCTAAATGCACACAGTTCCACCAGCACACAAATCATTCTCAAATTATTTCCTCTCCTCTTCTTCCTTTCTCACAGGAGATGGGGAAGGAGACAAATCTTCGCCCGCTTAGGTGATTAAACAGGATACAATTTATAAGATGTGATTAAGAGTTCCCGATTCAGTACCGGACCGAGGATGGAAACAAGCCTCTTTCATTTCACACTGCTTTAGACCTGGTCTGATTCGGACCAGAATCGCAACATTCAGAACTGCAAAATCCTCACCCAGCCCAATGATCTACTTCTAGAGATCAAAAGGGCTGTTTCTTCTGCTTTTTATTTATTTTAGATTTTTATTTTATTTATTTAGATTTATTATCCCACCCCAATCAGGCGAACCTGACTCTAGGCGGCTTACAGAAAATTCATAAATTAAAACCTTGAGGTTCAAAATTACTTAAAAATCAATTTAAAAAGAATCAAACCACGAATTTACAAAGATCTAAAAGATTTAAAAAGGTTAAAAAGTTTAAAAAGATTTAAAAAGTTTAAAAGAGTGAGGGAGGGGTGGCTGTCCCATCAGATCAGCCACCCAACATGGGACCCCATATTCCTGGAGCCCCACACCTGCCCTGCCAGCCAGGTTTTTAGGCCCTTCCGAAAATCTGGAGATACAGTAGCTCTCTCTGAACATTTTTCCTGCCAAGTTCCAGGCAAATATGTCTAAGCGAAGGCCTTTTGTGTTAACCACTTCCAAAGTTTTCATTTTTAACTGTCACAACACTTTTTTTCAGATAATTGTATGAAATCTAGGAACTTTATAGCCAGTTTTGATCCAATGACTGCTAGCACATTTCCTATAGACAAGTCTGTAGCTTTTCACACCAATCGCTTTTAACATATGTTTGAAGTCTGTTAACATAAACATGGCTTTTCTGCACCAGACAGGGAATGAATTGCCTTTGGCCACCAAGCATTTAAAGCTTGGCTGTCCTGATGGAATGGGGCATGAGAAATGCCTCCACCTAATAAAAGTACAAGAGTCTGACCAACTTATCCTGCTATGGTAACAGAGTGGACCCTACTGCCACCAACTCAATGCCGAGTGTCAGGTGGCAGTTAACTAACCTGAGAACCTTGAAGACTAATGGGTGGCAAAGTCCACAGGGAAGGGTGATGGTCCCCAAGTGGATTAAATCCCACTTGAATCCATCTTGATGGAGGGCAGCAGCTCCATCAACACTGGCCTGGGACTGAGGAGGACTTTGTGCCTTAAAAGGGCTCAGTACCGGAAAGTGATTAATGGAGCTGGATCAGTGGTATGGGTGTCATGCTGTGATGTGGAAGGCAGATGAAAGGCCACTGCATTCTATTCTTAGGACAGTCTTCATGGATTGCCTATATTTGGATTCAGATACAGGCAAACCTCGCATAACGAGGGTTTCGCTTAGCGAAAAACTCGCCTAACAAGCAAGTTTTTCGCTAAGCAGTCTGACTCGCATAATGAATTTTTCGCTATGCGAGTCAGACTTTTCCCTATGGAAAAACTCGCATAACGAGCATTTCTATGGGGAAAACTCGCATAGCGAATTTTTTTTGCATAGCAAGCACCCTTGCAGAACAAATTCAATTCGTTATGGGAGGTATGACTGTACAGAAAAGTAGGAGGAGGAGGAGGAGAAGGAGGAGGAAACCTTTGGAGGAAACCTTTTTATTGATAAAATTCTTACTACAGTAAGTAAGTAAGTAAGGAGGAGGAGGAGGAGGAGGAAACTTTTTTATTGATAAAATTCTTACTACAGTAAATAAGTAAGTAAGTAAGTAAGTAAGTAAGTAAGTAAGTAAGTAAGTAAGTAAGTAAGTAAGTAAGTAAGTAAGTAGGAAGAGGAGGAGGAGAAGGAGGAGGAGGAGGAGGAAACTTTTTTATTGATAAAATTCTTACTACAGTAAGTAAGTAAGTAAGTAAGTAAGTAGGAAGAGGAGGAGGAGGAGGAGGAGGAGGAGGAGAAGAAGAAGAAGAAGAAGAAGAAGAAGAAGAAGAAGAAGAAGAAATTTTTATGGTTCTATAAAATCATTCTGTATCTTTTTAGCCATCTGCTTTGAATTCAGAATGGACAAATATATCAGTTCTGATTTTCTCCCACTTTTACATTTTAAAGCTGAATTAATGGAAAGATTCGTGAGCCAGTTAAGCTCTGGTCTAAAGTAAGCCATACAAAATTCTACCTCGGCACCAGCTTTGACGTTCCCATAACGGAGTAAATCCTGTTGTAACTGCCTACTACACAGCTATTAAAATTGAGAAGCCTATAAGGAAAAGAGAAAAAGAAGAAGAGGTGCCTTGGATTCGACATCACAACTAAAATGAAATATACCAGTACTGAAGCCCACACATTTATGAGGCACGCACTCCAAGTCTTCAGACCAATCAGCCAGGTCTGCCTTCTCTCGTGTTCAGTTTTTTAAATAAGATTTTCCCCCCCATCCCCATTTACAAAAAGGAACTGTTCAAGATATGATCATTTTCTCACGAAAAATTTACCAGCAAAAAAATAAAAATTGCACCTACTGGGAATATATTGAAGACAGACACAAGCCGCTCTCTAAAGCAGGGGTGCCCAAACTATGACCTGTGGGCCAGCTCTGGCCCCTGACACCAAATCATCGGGCCCGCACTACCTTTGTTGCTTAAAATGTCACACCTATGCCACTCCATCTTTCACCCCTGGCTATCTGGTGAAGAGTTTGCCAACTTAGAGAAAACACAAGCAGACCAGCTATTACGGACTTTAAAATCCAGTCGTAAAGACAGCAAGGCATCTAAGGAGAGCAATTCAGTTTGTTTGGAGTCATTTCAGTTTGCTTCATCGTGATTTTCAAATTTTAGATTTCTCATATTCAGCCTTAGTATGTAAGAGCTGCAGAAAATGGGAATGTATAGGGCCTCACTGCCCAGTGTTTCAGTCTAAGACTCCCATCTATTCATCCATGGTAACATTCACATAGCACATTTTCCCGAAGACTCGTATTTCACAATTGTTTTTTTAAAAAGAGATCGGTGGATTTTGTTTCACTTCATTTTTCAGTTCCAAAATCCCCAAACCATGTAAGTTGGGGGAGAAATACTTTGACTTATTTTTAAAAGAAATAACCACACTTAAATGCAAGATGAACTGAAACCGTTCCGACTTCTCCGTTTCTTTCTATAAAGCACACAAGAGGGTGAAGTGGATTCCTTCCCTTAAGCATGCAAGCAGCCTCATTTTGAGCATGGCTAGATATTATTCTGGCCCTCCGGAGAAGCTTCCTTCAAGCCAGGGCTCTCCTCCGAACTATCACACTCAACAGAGTGATACAGACATAATCAAAAGAACATTTTAAAAAATAACATACATTATCACCCAAATGACAATGTAAAACCAATTCATAAGTGATAGCCAGGGGTCAAACAACCATGTGAGTCTAGATTAAGGTAATGGCAAAATATTATTACATGTCTCCTTGCAAAATTCCACCACATGCCCAATGACTGTGGGTGACAGAAAACTGTGTTTATGTGCATACTATGCCACTAAGTTGCATTTCACTGATAATGACCCTAACAGGGTTTTCACGGTATGCGAAGATATTTAAGAAGCAGTTTTACCAGTGTCCCCTTCCATGTGCTTCCATGACCAAGCAGGGATTCGAACCCAGCCCTCCTAAGTCCTAATATGCCACTCTACCCTCTACACATAATGTTGCCATAATTCTCTCCCACAAAACCAGGACAAAAGTATACTACACAAAAATGGGTGGTTTGGGACTGCAGTGAAGTGGCTAAGATGCTGACTGGGAGGGGGAAGGTCAGCAGTTCGATTCCCGAGTACTGCAGGACGGAATGAGCTCCCGTCTCTGTCCCAGCTCCTGCCAACCTAGCAGTTTGAAAGCAAGAAATTGTAAGTAGATAAATAGGGACCACTTCGGTGGGAAGGTAACAGCGTTCCGTGCGCTCCGGTGTCTAGTCATGCCTGCCACATGACCATGGAAACGTCCGCAGAAGCAGACGACACTGGCTCTTCAGCTTTGAAACAGAGATGAGCACTGACCACTAGAGTCGGATATGACTGGCTTTCGAGCAAGGGAAACCTATCTACAAAATAGCCTTTTTTAAAAGCCAACATAATGTGACAGCTATAAAACACTTTTGCGTTAAATATATCAATACATAAATGAATTTATTTACAACAGTTAATTCTTACTATAAGATGATCTGTTGTACTTCTGAGAAGTCATGTCCTGGTCAACTCTTAACGTCCTCAGTTCCAAGAAGCACACTGGTCACACTTACCGTGTGGTGGCGTGTGGCAAGGACATTAAGATTTGTCACCAGGTATACTCCAACTCCAATGTGGCAGGAAATTGGGTGTTTGATGGTGAGAGTTCCAACTTATTTTAATGGTGTGTTATAATACACAAGCAGTAAGTTTTAAAATTCCGGGACTTTAACGTGATTTATCTTGAACTGGCCAGGACAATTTTTCTGACCTTGAATCCGGGTTTTCCGGGACGTACGGCAACCCTACCTACACAGCACTTGATACTGATAAAAACTGTACAGTCATTTAAAATATCCAGAAAGCAGCAGATTGCCTTCTCTTGCTCCAGAAATCTTGGTCGTGGCCTTCCCCACACAGTCACGATGTAGAAATGCATGCACTGAAGACATCACGAACACATAAGCCAAATCACCCAGTCAAAACTGACTGGCAAGGCAAACGAATGCAAACTGGTTGGCTAAGAGTGGGAGATTAAGCAGCCACTTCCAACTTTCAGAAACCTCCCTTGCCCAAAAGTAAACCTCGGCCACACCTATGTTAAGACAGAAACACCACCTCCGGTAATAAACCTATAAGCACGACTTGGATGCATGCCCATTCTTCCCCTGTCTAATTCATCCACCCCAAGGCATCCACACAAGCTGAAAAAGCATGCATGCGTTCACAGGACTCGTGCGCCCGTTGCACACCTTGACACACCGGCCAGATCCATCTGAAAATCCAGAACATACAAAGAAGAGGGTCTGTATTTATGCCCTCACTGTCTAGTCTTTAAACGTGGCACCAGTTATCCTCATGAGAGAGGAACATGGAGTGACCTTGATAAGAAAAACAAAAAGACACAAGGGTCAAAACATGCTCCCAATTTATGGTGGTTATTCAATGGACACAAACCTTCATTAAAAAGGGCAATTATCCAATTCTAAGCAATATAATGGGGAAGGGGACCTTTCTCCAGTCAACTGAACCTTAGCATGTTCCTCGGGAGAACAGGTGGAATTCAGATTTCAGTTCTCATCAAAGTCCACTGAAGTCAACAATTTGAAACAAACTCATTATCATTGTTACATTTACACCTACTTTCTACTTTGAAACAAGTATCTCTTTGCTTGTGTCTTAATAACAGGCCTGTGAGGCCAGGCTGAGAGAGAGAGAGAGAGAGAGAGCCTGGTCCAAGGTCAAGTCGTAGGAGCAGAACCAGGATTTCCAAGAGGACACCAGCAACTTCAATGTGTACATCTGGGATCATCTCCATTCTGAGGAAGAGGGGCTGCGGTGACCTAGCGGTTAAGATGCTGAACTTGACGACTGGAAGGTTGGCAGGTCGGCAGTTCGAGACCCCAGGGCTGACGGACGGAGTGAGCTCCCGTCTCTGTCCTAGCTCCTGCCAACCTAGCAGTTCAAAAGCAAGAATTTGCAAATCCCACTTCAGTGGGAAGGTAAACAGTGTTCTGTGCACTCCGGTGTCTAGTCGTGCCTGCTGCATGACCATGTAAATGTCTGCAGATGCAGAGACTGGCTCTTTGGCTCTAAACAGAATTGAGCACCGAACCCTAGAGTCAGATCCAACTGGCTTTCTAGCAAGAACTTGCAAGTCGATAAACAGGTACCGCTTCGGCAGGGAGGTAACAACATTCCATGGCCTCCAGTCATGCCTTCCACATGTCCACAAAAACATCTGCATACGCAGACAGCTCTGGCTCTTTGGCTATAAACAGAGATGAGCACCGAACCCTAGAGTCGGATATGACCAGCATTTGAGCAAGGAAGACCTTGTCCTAGGAGTCTGAGGAAGACCAACAGCGGATTCAACGTACACAGACGGATTGCAAACAGGCTCGATTCCAGATGAGGCACAAGGCAGCTAAAATCTACTGCTTGACACACACATACACACACGGCTTGGCCAGACTGGGGGGGGGGGCACCCGCAGGTCCCCTTTGCTAAGACTGCTTGGCATTGGTAGTGGCCTGGGCCAAATCCGGCCCCCCATGCCAATTCACCAGCCCGCATCACCCTCGTCGCTCCCAGAAGCTGAAGTAAAATGCACCGTGGGCCGGATGAATTGGCGTCGGGGGCCAGATCCGGCCCTGGGTCCGCCATTTGGGCACCCCTGAACCATGTGCCTGAAAACTTGGGGGGGGGGGAGCGTGTGAAAGGACCACTTGGCAGCCTCCCGGCGTCCATGCCGATGCTGGGCGCCCGACGCTCCCGACACCACCTCGAGCCTTGCGAATCCCGAGCGCGTCCCTTCCGATGGAAGAGCTCCGAGGGGGAGGGGGCCGGCGCCCCCCGGGCTGCCCCCTCGCCTCCCTCGAGAGTCAACCCCCTCCTGCCTCCGGAGACCGCCCGCCACCCAAGCCTCGACCAGAACCGAGGAAGATCCCGCAAAAGGTGGCGTCCCTCGCTGGCCTGGCCCACTTGCCTGGCCCACCCGGCCGCCTCTCTGGAGCCCCTTCCCCAGAGAGGAAAGGAAGGACCCCCCCACACACACACACGTACCGTCGCCTTGCCGCCGGGCCCCTTGCGATGCTGGTGCGCCCGGTGGACGTCGCGGCTCTCCAGGGCGCGCTTCTCCCGCCGGCGGCCGGGGCTGCTGCTGCTGCGGCTCCCTCCGGCCAGAGCTCCCGGCTGGGGCTGCGCGGGGTGGCGGAGGTGGAGGTGGCCGAGGCGCTGGGGCGGCTGCTGCTGCTGCTGCTGCCGCCGTGGTTCCTCCTGCTCCCCTTCGCCCGAGTCAAGGCTGCTGAAATTCCACACGATCAGCGTCTGCAGCAGCAGCACGCTGAGCGCCAGCAGCAGCGCCGAGTGCGAGCGGCGCGCCAGGCGGCGGGCGCAGGGCAGGGCGGCCGAGGAAGAGGAGGAGGAGGAGGAGGAGGAAGGCAGCGAGGGCAGCCCGCCGCCGGCCATCGCAGAGCACGGACCGACGGCCAGCCACCCGGCCTGCCTGCCTCCCTGCCTTCTGTCCGCGCTCCTGCAGCTGCGGAGCCTCCCGCGCCAGCCGCCGCCGCCGCCGCCCGGAGTTTTTCAGACGGCCGAGACGTCAGCAAGAGGGGGCGGCGACCCACGCCGCGGCAAGAGCGGGAGGGGGGAGGGGAGGGGGAGGAGAAAGAGGCGGAGCCAACCTCCGCCCCGCCCCTTCCCCCCACCCCCTTCTTTGCTATCTCTTTTTAAAAAATGTATGTGTATGTATAATTTTTGGAAATTGTGTGTGTGTGATTTTTTTTAAAATTGTGTGTGTACAGACACTACTTCAAAAAAAATTATATATGTGTATTAGATAGATAGATAGATAAACAGGCAGGCAGTTCGTTTGGATAGATAGATAGATAGATAGATAGATAGATAGATAGATAGATAGATAGATAGATAGATAGATAGATAGATAGATAGATAAACAGGCAGGCAGGTCGTTTGGATAGATAGATAGATAGATAGATAGATAGATAGATAAACAGGCAGGCAGGTCGTTTGGATAGATAGATAGATAGATAGATAGATAGATAGATAGATAGATAGATAGATAGATAGATAGATAGATAGATAGATAGATAGATAGATAGATAGGCAGGCAGGCAGGCAGGCAGGCAGGCAGGTCGTTTGGATAGATAGATAGATAGATAGATAGATAGATAGATAGATAGATAGATAGATAGATAGATAGATAAACAGGCAGGCAGGTCGTTTGGATAGATAGATAGATAGATAGATAGATAGATAGATAGATAGATAGATAGATAGATAGATAGATAGATAGATAGATAGATAGATAGATAGATAAACAGGCAGGCAGGTCGTTTGGATGGATGGATTGATAGATAGATAGATAGATAGATAGATAGATAGATAGATAGATAGATAGATAGATAGAGTGGTGGGCATCAGCAGGTTCACACCAGTTCACCAGAACCGGTAGCAGAAATTCTGGCTGGCCCCACCCATCCAAGTTTTGAAATAGAGAACAAATAGGTCAATCTTAGAAGAAATCAACCCTGAATGCTCCTTAGAAGGTCAAATAGTAAAGATGAAGCTGAAGTACTTTGGAATTCAAATGAGAAGAGAGGATTCACTTGAGAAAGCCTTGATGCTGGGAAAGGTGGAGGGCAAAAGAAGAAGGGGACGGACCAAGATGAGATGGCTAGATGGTATTGTAGAGACAATCGGCACAGAACTGAGCGAGTTGAGGAGGAGGGTGGAGGACAGAAGTGCCTGGCGGACAGTGGTCCATGGGGTTGCAAAGGGTTGGAATCGACTGTGCGACTGAACAACAAAAAATTCCGGTGCAACGCAGGGCTTTCCTCCTGGTCACACCCAACATACCACGCCCACAGTGTGGTAGTAAAACTTTTTGGAGCCCATCACTAGATAGATATAGTATTTCTATCTATCTATCTATCTATCTATCTATCTATCTATCTATCTATCTATCTATCTATCTATCTATCTATCTATCTATGGGGTCAGGAAGAGAAAGTGACTTGTGAAACTGGTACGGAAGGCATATGGAAGGCCACTGCGTTACGTTCCCAGGACAATCTTCATAGATAATCGTCATGATGATCACCAATATTTGGAATCAAATACAGCATAAAAAGAAGAATTAGTCTCATCAATATTCCACCTTTTCTTTAAGCAGTTGAAAGCTGAATACCTGGGTTTCCTCTGCTCCCTTTTTTTGTTTACAAGGATTCTATGAGCTGGAGCAGAAGTGTGGGGAGTGACTAGCCCAAAGTTACCCAGTGAAAGTCGTGATTTGGGGAGATGGACTGGATTTCCTAAAATCCCAGCCAAGTACTAACTCATGAGCTCTTTGGGAACCTGGATAAGGGGCACCTAACCCCATCATTTGGGGGGGGGGGGAACAACCCCCCACCCCAGTTACAAGCTATATTGACTTAAACTACACTGGTTAATTGTGTTCTCTCATTAATGTTTATAAGTACTGTATATAAATACTCATGACACTGCAAAAATAGTGCATGATTTAGTGCCTGGCACAATGTCAGCTATTTTCTCTGCTTCCATTTTGGTCTTTTAAGCAGAAACAACATGCCACACCCTATGGAAACTGCACCTTCTTTCTAAAACACCAGCCTCATTTCATCTGCCTCACTTGTTTTGCTGTGCTCCAGGACGGCAAATAAGCCAATTTCTCTTCAAAATACAACTCAGCTACTCGGTTACAGAAAGAGCCTACTCAACGATTGTGGTATTTTTGAACCACAATCGGGTGTACCCCAGGCGACGGCCACTTTGTGCTGGCTAATCTTTCTCACGCTAGGTCAGGCAAAAGGAACTACAGAATGAGTTCACTAAATGGTGCCTTCATTTGGTCAGTTCGATGTCTGACCAAGACATGGAAGGAGGAGGAGGAGAAGTTCTATATTCATTCTATATTCATTCCTTGGGCTTCAACATCAATCGGTCCCCAGGAACTTTAGTTAAAGGTTGAGAGTTCTGGGAATGGTCGTTCACAATGTTTGAAAATACCAAGTCAGGAAGGACTGGCCTAGAAGAGCCCGTGGCACAGATTGGCATTAAAAGCCCTGCCTATGACTTATATGTAACTTTGTTGTGTTATCCGTACTTGCGTCAAGCATTGAGTGTTGAGAGATGTGAAACTGATAATTTCAGCAAGAATCCTGAAACCAGGAGAATTCTCTCCCATCCCCATGCATTTTCCGCACAAAGCCTTTTTTCGCCTTCTCTCCCAGCAACTGTAACAACAATTATTATTTCCTTGCTGCTTTTAATGTGTTACATTTATATCCAATCTGTGTTGCCCAGACTCTTTCCAAAGCCTCCCTTGAATGAAGCAAAACACAGGCACAATTTTGCCCTAAACACCCCAGGAGATCTACCTTAGTTGGGCGAGAGCCATCATGGAACATGGGAGGACGAATGTTGCTGCTACTGATATTTGGCTATAGGGATCATGCCGTAGGTCCTCCATGCTCGCCACCCCATGGAGGATCGTGCAAAGGATGTGGGTCTCAATATCCATTGATATTCCCCCTTTCCTCCCCCTGTGCCCACACCAACAGCCGGGGGAAAGAAGAAGCCTGGGCAGGTTGAGGACTTCGCCGCCCTTCCCCCTGAGCCCCCATCAACATATTGTATCATAATGTAATGTATTGTTTGTAATCCGCCCTGAGTCACTATGGCGAGTGGGTAGCAATATAAATTTGAACTAATAATAAATAAATAAATAATATTTCCTCCAAACCCCTCAAAGCATTTCCACCTCCCTACTTTATTCTCAGAACATCCTTTTGTGGGTAGATCAGGCCAGTGATAGGATTCAATTTTTTTTTACTACCTACGCTGTGGACGTGGTATGGGGGGCATGGCCAGGGGGAAATCCCTGCGTTGCACTCGAATTAGGACTACTTTATTTCAAAACATGGATGGGTGGGGCCAGCCAGAATACTGGTTCTGGTGCACTGGTGCAAACCTGCTGAATCCCACCACTGGATCAGACTCACAAAAAGTGGCTGGCCCAAGACTCTTCAGTGGATTTCATGGGCAAGTGGGATTTGAACCCAGGTTTTCTGAGTTGAAGCCCAGCACTCTAATTATGATACCACACAGCCTGACCAATTAGTTGAATGAAATTATAGGGAATTCAGCTGTAAGAGGAAAAGGGTGGCCACAACTGGAGCAGTGTTCTTAGTAGACCATATTTAAGCGTTCTGGAGTCCACATACAATCTTAGGCTGCAGGTTATCAACCTTGATCTAGTTCCATATGTGTCTAATTTTTTAAGTATTTCTATGACAGGCATATAGTAAAGATGAAACTGAAGTTCTTTGGGCATCGAATGAGATGAGAGGATTCACTTGAGAAGGCCTTGATGCCTGGAAAGGTGGAGGGCAAAAGAAGAACGGGGCGGCCAAAAATGAGATGGCCAGATGGCATTGTGGATGCAGTGGGCACAGAGCTGGAGGAGGATGGTGGAGGACAGAGGTGCCTGGAGGACAGTGGTCCATGGGGTTACAAAGGCTCGGAATCGACTGTGCGACTGAACAACAAATGACAGGCGAAGTGCTCAACCACTTATATGTAATGTTTGTCATTTCTCTTTTCTAAACAGTAGCAAAGTAAATCCTGGAGAAACATGATTTTACTTGTTAAAACTTCCCCCTGAGACATTAACAACACTTTCAAATTTGGAATCAGTGTTGCTTGACTAAGGTAGCTTGTTCCCTGTTTTTTTTGGTGGGGAAGTTACAAGAACAGGCACTTGTCCAAGAATATAGAAAGTATTTTGCTTGGTTTGAAGAAAAATCAGGACTAAAACATTGTGACATGTAGGAATAAATACTTATCTTTGGGTGCTACTCATATCCAAATAGCCATTTTCCTGGAAGCCCATTTTCACGGTTGATGGGTGCGTCTCCGGTTACTCAGTAAACTGATCCTGGCATGAGACATGTGAACACACACATTACACTGAATAGATGGTGGAGGGCATAGTTGCATTTGACGAAGCTTCCGTGCCTGTCCCTTAGCCTCTTCATGTCTGTGGCTTTCTCTTTCAAAGTGATTGGTAACAGCAGAGATAGTCTGGCACCAAAGTGGGTGATCTATGTCTGCTGCCTCCCAGGTTTGTGGGTTTATGCCTGACACCTTCATGATTTGTTTCAGCTGGTCCTTATAACACTTCAAAGGAGCTCCATGAGGTCTTGTACCAGAGCTAGGTTCCCCATAAAGAATTTGATGAAGAAGCCTGGAATTGTCCATACTGTGGACATGCCCTATCCATCTAAGATGACGGCGTATGATGGAAGCTTCAATGCTATTTACATGTGCCTTCTCAAGGACTGTGGTGTTGGTGACATAGTCATCCCACTTGATGTTCAAGATGGACCTTAGCTTCTGTTGGTGAAAGTGTTCAAGCTTTTTGATGTCTTGGTGATAGAAGGTCCATGTTTCACAGCCATACAATAACATTGAGGTAACAAATGCTTGGTTTACCATGATCTTTGTATGAACTGTTAAATCTTTGTTTCATGAAGGCAGAATGAGCAGCACCAATTTTCTTTACCACATCATGTTCACAGTGCAGTTTTTAGACAGGATGCCACCAAGGTGAGAAAAATGGTCTACCTGTTCCATTTTCGAATCTGAGATGGTAACACTGAACTCTAGAAGGGCTGTCTTTGGGGCAGGTTGAGTAAGTACCTCACAGATTGAATTAGTGAGTATAAACCAGGCCAGAGGGCCAAGACAAGCTAAATTTCTTATTTTTGTAGTATTCTTTGAATCTCTAGATTGCAAGTTTGATTTCCTATGCCATATTCATTTATTTAATTCACTTAAACAAACTTTATAAAATATAGATCCTTTGTGTCAATTGAATTGGGATAAGGGGCTGACTGGACTACGCTAAGGCCATGTATTGCTACCTAATCTGAGTAATCTGAGTAATTTAAAACCTGCACACTCACTAGCCGAGGCCACATGACATCACAGGGGAGTCCACAAGGGCCAGATTGACCCAAAAGGAGGTGGCAGACATGGATGGTAAAGAGGCAGAGGGTGAAGTGTGGCGGGAAGGAATGAAAGAAGCTCTAAATAAAGAAATATCTATCATTACACATAGGTTCTCACTTGACTTTGTCACTTGAAGCCACTTTTATTGAGGCCCTTTGTCATGAGACGACATCATTTCTAACGTTCTCAAAGCTTGAGGTTGTAGTTTAACTATGCCTAAAAATCCTTTCCTCTTTGTCTCACAAGACTCCTGTCACAAGGCATTTTGTTTTCAGTTCAGTGTTCCTATTCCTTATCTCTAAGCTTGCTGAGTTCCCTGATGTTGTGACTACTTGTTGGAGCACTCACTGTACACGTGTGTAAACAATCCTATGTTGTGAGAAAGTTTTCTCTGTTCCCTGATTGGTTAAAGGTATACCACCTGACTGCAGAATCCCCATCTTGGAGAGGAGAGAAGGAGTTTGCTTTTGGATGCCTATGGGTTAACATCTATGCCTGGGGACTATTCTTTTTCTTTTTCATCATGATTACCTAATGTACCTGTAGACTGTTACTGGACTGATCTATATGCTACTGACCTTTTATTTACATTTCTCTATGGACTATGCTTTAAGAAACCTGCTACTACAATAAAGCTACTGTTTTTGCTTGAAGATCGTCTCTTTCCTTAACAGATGCTGACACCACACACACAAGGCCTAGCTACCAGACCTCCCTTGTTTGCTCTATTGCCTGAGCATAGTAAGAGTTCTGTTAAAGCAGACCGGCTCTCCCATAGAGCTGACAAGGGCTGACAGTTCCTGTAAAGAGACAGGGGTCTCTGGAACCGGAAGGGAGGGGGCTTTGCGTGGGATGGCCGGATTTTGACACCCTTCTTCTCCTGCACTTCTGAGATATGGTTCACCCAGAAGTTTGATCTCAGTGAAGTCTTTGGAAGACCAAGCCCAGAGAAGCAGGCAGGAGGTATGACCCTCAGTCCAGGGCATAGTCCTTTCAGAGAGAGCTGGCAAAAGCAGATGATAGGAACTATTACTCACTTCCTAGAGCCTTCTTTGCAGTGCCTGTTGCCTCTCCAATGCTTTAGCTGGGTGGGAATAGGCACTATGGCTCCAATTTGGGCACCCTGGCTGGGGGGACACTGAGTCAGCTTGTGACAAGCACTGCTAGAGCCCCAGGCCATAGAATCATAGACTCACTGAGTTGGAAGGGACCAATTTAGGCCACCAATTCCAACCCCCTGCAAAAGCAAACATGACAGATGGTTGTCCAATTCTCTCTTGAACGCTTCCAGCGTTGGGAGTTACTTGACACCTTCAGAACTCAATGGGTTTGAAGAAGATGGATCCATTTGTCCTTGTCCCTTACTTGCAAAATCCATGGAGATGCAGAAATGTGGACCCCAATACTCCATTGCTTCTTCCCACATCTCTCCCTCATCTGATATCATCAACCCTACCCTGAGTCTCCCACTGACCACCTTCTGATCTCCACCATTGCACCCTCTTCCAACTGTCCCATATGAAAAAGCCTTCCTTCCTCCACATGCTACGACACCTCCTCTGCTGCCTAGAGGCTCAGAAGGTTCACCGTCTTCCCAGTTCCCCTGGGCTTGTGGAGTGAAGCCAAACAGCTCACTGGGAGTGTGCAGGGTGACCCTCTCACCTGCACACAGGAAAATGACTGATGACTATCCATTTGCACAGAAGGGGTATCTGTACAGCTCTTGATCTTTTTTCTTATGCGTCTTCTTCTTTCATGTCCCAGTAGAACGTTGGACTGCCAAAATGAAGCCACTTTCTTGGTTTTGTCATTAGCCAAACTTAAGTCCTCATTGGTGCATGTTTCTGGCGGTAATCAGCAGACCAGTAAATGAGCTGGATTGTGTATCTCTCCGCATTCACATAGCATGCTGTTTTCTGCCAGCAGATCCCACTCTAACACTCAGCCTATTCAGAGTGATGTAGGGGAGGCTGAGTTCCTCAGTTATATCCTCCTTTAATTCAGGCCATAGCCAGGATTCTAGATGTGGGTGGGCAAATATTTTTTCAGGATGGGCAAAAATGTCATATATATGTCATGTATTATAAGCAAGTAATTAAAGAGATGGGAATACCAGAACACCTTATATGCCTCATGAGAAATCTGTACATGAATCAAGAAGCAACAGTTAGGACAGAATACGGAATGACAGAATGGTTTGGAATATGAAAAGGAGTAAGACAAGGCTGCATTTTGTCACCCTGCTTATTCAACTTATACACAGAGCACATAATGCGCAATGCAGGGATGGAAGAATCACAATTTGGGATCAAAACTGCTGGGAGAAACATTAACAATTTGAGATATGCAGATGATACCACCCTAATGGCAGAAAGTGAGGAGGACCTAAAGAAGCTCCTGATTAGGTTGAAAAAAGAAAGTGAAGAAGCTGGCTTGAGATTCAATATCAAGAAAACCAAGATAATGGCAGTTGGCCCTATCAGTCCCTGGAAAATAGATGGGGAGGAAGTAGAAGCAGTGACAGGTTTTACTTTCTTAGGATCAAATCTCACTGCAGATGGGGATTGCAGCCATGAAATAAAAAGGCGACTGATTTTTGGGAGGCAAGCGATGAGAAACCTGGGGAACAGAGTGAAAAGTAGAGACATCAAATTGCAAACCATTCCCTGTGGCAATGTATGATTGTGAGAGCTGGACCATAAGGAAAGCTGAGCACAGAATAGATGCCTTTGAGACGTGGTGTTGGAGGAGAGTTTTGAGAGTCCCCTGGACAGCGAGGAGAACAAATAGGTCAATCTTAGAAGAAATCAACCCTGACTGCTGCTTAGAAGGTCAAATTGTAAAGATGAAGCTAAAGTACTTTAGATATCAAATGAGAAGAGAAGATTCACTTGAGAAGGCCTTGATGCTGGGAAGGGTGGAGGGCAAAAGAAGAAGGGGGCAGCCAAAAATGAGATGGCTAGATGGTATTGTGAACGCAATGGGCACAGAGCTGAGCGAGTTGAGGAGGATGATGGAGGACAGAAGTGCCTGGCGGACAGTGGTCCATGGGGTCGCAGAGGGTCGGAATCGACTGTGAGACTGAACAACAAAATATAAACAGCCGGAAGTTTGAGGGTGGATAAACTGCTAATTCAGCATGGCCAATGCTGGCACCCTGGCTACGGCTCTGCTTTAATGTAGTTCCTTGTCCAGTGAGCTCCTTCCTCTATCTTCTAATTTGGTTTTGCTCTTGCGCACCCTCAAGAATGTTTGTTCTTGCCATAAAGCTTTTCTTGGATCTGAGCCAGCAGACTTGAGACTCATAGCCATTCAGAGGATGTCAATGGTCATTTTTTTATACTGATCCTAAACCTGTTAGGAGCAGACATGTAGAAATACCCTGTGGTGTGTATTTTAAAAGAGAGAGATCTTTAAACAAACAAGTTTTAAGCTGCTAGCCAGGAAATGATGACATGTGAGCACGATTACTGGAGTATTTGATCACGTTCAAATAAAAGCACACACAAGTGAGTCTAAAAAGCTGGTACTGAAATAAATTCAATTTACCCTCATGTAATTGCATATTTGATTCTCAGATATGACATGCTGTTAAGAGCGCAAATTGACATTCTGTCATTTCCGTTTCAGTAAGCTTAACTTCAACAAGTTGCCCTCCAGGTACATCCTGAATGGAAAGCTACTTGATCGTCATCCCAAGAAAATAAGTGTGTTAAATTTGTCTGAAAAACTGTTATCGAAAGCATGACACCTTTTCAGGCAGTAGTGTAGCTGTATAATATTTGGAAAAGAAATAACATAAAAAGATAACTTTTTCCCCCACTGAGGGCAGGAGAAATATCAACGTGAGAAAGCACACATCATTCTAGCTACTTCATCTTTTAATGGTTTTTAAAGGAAATGTATAGTATGGATAAATACTCTCAAACCTGATTGGACAGGGGTCCTAAGAGGCTTTGGTGGTGACTGAGTGCTGTGTATGATGCAGTCCACCACAAATCCCACTTCCGCTAGGGCTTCTGGGAATTGTAGTCCAAGAACACCCATAGTCCAAAAAAAAAAAAATGCTGCCCAGGGCAGCCCCCCGGCCCTCCACCCTATGCCCCTGTATGTCAGTCTCTCCCAAGGACCCTGATTTTACCCAGTCACAGGGAGTGTGGTTTTTCCATAGTAGCGTGGATGTAGCAGCCGCAGTGTGTGGTGGAAGCAGAGAGACAGGTGCCGGTGCTATGCCCAAGTAGAAGCCAACAGGATAAAGTCCCAAAACAGAACTTTATTTTCTATTCCATAAGAAGAAATACCGGTAGAGAATAAAATCCCCAAATCCCAAAGTCCATAGGGCTCTTTTAGATCCAGAAATGTCCATGGAATATTTCAAAGAGCCAATAAGTCCATCAGAATGTCCATAAGCCTGTGGAACAACAGAATACCCCCCCCCCCAAGTCCATGTTAATATACATCAGCCCATGAAATGGGAAAGTGTTGAGATGTTGCAGGCAAGGCATTTCTCTGAGTCCATCAGAACTCCATCAGAAATCCATTGGGCAGGGTATATCTCCAAGATAGAATCCAATTAGCCCCGTTGGGCTACATCTTGCCTTTGGGGTGTTCCCTACAGGGAATATCATTCAGCCTTGCAGTCTGTTAGAGAACTGGTTTTAGGGCTCAAAAGGTGCCCTTCTTAAAGGGAAATGAGGGCTTTCTCCCTCCCTCGGAATGCATTAGGTAATGGGGTTTACCTCATGGGAATGCAGCTGGCCCCCAATGGGAAGGGAATGTGTTTATCTCATGGGAAAGTCCCTATTCAAAAAGGTGTCTCCTCAAAGGTGTCTGGGAGATAACCTTTCCCCCTCTACCTTGGGCCTATGATGTATTACACAGGGATCTGCAAACTTGGCTCTCCAGGTGTTCTTGGACTTCAATTACCAGAAGCCCAAGTCAGTATGCCTGCTGATCAGGACTTCTGGGAATTGAAGTCCAAGAACATCTGGAGAGCCAAGTTTGCAGATCCCTGATGTAACAGATCAAGGGCCAGAAAGAACTTGGTCAGAAAAAGGGTTAAAAGTTCCCTTCCCCTTCGTAACTTCCTGCGTGGAGTGTAAGATTAGGGCACTACTGATACCTACTCTCTAAGGCATGTGACCACGAAAGGCCACGGAACCCAATCAATAGTATACTTTAACTGGTCCTTCTAGGGAAGATGTTGGTCTGATGGTTTGTGGCTATGAACTAACATGAGGGGGGAAACCCTGTTAAAGGATAGATTTCTCCAGGGATCGGCCCTGACAGCTTATCTTGGCTGGCTGATATCCAAAACAACTGCAGAATACTGGTCCTGGCATAGGTTAAAGATATGATTAATGTGGAACAGCATGAGTCCGAAGGGACTGTATTCCCCGTCTGGCTGAAGAATGAATATAGACATGTAGCTTTTGAGTGCCAGGGTGCAGAAAAGCCTGTCACTCAGGAACTGTAAACACTATCGCATTTCAAGTCTGTAAATTTGCAACTGCCTGTCTCATTTGTACTTTCTGTGGGCTGGGCCTTTCAGATGCAAACTCATAATATAGTGATGTTTCAAGAGACTTTAAGAAGCTTAGGATGTGACATTTAGGAACCCTCCCGCCATTTGTCCATTTTGCAATGCTGTGCATAATAAGATCACCTTGGATGGTGTCAGAAAAGCATGACGGTGAAGGAATGATACCACATTTTAAACTAGTAAACATCTATATTAAGACCAAACGATACACAATGATTTTAGCTGCTGTGGCACAGCTGCAGCAGGGAAGCAACCAGGGTAACCAATACTCTAGATCAGGGACACTCAAACTGTAATCTATGGGCCAGTTGTGGCCCATGGCACCATTTCATGTGGGCCACCACCACCACCACCTCACCCGGAAGTGCCATGTGGTGGAGGAAGGGCAAAATGGCCATCTAGCCCCTGAAGCTACCTGAGGGAGAGTGACCTGGTTCCTGGCTTAAAAAGGTTGAGAACTCCTGCTCCAGATCTTACCAACACCGTTTTGGAATGCCGAGTCGGCATTGAAATGTCCTGGCTTTGGCATTTGTTTATTCAGACATGTGTATTATGTTGTGTATAGATAGCTATGATGTGTATTGATCTATTGGGTATTGATTTATCATGTATTGATTTATTATGTGTATTGATCTATTATACGGCAACTACTGTACTCATTGTTCTGCGTATGCTACTGTATTTTGGTTGTATTGTAACTTTGATATTGGTGGATTCTGTGAGTTGTCCTGAGTAGGGTGACATACAAGTATAATAATAACAATAATAACAATAATAACAATAATAACAATAATAACAATAATAACAACAACAACAACAACAACAATAATAATAATAATAATAATAATAATAATAATAATAATAATAATAATAATAATAATAATAATAATAATAATAATAATAATGATGATGATGATGATGATGATGATGATGATGATGATGATGATGATGATGATGATGATGATGGTGGTGGTGGTGGTGGTGGTGGTGGTGGTGGTGGTGGTGGTGGTGGTGGTGGTGGTGGTGATGGTGATGGTGATGGTGATGGTGATGGTGATGGTGATGGTGATGGTGATGATGTGTCAGTAACAGTGGTGGGCTCCAAAAAATTTACTACCACACTGTGGGCATGGTATGGTGGGCGCGGCCAGGGCGTTGCACCCAAATTAGGACTACTTTATTTCAAAACTTGGATTTCTGCTACCGGTTCTAGCGAACCGGTGCGAAACTGCTGATGCGCACCACTGGTCGGTAAGGCTCTTTGCCCTGGGGTGAGAGAGAAATTTACTTTGCCACACTCTACCTAACGGAAGAGCAGGCCCAGAGGTGGATAAAAAGTTTGACTCAGTATCAAAAAGGTTTCTCTGTTGCCATATCTGGCCCGCGCCTGGGATTTTCTGCTTGCAAAACAGTTACTTTCCCAATTGATTGACAACCACTCACCATACGCTCTTCTTTGGCAGGATAATGTTTTTCTACTGACACTATCAAATGTGAATTTCTGTTCATAGAAATAACCCACTATTACTTTCTCAGCTCCCTGCTTTATTCAGAGAGATAGAGCAGTTTATCTCAATAAAACTGTTTACTGTAGCAACCTTCTCTAGGCCATGGCTCCTGCATGCCTTGTCAGGTTTCTAACCAATGCCCTCTTCTCCAAATTCCAAACAACCTCGTACAGAAATCCTGTTTGAAAGAGAGAACAAAAGTTTGATTGCTGGCTTGGAAACCAGGCCAGTTTTATTAGGTAAAGGTAAAGGTTTCCCTTGCTCGAAAGCCAGTCGTATCCGACTCTAGGGGTCAGTGCTCATCTCTGTTTCTAAGCCGAAGAGCCAGCGCTGTCTGCTTCTGCAGACGTTTCCGTGGTCATGTGGCAGGCATGACTAGACACTGGAGCGCACGGAACGCTGTTACCTTCCCACCGAAGTGGCCCCTATTTATCTACTTGCAATTTCTTGCTTTTGATGTGTTTTTTATTCTGGGAATATTCACCCTACAGGATCTGAAGTCGATTCCATATCAGTCAGCCATCGCAGTGAATTAATATTACGAGATTCTGAACCAGTAAAAGTTTCTATTAAGACCAAATTATATGTGATAATTTGAGGTGATGTCAAGTCAAATTTGATTTATGGTGATCCTTTCCAGGGTTTCGATGTAGTTTACCATTCCTTTCTTCTAGAGCAGGGGTTCCTAACCTAAGGCCCATGGGCTGGATCCAGCCCACAGTGCCATTCATGTGGGGCCCCACCCCATCAATACCATTCAAGAAACAAAAGGGCCACCCCTCTTAAGCTGTTGGGACAAAATGGCCATCCCCATTGTGCAGGCAGGACAAAATGGCTGTCCGGCCCTCGAAGCGGACTGAGAGAGCATGACCCAGCCCTTGGTTTGGATAGATTGGGAACTCCTGTTCTAGGGACATCCTGGGACTGTGCAACTTGCCCAAAGCCACACAAGCATTTTCTTCATGTCAGATTATATCAAACAACAGTACATAGTATTCAGTTTTTCCTTTTATGTACTAACTTTCTCCCTGTATCATAGACTCAGGGTTGTTTCCAACATTAAAAAGCAAACATACAAACATAGTAAATACATTATTCAAAATGATTAACAGTGAGGGGGGAGAGCCTGGCATTGACCATGAAGGCAGATGGGGTGGTACACACAGATGTTGTGGCTTTGAGCTGTTCAGAAGAGTCTATGGCCGAGGCAGTCGAAAGTGTGATGCAGGCAATGCCTGATATGTCTCACGGCATGCCCAACCTGGGTGAGAATATGGTTAATAACAACATGAACACATCAACACATGGGGTCCAGCTGTCTCCCTACCCTGCCGGTGCCACAACAAGTCTGGCCCTGGCCATATTCAGGGGTGCATTTGAGCCAGTGATGGGATGCAACAGGTTCGCACCAGTTCACCAGAACCGGTAGTAACTTTTCCCAGTGTCCCGGAGAACCGGTAGCAGCTTTTTGGGGGAATCACCTTCGGGGCTTACCTTTTCACTGGTTCCCCCACTGCGCATGCGCGCCAAGAACTTGGTGTGCATGCACGCTTACAGTGCTTGGCGCATATGCACGGCTTCCTTGCTGTCCTCTCAAGCGGGGAGGAGGAAGAGACATTGCTAGCCTAAAGCTCCCTATAGCCTGCTCCACAGGGTAAGTGACTCAGCTTTGGATGTTGTGTGTCTGTGTGTATTTTAATGTGTATTTACCGGTAATACTTTTACCTATATTGACGTACTACCACAGTTCCTAAAAAGGCCTGGCGGCCTGGCTTGGGCTTTTTAACCAAAGTCTTAGAGTTACCTCATCAATAAGCTACACCTGTGCTGTTCCAATTGCTGTTCCAATTGGAGAGCCCTTAAGGAGGTACAGCTCTTTTACACTTACATTAAGGCATATTATCCTAGAGAACTGGTACGATGACCATATCCATCTTGCAACATGGTGCTGCCCAGGCACTCATACTAACAGGTAAGTGATGGGTTTGTGTTTGGGGTGGGTGGGTGGGTTGAGGGCTGTGTGTGTGTGTGCTTATTTTTATTTTATTTTACTTATTTTTTATTTTTTCCTTTGGCCCTGCCCACGATGTCATGACGTTAGCTCCGCCCACACTGTAATGACATCACTGTGGGGTAGTAAAATTTTTGACAAACCCCCCCCCCACTGCTTTGAGCCCCCCACCACATCTTCCGGCACAAACTGCTGGGGCTGGACAGTGCCCTACCCTCCGGTGGCACTATACAGCATCATATGTCTATCACAAATTAGGTTTCATTTCTTCCAAACCACGAAGCTAGCATGTTTTGACTAACAATCCTGCTATGGAATGTGCCATCGCTCCCCCTACACTTGGAAACAGTGGTGGGATGTCAAAAAATTTACTACCCCACCATGACGTCATCACAGTGTGGGCAGAGTTAACATCATGACATCATGGGTGGAACCAACATCATAATGTCATGACATTGTGGGCGGGGCCAAAGAAAAAATAATAAAAATAAAATAAAAATAAGCATGTGCGCGTGCACACACACCCCTCAATCCATCCACACACACACATCCACAACACAAACCTCTAAATAAATTAAATAAATAAATACATAAAAATACATTAAAATACACCCAAACACCCACCCACCCCAAACACAAATCAACCAGAGCTTTTAAACCAGATCTTAAAGCTTATTCTGGCTAATCTTTCTCACACTAGGTCAGATGGAAGGAACTACAGAATGAACTCACCACAAGATGGCTTCATTTTGGCACTTTTCAACAGTTAAAGAAGTTAGGTACTAAGTCTTTGCCTAACCAGTTCTCTAGGATAATATGCCTTAATGCAAATGTAAAACAGCTGCACCTCCTTAAGGGTTCTCCAATTGGAACAGCACTTGGAACAGCACAGGTGTAGCTTATTGGTGAGGTAACTCCAAGGCTTTGCTTAAAAACCCCAAGCCAGGCCGCCAGGCTTTTTTAGGAACTGTGGTAGTATGTCAATATAGGTAAAGGTATTAAATACACGTTAAAATACACACAGACACACCACATCCAAAGGTGAGTCACTTACCCTGGGGAGCAGGCTATAGGGAGCTTCAGGCTAGCAGCTTCTCTTCCTCCTCCCCGCTTGGGAGGACAGCAAGGAGGCCGTGCATACGTGCCAAGCACTGTAAGCGTGCATGCATGCACACCAAGTGCTTGGCACGCATGTGCAGTGGGGGAACCAGTGAAAAGGTAAGTCCTGAAGGTGGTTCCCCCCAAAAGCTGCAACCGGTTCTCCGGGACACTGGGGAAAGTTACTACCGGTTATGGAGAACTGGTGAGAACCTGTTACATCCCATCACTGCTTGGAAATCAAGATTTTGAAACTAGGCTAAGCTCGGGGTATAATCAATACCCTGACAATTTGCTATGCATGCGTGTTGGGAGAGGTTATTAGTCTGCCAGGCAAAAACAACAGAAATCTCTTAAGACACTCAAGGCAAATGTCTTTCATTCATGAAGCAAAGCTTCCATGGACGAAAGCCCACTTGTTTAGTTGGCTGATTACTGAAGGCTTATGCATAATATGAGGAACAAGCAAACAGCTCTAATAGGCCCCAACAACAGTCTTCATAGAAATGTAAGAAGCTACATGGTAGTGGGCCAGGATACGTAAGAGACCGCCTCACCCCAAGAACATCTGCCCGTCCCACCAGAGTGGACCGGAGAGGCTCCCTAGTTGTTCCATCGGCCAGGGAGGCTCATCTCTCTGGCACTAGAAGGAGGACCTTCTCTGTGTCCGCTCTGGCCCTATGGAACCTCCTACCAACTGAGCTACGTCTACAGATGGACTTGCTGTCTTTTAGGAAGAACTTAAAAACATGGCTGGCGGGACAGATATGGGGTGCGGAAGGTATAATGACCCCAGCACATTGGATGATCTGAGCCCCTCTCTTTCTCTACTTTTTTATTAGTAGTTGTAGCACCTGGTGTGTTTTTAATCTGTTTTTAATCTTTTTCAGATTTTAATTTTAAATTTTAAAAGTTTTAAGGTTTTTAGATGGAAGCTCCCATTTCCTAATCCTGGGCCCTATTCTGCCCAGGGAAGGAAAAGACTAACATCCTCTGGCTGGAAGGAGGAATGGATTTTAGCTGTTTGTGTTTTGTGTGTTGTTGTTGTTGTGTTTTTGTTTTTTTCCTGATTGTAAACCGCCCTGAGTTGCCACGGCGAGTGGGCGGTGATATAAATCTAAATAAATAAATAAGAAGGAAAACTCGCAAGAAATCACACAATCTCTAGTGTTTATATACAACTGCCAGGATTATGGAGGGAAAGCAAGAACTCGGAATCGTGGTTCAGAAGAGTAAATATGACTTATAGGGATAACTAAAACTTGGTGTAATGAACTCCCATGACTGGAATATAGCACCTGAAGGATATAAATTGTTCAGAAAGAACAGAAAGAATAAAAATGGAAGGGAAGGTGCAGAATGTATCAAAAATACTTATTCCTGCAGAGAAATACAGGACGATGAGATTTTCCCATGGAGAGCACCTGGATTCATATACCTGGGGCAAAAAAAAAATCATTGGCACATGTTAGTTGCCCAATCAAGAAAAAGGTGGAACCTTTGAAAAACAAATTGCAAGAATTTCAAAGAGACATGATGGGGGATTTATCCTGCTATATCTAGATAATTTGATATTTGTTGGGAAATGGATTCTGCCCAATATTCTTCCCTTCCCCAAAAAATGCTGGCTTGTGTTGCTGATAATTTTCTCCCACAAAAAAAGAGAGAGGAAGCAACTAAAGGATTAGCTTTCCTTGAGTTGATTCTAACTAGTGGAGGTGACATGGTAGAAGAAGTGACAGTAAAGGGAACCCTATAGGAGAACTGACCTTGTTGTACATAAGTTCTTGACTTCAAGGAAGCAAGCAGAGTGCATGTACAGCAGATTTTATAAAAGCCTGTTTTAACAAACTCAGAACAATGATAGGTAAGGTCTCGTGGCAGGAGAGTCTAACAAAAAAAAAAAAAGAAGAAGAGTCCAAGACAGGTGAGAATTTCTTAAAAGGAAATTCTACAGGCACTACTACAAAGAATTCCAACAAGAAGAAAAAGAGATGGAAGGCAGCAAAAAAAAAAAAAAAAGACCAATGTGGTTTCAGAAACATTTCAGAGAGGAACTGAAATCAAAACAAAATGTATGGGAAGTGTTAGGAAGGCAAGGCCATGAAGGAAGGGTAAAAAAAAGTGCAGGGGTGGCATTTGGAAGGCAAAAGGTGAGAATGACTGAATAGTCCAGGGGTCCTCAAACTATGGCCTGTAGGCTGGATCTGGCCCATGATATTTTAAAAAAAATCCAGTCCTTGCCTTCGCTGTGATAGCAGCTGCCACTGCTGCCACCACCTCAATCCTTGTCCCCTCCACTTGGCTTGGTGTGTCCCTGCTTGCGCTCCATAGTAGGGCAGATGGTGTAAGGAGGTGCTGCCGGAAGGGTGGACGAGTGAGGCAGGCATGTGTACAGCAGCTTCTTACAACATTGGTACAGAGTGCCGGCAGGGACATGCCAAGCCAAGCAGAGAAGACAAGGATTGAGGTGGTGGCAGCAGAAGCTGAAGCTGTGGCAGTGTAAGCAGCGGCAGTGGTGGAAGCGGGAGCTGCGTCATCGTCAGAAGTGGCGGGGTCGGAAGCAGTGCCAGTGGAAGCAGAAGCGCAGGTGGAGGTGGCGGAGGCAGAGGTGGCCGTGTGGTGGAGACAGAGGCACAGGTGGCGGTGGAGGTAGACTCCAGCTCCTCAACAGTCTCAGGGACCATGAGCTGGCCTCCGGCTTAAAAAGTTTGAGAACCCCTGGAATAGCCAAGGGATACCTTATTACATTGATAATGTACATTATCATTATTACATTGATTGAGTTCAGATCCCTGAACTCTTATTTCTTATTTGCTTTCTAAGTAAACTTCTCTAATTTGCATCAACCAATTGTCTGTGATTCATTTAAAAGTTTATTCGAACCCACAATTTAATGTGGTCTTTTGGTTCCTGATTCAACCCTGCCTGTGGGATGTTCCCCTAAATTTAAAAGGTAACAATTTTTTCAGGCAACAGAAGGATCTTTTCTCAGTCATCCCGGAATGGAAAACACGTAATAATGAGCGGAAGTTACAGGAACCCAGATATAAGCTAAATATCACAAAACAACACCAACACCTTCTTAACTGTTAGAGCAGAACAACAATGGAACCAATAACCTCAGGAGGTGTTTAGTTCTCCAATGGATAGAATGGTGGACTAGGACTGAAGAGGCCTGGTTCAAATCCCCACTCAGTTGTGGAAACTCACTACAGAAGTGGAACTTTTATAATTTACTCCTAATCCAGTCCGTGGTGCCCATTAACCCCTGCCTTAATCATTTACCTCGAAACTCCTATTAGGACCACTGTAAATTCATTCTCACTTGATGGCACATAATATATATGTGCATGGTAGAGTGTGTGAGCAATACAATTATACCTAGTTATAACATATGGGGTGTCGTTATAAGCAATGGAGTCAAAAGTAAACAAAATGCAAACAGTATAAATGCTGGCAATTCTGTTAAGCACCAGCATTGGGTGCTAACACAAAATTATTGCTTTGGTATGCTGATTGACACAGGCTGGCACCCAGTAGTAAGTTGCGGCTAGAACAGAAATTTGGTGAGTCAACATTTAAGTAAGTTCTATTGATTCAATAGGCCTATTCTACTTGCAACGTACTACAGGTTTTCAGCTACAGAATCAGTGGTGGGATGTCAAAAATTTTACTACCCCGCCATGATGTCATCACAGTGTGGGCGGAGCTCATGTCATGATGTCATGACATAATGGGCGGAGCCAACATCATGACATTGTGGGCGGGGGCCAAAGAAAATAAAATAAAAAATATATAAAATAAAAATAAGCACACACACACACACACCTCCACCCACCCACACACACACAACACAAACCTGTAAATAAATTAAATAAATACATTTAAAATACACTCACCCCAAACACAAATCAACCAGAGCTTTTAAACCAGAGCTTAAAGCTTATTCTGGCTAATCTTTCTCACACTAGGTCAGATGGAAGGAACTACAGAATGAACGCACCACAAGATGGCTTCATTTTGGCACTTTTCAACTTTTCAACAGTTAAAGAAGTTAGGTACTAAGTCTTTGCCTAACCAGTTCTCTAGGATAATATGTCTTAATGTAAATGTAAAACAGCTGCACCACCTTAAGGGTTCTCCAATTGGAACAGCAATTGGAACAGCTTATTGATGAGATGTAGCTTATTGATGAGGTAACTCCAAGACTTTGATTAAAAACCCCAAGCCATGCCGCCAGGCCTTTTTAGGAACTGTGGTAGTACGTCAATATAGGTAAAGGTATTAAATACACATTAAAATACACACAGACACACCACATCCAAAGGTGAGTCGCTTACCCTGGGGAGCAGGCTATAGGGAGCTTCAGGCTAGCAGCTTCTCTTCCTCCTCCCGGCTTGGGAGGGCAGCAAGGAGGCTGTGCATACGCGCCAAGCACTGTAGGCGTGCATGCACACCAAGTGTTTGGTACACATGCGCAGTGGGGGAACCAGTGAAAAGGTAAGCCCTGAAGGTGGTTCCCCCGAAAAGCTGCTACCGGTTCTCCGGGACACTGGGGAAAGTTACTACTGGTTCTGGCGAACTGGTGAGAACCTGTTACATCCCATCTCTGCACAGAATGATGAAAAGACTGTTCAAGCCACAGGCAATGGAACTGAGCCTGTTGCTGCATTTTCACTCTGCTGTTTTGTGTTAGAATCTGTTCTTACAATAGCTGGTGTTTTACAGGCATTGCACATATATTTAAAATCTGTAGCTGAGGACCAGGAGTCGTGTGGTGGTTAGTTACCACGGAGGGGCGATCCAACTGGCCTCTGAACTGCTGCCTGGTCGATGAAAATCCATCCCCAAAAGTGGGAAGCAAAAAGAAATTTTCACTTAGTGACACGACAAGCTGTTTGTTGTGTCACCCTTATGGAAGATTCCATTGATGGAGGAGATAAACCTGTGCCTTTGGGATCGAAAGGTTTAACAATAACAAGAAGAAGCTTCCAGAGACCACATTTGTCAATTATTGTACTCAGTTTGATTCAGAATCTGACAAGCAGGATATTGCTGGTGGGGGATGCGAAGAAAGGCTGGGCCAGCCACAGAATTTAGAAACAATATTTTCTTTTATATCTCCAGGACTGTGTATACAAAACCCAGGAAGTTTCATTGCCCACAGTTGCCTTGAGAACAAACAGGTGAGAAATGAAGGGACTTAATGAAACTTTTTAAAAACTCAGATGCCTCAAAGTAATTTGGGTCAACCATCCATCACAAGCCTTGAAGAGACACCTTTGTTTGACACAACACATATTTGCAGACAAAACAAAACATGACAATGGAAAATAAACAGATAAAGTTTTTGATTATAAATTTTAAAACCTGCCTAGCATACCCTTGTATTGGTTGTTATTTCCACTGTTGTTTCTTTGCCCCCCAGGTTTATGAGTCGTGAGCAATTAACAGCTATTTTTTTGAATCGGACCATTTAAATCGACTGATTGAGTTTTGAACGATGTTTTAGATCAGGGTGCCCATGGGCCAGATCTGGCCTGCAGTGCCAATTAAACCAGCCCTCGCTGCTTCCGGAAGCGGAAGTAAAACACGCATGTTTATGAAAGCTGAGTCATTTATGGCAATGTTATGCGCATGCGTGGGCATGTTATGCACACATGTGCATTTTACTTCTGCTTCTGGAGAGGGAGCTATGTGAACCGCATGACCAACCTACGTCTCGAAAAGTTTGGACACCCCTGTTTTAGATCATCAGTAGAAGCCATGTTACAAGCAATAGGACCTGTGAGTACATTACTTATGGAACCCATTATTCCACACTCTGTTTAATCTGGGTGATACATTTTGTATCAGGCGAATTTAAGGCAGAAATCTTACACAGATGACAGATAGAAATAGGATATGAAGATCTCCACAGAACCCATACTGGCCAATGTTCAGTCTCAAGGTTGCTGAGAAAACCCATTCTGGTCTCTGATCAACCAGGGTTTTTGTTGTTGTTGTTGTTGTTCAGTCGCACAGTCGATTCTGACCCTCTGCGACCCCATGGACCACTGTCCGCCAGGCACTTCTGTCCTCCACCATCCCCCTCAACTCACTCAGTTCTGTGCCCATTGTCTCCACGATACCATCTAGCCATCTCATCTTGGGCCGCCCCCTTCTTCTTTTGCCCTCCACCCTTCCCAGCATCAAGCCTTTCTCAAGTGAATCCTCTCTTCTCATTTGATGTCCAAAATACTTTAGCTTCATCTTTATTATTTGACCTTCTAAGGAGCAGTCAGGGTAGATTTCTTCTAAGATTGACCTATTTGTTCTCCTTGCTGTCCAGGGGACTCTCAAAACTCTCCTCCAACACCACATCTCAAAGGCATCTATTCTTCTGCGCTCAGCTTTCCTAATGGTCCAACTCTCACATCCAGACATTGCCACAGGGAATACCATTGCTTTGACGATGCGAATCTTTGTTTGCAATGTGATGTCTCTACTTTTCACTATTATGTTCCCCAGGTTTCTCATTGCTTGCCTCCCAAGAATCAGTCACCTTTTTATTTCATGGCTGCAATCACCATCTGCACTGAGCTTTGATCCTAGGAAAGTAAAATCTGTCACGGCTTCTACTTCTTCCCCATTTATTTTCCATGGACTGATAGGGCCTGTTGCCATTATCTTGGTTTTCTTGATATTGAGTCTCAAGCCAGCTTTTTCACTTTCTTCTTTCAACCTAATCAGGAGCTTTTTAAAGTCCTCCTCACTTTCTGCCATTAGGGTGGTATCATCTGCATATCTCAAATTGTTGATGTTTCTCCCAGCAATTTTGATCCCAAATTGTGATTCCTCCATCCCTGCATTGCGCATTATGTGCTCTGTGTATAAGTTGAATAAGCAGGGTGACAAAATGCAGCCTTGTCTTACTCCTTTCTACAGTGGGTTTTTTGTTTTGTATTTTGCTTTGTTTTCTGACATGCAGGTCAAAAGTTGATCAGAGACCAGAATGGGCTTTCTCAGTGACCTTGAGATTGAAAGGGAGTCATTTAGAGTTTATCTGAATAATCTATTGTTGCTAATGGCTGTGTGAAACTGTATTGTTGTGCTTTCTTGTCTGTCATCTTGCTTGACCATATTCTTCTCTCTTTGACCCCCTGAATTTGGTGTATAAAAACCATGCCTGTAAGTTTCACTCTTTGTCTGAAGAAGTGGACTTGATCCACGAAAGCTAACAATAAAAATATAGCAGTTAGTCTTTAAAGTGCTACAGAGTTTTTTTATTTTATTTTGTTTTCTGATATGCCTGAACCACAGACTAACACAGCTACTATTCCAAAACATTTAGCATGTGACCAAAAAAAATCACTTATTTCCTGTAAGAGCAAATACTTCCCATGTTCCGTCGGTTTCTGCTCAGAATGGCTTTTATGTGTGGTTCTGTGCTCTCAATACATTTTAAATGCTTGCTAGATAGATTTCTACTTTTTGTTTTGAATCTAGCTTGTGTGTATTGAAAAAAAAACCTTTCAATTAAGGGGTTCTAAATTTGAAATGCATTACCACTTGCTCTGCTTGTTAAAACACGTATCATTCCAGCAAATGTGTCCTAATTGACTTGCCAAAGGAAAACTGCACTCAGAATTTGTCATCCAACTTCATGGCTTGATTATACTGTAGAATTAAAATGCCCTCTTTAAAAAAAGAAAGAAAGACTTGAAATGTCCTTTGCAGCTTTTGTGCAACGACCAATTCAAATTGCCACATGAGTGTTCCAATATTAGTTGCTAGTTTCATAATTTATTGCGGAGAGACACAACATCGCATTAATCTTTCTGAGAATATAGACTATGGCCTTGGTCTGCAAACTTGGCTCTCCAGCTGTTCTTGGACTTCAATTCCCAGAAGCCCAAGTCAGCACACCTGCTTATTGGACTTCTGGGAATTGAAGTCCAAGAACACCTGGAGAGCCAAGTTTGCAGACCCCTGGACTATGGGGATGAGAGATTGAAAATCTTGGAAGAACTAGCAAGATTGGAGATTTAGGCACCATATTCTATTGTCCATGTAGCTAATCTTTGAGAAGCAGTGTGTGAAGGGGACAGTCTAGCTGTGTCTGCCAGGCTGTCTACTCTTGTCCCATGTCTCCTCCCCAGCAGTCTTCAGAGTATTTTGTCAGTGAGTTGGACTCACTGGTCTTTGAAGGCCCTTCCACCTTCACAGTTCTATGATTCTACAATGCTAAATAGCAATTATAGATGGGTAGGCAAACCGTATGTCTGGAGCAAACCAAGGCCTTATCAGGAGAAGGTCCTTAGGTATTCAGAAGTATATACAGTAATACCTCGGATAACGCTAAGACTTGGTTCCACAAGTCTTGGTGTTATCCGATTTTTAGTGTTATCCGATGCATGTTAAAATCCTATGGGATGGATCGGATAACGTTAAAGCTCCATAGAGATACATTGTAACCGCACAGGCTTTAGCGGTTTGTTATCCGATCCATCCCATAGGACCTTAACGTTATTCGATCCAAGTCTCCTCCCGAGATTACTTAACGTTATGCGATTTTAGCGTTATCCGAGGTAACCGTTATCCGAGGTATTACTTTATGCTTATAAAAGATATAAATAAAAACCTATGAGCTTCCAAAGGTTTATCAAACGTTGTCACGTCAGCTGAGTGGCTTCGCATGGGAAGGAGAAATGGAGAGAAGAATGTTATAATCCATTCTATAAAACATGTTGCAATACAAATTCTAGATGAGGAGGATTAGTGGAGCTTCACAGCTTCCTCTGTCCACTTTGTCAGTTTCCAGAACATGTTCCATGTTATATTGCAATAGAATGCCCTGGTTATCTAGATGCTATCTGTGAAATTTCTCACCCAATATGTGTGATGGTTAGAATGGAGCCTGAATGTGCCATTTGAATCTGTAATGGAGGTTTCCAAGTGTGGGAGGGGGTACGGTGCATGCCAGAGCAGGTCTGATAGTCAAAACATGTTAGCTTCATAGTTTGGAAGAAATGAAACTTAACGTTTGATAGACTTGTGATATTGTATGGATTCCTTTAGGAATGGCATGAAGGTGGAACTTGCCTGAGGAGATAAAACCCAGAGGGGATGGACAGGACTTCCTCTTGGTCCAGTGTTCAACATTGAGCAAACATGTAGGCTGGTAAGAGTGGGGGTCGGCGTGGGCCCTCAGGGCTTCCACAATTTGATAGTCTTTCATTGTTTTAGTGCTTTCTGACCTTTTGTAACTAAGAAATCTTTGCTTCCTAAAACTTTGTTCTGTAACTTACTTTGACTACAATATACTTTTAAAAGACAAGATGATGACTGGAGTGGTTACCTTACTTACAGCCTAGAGTTAGGCCAGGAGAAGTGAGAAGGCAAGCTTAAAATCCTGGATTCAGGTGTAGACTGAGGTTCTACTCATGAGTAATGGGATCCATTACAATATGCAGACAAGCTGGTTAGAGAAAATGAACTTGACAACCCCTTTCTGGAGCTACAGTGAAATGTTTTCTGACCCACTCATTTCATAAAATATTTAACTTGTGTACCTGGATTCTGATCAGTTTGGAAATGAAACAGGGCTTCTCAAAAGTAAGAGGGTATCTTTTTATTTGCACTGAGAAATTCAACTTTTTTGACTGGATGAGGAGCCTCCCAGAACCTTAATTCAAAAATAATTCTTCCATCCTCTCCAAAAAACCCCACTCGGATCACCAAAAAGTGACTTGACAGCATATAAAAGAACATATTTTTAAGAAAAAGCTTCTCCTCAACCCCCAAGCCCTTAATTTTGGATGTCAAAGATGTATACAGAGAGAATACAGAGAGAAAACAATAATCCATTTTATTACAGTCAAATCTCGCATAAAGAGTGACTCGCTTAAAGAGTAACTCGCTTAAAGAGCAATCCTATGGAACGCATTATGCTCTTTAAGCGAGGTACAACTGGATACTTGATGAACCATCATCTGGGTTCACATCAAGCAAAAAAGCCCATCATGTTTTGGGGTGAGAAAATTTTGGCAGTCCAGATGTTTTGAGCTGAAACTCCTAGAATTACCAGACTGTGTTTAAAATGGGAAAGGAGTGTGGGAATTGCAGTTCAACTCATTTGGAGTGGAAAAGGTACACTGGCCCTGAATTTAACAGGCAAACATATTGTGTATACAGCACCTATCAACATGGTATTCACATGTTCTTCCGTCTCACGCTTGCCATCATTGCATAGTGGGAAGACATGCCAAAGACCAACTGTCTTCCCCTGCCCTGTAGTCATCCTGTAAATTTAATGGATTTATTAATAGGAAATTAAATGGCATTAAGAGCAGTCAACTGTAAAGATCCTCCTTCCCAGTTTTTATATCTACCATTTGGCAGAATGAATGGGAAATGCTGCAGCTCCCTCTCTTTTCCAGGTCCCACAATGGAACACATCACTCTGTTCCAGGAGTAAGGACATCTGTAATGTGCTTTTTTATATCTCATCTTCAAAAAGTCAATGAAAGTCATCGGAGCCAAAAAAAAATGAGATGTTTAATGGTGAAATCAAGTCCTGCTGCTGAAGGCTGGCACTAGTCTATGTAGTGACTATAGATTTGTGGGCATATGGGCTTCCTGTGTGCACCATCTGTCAGTGAACGGGTAAACAGATCCTTCTTGGCCAACAACAGGGTTTGGTAAATGAAAGGAGAATACCAAGCTGCCTTCTGCCCATAGGGCTCGTGAGCAGCACCAAGGAACTGTCACTCAGCAGAGCGCATGGTCTGCATACCAATCAGCCAAGGTTGAATCCTTCACATTCACAGTTCAAGAGTCGCATTAAGAAAAGATTTGGGGCAGAGAGGGCATCGACACAGTCTTGTATGATGAAACCACACCCTTCCTCACTTGCTTTGGGACCTCTCAAGCGTTCCTTCCAAGGTGGATTATTCCAAAATCCCCTCTAGAACTCACCCAAAACTCATGGCAAGGAAGGTATGTTCACCACTCTCTCTCAGCCACGACCGGCTGAACAAACCTGGGACTTGTCTGCGTACAGAGCCCAGCCAATTTAATAGTAGAGGTAGTGTTAAAAAGGAGGCCAGTGGACTTACTGTATCTTACCCTGCATCCCAATTCCAATGAACACGCGTTGATTGAAGAAAATCGTTTTATTGAAGTTTCAGCATGGTTCTTGATGAAGCAAGTTACAGATCTCAGCATAGAAAAATAACCTAATCAAAATTCGCTTTTAGAGAAAGAATGCTTTCAGACATATCCTCCCCTAAATAAAAAGAATCTATCTGTCTGTTCTAAGTTACCATAGGTAAGACTTCTGGAGATAAGGTCTGTTTGGATTGCCTTCCTCCCCTCATATTGTTGTTTCCTCGTTGACCACCATATTCGAACTCTCTTCCTCAAGCCATGTGCTCATGGCGAATATCCAGGGAGAAAGTGCTTGTAGCATTAGCCCATTCCCCCCCTTCTCTCTAAGGTCTACATCTTCTCTGCCCCTGAATCACACTCCCACTCACTCTATCAAGCCATGTGCTTAATTCTCTCCAGGTACGAGGTGATCCTGGGTAATTAGCATACATCCAATCAGGTCCCAGTGTTGGGAGTAAAGAACTCTGTTTCTATTGATGAAGCATGGCGCCTTTCTGTCTATCTCTTCCCATCCGGGTCCCAGGGAGTAAAAACAAACAGGTGGCCTTTTGCTAGCACAAGAAGCCACATTTCTACTATAGTCTACAACCTAATAAACTCCATCTTGGAAATGATTAATAACTTGAGGTCTATTCTATGACACCTTGTTCTAGGCACCTTTCTATTACTTGGAGCTAAAAAAGTAGAGCTGGAGGTTACCTCCAAACTGTTGTATGTAGGATTTGAGGTAGTATAGTGCTAATCTGCAAGCCTGTAAGATCTCCTGGGGAGTGGGAGGGGATTCCGTTTGCCAAGAGCATTGCCCTGCATCCATCTGTCCAATACCAACAGTACTGAACTTTCTACATTAAAAGCTTCAGATCAAAGAACTCAAAACTTCCAACTGGGATGCTTCTTCTATAGATTTCCATTGCAAAAAGGAAATGTCTTGGGGCTTCTTGAACAAATCAATGCGAAGAATAAGCCAAGGATTTGGGAAGACTCAAAAAGATATAGGAATACATTAAACAGAGAACTGCAAAGTAAGGCAACAAATGTGTTGTGTGGATGTTGGAGAAATCCCATTACCGTCAGTGTTTGACAAGGGGACTTAAAGGTTAGAAGGATCCAAAGTGGTTAATCCATCAAGACTCTGAGATAGGGAAGTAAATTTGGATGTCTTTAGTCCATGCATGGTATATAAGAGTACAGTAATACCTCGGATAACATTTACCTCGGATAACGCTAAAATCGCATAACGTTAAGTAATCTGGGGAGGAGAATTGGATCGAATAACGTTAAGGTCCTATGGGATGGATCGGATAACAACTGCTAAAGCCTGTGTGGTTACAATGTATCTCTATGGAGCTTTAACGTTATCCGATCCATCCCATAGGATTTTAACATGCATCGGATAACACTAAAAATTAGATAACACCAAGATTTGTGGAACCAAGTCTTAGCGTTATCCGAGGCATTACTGTATGTGAATATTTTCCCCTGGTGCAAGATTTTGAATCATTGAATCATAGTTTCAGCGAGGTTTTATGCAAAGAAGAAGGAATACCCTAGTTAGAAGCTTTGTGGCCTGACGGAATAGATTATTGGTTCAAATTTGCCACCCCACATCTGAAACACTAGTAGGAAGAGTGAAAAACATCCAGTTAACCATTCACCTTGTCAGTAAGGTGCTGGCAGAGGGATGATAATCCTTCAGTCCAGGTTGCAGGGAAACAAGGTAAGCAGAAGTGGCATCGAACGTGAGTCATTTAAAATAGCCAACAGGGAAAGCAGAATGTATAGATCTCAGTGTGTCTCTCTCCCAGTCTTCCAGATGTTTTCAATTAGTTACCAGATGCCTATTTGATCTTGAGCTGCTGTGTGGGTTTCCACTCCAAAAGCTGGAGTTGACATTGCTCCTTTAGACCCCCAGTAGCCATCTGTCATGATCCTTTCATCTCGTGAGTTTCCCCTGTCCTTGGCAGCTGGGTCATTGAATTCCCCATCTAACCTGGCTTTCTGTGGCTCAGACGGATTGTGTCTCCTTTTCTGAACATGACTCAGCTGAGAAAGGCATGCCAAACGTAGCATGGAAAAATATGAGATGAGAAATATAATATTGGTGTTGCATGATGTTTGAAAGCTTCTTTGTATTCTCAAAGCTGAAGCTTCATAATTATTATTATTATTATTTAAAAGACTATTAACAACACAAGTACATGTCCGGATGAAGATATTTTTATACCTAAGTATTTCTATTTAGTGAATCAATTAAAAAACACACCAACAACATAAAATGTCTGATCTTATTGTACTCTGTTCAGACTGGAAATCTGTTCAGGAGAATCTTTCACAGAGCAGAATATTGCAATGAAAATTCTTCCTCATGCATGAAATTATTTTGTTTTGACATTGTCACTGAGAAAGAGGTGGCATGTAATGTTTTATGGGGGAAATATTGAATTTTGGGTTCCGACAAGAAGAAATAACTATCCAGTTCTCAACAAAATGAGTTCTGGAAAGTCCAGAAACTTTATTATTTCTTTGTTTTGTGACTAGATGGCCTATGTTTCCATTTGGTGAGGTGAACTGAACAAGACCACATTATATTTGAATGATGGGCACCATCGTTGGGGGAAATAACGTACAGTAATACCTCAGATAACGCTAAGACTTGGTTCCACAAGTCTTGGTGTTATCCGATTTTTAGTGTTATCCGATCCATGTTAAAATCCTATGGGATGGATCGGATAACGTTAAAGCTCCATAGAGATACATTGTAACCTCACAGGCTTTAGCGGTTGTTATCCGATCCATCCCATAGGACCTTAACGTTATTCGATCCAATTCTCCTCCCCAGATTACTTAACGTTATGCGATTTTAGCGTTATCCGAGGTAAACGTTATATGAGGTATTACTGTATACTTCTTTGTCTGCCCTTCAAATTGTGGTTGGGCCTCTTGGACCAAACAGGACCTCTACAGTCAAATATTTGAACTTTGTAGTGAAGCCAAGGATAAATTTGGAACGTATCACGAGTATCCTAATGTCTCCTTATTACTTTGCTAACAAGATGTTTAAAATCTGGACAGAATGAGACTAGCCTGAATGAGAACCAGATGTTAAGAGACTTGAAGGCTGGATTAATGCATTTAGTGTTGTCTGAGTGAATCGGAGGTTAGCGAACAAACGGTCTTCCAGACCTTGAACACCAATTTTCACCATCACAGAGCAGCTTGTCCAATGGTGAGGTAAAGTGGACAGAGGTTTTTAACAAAAATTTTTTAAAAACAGAGCACTCTGCTTTATTTTCCAGTCATTCATCTTGCATGACTAATTCCAGAGCTTGGGAAAGCTGATTTATTATTTATTTATTTATTTATGGACTGTAGGTCTCAAAATCCTCTCGCCAACAAGGTAAGAGTTTTTGGGAGCTATTGTCCAGAAACTTCTCGTGATGGGGTTCGTCAACATCTTGAAAATGGAATATAGCTATCTTCAATATTTGAAGGGTTGCCCTATAGAACAGGGGTCCCTAACCACTGGGCGGCAGAATGATACTGGGCCATAGGCTGTTCTGAACCAGTCCACAGGGGTTGGTGGTGCTAGGAGGCCCAGTAGCAGCTTTCTGCCCTCAATGTGCTCCATTGGGTCTGCCCAATGAGTAGAGTGAAAGCACAGCATAGCAGATGGACAGGCGGCTGGGCCTTTCTCCATGTTGCTTAACTACAGCGGGGCTCTGCCCCCTGCCTATGTGCAGTGTGATACTGGTCTGTGGAAAATTTGTTTAGCATGAAACTGGTCCATGATGCAAAAAAGGTTGGGGACCTTATATAGAAGATGAGCCACTGCGGTAAAGCAAGAAACTAGGATTCTGGAAACCTGGGTTCAAATCTCCATTTGCCCATGGAAAGTCACCAGCTGTCCATACTACTTAAACATTTTGTCTACCTTGGAAACTCTGTAAAGGTTACCACAAGTCACGTGCAAATTGGCAGCACATAAAACACAGGTAAAAAATCAAGAGTTAAGAACAGGAAGACTATAGCCATGATGGTAGCCAATATCTGGAATGGATGCAGCATTTGATGATGATGATGATGATGAAGAAGAAGAAGAAGAAGAAGAAGAAGAAGAAGAAGAAGAAGAAGAAGAAGAAGAAGAAGAAGAAGAAGAAGAAGAAGAAGAAGAAGAAGAAGAAGAAGAAGAAGAAGAAGAAGAAGTAGTGACCACTAGTTGTGCTAACCTGGGATTTTGGAAACTTTGGTCCAATATAGGGATTTTTCCAAGCTTTTCATAAAATAACAGTCCATACGAAGAACCCAGTTAAGTCAGGACAGACTTCAGTTTAGTCCAGAATCCTTCTTCCAACTCAGTTATTCTATAATTATATTGTAGCCTTTAAAGATATAAGAATACCCCCACTAGCTCAGACCAAAGATGTAGCTAGCCTAGGTGGCACAAAGTGTTTGGAAAGGAGAGAAAAGCAGATGTGTCTGAAAAACCATGCTGTCCAGCCACGTCTGGAAGGCCACATATACCATGTTCATGGAATTCAGGAATCTAGTGTAAAAATAGAGTGAGTTTGAGCCTGTGTATTTTCCTGCCCATGGAGAAGCCAAACCACAACCAACCCACAAAATCTGGCATTAGGGATAAAGGCTGTCAGAGAAATAAAATGCAGTTTCCAAGCTGACCTGAGTGCCAGCGTCTCCCCCTTCTGCCCACCCTTATTTGGAAAGTTGTGCACAAGATGATGTAATTTGGCAAAGTGTACTTATAACAGGGTGTGACCAAGGAATAGAAATTGTTCTGCAAGTTGTTATTTTTGATGGAGTTGCAGCACGATTGATGAGACCTTGGAAATGTTACTTTTTTGAGAGAGAGAATCTTTGAGAGAATGTTAAGTTTTTTGAGATGCTGCCTGAGAGATTTTGAGAATTACTCTCATGTTTAGCAAGAAATTTGTTTTGAGGATCTGCATTGTGGGGAATTAAGCACATTTCTAGATAGCCTGCTCTTGGGATGTACCCACTCCAGCTTGGCCCTGTCATATCTATGGGAGAGATTTGACTTTACAGGACAATGTAAATTATTCTACAGAGAAAATCTGTCATATGCCTTTTTGGTTGTTCGGTCGCACAGTCGATTCCGACCCTTTGCGATGACCCCATGGACCACTGTCCGCCAGGCACTTCTGTCCTCCACCATCCTCCTCAACTTGCTCAGCTCTGTGCCCATTGTGTCTACAATACCATCCAGCCATCTCATTTTTGGCATATGCCTAGCCTCTAGATATAATGGGACTTGCAACAGAGTCTTTGTTGAACATCTCCAGCTTCACATTGTCCCTGAAGAAATTTTTGTTGTGAGTTACATCTGTCATTATGAGAAGTATTTTGGGATAGGTTGGTTCTGAATGGGCAATCAAAACCCATTAGCCTTGCAAAAGAACTGCTCCCAGAGGATGTGGTCTTCATGATCAGTGCCTGCACTTCGTTATTTACCACCATACCGCTGAGTACAATGCTAGTTTTCTCAGAAGTATGCCCTGTTGGAGTTAATAGATTTAATGCCTGTGCAAGATTCCAGTCAAAAGGCTCTTTAGACCTGTGAGAAATTTCACCAGGCAATGTACTAAATCCTATTTTAGTACCAACTAAGACAGACCCATTGAAAACAATGCTGTTTTCAATTAGTCCTGCCTTACACTTCCCATTCTTATCAATGACCCCATTCCAGTTGGTGCTAAATATTTATATCTAGCCTTTTAACCGTAAACTTTGTACAGTAATACCTCGGATAACGCTAAGACTTGGTTCCACAAGTCTTGGTGTTATCCGATTTTTAGTGTTATCTGATCCATGTTAAAATCCTATGGGATAGATCGGATAACGTTAAAGCTCCATAGAGATACATTGTAACCACACAGGCTTTAGCGGTTGTTATCCGATACATCCCATAGGACCTTAACGTTATTCGATCCAATTCTCCTCCCCAGATTACTTAACGTTATGCGATTTTAGCGTTATCCGAGGTAAACGTTATCCGAGGTATTACTGTATGTGTCTTGTTTGCTGCCTAGCAAGAAGTAAATGAAACAAAGAGACAACTATTTACCCTCCTAACAAGAAGAATTCAATTTCCCCCAGAATTCAATACTTTTTACAAAGTTATTGAACTGGGCGGTGATTTGGCAGATTTGCAACTTACGGCGAGGTTTCCTTCCCCGCAACAACAGTGGATTTTGAGGATCCAAAGCCATAGCATTTTTCTTTCTGTACATAATTCATTCCACCCTCAAAATAACACAGACGATGATGTCTAATTATGGTCCTTTACCTGCTCTCTGAGCCACAAGAGATGTTTTTTAAACTTCTCAAAGGCTGGCAGAATGGATTGCTTCAGCACATTCTGTTTTTGCCAGACATGCAGTGAGTCACTTGGCTTGTACGTCTTCTGGAACTAGTAGTTCTATGATGATTTCTTGCTGGCAATCCATGCGAACACTTCTTAGAGGCAAACCTTTGGAAGCTTTGAACAGTGTTGAAGCTGTAGCTGCCAAGGTTGAAGAACCAGGCATTTTTTGAGTAGGAAGTGTCGTTTCCCAGCTGGAGGAGTCCATGCCACTCGGATGAAGATCCAGAGCTCTCACCAAGAAGTCCTCCGAAACATGTGGAGATTGAGGTCCAAGCAGAGTCTTGCTCCTGCCCTGGGAAAGAGAATCAACTTTGATAGTTGAGATCGTGGCAGAAGAATCTGACTCATTGTCACCCTCAAGTCTATATAAGTGGTGATTCCTGAAGAATATTCAGTCAGTCATATTCCACCCATCTTGGATATTTTCCCACTCTGGGCACCTTACAACATATTTAAAATAAAATAATATTTACAATAAAAATAATTGAATAAATTATAAATATTGTAACAAAATAAGCCCCATTTAAAACAGTGCTTTCCCCCCGTTATCTTTTTACCCACCTAAATGTGTTTTAGTACTTTCAAAATGGCGATTCCAAATCAGGGGGAGAGAGAAAAAATGTGAACAATATGTGCCTCGTGGAATTGAAGAAATGAAACTGATTATGTGATTGACATGCCTTGCTGTAAGATCATAGGCTGGAATCCCTAAGGGGGATTGCGTTTTTCTTTAATATCTTTGTTTTTGATTCCTGCTTCGGCGTCATTCTTCTCCACATGTTGTATTTGAACTGTATCTTTTCACAATGCGAGTTTTTAGCAATGCGAGTCATTCATTATGCGAGGTTTGACTGTATTCCTTTGATGTACCACGTGCTTTGACGTAGTTTAAACCGGTGTTCTTTTGATGTCCTGCATTGTCATGTGTCTAGTGATGTCATTTGTTCCTTATCTATGTGAGAGTAGGTTATCTCCCTCTCTCAGGAATGTTTGGAACTAAGTGATCTAACTTTAGTTAATTCCCTTTGTTATCTGAGTGTGATGTAACTCACAGATGTCTTAGTATCTCACGTGACCATCCTTGGTAAGTGATGACTTAATGCTTAGCAGGTGTCATGGAGTGTGACCAGCACAAGAGTGTCTCCGTTTTGAGTTCAGCTATTCTCAAACTTACAGAGAATATGATCTATAAATCCTAACACTTAATGACTGTATAAGTGTGAATGTAAAGAAAACTAAAATATCAATTGATCCCTTGTATGATTTCATGACAATCTCAACAACTTCAGCTTGACAACCGTTTGTCAAGCGAAATGGAGAAAGAAACGCATCACGCCAATATTGCCGGGTCAGCAACACAAGCTGAGATCAGAGTGGAAACTGGAAAGATTACAAAGAGGTCACCGCTTTGTAAGGGATTGGTGCCAGGAATCCAAGGGAGTGGATTGCCGGGCAAGGCCCTGCCATGTACAGATGTCCGTGATATAGGCATTGTAGCATGGAGTTCCAAAGATGGACTGTGCCCAGACTCTACACAACATAAGAGAGGACCAGTCATCTTTTTGAATGGAACCGCAGGGTGTGGGAGAAATCTTTGCTTTCCTATTGTCCAGACCTCCTGTCAGAGTCCCCTAGATGCAGGACAAGACAGACCCATTTTGCCAGAACATAATGTTACTAGTTTGCCAGAACCAGTAGCAGAAATTCTGGCTGGCCCCACCCATCCAAGTTTTGAAATATAGTAGTTCTAATTTGGGTGCAACATTAGGCTTTCCCCCTGGCCACACCCAACATACCATGCCCACAGAGTAGGTAGTAAAAAAAAATTGAATCCCACCATTGCTTCAGTTCCTTTGGTCTAGAAGGATTAGCTGACAAGGTTGCCTTCCAGCATGCACCCAGTGATGGGATGTTACCGGTTCAGACCGGTTCGCCTGAACCGGTAGCACCCCATCAGGAGGGGTCACCGGAGTGGTGGTAAACCCCTGGGTGACCGATTCGGTCACCTCTCTGGCTCCCCTCCAGAAATGTATTTTGGCTGCCCAGAATTGCACATGCATCAAACCTCCATTTGATGCATGCACAGTTCTATTTTTTAGTGTGCATGCATCAAATAGAGGTTTGATGCATGCACACTAAAAAAGAACTGCACATGCATTAAATGGAGGTTTGACGCATGCAGAGACATTTTATTTTATTTTTATTTTTATTTGCTCCGCCCACAATGTCATGACATCATGATGTCATGACGTCAGCTACGCCCACGACGTCCATGACGTCACAGTGGGGTAGCAAAGATTTTGACAACCCATCACTGCATACACCCAACTGTATTCACAGTCTTTGTGGAGGCTCCTTCTGTGTACCCCCCAGGACCCACCGATCTCTTCCTGCGTTGTGTGGCCCCAGGAAGGCTGGCATTCAGGGAATGAGTCTGCTCTTAGTAGAAAAAGTTGACAAGGACAAGGCTGATAACACTGCAAAAGAGAACAACCATTTCTTTAAGTGCCTTTCTTGAAGAAGTTAATTAAAATAGTTAGAGCAGATGGCATGTAACACCTGTGCACAGTTGGTGTGCTCTCTGGGAGGGTAATAGGGCTTGTTGGAGGGTAATAGGGCTTGTTGGGAAGATAAAAGGCTCTGGGAAACCCATTTGATGGTCCTGTAGTCATTGCCATTAGAGTAAAAAGGTGTTCAGCCGGTTCGAAAGAATCACAGGGTGTAATAACGTCATGGTTGTCCATACAGACTACTAGCATGTAAGCCATTCTTTGCTGCCCTAGAGAACTAATGAGCTAGAGCCAGAGCTTGTGAAAATTGGTCCCCCTCCCCCCGGTCCTCTTCTCTGGAGTCTGGGAACTCTATCTGAAAAAGAAATGCTTACAAGTTCTGGCTAGCTGTAACGAAGGCAAATTAACAGAAGTTCAGATTTCAACTGAACATTAGTGTAGACATCTTAGCCGTGTTGCTATTGTGGTCCACAAGAACAAATGAAAACCAATATCCCACAAATCCACTTCAAAATTTTCAAAATCCATAAGAGGGTAGTTTGGACTGAAAATCAGTCCCAAGGTTGACGAAAGTTTCCTAACCTTTGATCTATGGCCACAGTGGAGAACAAATTCTGTGTAAGTTATTTTATGACTAAATACAAGCAGAACAATCATTCTTCTTCTATTTTAGTGATTCCCAACGTGGGGCCCATGCCCCACAGGGGGACTTCAATTCCTGGAAGCCTAAGTCAGTACATTGGCTGATCATTGCTTTGGGGAATTGATTTTGGCTTCTAGGAATTGAACTCCCCAAACTAAAGGCTGGATAACACTGCTCTATTTATTAATTTATTATGCTGCTACTTTACTTTTTCAAAATCATATATGGCTGCCAGAATGGATAGGGAAAGAGTTCAATGAGATGTTATGGATGTAGGTGACTATAGTACTTTTGGACTCTGACAGCTGATGTTATAGACTAAGCTTCAGATTCCTGCTGTTTTGGTAGAGGGTCAAAAGGTATTCAAGGAATAAGTGGTAGATGCAAGTCCGTATCAACAGCCTCCCAGGAAAATTATTATTATTATTCTCTTTTTCTTTTTGATATCCTACAGGAGAAATAGAATTAGTAATCTCTTTTGTGCAAGGTGATATTCCAGTCATAGCACAATGCACTGTCTTCTCATTTATATTTCAGCTAAATGTGATTATCCTTTTTTTTCCTCATTAGAATGCTTAGGCATCTTCAGGACATACCTGAAAAATAAATTGCCCCCCCTCACACAGACAGACAAGACAGACAAGACAGAGACCCGTGTTCATTTATGCTGTGGTTAATTTGAAAACTGAGGCTGAAATTCTGCTAGTACCATTGATTCAAATGGGTCATCTTCGTCTTCTTCAGGTGCCATATCCATTCCAGATATTGGCTGTCTTCTCTAGTTGCAATTTATTGTACTAAAGAACAGGACGTCAGTCAGTGTTTCCTTACATAAGGACACATATATACCACTATCCTTGTATATGTCAGGATTTGCTGCTGCTCTAAGTCCTGCAGCTACTAAGCCCCAGCTGACACCCGTGGAGACTATCCCATGTCTTCACAGGCTCCAGCTGGGGAACCTACATAAGAACTGGCCCTTCTTCCCAGAAGCTGTCTCAGCATTGGAGGTCAGTAGACTTTAACTTGCTTGGCTTCTGGATCGCCTGCCTTCTTCCTGATTCCCACTGCTGAAGACTTCTGCCCAGTTCTTAGTTCCTATAAACTGTTCCTCTGCCTTGCCTGGATCCTCACTCCCTGAACTCTATCCTCACCTTACTCCAACCTTTGAAGATACTCTGCCTCAGCAATGGAGATCAGCAGACTCGCTGTTGCTTGGTTCCTGGATCTCTTGCTTGGTTTCAGATGTTGAAGATTACTCCTTACTCCTGATTCCTGCTCCTGATTCCTGCTCTGGAAGACTGCCTGCCCTATTCCTGTGCCCTTTGATTTTGCCTTGCCTGGATCCTTACTCCTGGATTTCTGTCCTTGCCTTGCCCGAGTCCCCAAGTGTTCTCTGCCGTGTCTCCTGGTCACTTGACTTCTGAATCATTTGGGCTACACTTTTCATCATTTGGACAAATCTTGCATCTCTAGTTTCATTCAGACTTGGACTCTTGACTGAGATACAGTTACTGTTTGGCCTGTTACCTAGTTGCCCTGGGTCCTGGTGTTTTTGTCACCTGCTGGCTGCCTATGCCTTGGATCCTAACAGTATAAAAGTACTGATGAAGGTGAACCAGTTGCAGTTATGCATGGATCTGAACAAGGCAGGAATACACAGATCTTCTTGGCCCTATTTGCCTGCATCCTTTCTGGGCCCCTGGCCAAACTGTAAAGTATCATGTGGTCTCCAATTAGAATACATCACTGTTTCACTTACGTGATTAAGAATGCAGCCATAGATGCCTTGTCAATAACTGATTCATAATCTAATAAGTAGCAGTAACAGGATTTGTATAAGGATAATTAGTATTGAAACCTATTTTGCTGGAAGTTTTTTTTGGTACAGGGATGTTGCGTTGGGCAGCATTTGGAAAATATCCTTTCTTGGTTTATATTATAGGTGCAGGTGGAATTCTTCAGGATTTCAGACTGAATCCTTTCCTAGCTCTACTTAGAAACCCTATTCCAAAACGGTCCTACCGCCTATGTACAAACCAGGTTCAACTTCCTGGCAGGCTGCAACAAGCTTGCTTATAACCCTCCCAGCTAATTGGTATCAGCTGGGAGCCTTCTTTGGTACTTTGCTCTAGCCTGCCTGCATCTCAGGTGTAGCTTGACCTCTCCCTGACTGAGGGCTGATCACTGTCAGACCCCTTATCTGACAGGTCAGCTGCTGGGGGAAATAGACTTGGGCCAGTGCAGGCTGAGATCCCTGGCTCAAGACATCCTCAGGCTCAGGTGCAAGCAGGACTGGGCATAGGGAGTGTCTCTGATCCAAGCCATCCTCAGAGTCCATCAAGAACTGGATCACAATACTGTCCCAACTTTTGGAGACATGGAAGGAGCCTCATTCAAGGCATCTCCTGAGCTGGGTTTCTCCAGGAAAAAAACCTTTTCAACCCAGAATAATTTCTGATACAAAATCATCATCATCATCATCATCAATCATCATCAAAATTAAACTCCCACACATACATTGAATCATATAACCATAAAAATAATAATTATAAGGTGTGAAAGAGAAGGTTTGCAAAAAAAAAAGCGGAACTGAATCATTGAATAAATTTGCTCCTATCGGCCCCCAAAGACATTGGTGGTATTTGGGGGGGGGGGGGAGTTGTTGAAAAAGTTTTAAGTAGAAGTGGCAGCTCAAAAGAAAGAGCAGCAGGGAGGAGCGGAGCAGGCAAAGGAAGCAAAAGCCACTTTAATAAAACTTCACAGCTAGAAAATGAACTGCTCTCCAGACTTTTAATATGGTGGCACTGTTTGTCATATTATCTGCTGACCGTGACAGCTACTGCTTTGTCAGCTTTCAAAGAAATTATGCGTGGGCTGCTGTTTTTGTCAGGTTTGATTTCTCTTAATAACCTTTAGCACTTTCTTTACAGCAGGCTCCTCAGATGTTCATTCATCTTCACACTCGCTTGGAAAAGTGAGGCCAAACAACTGCCCTTCCCACCAGTTACAGACAATGGTTGTGTGCATGGCCAGGATTTATTACAGCATTATCTCCCAGCCAGGGTAGCCATTATGGGCATTTGCTCTCTCACCTAATCTGGGTGGCTAAGGTTGATGTTAGCTGGGAGATGCAACCACTGTTTGGAGAGCACCTTTTTTAGACTACAGCTCCTAGAATCCCCCAACCACTACAGCCATTGGCCATTGGCTATTGGCTATTGGCCACTGGGTATTGCCCTGGGTATTGTGGATAATGTAGTCTGGTGAAAAAGAATATTAAATTTCCCAAGCTCTTTAGAAATGTGTACAGTAATACCTCGGATAACGCTAAAACTTGGTTCCACAAGTCTTGGTGTTATCTGATTTTTAGTGTTATCCGATCCATGTTAAAATCCTATGGGATGGATCGGATAACGTTAAAGCTCCATAGAGATACACTGTAACCGCACAGGCTTTAGCGGTTGTTATCCGATCCATCCCATAGGATTTTAACGTTATTCGATCCAATTCTCCTCCTCAAATTACTTAACATTATGTGATTTTAGCGTTATCCGAGGTAAACATTATCTGAGGTATTACTGTACCTTGGGTTGGAAAAAGAGAATTATCTTCACCCAAGGTTTCTTTCTTGTTTAATTAGTTAAATTTATGTGATGCATGTCTTCCAATGAACTCAAGATAATTGTCTTTTCAGTATTCACTTTCTGGTCCTGAGCCCTTTTGGCACGCAAAATCCTCCTCCGCCCCAGGCCAGGATGGATGAAGCTGCTGCCCTCCATCAAGATGGATTCAAGTGGGATTTAATCTTCTTGGGGACCATCACCCTTCCCTGTGGACTTCAGTACCCAAGCTGTTACTTAGAAACCTCTATTTGCAAACCTCTATTTGATGCATGTGCACTAAAAAATAGAACTGTGCATGCGTCAAACCTCCGTTTGACGCATGCGCAGTTCCAGGCAGCCATTTTGGCTGCCCAGAAATACATTTCTGGAGGGGGGACGGAGAGGCAACCGATCCAGTTGCCCAGGGGTTTACCACCACCCCGGCGACCCCCTCCTGATGGGTGCTACCAGTTCGGGCGAACCGGTCCGAACCGGTAACATCCCATCACTGGCTTGACTCTATTACCATAGTAGGATAACTTGGCCAGACAGACTTGAAGACATCCAGAATGCCACTATACAAACAACAGGATTCCTTTTGTACTTGCTTCAACAGGCCCCATAGCATTTTGATCCTTATGAGAAATTTAGGCTTAACTTGAGCCTAGTTTGAAGGGAGTTGGCCCTTACTCAGAAAAAGCCCTGACTTTCAGAGCATCCTTCTGCTTCTGCATTTCACATCACTTTGGGAGATTTCTCCCAGAATATTCTGAGATTTCAAGGAGAACAGCCCACCAGAACTGAAAACAAGTTAATCTTGTCTCCTCATCAATCTTCCCTCTGCCAGCGCATCTCTTGCTATGTCCTCCTCCTTCACAGCTGCTGCACTCCATAATGTTGTTTGTGTTTTATTTTTCAATACTGCTCTTTCGGCTTTCTCTCATGCCCCCTCCTCATTTCCTGGCTTTGTTGCAGAACTGCCAAATTGATAAGACGGAGGAAAGTGTGAATGTGACTGAGCGTAAAAGTAGGTGACAGCTTCCCTCCCCACTTTCTCTCTCCCTCTTCACATGCAAACAAAAGCAAGCCTTTGCAACAAGACACCAGAGCTGCATTTACAAATGCTTGGGATGGTGGTGCTACAGCGCAGCCAGGACTCACAGAGTTGTAACTCCAGGACTTCTGAGTTACATCAAAAAGTCATCCTCCATCTCCCACCTCCCTCAGGATTCCCTGTCCCTGATGCTTCATAGTAGCCGGAAGGTGTGTAGGAAAGCAAAGCAAAAGCAATCGCACTTATATACCACACTGTAGCACTAAGTGCATTCCCTGGGTAATTCACAAGTTAATTAGCATTTTGCCCCCAACATACTGGGTGCACTGAGTCAACCTTGAGTCCTAGTCAGGATGGAACTCACAAACATTTGGTTGCAGGATGGCAGTTTAACCAGTGGTGGGATGTCAAAAATTTTACTACCCCACCGTGATGTCATCACAGTGTGGGTGGAGCCGACATCATGACATCATGACGTGGGTGGGGCCAAAGAAATAAAAATAAAAATAAAAAAATAAAAATAAACACACACACACACACTTCAACCCACCCACAACACAAACCTGTAAATTAAATAAATAAATAAATAAATAAATAAATGAAAAATACATTAAAATACACCCCAAACACAAATCAACCAGAGCTTTTAAACCAGAGCTTAAAGCTTATTCTGGCTAATCTTTCTCACACTAGGTCAGATGGAAGGAACTACAAAATGAACTCACAACAAGATGGCTTCATTTTGGCACTTTTCAACTTTTCAACAGTTAAAGAAGTTAGGTACTAAGTCTTTGCCTAACCAGTTCTCTAGCATAATATGCCTTACTGTAAATGTAAAACAGCTGTACCTCCTTAAGGGTTCTCCAATTGGAACAGCAATTGGAAAAGCACAGGTGTAGCTTATTGATGAGGTAACTCCAAGACTTTGCTTAAAAACCCCGAGCCAGACCACCAGGCCTTTTTAGGAACTGTGGTAGTATGTCAATATAGGTAAAGGTATTAAATAAACATTGAAATACACACAGACACACCACATCCAAAGGTGAGTCACTTACCCTGGGGAGCAGGCTATAGGGAGCTTCAGGCTAGCAGCTTCTCTTCCTCCTCCCCACTTGGGAGGACTGGAAGGAGGCAGTGCATACGCGTCTAACACTGTAGGTGTGAATGCACACCAAGTGCTTGGCGCACATGCACAGTGGGGGAACCAGTGAAAAGGTAAGCCCCGAAGGTGGTTCCCCCCAAAAAAGCTGCTACCGGTTCTCCGGGACACTGGGAAAAGTTACTATCGGTTCTGGAGAACTGGTGAGAACCTGTTACATCCCATCACTGATTTTAACCCCTGTGCCATCAGGAAGGACTTCCTGAGTTTTTCCTGTTAAAATGCTTCAAAGTGTTCGGGTGAGGCGTGCTTCATCTTTCAATTAGCATTTACAATTTGTCAGCTTCACAAGCCATTTGCAAACGTCTTCCTACACCAGTGATGGCAAACGTACGTACATTCTTACCAAACTTTTGTTGTTGTTTAGTCACATAGTCAGGTCCGACCCTTTGTGACCCCATGGACCACTGGACACCAGTCAACCCTATCCTCCACCATCCTCAACCAGCCCAGTTCTGTGGCCATTGCATCAAACCCCAACTCCACCATTTCAACTCTCAGCTTCCCCCGGCTTCTTCGCTCGATCTTTGCTTTCTAAGTTTCGATTTCTGCTGCCATTACTCCACACTTTCCCTTTTGCCATCTCTCTCCTCCTCCCTCCTTCCACACTTACTCGAACACTTCGAAACCCACTGTCTTGACCACCTCATCTGCCACCACTTCAGCCACCTTGTCAGCTGCTGCTTTGGATATGTGATGGTGAACCTTGAGTCGCTGGCAGTATGGTCTGTTCCCATGAATATTCCCTTGACATTCCAGGTGTTCTTGGACTTCAATTACCAGAAGCCCAAGTTAGCACTCTTGCTGATCAGAGCTTCTGGGATTTGAAGTTCAAGAACATCTAGAGTGCCAAGGGAATATTCATGGGAATAGACCATACTGCCAGTGACTCAACACCAATTGTCAGGTGGCAGTTAACTAATCTCCTTGGGTGGCAAAGTCTACAGGGAAGAGTGATGGTCCCCAAGTGGATTAAATACCACTTGAATCCATCTTGATGGATGGCAGCAGCTTGTGTGCCAAAAGGGCTCAGGACCAGAAAGTGACTCACAGAAGTGGAACAGTGGTATGGGTGTCACGCTGTAATGCAGAAGGCAAATGAAAGGCCATTGCACTATATTCTCGGGACAATCTTCATGGTTGACCATCATGAGGATAGCCAATATCCAGAATCAGATACTGCCAAGAAGAAGTTGAAACAGAGGCCTTGCAAAGAGGTCCAAATCTATTTCCAATGATTTCCCCTCTCAGGAAAACAGATCTGGTGTGGAAATACATGAAGAGGAGGAGAAGGAGGAGAACCCATCTGTGCGACTTATGGGGCATTTTGGAAGAGACAACCCACATACAAAATAAGGGACATGAGCTTCCTCGAAGATTGTGGTATTTTTGAACCACAATCGGGCGTTCCAGACATAACACAGATATTTTCCAATCTGTACAAGAGGCCAGTAGTGACAGAGCAGCTCAAGACTTCATTCCTGGAAAGCAGGTGTGCTTTGAGCCAGTTCAGAAGAAGGTGGAGAAGGTAACCCATTGGTTCCAAGACACTAAGTTGAGGGGAGCGTGCCAAACGGGGCCGAAAACGACGTGAACATTTTGTACCTAGAACGCGAAGCACAGGATGAGTGTCCTGTCTCACTCAAGCCAAAAAATTCATTCCTACACTTTAGAAATGTTAATTCATTTCTAAACATTGATTCATTTCTAAATATTAGGCTGTCACTTGGAAGAAATGGCAGACATGACATGGTTAATCCTAACTTAGTTATTTTTGTAATAAAGAGAGAGGTGCAGTGTTCCGAAGTGATGTATGCTGTGCCTGCAAAGTATGCTAAATTGTGCATAATTTATGATGCTAAATTATGCATAATTTATTGTGCAGAGCCCCCTGAACAAATTCTGCAGACATCCTTATTTCAAGGGCCACACTTTGCCTACCCCATCTCAGCAAGGCGCTTTGAGTTCCCTGGCATTGCTAATTAAGGACGGTAGTCGCTGTTCGTTAGTATTAGTTTTTTATTCTAGAAAACAACCATTGGTTTGGGAGAATTCTGGTTTCCTCCCTGCCCTTCTCTTATCCCGTGTTAAGAGGCGACCGGTTGGCAACGTAATAAATTATGTTATGGGGAGGGGAGTAAAGGATACAGACCATAAATCAGGTAAAGGAAATTTATTATGTCTCTAAATGCTATAATATGTCTTCCCGTAATTGCTTCCATAGCAACACCGTCCTGAGCTAGCCCGACCCAATTCAGGGACATTTGGGGGAGACGGGAAACAAGATGAGTGGCATTTGAGGAAAATGACCTGTGTCAGTATAAACAGAAAACAAGCCATTCCATTTCGGTGGCTGATGTCCGCTGGTTTCAAACGGCTTGTTACATCTATTGTTACCTTCGCCTCTTAACCCCTAAAAAGCTTGCAGTTCAAGGAATGAAATCTGGTAAGAATGTGCCCTGTCTTCAGACACCGTCGCCCAGCTGACCCCTGACCCCCCCCACGCCGGTTGGGAGGAGACAACGCCGACGCCACCCTTCACCATCACTGGACTCCCCTCGGCCGGTGGGGAGAGGACAGCTGTGCAGCTCAGCAGGGCTCAAAAAACGCCACCGCTGCCCACCGCTATCACCAGACTCTTCCCCTCGGCCGACTCGGCCTGGAGGGTAATGAAGAGAGTAGTTTGGGCTGAGTTTGTAATATATTTCTGAGTTTTGCTTTTGAAATGTTTTGGTAATTACTTTATAACTGTAATTGTGACGTTGTAATTGTGACATTTTGTAACTGATATTTTGTTCCTGTTTTTCATAATACAGTAATACCTCGGATAACTTTAAATAAATTTAAATTTAATAATAATAAATTTAATTTATTTAATAAATTTAATTTATTTAATTTATAAATAATAATAAATTTAAATTTAATAATAATTTAAATTTAATAATAATAATAATAATAATAATAACGCTAAAATCGGATAACGCTAAAATCGGATAACGCTAAAATCGGATAACGTTAAGTAATCTGGGGAGGAGAATTGGATCGAATAACGTTAAAGTCCTATGGGATGTATCAGATAACAACCGCTAAAGCCTGTGCGGTTACAATGTATCTCTATGGAGCTTTAACGTTATCCGATCCATCCCATAGGATTTTAACATGCATCGGATAACACTAAAAATCGGATAACACCAAGACTTGTGGATCCAAGTCTTAGCGTTATCCGAGGTATTACTGTACTGTATTTTTGTAACCTTATGACGTATATTGGGGCTTTATTTTATTGTATTTTATGATATTTTATTGTTTTGAATTATTGATGTATGATAGCTGATTCTACTGTGACATTATGCTGTTCTATTGAATTGTAACATTGTATTCGATTGTACGTTGTGAGCCGCCCTGAGTCGGTTTTACCGAGTAGGGTGGCATATAAATAAAAAATGATGATGATGATGATGATGTAACTGTGACACTGTAATTGTGATATTTGTAACTGTATTTATTGTAATTGTGAATTTTGCTTTTTGTTAGCCACCCAGAGTCGCATTGCAAGTGAGGCAGCATCAGTGGCGAGAAGCAAAAAAATTTCGCTACCACACTGTGGGCCGAGCCTATGTCATGGGCGGAGCCTATGTCATGGGCGGAGCCCACATTGTTGGCAGAGCCTATGTCATGGGGGATCTAGTCATGCCTGCCATATGGGCATGTCTACATCTGCAAATACAGGCAGCACTGGCTCTTTGGCTGTATATGGAGATGAGCACTGCACCCTAGAGTCAGATAGGACTGGCTTTTGAGCAAGGGAGACTTTGAACCACTTGCAGGGACAAAACCTGAGGTCACATTTGAATACCAATCAGGGATCTTCTGTTATTAGGTCAAGGTTGCCCTTGCTTGAAAGCCAGTCATTACCAACTCTAGGGTTCAGTGCTCATCTCTGTTTATAGCCAAAGAGCCAGTGGACTTGATCCACAAAAGCCCACATTAAAATACAGCAGTTAGTCTTTAAGGTGCCACAACGTTTTTGTCTTCTTGTCTTGTTTACTCTCTGATAGCCTTGCACAGAATAAAACTTTTTAAATGGTAGCTGTGCTAATCTGGGCAGGGCAGGGAGGTGGGCATGGCCACCCAATTTCACTACCTCCCCCCCCCCGCCTGAAGGCCACCCAATTTCACTACCTAAAAGGCCACCCAATTTCACCTTCCCCCCCTGCCCGAAGGCCATCCAATTTTGCTGCCCCCCTGCCAAGGGGGTTGCGAACCTGTTGCAGAACAGAAGTCGAATAATTGAATTGAATTGAAATATGTAAATACTGACTGAATCAGAGCTACATGTAGGCTCCTGAGGTGACAGCAGCGCATATAGTTCTGGGCACTTACAAGGAACTCTCAATAGTCTTTGCAAGCTGTCATGAATAATGGCCACAGGCCCTATCAGTCCCTGGAAAATAGATGTGGAAGAAGTAGAAGCAGTGACAGATTTTACTTTCTTAGGATCCAAGATCAGTGCAGATGGTGATTGCAGCCATGAAATAAAAAGGCGACTGATGCTTGGGAGGCAAGCGATGAGAAACCTGGGGAACATAGTGAAAAGTAGAGACATCACATTGCAAACAAAAATTCGCATAGTCAAAGCAATGGTATTCCTGGTGGTTGTGAGAGCTGGACCATAAGGAAAGCTGAGTGCAGAAGAATAGATGCCTTTGAAATGTGGTGTTGGAGGAGAGTTTTGAGAGTCCCCAGGACAGCGAGGAGAACAAATAGGTCAATATTAGGAGAAATCAACCCTGACTGCTCTTTAGAAGGTCAAATTGTAAAGATGAAGCTAAAGTACTTTGGACATCAAATGAGAAGAGAGGATTCACTTGAGAAAGCCTTGATGCTGGGAAAGGTGGAGGGCAAAAGAAGAAGGGGGCGGCCAAAGATGAGATGGCTAGATTGTATTGTAGACACAATGGGCACAGAGCTGAGCGAGTTGAGAAGGATGGTGGAGGACAGGAGTGTCTGGCGGACAGTGGTCCATGGGGTCGCAAAGGGTCGAAATCGGCTGTGCAACTGAACAACAACAACAATATACATAAATTTCAGAATAATAGCAATCTACAAATGGACATTGCTGCAAAAGTTAAATGAACTGGGGATTTTGTTCACTCAGATAAGGCCCAAAGCTGAGCAGATGGCCAATATATTGTAATCCGGGTCCATAAAGTGAGGGGTTTTCAGGCCCAAATTTAGGTAGCCTCTTTATACTACCACAGGGGCTAATTTTTTTAAAAGACCCTTCCCTTTTGGTTCTGAATCTGACAGTAAATCTGTTTCTAATGGAAACAGCAAGATTAATAGAGGCTCAGGTAAACTCAGCAGGGAAATGAAATTTTCATTAGTGATTTACTGGGTGTGAAATTTCTGCCACGGCGAACTATTCATGAACAGTGAGCTTTTTGCCTTTCTCCATAAATATCCTCTCTGCTAATTAATGGCAAGGATCGAACCTCCACAGATCAAAATTGCTTTAGTATTCACAGAAGAATGCTGTAACATTGGTTTTGTTATAATGTAAGAAAGGGCAATAAACGGGAGGGTCTGTGACTGGTTCAATCTGAAATCAGCCCATGGGCCATATATTTCTGGACAAGGTTGTATGGTGGTTCTGTCCCATGCCTGGGAGTATGCGTTACCTATTATCCCTTCTGCCTCATTCACCTGTGCATAAGCTCTCCCATGAAAGATTGCTTCTGAACTTCATCACGCTAGTTTTATTTCAAGGTCACACCTAATATTTTGAGATGTGTAGTTCTTTCACTACACAGTCAGGTGCAGATGCTGGGCCTCTGTGGTTTACATAGGTAAAGGTTGCCCTTACTCGAAAGCCAGTCATATCCGACTCTAGGGTTCAGTGCTCATCTCTGTTTATAGCCAAAGAGCCAGTGCTGTCTGTGTCTGCAGACCAGAAGCGTAGCATGCCTTAACGGGGCCCCGTATAAAAATTTGTTTGGGGGGCCCTTGTGAAATAAAAAAAATTGGGAAGTTTTTATTAATTTTTGCTGTAGGGGGCCCCCGTGGCCCGGGGGCCCCGTATAATTGATACGGCAGATACGGTGGTAGCTACGCCCCTGCTGCAGACATTGCCGGACATTTCAGCCATCAGGAGTAATCTATTGTTAACCACAAGGGACTGCAGTGTCTTAGTAGTGAAAACGGTGAATGTGACGACTAGAAGGTCAGCAGGTCAACAGTTCGAGTCCCGACTGCTGCATGTGAGGATATGACCCGAGTGAGCTTCTGTCCCTTTCCCAGCTCCTGCCAACCTAGCGGTTCAAAAGCCAGAAATTGCAAGGAGATAAATAGATAACACTTCGGTGGGAAGGTAAACAGTGTTCGGTGCACTTCAGTGTCTAGTCATGCCTGCGACCTGTCCGTGGAAATGTCTACAGAAACAGACATCGCTGGCTCTTTGGCTGTAAATGGAGATGAGCACCGAACCCTAGAGTCGGATACGACTGGCTTTCGAGTAAGGGAGACCTTTACCTATTGTTAACCACACACTGGGCTGACTCATGATGAAGTCAAAAGTGGATGGAGTTACACACTTTCCCCTTTATTTCTTCCTGACAACCCATCTTTTCCCCGCTTTCTCTTCTTCTGCCTCGTTCAGTGGGCTATCAGGAAGACGTGCAGATGGAGTGGAGTTCATTGCTTACAAAGGTCTTTTTGAACTTGAGCTGCAGATCTCTTAAGGCCTTAAGACTAAGTGTTACCCACCTTTGCTCTGAGTCAAATTTCCTTCTGAGCGTGTATGATCAGAGGGTTCCCAGTTGGTGTGACCAAGTAGGGAAGAGGCACAGGCAAAAAACGGGTATAATTTTCAGATACAGAACTTGGTATTTAATTCTAAGAGGAATAAGGGTTTTAGGGAAAGAGTATTTGATTCACAGTATGTTGAATCCATTTCCCCCCCACCCACCACCCGCCCAAAATCAATGGAATTACTAGGGTTGGTCAGTGAAACTAGAATGAATTCCAGGAAATATTAGTTTTTGTTATTGTTCAGGTCAAGTCCGAACCTTTATGACCCCAAGCTCCTCTGCCATCTTCCGTAGTCCGGCCAGATCTACACCCACTGTGTCAATGAAGCCATCCTCTGTCTGCCTCTTCTCCTTTTGCCTTCAATATTTCCCAGCATCAGGGCCTTCTCCAGTGAGTCTTCTCATCTGGTAGCTAAAGTACTTGAGCTACAGCTTCAGTATTTGTCTTTTCAAGGAGCAGTCAGGGTTGATTTCCTCTAGGATTGACTGATTTGATCTCTTTACTGTCCAGGGGACTCTCAAAAGTGGAGATATAAATGTAGATGAGCCATTTTAGTCTCCGAACAGATCATAGCAAGTTGGTAGGACACCAGTAGAAAATTATAGTTTCACTCCCAGGTATCTCAAATATTGGGGGTTTTTTTTAAGTGAAAGATCAGGTAATAAATTGTGAGCACAGAGTACTGTGCCTCAGTGGGTCCTACTGGTCCTATCCACTCTAACTAGTATAATCATAGCCAAGAACATCTCAAGAACATCTCACCTAAAAAATCTCACCTCCGTGAGCTCCAGACGCCTGCCCTCAACCCACTGGGAGGAGGGAGGAAGACTTTAGGAACTTTTGGAATTTTGCAGCTGTTTTGTAAGTCCTCTTCATTGGTCGAAGGACGTTGAGCGATGAATGGACTTTTTTGTATCTTAATTGTGATGTGTCTTAAATTGTATTTTACTATGAGCACAGAAAAATAGACGCCTTTGAGATGTGGTGTTGGAGAAGGGTTTTGAGAGTCCCATGGACAGCGAGGAGAACAAATAGGTCGATCTTAGAAGAAATCAACCCTGACTGCTCCTTAGAAGGTCAAATAGTGAAGATGAAGCTAAAGTACTTTGGACATCAAATGAGAAGAGAGGATTCACTTGAGAAAACCTTGATGCTTGGAATGGTCGAGGGCAAAAGAAGAAGAGGGCTTCCCAAGATGAGATGGCTAGATGGTATTGTAGAGATAATGGGCACATAGCTGAGCGAGTTGAGGGGGATGGTGGAGGACAGGAGTGCCTGGCGGACAGCGGTCCATGGGGTCATCGCAAAGGGTTGGAATCGACTGTGTGACTGAACAACAACAAAATGCATTTTATGATTTTTATGTAATGACATAGTTGTGAGCCGCCCAGAGTCGTACTTTGTGAGTGGGGCAGAATATAAGTCGAACATAATACTGTAATAGCATACCTTCTGCTGTGAAGCAGCCATCAGTTCAGATAAGGAGATCTTGGGTGTCTAAGGTGCATTGGAAACTCCAGGTCTTCACACTTAGGTGGCTCATTCTTTATAAAAAAAATCTTATTTAGCCTTAACAGCTGTACATTCTTTATCAACTGCACCATCCCTCCTAATTTACTTTGGTGCTCATCACAATAGTCTCATTAAAGAAACTAAATCAGCAGTGCAGGTTGTGGTAGCTTTGCTCTGTGCCTTATTACAGACATTAATATGCAAACTCCATTCGGTGGTTTGACAGATCTGGAGGAACCCAGAACGTCACTCTCACAAACTGACACAATTTTCACCTCAGCCTCCTACTCTGCCCATTGTTGCATCTCAGTTCAGTGAAATGAGGCACCCATTCCCCGTCTGACCTAGTAATTACCCCATGCTACTCCCGATCCTGCAAACTCACATCCCCATGAATCACTAATAATACAGTATTTCCACACCAGTAACTCTCTCAACTTATCCACATCAGTAATTCTCACAAAATATTCACCTTATTTAGAGAGGCTGTCAAATTGTGGGATTTGCATATGCTTAAAACGCTTAAAATAGGTAGGAATCATGAAGGGTACAGAATAAAAAGCACTGCCAGAGCTGTGGGAGCTGTACAGAAAGCAAAATGGTGCCCAAGACCATTTTGTGAAGCTGCTCTTATATCCATGGCCCACAACCATTCTCTACTCTATTTTTAATTTTTAAAGAAATCAGATACAAATTCTATCCATCTGCCCAAAATCTCAAGAATGAGTACAATACTGTTAGAATGAAAAGACATCCAGGCAAAAAAATATGCTGCACAAACCATACAAAGGCCCATTGTACAGCAGTCATTCCCAGCCTTTGATCTTCCAGATGCTTTGGACTCTGGCTCTAAATCCATCACACTGTCCATTCTGCCTCATCCTGTGGAATGCATATGGGAGACCAAAGTCTGAGAACACTCACGCGAGTGGGCGGCAATATAAATTTGAACTAATAAATAATAATAATAATAATAAACTCACATAAGCACAGTACTGTACTAAACAAATATCTGGTCTTGACCTTCAAAGTTCAACACAGGCTTCCATCCGAAAATATCAAGAACTCCTGCCTCCAATTAGACATCAGCTTAGACATCACTAAATGTACACAAAAGTTTGCAAACCTATTTCAAATATCAAATGTCTCGGCCAGTTAAAAACCACAGCTTGTCAGTTCAACTTCCTTAAGTATGGATTGTTTTGACGTCCAAAAAGTCTCCAGAACATTCCTCCTTTCATTTTGGTGAATTGCCTGTCTTGCTTGGGAGATGAAGGCTAATTCATGCAGTCCTATAAAGTTATCTCATATACAAGAGATAACAACAGGAGCCTTCCTCTCGAGTAGGCCCCATTGTTCTTCTGAGTTGCAGCTCCCTGGCTGGACAACCCAGGTCTCAGATATGTGTAGAGAAGTAGCTTTAGGCCAAATAACCGCTCCATCTCTTCAGGTATTTTAGAAGTACTGTACAGTAATACCTCAGATAACGTTTACCTCGGATAACGCTAAAATCACATAATGTTGAGTAATCTGGGGAGGAGAATTGGATCGAATAACGTTAAGGTCCTATGGGATGGATCGGGTAACAACCGCTAAAGCCTGTGCAGTTACAATGTATCTCTATGGAGCTTTAACGTTATCCGATCCATCCCATAGGATTTTAACATGCATCGGATAACACTAAAAATTGGATAACACCAAGACTTGTGGAACCAAGTCTTAGCGTGATCCGAGGTATTACTTGTATACTGAAACATAGTAAAATACAGGATACAGTCCATCAATAGATCAGCAAGCATTTCAAAGCAGAAATAAGCAAGCTAAAGGTTCCAGGGAAAGCCCACGTCCCCCCTCCTTCCTCAAGGCTCACATTTTGCAGAAATGAATGGATATCATTCCAGAGAATGCCTGTGTGTGTGTTTCTGCGTCTCTGGATTACACCTCTGGCCCTCCCCATTAGGGATTCCAGCCTATGATTTTACAGCAAGGCATGTCAATCCCATAATCAGTTTCATTTCTTCAATTCCATGAGGCACATATTGTTTACATTCCATGAGTATAGCGGCCAACCGTCACGGATTCTCCGGGACAGTCCCGATTTGAGAGGGGGAATCCCGAGTTACCATTTTTAGGAAAATGGTCACGGAATTCCCCCATGACGTCCCGGCTGTCCCGATTTCTCTTCGGCAGCAGGCATTTTTTAAAAAAAAAGGAGCAAAAAATGGCTCCAAAAATTCAGCGATGTGATTGGCTCTCTATGTCAGCTGACATAGAGAGCCAATCACATCGCTGAATAGGGGAAACACCTATTCAGCGATGTGATTGGCTCTCTATGTCAGCTGACATAGAGAGCCAATCACATCGCTGAATAGGGGAAACACCTATTCAGCGATGTGATTGGCTCTCTATGTCAGCTGACATAGAGAGCCAATCACATCGCTGAATAGGTGTTTCCCCTATTCAGCGATGTGATTGGCTCTCTATGTCAGCTGACATAGAGACCCAATCAAATCGCTGAATTTTTCCCCCTTCCCTACCGGAGTTTTAAAAAAAGCCTCTTTAGTCTCATCAGCTGTTAGTCGGGAGAGAAAATAAGCAGAGCTTCAAGGTAAGCAGAGTTGGGGGGTGTATTCTCTGTGTCCGAGCAGGCTGCCTGCTTATTTTCGGGGGGTGGCTTATATTTCTATATACTGAGTATATAGAAATATAAGCCACCCCCCGAAAATAAGCTATCAGGCCATTTTATTCTTTTTCCCCCCCAAAAATGGCCAAAAATGGCCTGATGGCTTATTTTCGGGGGGTGGCTTATATTTTTAGAGCCCCCCCGAAAATCGGCACATGGCTTATTTTCCAATAAACTGTGCATGCGCAGAAACTCAATCTGATGCATGCGCAATGCATCAGATTGAGTTTCTGCGCATGCACAGTTTATTGGAGCCATTTTTTGCTCCTTTATTTTTTGGCCCCGCCCATGACGTCGTGACGTTGGCCCCGCCCATGACGTCATGACGTTGGCCCCGCCCCACTATCCCGGATTCAGTTTTGTAAGGTGTTGGACGCCTTATCCATGAGGCACATGTTGTTTACATATTTCCTCTCTCCCCCATATCTGGAATCGTCATTTTGAAAGTACTAAAACACATTTAAAACACATTTGTTACAGATGACAAGCCTGTGCTCTGACAACACCTTGAGGTAAATCAGGAGCCGTGGGGGGAAAGGATTATCCAGGAGGCAGAACTGAAGAGAAAGGTAGGAGTAAGAGACTGCAGAGTAACTAAGAATAGAGGAACACATTGGTGCATATGAAAGCCTTGATGATCAAGCAAAAGGCAAAAGAAACATGTACCTTCTGTTGAAGAGAATCCAACAGCAGGCCTGTGCTGATGAGTCAGGCTGGACTTAAGGACAATTAACTGAATAATAATCTTTTGAAGTTTAGTGGCCAAGCACAGCAGTTCCTGCCACATTTCAACAGAACTATAGATACTGGCTCAGATCCAGGAAGAGCTTTATGGCAAGAACAAACATTCTTGAGGGTACACAAGAGCAAAACCAAATTAGTAGATGGAGGAAGGAACTCACCGGACAAGGAGGATGTAGCTGAAGATCTCAATCTCCCCTACATCACTTGGAGGACCTAGACCGAGGGTTGGAGTCCCTAAACTCAAGACCAACATGCTCAAGTGGGACTGCTGGTGGACAATAACACACGATGTGAATGTGGAGAGACACAAAGCCAGGCTCATTTACTGGTCTGCCGATTACTGCCAGAGACATGCACCAGTGAGGACTTGGGTTTGGGCAATGACAAAGTGAAGGAAGTGGATTCATTTTGACAGTCCAGGGTTTGATGGGGTCATGGAGGAAGAATCAGAATCAGAATCAGAAAAAGGAGCAGGAGGCTGGCTAATTCACACTTTGTATTGTTAAGGGATGTTTGCTCACCTTGGCAATTAGTTTCTAATGAGCTAATGTTCTGTGTAGACTGACTGACATACTGCAAATGAACTTAGAGTGACTGTGTAACTGCCAAGATACTGATCTATGGCCTATCCTGGAGCCTACAGTAAAACAAGCAAAATATATTTTAGGGGCAGATGGAGAATCTGTGTGGGATTCATCTGGCCCATGGGTGACATCTGGCCTCTCAGAGCTTCTGATATTATCTGTCCCTGCTTTTTGCAGATTGGGAAAGATTTATGAATAGGTCGGGCAGTTGCTCTCGGAAGATATGTAATAATTAATGATCAGCAGTATTATATCCTCTACGGTCCGCTCTGGTGGGACGGACCGATGTTCTTGGGGTGACGAGGTCTCTTAAGTACCCTTCTCTCCTTTTCTGCTGCAAAGCCAGGGACAAAGAGAAGAAAGTGGCTTCATTTTGGCAGTCAAGGGTTTGATTGGGACAAATCAGCAACAGCAGCACAAGCAGCAGCTAATGTTGTCTTGGGAGTTGTCCAGACAACTAACTTTTCCTAAATCTGTTCCACTATCAGAAGACTGTGTAGAACTGCTGGCAGTTGAAGTATGGCATCAGAAAGGTCGAATTTGTCAGCTGTCAGCATCACCATCTCCCCAGATGCAGTTGAAACAGGTCTATACAACTAACACATCATGTCTTCTCCTCTTTAAGATATGGTTATCCATGTGAGTTGATCATCAAAAGGCCCATAATTAATTGAAAAACTTATCTCCACACACAAAAGCAGATAACTTGCAATTAAAAGGTCAAGAAATCATTCTTTGGGTAGGAGGTCAATTTTTGCATCTTGCTGCTTTCTTTAATGAAATAATTTTGGCCTGATGGACAATATTCCCCCACACCACCTTCAGCTTGTTCATGGGACATTCAGGCAGAGATGAAAGTCATTTCTCTGGTGAAAACAGATTACAAAAGTGCAGCCTCCGAGATGCTAAATTGCATTTCGTCTCCAAGCTGCTGCAAGTGAAACAGAGTAATTAACTGCTTTCTAAATGCTATTCACTGCCTTGCAAAATTGAACCCAAGGTTAATGGTTAATCATCTCCATTAGTTGTTTCCATTGCACACAAGAGAGAGAGGTAAATAAGTTTCTGACTGCTTCTCCCTCATCTTTTTTTTTTCAGATCAATACCAATGTGGCACGGGAGAGGTACTCTCCTCGCCCTGCTCTTTTGCTGTTACTTGTTTTAATTACTTTAGTAAGGATAGCATGGAAGATCTGTTGTGTGAGCATCCATCTGTTTCAGCATTCTAATATCCAGCACAATACAATTAGAGGTTTAGAAAAGCACAATTGCCAGTTTCTTGGTGGTCAACGCGAGGTTGTTCTCTATGGCAGCAGATCAGGCTTCAGATTGGAATATAACTTCCCCAGGATACACTTGGGGGAGTCTGGAAGAGGTGCTACAGCTATCCCAAAATGAGCTTGGCTGGCTGTATTGGCCACTGCAGTGGGGTGAGCTTCTGCACCTTCTCCACCAACTCCTGCCTTTGCTAGTATGGGAATCTGGATGGAGGCTTCTTGCTCTTGCTCTTCAGAGATATGGAATATGACATTGTCCTTGGTTCATTGACCTCCCACCAGTGATGGGATGTAACAGGTTCTCACCAGTTCTCCAGAACCGGTAGTAACTTTTCCCAGTGTCCCAGAGAACCTGTAGCAGCTTTTGGGGGGAACCACCTTCGGGGCTTACCTTTTCACTGGTTCCCCCACTGCACGTGCATGCCAAGCACTTGGTGTGCATGCACACCTAGTGCTTGGCACATATGCATGGCCTCCTTGCTGTCCTCCCAAACGGGGAGGAGGAAGAGAAGCTGCTAGCCTGAAGCTCCCTATAGCCTGAAGCTCCCTATTTTTATTATTTTGTATTTTTTCTTTGGCCCTGACCATGACATGACATCATGATGTTAGCTCCGCCCACACTGTGATGACATCACGGTGGGGTAGTAAAATTTTTGACATCCCACCACTGCCTCCCACTCACCCATAGGAGAGGTTCCTCAGACAGCTCAGTCCCTCTTCTGGGTCTTCCTGGACATCCCCACTTCTACCCAAACCTCCTTAGTGTACCAAGAGTCTGTGTTGACTCTCTCCTCTCTCCCTCCAGGGTTCTCTCAACTCCCAAGCTGCCCTGACTTTACACCTCATGCCTACTCTTGGAGCAGTAGCTTCACTCTGCATATTGGCAGAGCCTAGTCTGCCAAGATAAATGCCAGCTCAACCTCCCTTACATTTGGATTGCAAATGAGGCATGTGACTTGAGAAGTCCACAGCACACCTGGTCCTTGAAGCTAGAAGCAACTGAATGAGCTGTGAGATTATCCCTTGTTAATCCTTTTCCTTTCCCCCAGATTCTTGAGGTTCACCAGGTCATAACTAGGCAGGTAATTCCAGCTAGGTTTTGGCTCCATGACAGAAACAGATGTGTCTTTATCTAAATGAACTGAACTCAATCCTAGAACATTTAGGAAGAAATGCTCAATCATTAATCAAATGAGGATGTTGCAAACTGATTGTTGGCAGGTAGGAATTAATAGGCAGAGAGAGATCACTGGCAGTTGAGCTTTCCACCCATGACGGATGAGAGCAATTATCACACATTTCTTCACCAATTCCTAATTTAAGGATCCTAAGATTTTTGTCGATGAGTGTTTGAAAAATGAAAGAGGAGTACTGTACTGTACTATATATAATGAGTTGGTGGATAGAGTGCAAGAAGGAAAATATTCAAAATACTCAAGTTGCTTACTAAAGAGTGATACTGTTGACCCTGGTTAGAATCCAGTTCAGCGTAGGGTATGTCAGTGGCTATATCCATGAGTCCCCCATGATTTCTGGCTTGCTGTTGCCCAAGCCAGAAGATTGCCTCTCTACCAGCTCATCAATTCTGCTCCTCCCCTCTATAGGTTTCTGTTGTTTGAGGCATGAAAATGCCCTTTGCTTTGCTTAGGTCAGAATAATTTGTCTTCTAAATCACAACCAATTCACTTTGAACCCATTTGTAGCCTGCCTGGCTTAATTTGTATGCAAATACTTCAAAGTATCTGCTTGTATTTATAATAGCCATACATTTGAGAAGAGGAAACAAAAATATGACAGAACTAGGCACAGACATGGGAGGAGGAAAGCCACCTGTGATATTAAATTTATTTATTATTTATTTATTTATATTTGTTTATCGCCCTCCTCCCCGAAGGGACCCAGGGCGATTTCCAACAATTTTAAAGACACTTTAAAAATTAAAAACTTTAAAAAAGCTTAAAAACTTAACTAAAAGCTAGGTAAAGATCTCTCGAGTGCTGGGTAAAGATCTCCCTTGCTCAAAAGCCAGCTGTGTCCAAGTCTAGGGGTGGTGCTCATCTCCATTTACAGCCAAAGGTGTGCAAAGATGACTACATGCTGGAGCACACGTGACGCTGTTACCTTTCCCACCGAAGCAGTACCTGTTATCTACTTGCAATTTCTTGCTTTCAAACTGCTAGAGTGGCAGGACCTTGGACAGACAATAGGAGCTCACTCCATCACACAGCACTAGCATCTCAAACTGTTGACCTTCTGGTCATCAAGCTCAGCTTCTTAACCACTAAGCTACTGGGGGCTGAGTTCACTATATTCACTCATTAAAACCGCAAAATGCCTCTAAAGTGTTCTGTCATTTCTTGCAAACTCAAGGCTGTGGAAGAGCCAGACCATCTCACACGTCATCTTCTTTTCCTGCTGCTTTCAAATTTCCCTAGCATTATTGTCTAAAGTCTTAGTAAAGGTGAATGTCGCCCTTGCTCAAAAGCCAGTCATATCTGACTCTGGACTCATCTCCGTTTATAACCAAAGAGCTGACACTGTCTGCAACTGCAAACATTTCCATGGACAAGTGGCAGACATGCCTAGACATGGAGTGCTGTTTACCTTCCCATCAAAGTTGTATCTGTTTATCTACTTGCAATTTCTTGCTTTCAAACTGCTAGGTTGGCAGGAGCTGGGACAGAGGTGGGACCTCACAGGAGAAACTTGTTAATTGCTAGAGAAGTACAACAACGGAACCAGTGACCTCAGGAAGCAGTGAGCGTGCCAATGCTGGAGGCTTTCAAGAGAAAATTGAACATGCCTCTGTCATGTCTGCTCTGATTTTGAGTCCTGTATTGAGTGGACTCAATGTCCTCATAGGTCCCTTCCAGATCCATGATCCTGTGGATCCTGTGATTCTATGTCACTTGTTCAAATGGGCCTAAATTGCTAGTCCAGGCTCAAAGCGTTAGGGTTAGGAGAGATTGATGACCAGCTTGTAGCTGCTTTTCCTCCAAAACAATGGGTTTCCAACTATAATAGAATGCCTTAATTTCATCTTGTAACTTTAGAGACCATAAACAGATTAAAAATAGGGAAAACACATGGGGAAGACAGACTAACAGCAGAATTTTATAAAGCATTTAAAGAAATTATTACTCCAAAAATTCAAAAAACCATACAATTATATACCGTATTAGACATTGGTATAACATCAAATTCATGGCATAAATCCACGACAATTTTGATTCCCAAACCAGGAAAAAATCCAGAGTACATAGATTCATATCACCCCATACTCTCCATTCCTGTGCACCAAATAAAAATGGAAAACATTTGAAACATGGATTTCAGTTTCCTAGCAACCAAATGCAGGCTTCCTCCTGGATTGCAGGAGGAAATATAGCAGATTTTTCTGAGTTATAAGACTTGATGTGGTCCTTCCTTGGGAGCCTTAGCTTCTGTAGTCCAAAACTAGGGATCTAAAGAAGTGCTTTAGGTATGCCTCAGGGTCTGGACATTTCCGCTGAAAAATCTGAGTCTTCTTCTTTGAACGAAGGTCCCTCCGCTATATAACAAAACACTTTTGCAAAGAACCATCCATGATAAAAATCATGTTGCCTTGAAGCTTTGGAAGCGTGCTGTTTGCCGCAAACAAGCCTAAAGATCTCTTGAGTAAACATTACTATTTACATTGTTCTTTAGATTGAGGCATCACTTCTATGACAGATAGACTTCAGCCGTGTTACCTGAATTTCAGACTCCACGGCCTTAAAAAGTCTGAAATCATTTTATTTTTAATATTTAAGAACCTTTTCACAGGCGGAAGCTTTAAAAATGAGCCATAGACCAATTGTTTGATACATAATACTGTAAAGAAGTTTACTTGAAAATCAAATTAAAACAATAATTAGTACAGATTTAAACAGGGAAAGAGCCTGTAGTTTTTTTGACCTATCTCTTAGGCAGATGGTAAAGCCAGGAGAACAGGTAAAGTCTACTGACTGCAGAGTTGTTTTATATGTTTCAGGGGCCCCAAACTAACTCTACAGTTGCAGTACAACAAAGAAAGGGAGATCATGACTATTCAATTAAAATAAGTACACAGATTAAAGAGTAAATGTTACAGTTTTACAATCACAAAAGAAACAACAAGCTTTTGGGTCTCTGCATTCCTTTCTTGATGAGTCCTCATAGAAGTGTTAATCCAAAAGACATCAGCAAGGGATGGGCAGGAGAGGAAGTACTCAGCTCCTTTCTTTAGGCAAATTATCAGATTTTATCCTTATCAGTGTATTCTGTATTGATTTAATATCAAAATTATCCTGTTAGTTATAATTTTTCCATCTGACTGTCCTTTGGAATGAGGAGACACAAAACCCAGCATTAATATCATTGTCAAATATAAACAGAAATTATTCTATAGAGGTTCCCTATATACTCCTATCTTAAAGGAATCAAACTTAGGTGGACCAAAAGTCCCAAGCTTCAAGTCAAACATTTGCTTTGTCTAGCAGGCAAAATGAGATCAACATTTTACACTAATTTCCAGACTCAATGTGAGTGTATTGTGTGAAGTTTAGGTCCATGAAGAGGGTGGGGGGTATAAAGGAAATCTTTATTGATTAAAAGGAAATTTCTATTGATGTTAGATTAAGATATGACCAGGACATGGGTGTTAATTGATGCAGGCATTGTCTGCCATCTAGGTCTGTGTTCTTGGGAACATGAACGTGTGATGATCACTTCAGGGGCCATCTCAAGGGAAACCAAAGAGGTTCAAACAACTTTATTTAAAAATAAATGAATATGTTTTAAACTAAAGGGTGATTTTCAAATTTTATGTAACAGCCTGACCCTTGCCTTGGTATCTCCCTGTTCCTTTCAGAACTTCCTTGTTACCAGCCTGCTCTGTTGGCGACCAAGACTCCAAGTTCAGGTCATCTAAATGCCGTCCTCCAGATACCTGGGGAGAGTAATATTAAAATGTATGTGGTAGCGTGTGGTTTATGGCTTAACTCTTGTCTTACCCCCTCTTCCAACAAAAAGATGTCTTGATGAAGAAACGTTTATTGTTCACAAAGCATAATGTAGAAATAGCAGTTCACTCATTGATTCAGGATACAAGAAAATCCAGCAAAACAATACTAATCAAAAAATACAGGTAGAGAAATCCATACTTTCCCCATGAAACAAAAGGAAAACCTGACTAATCTAAGTACAGTCAAACCTTGCATAAAGAGCGCCTCGCTTAAAGATTAACTCGTTTAAAGAGCAGATTTTTCTCTGAATGTTTGCTTTGCTTAACAAATAAAACCAACCAAAAACACATTTAACAAATAAATTGGGGTTCAAAATCCCCCCTACCAAAAGCCACAATTGGCCACTTACAATGGTGTTTTGCTTAAAGAGCACACTTGCTTAAAGAGTAATCCTGTGGAACACACTATGCTCTTTAAGCGATGTACAACTGTATAGTAAAACCTCGGATAACGCTAAAACCTGGTTCCACAAGTCTTAATGTTATCCGATTTTTAATGCTATCCGATGCGTGTATCGGATGTTAAAATCCTATGGGATGCATCGGATAATGTTAAAACTCCATAGAGATAAATTGAAACCGGCACAGGCTTTTGTGAATGTTATCCAATGCACCTCTTAGGATTTAACATCATTCGATGCAATCCCCCCCCCCCCCGGATTGCTTAACGTTATGCGGTTTTAGCATTATCTGATGCAAATGTTATCCGAGGTATTACTGTACTGTAACCATGACCAAACCTGGGTTGGAGTGAGGACTCAGGTGTTAGAATTCCACTCTCCCTTCTGAGGTGTTAGTCTCAGAAACCCCAAACTCGAATTGATTCCCAAACCCATGTGTCTAAAGGAAAGAACATGAGCTTGGCTCTCCTAATTATCATACAGCCAATTAGAGGCCAGGGATTGTATAAACACACTCTGGTTCCCATAACATACTCTTGCCTTTCCCAGCTCTGGATGTTGACACAAGTGAACATTCCAAGCCTGGAGAAGAAGGTAAAACACAGGCCTGAAGCTTTGAGAAACTTCCACGAAGCACACCTGTCAGGAAACGACATATTTCCTCATGTGTCCCAAGGTTTGAGGTTGTAGGTTTTTAGCTAGGCCTCATAGAAATCCTTTGTTCCCTCTCTGTCTCATAGACTCATGTCATGAGACAGTTTGTTTTCAGCCAGTGTTCCTGTGCTGTTATCTCTCTAGCTTCATGTTTTGACTTCACTGACTCTACATGTGTGTAAACACTTATTGTTTTGAGAATGTTTTCTTCTGATCCCTGATTGACCAAGGGTTACCCACCTGCCTGCAGAATCTCCATTTTGCAGAGAAGTTAGTTAGTTCATTTCTGGATTTCAATGTCTAAGACCCTGGCTATGGTGTGGGATTATTCTTTTCTTTCAAAATGATTACCTAATGAACCTGGACTGTGTACTGGACTGATTCTTTGTTTTGACCTTAATATCTACGTTTTCCATGGACTTTACTACACGAACCTGAAGAATAAAGCAGCTGTTTCTCTTTGAAGATTGGTGTTGTTTTTATTGGCACACACACACAAAGCTATGCTACCAGAAGAAGAAACCTCTGTTGTTTTGTATGCTCTACTGCTCTATTGCCTGAGCATAGTACGAGTTCCTTCCTTAAAGCAGCTCGGCTCTCCAAAAGGTGAGGCAAGGGTTAAAGTTCCAGTAATGAGCAGGAGGCTCAGGAACTTGACCAGGGAGGTGCCCTTGTAAATGGGACGGCTGATGTCTGACAACACCTGCTTGATATGCGCAGCAGAAAGAATTGTGAGGCCTTTGCAAAGATGCAAAGCTACATTCTAAAACAGTTTAAAAACCAAATAGACTCCATATCAAACAACTTGTGACCCATTCCATCACAACTTCTTCCTGTACAACATGGTTGCTGTGTTGCTTGATTTTTATTTTTATTTTGTCTTTTGCTGGGAAGTCGTGGGAATCCATGCATGGCATATCATTTAATGGAAACTTGAAATGTCTGATATGACAGAAGACTGGTTATTATCCTTTTCTCTCTGGCTATTCTCTGTTTCTAGCACGTGACTCACCTTTCTGTACCTCTGCTCAGCAAATTATTGTATCATTTCCCCGTGGGTTTTTCATGTAAACACCTTTGCCCGGGTGGGGAGAAACGGGAAGATTTTCTTCCTTCCCAATTGACAGTAGTCAGAAATGAGTTTTCTGTATCGAAGGCGTTTTTAGAAATGTGCAATCCATTTTTCTCTAAAGGATTATTCTCATAACATTCAACACACTAAATCCAAAACTATTGCCATTTCCAGAGGTACTGTAATTGTCATTCTGTGCAAATAACGGTGATTTTGCTATTTATGTTGGATAAAGCCAATGTGTGGACTATGTGGCATTTACCAGCAGAGTGTTGTGCCTAGTACTGTACTGATCTTTGTTAGCATCGAAGAAGAAGAATCGTTTTGCAGAAAACTGGTTGTAAGGCAATAAGGGGGCGGGGGACTAGTGTTTATTATGGTTCACAAGGAAACCCTTCATGAATGATGTAGGGCAAAAAGTTATCTAAAAAATATCTATCTTTGTGCAGATATGCTGGCAGCCACTATGGAAAAGCATGTGCTTGTGCCAGTGTTTACCAAGAAAGATAAATTGATCCCAGAGAAAGAAGAAGGAAGGAAAGGTTGATATGTAAATACAGAGCTACAGAACACAAGGGGGAGAACCACATTTGTCTATCTTTCTAATTACTGCTCTCCAGTGCCCACATGTCTAGAGAGGGGGAGAGATGCTCAAAGTAACCCCCATTAGACGCATGCACACTAAAAAATAGACGTGTGCATGCATCAAATGGAGGTTTGACGCATGCGCAGTTCCAAGCAGTCATTTTGGCTGTCCGGAAAGGGCACGGGCAGCGCCTGGAGAAGTGGCAGCAGCAGTGGAGGCCTTTCCTCACCGGGCCACGCCACGCCAGGCCGCCAGGTGGCCGCGCTGCAGTGGCGGTTTGCCACAGCAGCGGTTTGTCACAGCGCCGCCATGCCACCGTGGTTCCTGCCTGCCGGCCTAGTGCCTACCTAGTGCCTGCCTGTCTGCCTGCCTAGTGCCTGCTCCCTGACCCCAGGCCAGGTAAGTGACGGGTGTGTGTTTGGGGTGGGTGGGTGGGTGGGGTGGTTGATTATTTTAATTTTAATGTGTATTTTATTTAATTTTTTTCTTTGGCTCCGCCCACAATGTCATGACATCATGATGTTGTCTCCGGCCATGACATCATGAGGTCATGATGTTGGCTGCACCCACAACATCAGCTCCGCCCACGGTGGGGTAGTAAAAAAATTGACAGCCCACCACTGCATCCATCCCAGTCGTATAATATAAATGTATTTGTTTACTTATTTATTTAATCATATTTATACGCCGCCCTCCTCACAAGTGACCCAGGGCAGCTACATGACCTTAAAACAGCAATAACACAGAACATCAATAAAAACCTATCAATATGATAAAATCTGGAAATGTTAATTGATCATAGGACTGTGTTCAGATGGGAGAATATGTTAAGACTCGAGAACATGCCATTATTGAATTTCTTCTTTTGCTTCTTTCTAACAGTGAAGTACATGGATAAAGTGGTTTAAAAGAGCACAAGAGAGAGAGAAGGATTCTTGCCCATTTAAAGCAGACAGACGTTTTAGTACGAGCTTGTGTAGATTATAATTCACTTCCTTAGATTCCTCCAGGCATGTTGAAGAATTTCAATTAGCTGAAATATAGTCATATCAAAAAAGAATTTTCCATATTCGCAAAACTGCTTCCTAAATTTTATGGCAAGAACAGAAGTGAGGGTGAGCAGGAAATTGAGAGATTTGCCTCAAAGTGAGGCAAGAACCCCCTTTCTTCCAAATTTTACTATTTTCTCTCTCTTTGATATATCGCGACTTCAATTCCCCTCTGCTTACTTTGCAACCCACCAGCATCAAAGTTCAGATTGTAAGACTCTTGGGGAAAATATTCTTACAGGTTCTTCTTAAAGGTTACTTCTTTGAGTGCCTGTTGATGCCATGCCATGCAGATGAACGGTGCTTCCTGAGAAGTATGACAATTGACTATGACAAGACACGTCTGCTCCATCTTCTACATGACAACCCTTGAAATAGTTTAAAATTGTTATTATTTCACCTCGTCTTCTAAATATACCTAGCTCCTCACAAAATCTCTTACAACCCTGGGTTCTGATCTTTGTGTCTTGTCCATATCCATAAACTGTTACACCCAGAACTGGACACAGGATTCCAGTTGGGCTCTGTCAAAGGAGAATATAGCAGTACTCACTTTGATAATACAACTTTTTTCTACTACAGTAAAACCTCATATAACACTAAAACCTGGTTCCACAAGTCTTCGTGTTATATGATTTTTCGTGTTATCTGATCCTCTATGGGATCCATAGAGATACATTGTAACCACACAGGCTTTCGCGGTTGTTATCTGAAGCATCCCATAGGATCTTAATGTTATCTGATGCAATTCTTCCCCCCAGATTCCTTGATGTTATGCGATTTTCGTGTTATTCGATACTAATGTTATATGAGGTATTACTGTACTATGCCTTTCTATGCAAGTTGTGATAGAAAAGGAAAGATTTCATGAACTTCTCCAAGATGAGAATAATTTTTCCAACACTTGTTTGTGACGGAATTCTTCATGATCATATCTTCCTCCTTTATATCACTGCTACTCTTAGAAGCAACAGTAATGTAATTGGCAAGTTAGACATCATTTTCCTCCTGAACATTATCATCCAGCGTTGACAGCCGCATATATATAATACCCATATACATAAACACAAGAAAGTTGATAATATTTACAAAAATCCAGCAATATATGCTTTTGAAGGGAAAGTAATGAGAAGATAATATCTATTGAAGGATTCTCAAGATTGTGGAAACGTTATTCTTTTTTAGGAGCACAATTCTGAGAATTTACAGTTGCCTTGATGATTTGGAGATTCTGGGAACTGTAGTCATAGAATCATAGAACTAAACAATTATAGAGTTTGAAAGGTTCCAGAGGGTCACCTAATCATCATCATCCACCACCCCATTGAACCAGTAAATCCACAGCTAAGGCAGCAGAGAGATGGCCACCCCAACATTCTTTAAAGGCATCCAGGGAAGAAGACTGTGTCACCTTCTGTTCCATTCCACTGCTGAACAAATTTATTGTCAGAAAGTCCCATAGGCACCATCTCACCACTAAATGTGCAGTTTACAGGTGCTTCTCCAATCCAAGCTTTGTTCAGTGGGAAAATTTCACTTATTGGGGTGCGGAGGACAAGAATGGAGGGACAACACTTTGCTTCAATGGAAGTAGAGCTTGGGCCACCCCAGAGGGGAGCTCTCTAGAAAGTAGGTAGAAATGGGAGATATTACCCTTTATTTTTCTGATATTCTTCAATAAATTCCCTTGCAATTTGGCACCCTCTAAATTTGGGCGCCCTGGGATCCAGCCTTGATTGGCCTGCCCTAGTTCTTTTGACTGGACTTGCTCATGAGTAAATGGTTAGGAACAGTGGTGGGTTGTCATAATCGCCGCTACCCCACTGTGACATCATGGACGTTGTGGGGGTAGCCGACGTCATGATGTCGTGGGTGGAGCAATAAATAAATAAATAAAATTAAAAATGTGTGTGCATGTGTCAAACCTCCGTTTGACGCATGCACAGTCTTTTTTTTTTTGAGTGTGCATGCACACTAAAAAAATAGAACTGTGCATGCGTCAAACGGAGGTTTGATGCATGTGCAGTTCCGAGCAGCCATTTCAGCTGCCCGGAAATACACTTTTGGAGGGGGCTGGAGAGGTGACCAAACTGGTCACCCAGGGTTTTACCACCACCACCCCGGCGGCCCCTCCTGATGGGTGCTACCGGTTCGGGCGAACCGGTCCGAACCGGTAACATCCCATCACTGGTTAGGAATAAGCTCAAGAGTATTTTCCTTTTTACGTATGAAGATGCCTTGCAGCAAGGAAGGTAATAATTTAAGTAAGAGGTGCTGAGAAAGACACAATAATCAGAAATGTAAATCCTTCTAGCAATCCATTGTGCTGTCATAACATCTCTATGAAACGACACATCTCAAATGAAAAGAAGCCCATTAAGCTGGGAAGCAGATGCACCAGGGTTGGTAATGTGCTCGACATCTTTCAGAGAAGCAAAGGGCCCATCAGTCTCTTTTGTCTGAAGTCTGTCACAACCCCAAATAAGATACACTTCTGACTAGTCTTTTCATAGTACCCTGGGGGATTTTGCCTGCCACTTCTCAACTGGAATGACAATAAATTGTCTTTATATAGATCCATGTAAATTATATATCATTCATCTCCTCTGCTATTTAGATGCACATTTCTTTCATAGGCAAATAAGTCAACTTTTAGTTACAACGGTATGTTTTCACATCAACTTCAAGTTACAATAACAAGTTCTTATGCAACTAGTGACATTAAGAAAAGATTACAAAAATCCAGAAAGTGATGGAGGGGAAGAGGTGGGGGATACATGTCAATACAGCAATTAATGGCCGTGATGTGGTTGAGAGCTTCTCCAATGGCCACGTTTGGCTTGATACCAAGAACAAGTCAGGAACGTGACACGTCTGAATCGAGGAGTGTGTTTGACCACTCAGTATTGGAGGAGCTTCCAGGGAATTTATTATTTATTTATTTATTTAGTAGTATTTGTTAATCGCCCTCCTCCCCGAAGTGACCCAGGGCGATCACTTGGCATATGCGCCAAGCACTGTAGGCATGCATGGATACCAAGTGCTTGGCGCGCAGTAAGCCCCGAAGGCAATGGCGTCGCGCAGTCTTCAGCCGCCTGGGGCGAAAAGCAAACTCGCCGCCCCCCCCCAGCTCGCCGCTGCCGCCACCCCTCCCCCCTCCCAAGGCAGAAGGCGCCCCCCTGCTGACTAGCAGCGCGCGCGCAATTGCGTGCGCGCCACACACACCTCCGTCCGCTCGCCCACCAGGGGCCGTCCGCCACCCCCCACCCCCGACGAGCGCACCTCGTTCCGGCAGATCGCTCGCCCAGCTGGCCGTCGGGGGCTCTCCGCGCGCCGCCTGCCGCTGGCAGCGGCTTTCAGGGGGCGGCAAATAATGTCCCCTCCCCACCCTTTTGCTGGCGAGCGTCCTGCGTGCGCTTCGCCGCTTGCAGGCGAGGAGGAGAAAAAGGGGTTTTTTTTAAAAGGCAGACAATTCAAGGAGGGACCCGCCCCGCCCGGCTGGCTGTCGGGGACTCTCCTGGAGGGCGGCCCGCGTGCGCGCGCGCGCTGCCCACTTCCTCCTGCCCAGCCAGCCGCCAGGGGCTCCCCGCCACGGCGCCACCCACCCCCGACGAGCACCCCGTCTCACGGCAAGTTGGGTGGGTGGCTGGGCGGGCGGAGGCGAGCAGCGTGCGCGCGCATGCGGGCCGCCCTCCAGGAGAGCCCCCGACGGCTAGCCGGGCCCCCTCCTTGAATTGTCCGCCTAAAAAAAAACCCTTTTTCTCCTCCTCGCCTGCAAGCGGCGAAGCGCACGCGGGGCGCTCGCCAGCAAAAGGGTGGGGAGGGGACATTTTGCCACCCCCTGAAAGCCGCTGCCCGGGGCATCCGCCCCCCCCACGCTACGCCACTGCCCGAAGGTGGTTCCCCCCAAAAGCTGCTACCGGTTCTCGGGACACTGGGGAAAGTTACTACCGGTTCTGGCGAACTGGTGAGAACCTGCTACATCCCATCACTGCTCTTAAGTATCCTGGCCCACTACCATGTAGGGCTTTAAAGATAATAACCAGCACCTTGAATTGCACCCGGAGACATACTGGGAGCCAGTGCAGCTCCCTTTTGGGGCTTACTTGCTGAGACCTTTGGCATTACCCACCCACTTCAATCCATCCTGACTTGACAATGAAGCTAACTAGCAGTGTACATATGGTAAATATGATTGAGGAGGCTGGTGGAGGACAGGGGTGCCTGGAGGGAAATGGTCCATGGGGTTGCAAAGGTCGGAATCGACTGTGCGACTGAACAACAAAACTCCAAGTCTTCACTATGTCCACAAGTGGACTCCAATTCCCAGAAACCTAAGTCAGTACATTGGCTGATCAGTGCTTTGGGGAAATGACTTAGGCTTGTTAGTAAGAAGAGGGTCAAGCATGCTGCCTTGAACTCCTTAGAGTAGAAGTAACTAATAGTAGCCAACAAATAATATCTACATGTTTATAAGCAGCATTTTTCCAATATCACTTTCTGGGTCCATTCAAAATAGTGGAGAAATGCTTTATCCTTAAAGATTAAGGTAAAGGCAAAGGTTTCCCTTGCTCGAAAGCCAGTCGTATCTGACTCTAGGGGTCAGTGCTCATCTCTGTTTCTAAGCCAAAGAACCAGCGCTGTCTGCTTCTGCAGATGTTTCCATGGTCATGTGGCAGGCATGACTAGACACCGGAACGCATGGAAAGCTGTTACCTTCCTACCGAAGTGGTCCCTATTTATCTACTTGCAATTTCTTGCTTTCAAACTGCTAGGTTAGCAGGAGCTGGGACAGAGACGAGAGCTCACTCTGTCCTGCAGTACTCGGGAATCGAACTGCTGACCTTCCGCCTCCCAGTCAGCGTCTTAGTGACTTGAGCCACTGCAGTCCCTTAAAGATTAGAAGGTTTTTAAAAATACTACACAGCCCCACAGGAACAAGTTGCCCCAGTATTGAACCCTACAGGGGTTGTGAGCTGTGACTGAATTCAAGTAAAAATAATCTTGGTCTCCCCTACAGCCAAACTATGATTGCCATCGTGTTATTATCCTTTTGTTCTACCCACCCACCCACCATTCAGCATTTCAGTGCCACTCAACTGCAAAAAGAGAAAGAATGTTATGCTGCAAAATAGCTCATAGACTTTTCTGTCAGCTCCAGTTACCGATAAGGTTTTATTCTGACTGTTCTCAAGAGCTGAGTGGCAACCTTAGTTGGCACATACATGACCTTTTGAAAGCAGCGTCCCAATGGGAATTATGTTGATTGCACTAAGCTGTCGGTGGACAAGCCTGTTGGAAACAAGTCTTCCGCCTTCATCTTCAATAGGGATGGCACCTAAGGGGAGCACATTTAGGAGGGACCAAGAATATATTTTTTAAAAAAATTATGGTACTTTTTACTCCAGAGAGAAGGTGGATTAGGAATACCAAATGTTAAAAACTATTACATAGCTTTTCAATTAAAAAATATGGTTAAGATATTAATGAAAGAGGAGATAATTTGGGAAGAAAATGAGATGAAAGAACTGAGCGGGGGTAGGGAAAGCAATTTGCTTTAAGACAAAGATAGATTGAAGATTAGTGTTAAGAATAAAATGATAAAGACAATAATGGAAGTGTGGAAAAAGGAGAGCACATTTTTCAAGCATCGGGAGGGCTGAAAGGTCAATGACGACAGGGGCGTAGGGTGGGGGGGCAGGGGGTGACCCGCCCCAGGCAGCACTTTTTGGGCTATGGTCGAGCGTGCCATTGACGTGGTTCCTCCCACATGGAAGTAAAATTTTATTTATTTATTTATTTATTTTCTAATTTGTATTGCCACCCTGATGGTTCTCTTCAGTTGGACAGATTTGTCCGTTTTGCTTTCTGCCACATTTGATTTTGGGGAGTTTGGGATAATTCTGATCAGAAATGAGCAGGAACTCAATTCTCACCCATTCCTTTGAAAATGGCTACTCTGTCAGTTCAACTTTCTCCTCCATTTACATTTTGTAATAATAATAATAATAATAATAATAATAATAATAATAATAATAATAATAATAATAATAATAATAATAATAATAATAATAATAAGAAGAAGAAGAAGAAGAAGAAGAAGAAGAAGAAGAAGAAGAAGAAGAAGAAGAAGAAGAAGAAGAAGAAGAAGAAGAAGAAGAAGAAGAAGAAGAAGAATATTTTCATATTTCTATGCTGCCCAATCACACATGCAACTCAGGGCGCCTCACAACAGTACAATCCACAATAAAATTACAATATAATAAAATTGTAAGCGTAGATAAATTCTGAATAAAAGGGAGTGGCATGGAATTCTACCCCATTTCTAGCTCTGAGTTACTGATTTATTTTAGTGATTTCACTTATTCTTCACTTCTACCAGTTCCTGTTCTTACAGAGAAGAATGGATGAAGTCAAAGCTCTGCTCACTGGTGAGAGCATATCCGTTCCTGACAGCATCTTTAGCCAAGAGTCTTTCTCACTTGAACCTGGAATGTTTTGCATGCAAAGCATACATTCAAAAGTCTAGCATACCTGCTGGAAACATTGGAGTCTGCCTATAGACCAGTGGTGGCGAACCTACGGCACGTGTGCCAGAGGTGGCACTCAGAACCCTCTCTGTGGGCACCCATGCAGTCACCCCAGCACATAGTTTGCCCTGCCCCTCTGCCCAGCAGACCAATGGGAATGCTTCCTTCCTCCCCCAGCACAGAGTTCACCCCACCCCTCTGCCTAGCAACCCAATGGGAGGACGTCCTCCCTCCCCCCAGCACAGAGTTCGCCTTGACCCTCTGCCCAGCAGCCCAATGGGAACATTTCCTTCCTCTCCTGATTCTGCGTTGGCACTTTGCGATAAATAAGTGGGTTTTGAGTTGCAGTTTGGGCACTCGGTCTCTAAAAGGTTTGCCATCACTGCTATAGGCTAAGTCGAATCGTCAATCCATCTTGCTTACTACTGTGTGCAATGAGCAGCAGCAGTCATCAAAGGTTTTGGGTAGTGGTTTCTCCAACACAATATGGAGAGTTCAGAAACTGAACCTGGGACCTTCTGCAGGGAATGATGTCCGGCTGAGCTATGGTCTCATGTTCTGTGGGGAACACAGTAGCATTTAACATAGCTCATGTGCAATGTCTTCAACCAAGCCTGGATAAGACAATCTGTCCAAAGCTAAGAAATGATTTAGGTTACATACTAATTTAGATCCAGACCTCTCCTGTGAACAGCTTGTGCCAAATTGAATATGATGCCTTTATGATATGGGATTACAGTATAAAAAGCCAAGGTGGAGCTACCTAATTAATTTCAGTTAATTTTATTAAGACACTTATTGCAGTGTGTGAACAGCCTTTTACTCCCATGAGTAAAAGACAGCTTCTGTCTTTCATCCAAGAAAGCCAACCCAAGGCTTTAGAACGCACAATAATTAATAGCAACATTATCAGTCTAACAGATATTGATTTGCATATCTCACTAGACATGGTATGCTAATCTTCTACCCTTTCTTTCCGAGGCAACAGACTTCTGGAAATGGACAGATCCCAGTTACCAAGATCACCATGGTGACTAAATATTCACTGCTTGAGGCTTGGCATTCTTCTTATAACTAAGTGCTGACAACCAGGTTGACTAGCAGGTTGGGACTGCTATCCTATCTTGACTATGATTAGAGGGCGGTCACAGGAACAAGGCAGGTTAAGTGCAGGACCAAAGAAAGATTCAAAGGAGCATCATTGCTCCAACCGTAGCCAGGAAGCAAATCCCATTTTAAGGGAAATATGTATTTCCTGATCCAGTTCTGCAAGTCAGTTTCTGGTCCTGAGCCCTTTTGGGATGCAAAATCCTCATCAGACCCAGGCCAGGACTGATGAAGCTGCTGCCCTCCATCAAGATGGATTCAAGTGGGATTTAATCCACTTGGGGACCATCGCCCTTCTCTGTGGACTTTGGCTGCTCACCACTGGACTTGTTCCTAAACCCTTTACTCTTCTGTTTGCCATCCTCTGGATATTTCCCACCAGTGGTGGGATGTCAAAAATTTTACTACCCCACCGTGATGTCATCACAGTGTGGGCGGAGCTAATGTCATGACATCATGATGTCGTGGGCGGGACCAAAGAAAAATAGTAATAATATGCCTTAATGTAAATGTAAAACAGCTGTACCTCCTTAAGGGTTCTCCAATTGGAACAGCAATTGGAACAGCACAAGTGTAGCTTATTGATGAGGTAACTCCAAGACTTTGCTTAAAAACACCAAGCCAGGCCGCTAGGCCTTTTTAGGAACTGTAGTAGTACGTCAATATAGGTAAAGGTATTAAATACACATTGAAATACACACAGACACACCACATCCAAAGATGAGCCATTTACCCTGGGGAGCTTCAGGCTAGCAGCTTCTCTTCCTCCTCCTCCCTTGGGAGGACAGCAAGGAGGCCATACATAAGCGCCAAGCACTGTAGGCGTGTATGCACACCAAGCGCTTGGCGTGCATGCGCAGTGGGGGAACCAGTGAAAAGGTAATCCACAAAGGTGGTTCCCCTCAAAAGCTGCTAACAGTTCTCCGGGACACTGGGAACAGTTACTACTGGTTCTGGCGAACTGGTGAGAACCTGTTACATCCCATCACTGTTTCCCACCCTTTCAATATCTTCCTCAAACCGTGTTACCTAGAACTGAACACAAACATTCATGTGAAATCTGACAAAAGCAATGAAGTGGCAATCTTTTCCGCCTTTATCTTAACACCCTCATCCAAGTCATGTACAAAGATGACGAACAACACTCGGCCAGGGACAATTATGCATTTCTGGAACTGATACTGTATACTTACCAGGCTGTGAAAAAAACTTATTTTCGTAATACTTTTCATTATGCCTGTTTAAAATGGTGAAATGCATGGGAAATAAGAAATTTTTTTACAACAATGCTTCTAAATTTCATAGGGATCACAGCGCTTAATCCATTTTCTTTTGTGATCTTTTGGATTCAATTTTTAATGAAGTGTTAAAGCAGTTACTGGTGTAAATAGAAGTAAATAAAAAAAAAAAGACTCCGTGATAGCATTACAGCTCCACTCAGCGTATTAAAGAAAGGCAAACAAGGACATGAGCCTGAGACTTAAAAAAAAGGAGCATTTGTATTTCATTTACCATTCCCTAGGGTTACAGCGTTATCGTAACTTCCTCAACTAATTTAATTATGCAAGGCTTTACAGTTCAGCCAAGGAATAGATCTACCCAGGTATGCTGTAATTCTAAAGAAACTCCTCTTTACCCACTTAAACTGAAATTTCATTGAGTTCGTGACAAGACATTGTCATTATTTTAAGCCCTCTATAATAAGTTTATTATCCTCTGGCTACTCCTGGGAAACAGAAAACAGGCAGCAGGAAGAGCCTACATCTTCAAAAAAGAGGGGACAGGAGTGACTTCTTTCATGTCCCAATCAAACCCTGGCCTGCCAAAATGAAGCCACTTTCTTGGTTTTGCCGTTGGTGAAATAAGTCCTCATCGGTGCACATTTGCCCCCCGAATCCCCCAAATAACGAGACAGACAACTGTGCTGGATTGTAAAACAGGGCAGACCAGTAAATGAGCCTTATTTTGTATCTCTCCACATTCACACTGCGTGTTGTTGTCCACCAGCTGTCCCCACTTGAGCATGTTGGTCTTTCATTTAGGGACCCCAACCCTCAGCCTATTCAGGGTCCTCCAAGTGATGTAGGCAGTGGTGGGATGTCAAAATTTTTACTACCCCACCATGACATCATCACAGTGTAGGCGGAGCTAACATCATGACATCATGGGCAGAGCCAATGTCATGACATCATGACATCATTAAAATACACCCAAACACCCACCCACCCACAACACAAATCAGCCAGAGCTTTTAAACCAGAGCTTAAAGCTTATTCTGGCTAATCTTTCTCATACTAGGTCAGATGGAAAGAACTACAGAATGAACTCACCACAAGATGGCTTCATTTTGGCACTTTTCAACTTTTCAACAGTTAAAGAAGTTAGGTACTAAGTCTATGCCTAACCAGCTCTCTAGGATATCTAGGGGAGCAGGCTATAGGGAGCTTCAGGCTAGCAGTGCTTGGCACGCATGTGCAGTGGGGGAACCAGTGAAAAGGTAAGCCCCGAAGGTGGTTCCCCCCAAAAGCTGCAACCGGTTCTCTGGGACACTGGGGAAAGTTACTACCAGTTCTAGAGAACTGGTAAGAACCTGTTACATCCCATCACTGGATGTAGGGGAGGTTGAGTTCCTCAGCCATCTCCTCCTTTAATGTTGTACCTTCTCCAGTGAGCTCCTTCTTCCACCTTCTAATTTGGTTTTGCTCTTGACTTCAGTGGATCAAATGGTTAACCTGCTGAACTCGCTGACTGGAAGGTCTGAGTTTGATTCCTGGGTACTGCATGATGGAGTGGGCTCCTGCTTCTGTCCCTGCTCCTGCCAACCTAGCAGTTTGAAAGCAAGAAATTTCAAGTAGATAAATAGGAACCACTTCGGTGAGAAAGTAAACAGTGTGTCCATGCACTCCAGTGTTGAGGCATTCCTACCACATGTCCATTGAAACATCTGCAGATGCAGACAGCGCTGGCTCTTTGACTATAAACAGAGATGAGCACTGAATCCTAGAGTCGGTTATGACTGGCTATCAAGTAAGGGTGATCTTTACCTCTACCTAAGCTCCCAGGGATCATTGCCATTAGTTACATCTTTGCATCTCTTAGTTCATTTTCTTCTCATGCCCACACTTCATTTGTTTGCTATGCACAATATTTTTGAAACTATAGAATGAACTGTAGAATGAACACAGTTTTGGCCTTGGGGTCCTACTATAGAAGACTCTTCATTTACCCATTCACTCAAAAACCACAAAAGGAGACACACATTATGGGGAGACTGAAGCAGCTACAAAAGACCCTAAATTGTTGTTTATATATGTTTCCCCCTACATAATTTAATGGAACGTAATTTAGAGAAAGAACATATTTTGCTATATAATTAATGGAAATTTAAATTTACCATTTAAAAACTTCCTGTGGGAAATTTTCCATGTCAAATCAATTTGTAGATGGGACCCACAAGGCAGAAAATCCCAATTGCTTCAATCTACTTCTTGCGACAGTTGCCTGAGGTTTAATTTTCAGCCGCTTTCTTTGATGGCTTTGATCTTTGATGTCAGTGTTAACTCTATCTGGTCCTCACAACCGCATTTATTTTAAGCAGCCTTTTGTGATAACCACACTAATTATTTTGCTGGAAGTTTAATTAAATCTTTTCACCCTGGAATGAGATTTCTGCTTTCTCTCCTCCACCCACTTTCTCTTCTGGAATACTGCGCAGCATTATAAAACACGGAATTTGAAGAGAAGGGGCAAAACGGTTAATCAAAATCAGATAAAATATAGCAATAGCAATTAGACTGCCTCATAGCACTTAGTGGACTCTCTGGGTGGTTCATGAGTTAATTAGCATTTTGCCCCCAACATGCTGGGGACTCATTTTAGCGACCTCGGAAGAATGGAAGTTTGGGTCAACCTTTGAGACCCAGTCAGGACTGAACTCACAATCTTTTGGCTGAAGTACGGCAGTTTAACCACTGTGCCACCAAGCTTATTATACAGTAACACACCGGATAACGATTGGATCGGATAACGCTAAAATCGCATAACGTTGGGGAATTTGAGGCAAACATTTGGATCGCATAACATTATGTTAACCATTATGTTAACGTTATCCGATCCATCAGATAACCTTTGCCTCAAATTCCCTGAGGTGTGGCTGTGACTCACCAGTTTCTCTTGGGAGAAAGGGAGGGGCTGCCTGCTCTCAAGCTTGCCACATTTGAATAACAAAGGCTTGCAAAACCAGTCTGACTACTTTAGCAAAGCAAAGGCTTAGGATCCTTTCCCCAGTGTAACCCAGAACACTTTGCAGAAAAATAATTGCAAAGAGACAATTTGACCCAATTACCTTTATGAGGTTTCCCCTTTAAATTCTAAACAGCCTGAACCCGAGACTGTAGCTCCGCAAGCCTCATGCATTGTCAATGGAAAACAAGCAGACTGAAACCTTTCAGCTACAAAGCAATTAAGCTTTCCACACCCTGCAAAGCCCTGAGGGAACTTCCTTTATTACAGCAATGGTAAGTGGGCTGATTCTAAAGGAAAACATTTTCCTAGCTTCTGTTCAGATCTTTTAAAACAGCACTTTATAAAATTTTCAAAAATTTAAAAATGCTGTATGGCTTTGTTCCCCTAAAGTCAGGGTGGTCTGGCATGTTTTTGTAATGTATTTACCCTTTAGACAATTATTTCTTAAAGTTCTTTAAGTTTCCACCATGTTTCCTTGACTTTCCGTTGAAGCCTCTGTTGCTTATCTCTATGGAGTTAACGTTATCTGATCCACCTGAAGAGGATTTTAACATCTGGTGCATGCATCGGATAAGGCTAAAAATCGGATAACGTTAAGACTTGTGGAACCAAGTCTTAATGTTACCCGAGGTATTACTGTACTTATTTATTGTATTTATAATTTTACTTGCTAGTCTGTCAGCCTTCACCAGTTTGTCCCCTTTACCCATCTCTGTTGCAGAGGTTAAGATCTGAAGCACTGGCTTAAGATTGCAAGATAGATGACTTGGATGAAACATTCTTGAACATAACAATTGTTTGACAATGGAATAGACCACCCTTGTAGTTGAAGCAGCCTGGGTGGGCATCCAGGAGGGAAATATCCACTGTGGATTTCTTGTTTCTCTGGAGACTGGCCTTGATGGACCTTTGAGTGACGTCTGGCTCAATAGTTCAATGATTGCAGATCAAGATGATTGTTGTTATCGCTTGGAAAAACAGCCATACTGTAATGTCTTGAAGGATTTATAGAAACTGCAAAATATGTTTTGAGGCAGAAATCCCAAATAATTGGATAAATGGTTGTTTATCCAATTTCAGAAAATGCTCTATTCAAACAACAAGCCTTCTATGAGAGAGAGAGAGAGACCCCATGAAACTGCAATTGTGTGGCAGCCATTTACTTGTCATTATAATAAAAGCTCAGAATTATGCCTGTGATAAAGTCCTTGCATTGTTTTGTCCGTTTGAATCAGCGGAAGCAGCTTTGTCATGTAAGCCCTTGGGCAAGACTCACGCAGAAATGATTTAAACACTGCATCAATATGGTTTAATTATGACTAAGCATACACGCAAAGAGGAAAACTAGACAGAGAGGAACCATGGAATATTTATGAGCTCTGCTCTGTTCTTCTGGGTGTTTTCCAAACATGAATGCAGGTTTTGATGGGGGGGACGGGACAGAAGAGAGGGACCATGAAATGGAGTGGGAGATAGATGACCCTCCAGAGGTTGTTGCATCGCAGCTTCCACAACCTTCTGCCAGCATAACCAGAGCTCAGAAAAGTTACTTTATTGGACTACAACTCGCAGGCAGCCCTAACTGTGAGAAGCTTGGGAGGGCACTTCTTCTTTTACCCCATCGGGTGTCGAGGGAGATGGAAGGTTCTTGTTCTGGCACTTCTAGCAGCTTCCATCAGTGTTATTTGGTGTTCTTGCAATATTTCTTTGATGTTATCTCTCAACCTTTCCCTGTAGATGGTAGCCTGTGTGAATGTAGAGAAGAACAAACAATTGCCCATACGATACAATGCACACAATGCCCTTCAATCTGCACTGACCTTATGTTGGCAAGAGGAAATGCTGTTGAGGTGGTCCGATATTGGGAAGGTGTCATCTAGTCCTTTTAATTCCTTTTTGTTTTAGATATGCTAATTTTAGCTTTTTGTTTTATATGCTGGCGTTGCCTCTGACACAAATAAAGAGAGAAAGATCTCTCTACCTTCCTCTGGATCCCCCTCTGGATCCCCCTCTTCTCACATATGCCTTGTAAGGTATGCAATTCCAAGATGTTCTCTCCAAACTTTATTTGAAATTACAAAAATCAATCCTGTAGCTGCTGTTTTACAGCTGATGGAGACGCCTTTCCCCTGGCAGGTGCAAAGAGGCTGTTTCCCCCTCCCTGCTGCTGATTCGAATCCAGTCAACAACAATTTGCAGCTGATGGAACAAAATACATTTCTCCCATCTGGTGAAAAGACTCGGCATTTCTCACCTATTCCACATCAGGCAGTCACGGCAAAACTTTTCCCCAGGTTCAGGACTGGGAAGACCTGCCCTCCCCTGGGCTACCTGGTGCCTATGGTGTTGGAACTGATGTGCAGAGACACCTCTTCACAGACTGGCCTAATCAGGTGGAGAGTAGGGTGTCTTTGCTTCCCATGTCAGCTGCAAAGTGGCTGTTTGGCTTTTACCCCTAAACCTACAGTAGAGTCCCATCAACATTCCAAAAAACACAGTTACAAAGTGGGGGTTATTTGGCTCTAGTATTACTAGGAGCAAGAAGGATCTAGGAATTGTCGTCATCAGCTGCAACTTATATCCGAGAATGCGTTTTTCCCTTAAGCGGGGAAAACGCCATTGGCATGAATTTGTTTAAGGTGGATCCCAGCTTGCCATGAAGTGACCCACACACTATGATCATGGAGCCATCTCCTGTGGCACATATGAAATGAGACATGCAGGATTCAACACTGGGACTGCAATGGACTGCCATAGCCTTGAGGGTATTATCAAGATGCGTCTTTACAGCCGGTCCATCTGGTATGGTCTCTTCTGCTTCCATGACCATTGGGAATCAGAGTATATCTTGTTTTACTATTGGGCCCAGTATGATGGTTTCCAGTGGCATCTCCTCCACTGAGGGGACCATCACCCCACCTAAAGGGGCTCATCCGCCCATAGCCATTGACCTCTTTAGGGAGGCAGGTTATTTAACGCTGCCCAACACTCGGCGTTGAGTCACTGGTTGTACAGCCTACTCCATTCTCGTAGAGAGATGTCCAGCCAGACATATGGAATTGTTATAGATCACAAACTGAATACGAATCAACAGTGTGATGTGGCTGCTGCAAAAGGCCCATGCTATTTTAGGCTGCGGCAAGAAATTGCAAGTAGATAAATAAGTACCACTTTAGTGAGAAGGGATGGGAACAACCTTGATTTGTTGGGAAGAAGGTTCCTAAGCCTAGAAGCCACAATGAAGAAGGTTCTCTTTACCTTTTTGCTCTCAAGCCTACTGTGGAGCCTAAACCAGTGGCTTTCAAACTTTGTTCACCCAGACATCTTGAGCTTCAAATCACAGAATCACCACCCAGCATGATCAATGGTCAGAAATTCTGAACTCTGAGATACAAAACCTTTGAAGGAGAAGGAGTTGAAAATCACTACCCTAACCCAATGTCAGTTTTGAAGGAAAACTCAACTATTAGGTCAGGTTACCTCTTTATGTTGGGCAGAAGTAGACACCATGCTGAGTTTTTTCTCAGGCAGGAAAATATCTTGAATAAGAACAGTCCTAAGAAAGTTAAAATAAACAGTTTCTTGAGATGCAATACATTCAGTTCTGGACTTTAGGGTTAGCTTCACCAAAGTTGCTCCCTATGTTCCAAACAAATGTCGTTCTACTCTTGGTTGAAGTGGGAGGAAAATCTCTGCAGAAGACAATGTCATCCTTATTCTAATCTTTCTGGTTACAATGTGACTCCACAGTGATGAGCAGACTAAAACAATACCTGCTCGTCATTAAAATCCAATAAAACGAGCCATAACATCATAATGATAACAGAACTGAACCTAATGACAATGTTAGCCACAGCATCCAAAGTCAGACACTTTGTAAGCCTATCCTATTTTCCTCTCTTTTGAATCCAAGGTACCAAAAGTGTGGCGGAACATAAGCAGCAATGACTGTTGGGTTTGGATTTTAATTGAAGCAATGTGAATCAAGTGAGCACAATTACAATAAGGAATGTTAAATATTGGGAGAGTTAATAATAATTTTGTGTCAGAAATTATTCTGGGTTGAAAGGATTTTTGCGGGAGGAACTCCGCTCAGGGAATACCCAAATGATGTTCCTTTCATTCCCCAACAGCTGGGGCAGAGACGGGTGCTCAATCCATCATGCAGAACCCAGTTTTCGAACTGCCAGCTTGCCAGCCTTCCAGCTAACAAGGCGAGCTTCTTAACCACTGATCCACCGCAGCCCCTATTAGGAACTGCAGTTTTTAAAATTTTGTTTATATATTTTTAATTTATTTATTTATTTATTTATTTATTTATTGAGCTCTCTCACTTCATTGGGAGAAGTGAGATATCTGGAACAGAATCTAGGTTTTGCTTAGAAAGCTCTTGTTGAATGGATGAAAAAACTAGAGCTTAGTTTTCTGAACTGCAGTCGAGCATCTCACAAACAGCATTGCAAGAGAGAGAGAGAGAAATGTTATTCAGCTCTGGTATAAGCACACACACAAACACACACAATGGCCTTTAATTGTATGTTCTAAGCAGGAATGCAGAGCTAATACTCACAGAGTGGTCCATCAGGGCCTTCTGCCTATTTACATATAAATAGTTCTGACCATTGCCTTGCTTGCCACCAACAATGGTTAGGTTAACTTAATTTATTGTGCTTTTCTGAGTGAATAGTCATTGGTTTTCTAGCACTTTAACCTTGGCAAACCCTTGGGGAAATAAAAATTAGATTGAGAGAAAATTACTAGTGGTGGGGAAACAGCATAAAAGTGACAGTAGCATATATAAACCCCGGGCAGCAGTGGAATAATATGTCATATTATTGTCTCCCATCTTCTGAGGTTCAATATTACTTCTGTGATTTACACTGATGTCGTTCTCCCCATGTAATTTCTCCCCCTGCACGTGCACATGAACCCCCTACCCTAGGGAATTAGCCTATCTGTTCGAGGTTTAATTAGTGGGAAGGATTGGCTATTTAGCCTATGGGTCCTCTGGCAGAAGAAAACAAGATATAAAATTAAACAAGATGTGTGAAAATGGGGACATAGTACTACATGAACTGACTGATAACATCTTGAGCCCTCTTTCTCACCGAGTAAGTTGATCTGTGTCTAGGTTTTACCAGAACATGGAGAAGTTGTGTTTTGGAGGGGGGGGGGTGTAACAGAACTCAGTGAGCATCAGCCAGCCAAAAAAAATAACATTTGCAAGATCTGGGCTATACCACTTCGGACAGAAGGTATGGCTTCTCCAGTATTTACAGGTCCATGTAAGTAAAATGTCCTCCATACAGACAAATCAGAGAACCATGGAATTATAGAATAATTGAACTGGAAGGGGTCAATTAGCCAACATGTTCAACCCCCTGCTCATTGCAGGATTTAAAATCAGAGCAGATCTGACAAGTTAACATGTTTGCCTCATATTCAGCCTATATCTGGCTTCTTGTAGTTTGAGCCCATTATTATGTGTCATGCACTCTAGAATGATTGTGGACACATCTTGCCCCTCCACTTTATGCCTAGCTTTCAGGTACAGTAAAATCCCATGCAACGAAGGGTTCTTACAACGAAAAAAATCATACTACAAAAGGAAATCAAGGAGAAATTACGCTTTGTAGCATTATTTTTTTCCCGTACAGGTTGTTCCCAGTGCTTACCTTGGCGATGGCAGGGCGGGACCAGAATCATGCACTTTTTCCACCTACATTTGCAGCCTCGATGGCACCAGTGGGGTGGGAGAGCATTTTTGCTTTCTTTTCAGCCAACAAAAGTGCTGATATAGCCACTTCCGGTTTTTGCGGACTCACTTCTGGTTGTTTGTTTTGGTCTTCCAAGTCCTCCCTTGGATTGGGGTGTGTGTGTGGCCTTAGGAGAGTGTTTGCACTTTCTTTTCAGCCCAAAAAAGTCCTGCTTTCATAACTTCTGGTTTCTCCAAGATACTTCTTGTTTTTGTTTTTGGTCCTCCTGTCATGATTTGAGGTAGCCATATTTACTTGCTCTACTTAAAATTAGCCAGATTGACTTTGCTATCTGCTTTCTGTCATTTGTTTATACTTAATTCAGATTCTCCATGTCATGAACTTGTGTTGGCGCCCGTTGCTTAGCCAGTTGCTGGGCAACTGCATTCCTTATCTCCCTTATCTCAGATTTTAGTCAGATAAAGTTGGACAGTGAGGTGTCTTCTCATAACCTCATGCATTCCATTAAACACCTGCAGATCTGGAATCTTCCAGGAGCTACTAGAAGCTTCCAGATCCTTCAAGAAAGTTCCAACTGATGTAATTAATATGAGATCATCGAATTCTTGTGGGAGGCAGAAGACCCTCTTTTGACTATTTAAAGAGTGCCTTTTCAGACTTCAAATCGGTTCTCTGACTTGAGGCTTAAATGCTTCGTTAGCTGAACTCAAAATTTCCCCTTCTGGGAGAAATAGCTATGCGTAGCAAGATGCTGCCAAATGAAGCTGATGAATATCAGAGAGGCCATGGACTATACCAGGTTTTCCTAAAGATGATTACCATCCTTTGCCATCCTATGGAACTGGACTGTGCTGGTATGTGGCCCCTTGGCCCCTTTAAGGACTAATGGACTGGGGGGGGGAGTTCTTTTACTCTACAGACTTATGGACTATGAGGTTTGGGGAGATTTGGTTCTCTACAGCTTTGCTTCACTATCTTATGGAATATAAAATAAAGTCTGTTTTTGGGACTTTTACCTTGTTGAATTCTGCTTGGGCATAGTACTGGCACATAGCTCTCTGCTTCAACATCCACGCTACTATGGAAAATCCTCACTCCCTTTGATTTGGTAAGATCAGAGGTGGTTTTGGGTCCTTTTGGGAGGCTGGCAGAGGCAGGAAGAAGGGAGTTGGGATGGACTGAAGCACACTCAGCACTCTGTCACATCAAAGCCTCTAGGGACCCCAGGGGGACACCCTGACAGCTCCAAGGCCTCCGGGGGAGGGGGGCTTTAGGAGATTATTTATGTGCCATGTTTTAAAACTTTTAGGTGCATTTTTTTGTGCCGAAAATGGCCAAAAATGGAGTTCTGTAAAGGATGAAGAAGTTTTCTGGAGCTTCTGACACTGAACTGGGTTTGAAATAGTCATCCTAGTTCACCCACAACGGCCTTTAACCTGACACATTAAAAAAATCTCTTCAGGGAAAAACTCCTCCCTTACAAAATTCCCCTTTAAACATACTTGCAAGAAAGAGCAGACTAAAAGTTCACTGGTGAAAAAGAGAGAGAATCAGAAAGAGACAGAAAATATTGATAGACATTAAAGATTCTGCTCATCCTTCATGTAAAAGCTTTTATTGCCATAGTTCAAATTATGCAACATGTTGTTCTTGTTGTTAACAGGAACCTGATGTCTAATGAGGGAGAGAGAATTAGTGCAATGTACATGAACTAATGGATATTTTTGTAATTATCAGTGAAAAGTCATTTGTAAATGGTACTCCAATTAACAAGTTTCTTTATTAATACTGCTGTTTCTTGCCCTAGTTTATTTGTTTTTAAATGTGAAAATCCTCTTCAGTTCACATCTTCGGTCTTGTTAACTCCCAAAGCTGAAACTGCCATTAATGAGTTACAAGTAGGGATGTACAAAAAGAAATGTTTTAAAATAGAGCAAATCTGTGTGACTCTGAGGTGACTACAGACAATGAGCACAAAAATACCAGTCACTCATTCCCACAGATCCTTTATGTGTCATCATATTCCATCAGGCATTCTTCAGGTTAGGTAAAAGCAGAGGTTGCCCTTACTCAAAAGCCAGCCGTATCCAGTGATGGGATGTAACAAGTTCGCACCAGTTCACCAGAACCGGTAGTAACTTTTCTCAGTGTCCCAGAGAACCGGTAGCAGCTTTTGGGGGGAACCACCTTCGGGGCTTACCTTTTCACTGCGCATGCATGCCAAGTTTCGGTGGGTGGGTGTATTTTAATGTATTTTTTATTTTATTTTATTTTATTTTATTTTATTTATTTTATTTTATTTATTTACGGGTTTGTGTTGTGTGTGTGTGTGTGAGTGATTATTATTATTATTATTATTTATTTATTTATTTATTTATTTATTTATTATTTTTATTTGGCCCCACCCACATCATAACTCTGCCCACACTGTGATGACATCACGGTGGGGTAGTAAAATTTTTGACATCCCACCACTGGCCGTATCCGACTCTAGGGTTCAGTGCACATCTCTATTTATAGCCAAAGAGCCGGCACTGTCTGTGTCTGCAGACATTTCTGTGGACACATGGCAGGCATTCCTAGATGCCAGAGTGCACGGAACACTGTTTACCTTCCCGTCCAAGTGGTACCTACTGTATTTATCTACTTGCAATTCCTTTATTTTGAACTGCTAGGTTGGCAGGAGCTGGGACGGAGATGGGGTTGAGTCCATCATGCAATACTCTGGTCTCAAACTGCAGACTTGCCGGCCTTCCAGTCATCAAGTCCAGCGTCTTAACCACTAAGCCGCCACAGTCAGGTTAGAAACCTTCTAATTGGAGATGCCCAACTATTTGAACTGAGGAAATGGAAATTTTAAAAAAGGCTAAGCTGCTGCCATCAAAGAAGGCAGGTAGAAAATTGTGCCTGGGGTTTGGACTAAGACTCATAGGTCCCTTCCAACTCAATTATTCCATGATTCCATGGTTCTATGAAATTATTAGTTATAACCTATATCTCAAATTTTCATTGTCTTATCTAGACCTTACTAGTTCCATGGCCGTTCTGCTCAGTCACAATACCGTCTAGTTCATTTCCGTATTCTTCTAAATCTGAAAATGCCCTTATATGCCACTTTTTAAAAAATGGACGCTGCTGATATGGAGTATCTCGTATGATCTGTAGAAGGACATCAAACAGTAGAGGCATAACTCTGGAAAAGATGCTGAAAATTCTGTGTCAAGCTGGTTTCTCAAGATGAGGACAAAGCTAGGGAGGAAACCCCAAAGAGACTGGGCAAAGCAAAGCAATCACACTTATACCGCTTATTGCCCTCTCTGGGCAGTTCACAAGTTAATTAACATTAATAAATCTAAATAAATAAATAAATAAAATAGTTTCAGCAATCACCAGCTGGATTCTTAAGGTGACCTTTCTCTTCTTCTGCCATATCTGAATCCGAATATTGGTGATCCTCATGGCGATTAGCCATGAAGACTGCCCTGAGACTATAATGCAGTGGCCTTTCATCTGTCTTTTGCATCGCAGCATGATGCCCATACCACTGGTCCAGTTTTGTGAGTCACTTTCTGGTGCTGAGCCCTTTTGGCATACAAAGTCCTCCTCAGCCCCAGGCCAGGATGGATGAAGCTGCTGTCCTCCATCAAGATGGATTCAAGTGGGATTTAAATCCACTGTAGGACCATCACCCTTCCCTGTGGACTTCACCATCAAAAGCCATGGTTGTCAGGTTAGTTTAGTGCTGCCTGACACACAGCAGTTAAACCAGGGTGAGGGACAACATCTGATGGGGGGATGGATGATATCATACAACCAATAGAGTCGCTGTTGATTCCTCTGATTCCACTGGGCAACAGTGAATCTGGAGCAGAAAACACATCTGAGGAAGTCGATCCACAAATTTTCATCACTGAAAGAACTATTTCTCTCATCTGTCTCAACCCATTTGGAAAGATTACCCATGGGAGCCATTGGATACCTATAAATTATTATTCATTATTTATCTTTATGTTCTGCCTTTCCTCCATTGAGCTTGCATCCACCTCTCTTAAGAAGCAGATCAGGCTGAAAGCAAGTGACTAGCTCAAGATCATCCTGTGAGGTTCATGGTTTGGAGTGGACTAGAAAGTGACCTTCCAAAATCATGGTTCAATACTCCAACTGTCACACCACAATGACTTTAGAGTCCATGAAGGAGATGCTTTTTCAGGCAACCAAACCCATTTATTACCAGTGTAACCTTGGCTTGCAATGGTGGCACAGGAGAAGATAGAGGAGGTTTCACACCAAGGTCAGATTGGCTGACATCATAGAGCAGCATCTAATTCAGCCCATTCTTTGACGCCCACACTTTAGTTGAAACCAGTTGGTTGTTATGAAAGAGGAGGCACCTGACACTTCCTCTTTCTGGTATTACCTGGTCAAGGTCCAGAGGACTCTGTCTGCTAAATTATCATACTGTCACTTTAATATTTTGCCATCTGCTAAATAAGAGTTCACAGCGCCCGCTGGGTCCCATAAAGATGCTTATTTATTGCATTACACATGACAACATCTGCTGCAGGAATCAGCTAAACTTCATTTCATAATTAAACGAATAAATGTGATGGCTTGAGGACATGTCTTGATCAACCTCTTAGTTGGGAGTGGAGAACTAGGGTAAAGATTAGAAGCAGTGTCTCTGTGCTTAGTCAATTAATTTGTTAGATTAAACACCTTGACCAGAATCCTATTGTCAAATCACATTCAAGGAAAGGCAATTGCACAATTGCAGTTTGCCAGTTGTCAGCCACAACCTTTGGCACAAGACCAATCTCTCGATTGACTGTGCAGTCAGGAGACAACAGAGCGTGGAACAGGCAAAGAGCAAATGGCATCTCAATGCATGCACGACTGCTCTCATGTCAGAACACAACAGGAGCCTGTCCATCTTGACCAGGTACCCGGATCAACCAGTGAGAGAATGGAATTTCATCAATTGGAAGGTTAAAAGCTAAGCCCTGCTCTTTTTGCAACAAGGATCTGATCAAGAAATGACATCGTATTAATCTGATAGGATTTGTTCTTGACACATCTGTATGGGCTTTTAGTTTTTAAGGCATTGTTTTCAAGGTGCTTGCACAGTGCCTGCTCCAGAATATTCCCTGGGACTGACGTCAGGCTGTCTGGTTTGTAGTTCCCAGCCTCCTTTTTAAAGACTCTTCTTCATATGTAATAGTGACAAGAGTCCTATACAAACATTACCTGGTCATGAGTTGGACCAAACTGCTGGTCCTGCTCTTGACATTCAAGAGTGTAACCTATACCTGCAGGTGCATGAACATCCCAGGTCCCTTGTAAGCCCTACATTTGAGAAGAGGTGAAGCTATTAGGGCAGAAATCCAACAAAAGGGAGAGGTGGCCCACTAGTGGCCCACTAGATGTTCTTGGAGGACCCCCCTCATCAGCCCTCGTCAGCTTTGCCCATGGTAAGGGATGTATGACATTTGCAGCCCACCAATATTTGGAAGGTACAGTTGCCCACTTGTTTCTTTTTAATGATGCAAGCCACCTTGGGTCCTTTTTAGGAGAAAGGTAGGGTAAATATACTGTAAGTAAGTAAGTAAGTAAGTAAGTAAGTAGGAAGAAAGAAAGAAAGAAAGAAAGAAAGAAAGAAAGAAAGAAAGAAAGAAAGAAAGAAAGAAAGAAAGAAGGAAGGAAGGAAGGAAGGAAGAGAGAGAGAGAGAGAGAGAAAGAAAGAAAGAAAGAAAGAAAGAAAGAAAGAAAGAAAGAAAGAAGGAAGGAAGAGAGAAAGAAAGAAAGAAAGAAGGAAGGAAGAGAGAGAGAAAGAAAGAAAGAAAGAAGAAAGGAAGGAAGAGAGAGAGAGAGAAAGAAAGAAGGACGGAAGGAAGGAAGAGAGAGAGAGAGAAAGAAAGAAGGAAGGAAGGAAGAGAGAGAGAAAGAAAGAAAGAAGGAAGGAAGGAAGGAAGGAAGGAAGAGAGAGAGAAGGAAGGAAGGAAGGAAGAGAGAGAGAAGGAAGGAAGGAAGGAAGAGAGAGAGAGAGAAAGAAGGAAGGAAGGAAGAGAGAGAGAAAGAAGGAAGGAAGGAAGAGAGAGAAAGAAGGAAGGAAGAGAGAGAGAAAGAAGGAAGGAAGAGAGAGAGAAAGAAGGAAGGAAGGAAGAGAGAGAGAAAGAAGGAAGGAAGGAAGAGAGAGAGAAAGAAAGAAAGAAGGAAGGAAGGAAGGAAGAGAGAGAGAAAGAAGGAAGGAAGGAAGAGAGAGAGAAAGAAGGAAGGAAGGAAGAGAGAGAGAAAGAAAGAAAGAAGGAAGGAAGGAAGGAAGGAAGAGAGAAAGAAAGAAAGAAAGAAAGAAGGAAGGAAGGAAGGAAGGAAGAAAGGAAGAAAGAAAGAAAGAAAGAAAGAAGGTCTACTTGGGGGTGGGGGGAGGCAAAATTGAGACAATCAAACCCATAACATGAAGCTTTCCTGGGATGCCCTGCCTTGCATAAACAAGCTGAGTTTGCACACAAGTAAACAAAACAATAATTACCATAGCCATTTGCTATGAAAATGTAACATAATTCAGAACACGTGAATGTCATCATTTTAATGGAAGCCTGTATCCCATTCATTAGACTGACATATGACTAGTCATTAGTAACAGTTCATTTCCAAAGCCATGGTGAATAAAGGTTGATTAAAAATTAATGAGCCCCAACCTAGTCAGCATGATGCCACTTTTATTTTTTTACTTGTTGCCGTTTTGCATAAATAAGAATGTCTGGATTCAAATATGGGAGCCAACGGTGTTTTGCTTGGGGTTTCAAGGGAGCACAAACCGTTAATATACAATGTCTCTCACAGCTCCCAGAGACAAATTAGTGGATAAGTACTGGCATTAATAATTAAATGGTGCTCATACATTTCTGATGACCAGACTGTAGGAATCAGGCAGACAACACCCTCAGATGCTGTCAAGAATGGTTTTGCAAGCTGCAAGCAAGGGGAAACTGGCTCACCAAGCACCAATCAATTTAACAGAAATATTCACTTCCGAGAAGTTCAATTCCTACCATTTCAAACGGAGCTGCAGGAATTTTAAAATAATTTGTTGCAATAACTCTTCCAGGGATAGTAGTTACCTTTGCAAGTACTCTTTCACAAGTAGATAAAATAGGTCCTTTAAGCTATCTTCTTGGTGGAGAAAAGAAGGCAATAAATCATTTCTTTCTTTCTTTCTTTCTTTCTTTCTTTCTTTCTTTCTTTCTTTCTTTCTTTCTTTCTTTCTTCCTTCCTTCCTTCCTTCCTTCCTTCCTTCCTTCCTTCCTTCCTTCCGACCGACCGACCGACCGACCGACCGACCGACCGACCGACCGACCGACCGACCGACCGACCGACCGACCGACCGACCGACCGACCGACCGACTTACTTACTTACTTGCTTACTTGCTTACTTGCTTACTTACTTACAGTATATTTACCCTATCTTTCTCCTAAAAAGAACCCAAGGTGGCTTGCATCATTAAAAAGAAACTATATTAACAGCTAAAAACAATAAATAATTAGAAATCTTAAAAAAATAAACAGAAATAAGTAAGTAAGAGCTATAGGATTTTAAATAAAGAAGGTAGACCCCAAGAAATGTAAAAAAAAAATTGGGAACAAGATTTGAATACTAAAATTAGTGAATCAACGTTGAGGAAAAAGTGGAAGAAAAGAATTATGAAAACTATGTATGTTAGAGTGAAGGAGTATAACTATAAACTATTGTGGAGATGGTACTGTACTTGACCCCAGTTAGGTTGCACCACATAGATAAAAATATAAGTAAATTATGTTGGAGGTGTAAGTCAACAGTGGGAACATACGAGCATATGTGGTGGAGTTGTAATGTGGTAAATGGTTTTTTTTGGGGGGGGAAATAGAGGAAGAAATCTCAAAAATCATGGGGGTGCAGCTGGAGCTGGGATCAAGTACAGTCTTATTGACAGATGTGGATAATATAAAAGTGGATGAAGATAAAAAAGAATTGATATCCACGATGTTAACATCGGCCAGACAGTCCCTAGCAAGAAACTGGAAAAATGATGATGTATTGAAAATTGAAGATAGGTATAAAGAGATGGATCATGGAAAAAACAAAGGAATATCAGAAACAAGTCTACTTCTGTTTCATTGATTACACTAAGGCTTTTGACTGTGTCGACCACAACAAAATGTGGCAAGTAATTAAAGAAATGGGAATACTGGAACACCTTATAGGCCTCATGAGAAATCTGTGCATGAATCAAGAGGCAACAGTTAGGACAGAAAATGGAATGACGGAGTGGTTTGGAATAGGAAAAGGAGTAAGACAAGACTGCATTTTGTCACCCTGCTTATTCAACTTATACACAGAACACATAATGTGCAATGCAGGGATGGAGGAATCACAATTTGGGATCAAAATTGCTGGGAGAAACATCAACAATTTGAGATATGCAGATGATACCACCCTAATGGCGGAAAGTGAGGAGGACCTAAAGAAGCTCCTGATTAGGTTGAAAGAAGAAAGTGAAAAAGCTGGCTTGAGACTCAATATCAAGAAAACCAAGATAATGGCAACAAGCCCTCTCAGTCCCTGGAAAATAGATGGGGAAGAAGTAGAAGCAGTGACAGATTTTACTTTCTTAGGATCTAAGCTCACTGCAGATGGGGATTGCAGCCATGAAATAAAAAGGTGACTGATTCTTGGGAGGCAAGCGATGAGAAACCTGGGGAACATAGTGAAAAGTAGAGACATCACATTGCAAACAAAAATTCGCATAGTCAAAGCAATAGTATTCCCTGTGGCAATGTATGGTTGTGAGAGCTGGACCATTAGGAAAGCTGAGCGCAGAAGAATAGACGCCTTTGAGATGTGGTGTTGGAGGAAAGTTTTGAGAGTCCCCTGGACAGCGAGGAGAACAAATAGGTCAATCTTAGAAGAAATCAACCCTGACTGCTCCTTAGAAGGTCAAATAATAACGATGAAGCTAAAGTACTTTGGACATCAAATGAGAAGAGAGGATTCACTTGAGAAAGCCTTGATGCTTGGAAGGGTCGAGGGCAAAAGAAGAAAGGGACGGCCCAAGATGAGATGGCTAGATGGTATTGTGGAGACAATGGGCACAGAGTTGAGCGAGTTGAGGGGGATGGTGGAGGACAGGAGTGCCTGGCGGACAGTGGTCTATGGGGTTGCAGAGGGTCGGAATCGACTGTGCGACTGAACAACAAAAGTGTTGAATGACAAACTAACATGGGAGTTGAATGTTAAGAAAGGCATAGTTCAAGAAAATAGATTTGGGCAAATTTGTGGAATTTACACTAAGTAGCAATGCAGATAGAAAGCCAGTACTGGATGAAAAGAGTACCGGATCAAATGAGTTTTTGGAGTTAACAAAATTTTGTTGTGGTTACCGCAACCCCCAGGCTGTGTATATATCACAAGGGTGGATGTAATGAAATGGATATTATAACGAATGATAGATATTACATTAAAAAATGGAAAATGGAAATAGTCACATGGAGTGGGATGCCATAAATAGAATGTAATAGACTTTATGGACTGAGATCATATTACAGTAAAACCTCAGATAACACTAAAACCTGGTTCCACAAGTCTTGGTGTTATACGATTTTTAGTGTTATCCGATGCATGTTAAAATCCTATGGGATCCATAGAGATACATTGTAACCACACAGGCTTTAGCGGTTGTTATCCGATGCACCCCATAGGATCTTAATGTTATCCGATGCAATTCTTCCCCCCAGATTGCTTAATGTTATGCGATTTTAGTGTTATTCGATACTAATGTTATCTGAGGTATTACTGTATGTGTTTTTATGTATTTTCTCATGTATTTTCTTTCGTATTTTTGTAATTTTTTTGTATTTTTGTAACTTTATTTGAAAATTATAATAAAAATATTTTTAAAAAATAAACAGAATAGTAGATAAAAGAATTGCTAAAAATAGTTCTAATAGCAACAAAAACACAAACAAACACATTAAAAATAAAACTCCAATAAAGAGCTGCATAGTGGGAGCCCAGGTGGCACTTTTGGGCTATGGGTGTTCTTGGACTACAATTCCAGAAGCCCTAACTAGAGCGGGAGCCAGCATCCACCAAAGGGGGGGGGGGGGACAAATTTGGCTTAAGTCCCGGGCGGCTGAAATCCATGCGATGCTACTGCTAATGGCAAAGTAAATCGAAAAATTAGTTAAATGTTGAACGCTCTGCCAATAATATATAGATTTCAATTTTTTCCCCTTTTGCATCTGTCTTTTTGCTGTTACTTCAGTTTGTTTTAATTCTAATGTTGTGTTTAAAAATGGAATAAAATGTTTTCCCCCAAAAAAGGCTGGGGAGTACATGGCTTTCCAGAAGTTGTGTTATGGCTCTGATTCAAGAGTGTTTAGAGGCCCTAGCTTTTGAGGTCAAGATTAATGGTCCTAAGGACTCTACAGGAGATTTTAGAGTAAGGGGAATGCAAAAAAAAAAATGGGCTAAGGCAGTGATGGCGAACCTTGGCATTCCAGGTGTTCTTAAAGTTCCATTCCCAGAATTGATCAACAGGAGTGCTGATTGGTCTTCTGGCAACTGAAGTCCAATAATACCTGGAGTGCCAAGGTTCGCCATCACAGGGCGAAAGATGTTAGGTAAGAAAGTCGACCATAAGGCACCATTGTCACCAGAGATATTAACCGGTCTACTTATCCTTTGTTCAACCTTTGTTCTGTCATTCTCGTTTCGAATGTTTGCTATTTCATGCTGTTTCTCTGACGGCCTTCTTCGGCACTTTCTGAGTCAGCAAATCGATTGCATCATTGAACAGGATAGTTCAAAATGGGTGCTCCTTTTCCGTGACTTCCACTGCATGCCTGAGGTGCCTTATCCTGAAGCACTTTAAGACTGATCAGGCTGGCAAAGGTAGCTTAATCATATTAAGTACGTCTCAGGTAGTTAGTCAGTGGTGGGATGTCAAAAATTTTACTACCCCACCGTGATGTCATCACAGTGTGGGTGGAGCCAATGTCATGACATCATGATGTTGTGGGCAGGGCCAAAGAAAAATAATTAAAATAATAAAATAAAAATAAGCACACACACACACACACACACACACCTCAACTCACCCACCCACAACACACACCCGTAATTAAATTAAATAAATAAATAAAAATTACATTAAAATACACCCACCCACCCACCCACTTTGCTTAAAAACCCCAAGCCAGGTCACTAGGCCTGCTGGCTGCCAGACCTTTTTAGGAACTGTGGTAGTACGTCAATATAGGTAAAGGTATTAAATACACATTAAAATACACACAGACACACCACATCCAAAGGTGAGTCACTTACCCTGGAGAGCAGGCTCTAGGGAGCTTCAGGCTAGCAGCTTCTCTTCCTCCTCCCCGCTTGGGAGGACAGCAAGGAGGCCGTGCATACGTGCCAAGCACTGTAGGCATGCATGCACACCAAGTGCTTAGCATGTATGTGCAGTGAAAAGGTAAGCCCTGGAGGTGGTTCCCCCCAAAAGCTGCTACTGGTTCTCCGGGACACTGGGAAAATTTACTACCGGTTCTGGCGAACTGGTGAGAATCTGTTACATCCCATCACTGTAGTTAGTTAGTACCCTGTCCATGCTTTGCAAGATTATTTGACCCAGTGGGACTCAGTAGATGGTTGGTTCTTTTGCCACCAGTCTAGGAACCTCTTACGTGATTCCAGTTCTGATCTGTAACTCTTGAAGCATTGAACATGCCCGGTTCATGCCTGGCCATCAGGGAAGACAGCTATCTGACCCCACTTAAGCTTCATTCCCAGGTATTTCAACCATTCCACATTAGTCTCCAGATTCTTCACTGTTCACTTTTGGTAACACTAAATGGGGAATCAGGAATAATGAAGACACAGGAACTCAAAAGAAAAGAGCACTGAAAAGAAAAGTAAGTCAGGTTTCCATGCCAACAGCCTAAGAATTCTGTCTTCATAAATGATAAGTTACTGTTTTCAGAGCCAAGGTGATGAAGAAATTTACATAATGGTAGACTCGAGGGAGACAATCAAATCCTCCTTTTTCTCTCAGCAGTATAGACGATATCATGGGAATTCTCTTCTGTCAAGAACATATTTGGACATACTGTATTTAATTTAAAGCAATATTTATGAGCATTTATGAGAAAGAAGATATAATTGGGAAATATTACCAGATGCTGGTAATAGACATTGGACATTTGTCTACCCGAAGCAATCATCAGCACGCCTGATTTCAGACATAGTAGTTAATATAATTAATGCGTTCTCCGGGATATTTCTTACAGTGAAAATGACTTTAACCGAATTTCCCATAGGAATGCATTGAATGCAATTTCCCATAGGAATGCACTGCAAAGCAGAAGATTATACTTGGACAACTCAGTGGTTTAGGGAGTTCCAGGGGTACACAGAAAGAACCTCCTCAAAGGTCTGCCTTCCTGAGTTGGATTGGGGGAATACTGGGGTGTAGTTTCTGTTTTGTTTTTAAATTTCTGATGATTTTTAATTTTGACGTTTTTTGATTGAGTGTTTAGGTTTTGTTTTGCTTTTATTAGGATGTAAGCCGCTCAGAGTCGGGTCCTCCCGATTGGGGCGGGGTATCAAATTTTAATAAATAAATAAATAAATTATGTTATTTTTTTTAACCACAATTGGGCGTACCCTGGTAAGAAAAACTTTGTGTTGCCAACTAATCTTTCTCACACTCGGTGAAAGGAACTGTAGGATGAACTCACCAAAATGTGCCTTGAATTTGTCAGTTTTAAAGGTTTCCTTTGCTCGAAAGTCAGTCGCATTTGACTCTAGGGTTCGGTGCTCATCTCTGTTTCATAGCCGAAGAGCCACCGCTGCCTGCTTCTGCAGACGTTTCCATGGTCATGTGGAAGGCATGACTGGACATGGAACGCAGCTCACAGAATGCTGTTTACCTTCCCACCGAAGTGGTCCCCATTTATCTACTTGCAATTTATTGCTTTTGAACTGCTAGTTGACAGGAGCTGGTACAAAGATGGAAGCGCATTCCCTCCTGCAGTACGTGGGAATCGAACCGCCTTCCAGTCAGTTTTAGGTCTGGCCTAAACATAGAAGAAGAAGGCAGAGCCAAAGGTTGGGAGTTTGATTCCACACTGTGTTTCCCAGGGGAAGAGACAGTCTGTGTGGTCTTGAAAGCCCCAGGGTGCCACCGGAAGGAGGAACTTCTGAGATGTGGTGGCCTGAATATTTCACATCTCTTGAAACCATTATTATTGCTATGTGTCTTCCATGTGTTTCTGGTTTATTATGATCCTAGCAGAATTTTCCAAGTATTGTATGTGAGATGTTCAAGGGGTGGTTTCCCACTGCCATCCAGTGAGTTTCCATGCCAAAGCAGAACATCGAACCTAGGACTCTTCAGCCCTGGACTAACGTCCTCTCCACTAAACAGTGTGTTTTAGTGGAGAGAATGGTTAGCGTCAAAAAAATCTTCTTAGATTTGCCAAAACAACTTCATGGTCCAGCACATGCACACAAGCACACATCAATCAATCAAACTTTATTGCGGTCGATGACCAGTACAGTAAAAAAGGGTTTAAGTGCATGAAATACCATCAAAATGCACACACACACATACACACACACACACACACACACACACACACACACGTGCGATGGTGGCTTAGAGGCTACAATGCTGAGCTTGGCAACGTTTGAAGGTTACCCAGTGGTGGGATGTCAAAATTGTTACTACCCCACCGTGATGTCATCAGTGTGGGTGGAGCCAACGCCATGACGTCATGACATTGTGGGTGGAGCCAAAGAAATAATAATAATAATAATAATAATAATAATAATAATAATAATAATAATAATAATAATAATAATAATAATAATAATAATAATAATAATAAGCACGCATGCACGCACGCACGCACAGACACACACACACACACACACACCTCAACCCACCCACAATACAAGGACAGCAAGGAGGACAGCAAGGAGGACAGTAAGGAGGCCGTGCATACGCGCCAAGCACTGTAGACATGCATGCACACCAAGTGCTTGCTGCACATGCGCAGTGGGGGAACCAGTGAAAAGGTAAGCCCCGAAGGTGCTTCCCCCCAAAAGCTCCTACCGGTTCTCTGGGCCACTGGGAAAAGCTACTACCGGTTCTGGCGAACTGGTGAGAACCTGTTACATCCCATCGCTGATAGCGGTTCGGGGTCCGTGCGCCATGTGATGGAGTCTGTCCCAACTCCTGCCAAACTAAGCCCAAGCATGCATTCCTCCACTCTCTATTGGTTTGGCATGGAAGATGGACAACACAAGGGTCTCACAAATCAGAGGTGTATAAATTAGACTAAATTCGATTGTTCCCTGTAACTAGAGTAGATCAAGTAAATGAAATGTCCATAAGTTAATATTTTTATCAGTCCCATTGATACAATATGTTTACAGCACTCTGTTCAGACTAACAACTGGTTTTTAACACCACAACGTCATCTACATTGTCAGGCACAGTGGCATGGCTACCTCTGGCAACAGATAATGGGGGTCATGAAAGAGTACACATTTTTAGTTATTTGGTTCATTGCAGTTCCATTTCTACTGCCGGGTAATGGAGAGTGTCTGTGTGTGAGAATGAGATCTTTCACCTCAGCTTCCCATCTGCATTTGCTTCTCTGCTTCTGCCATTGAGACATTTTAAGGTGCCCATCCATCCCCTTCCTGCAAGTCAGTTTCTCTCTTTCCCAATAAGGACAAGATATTTGTGTTTGTGTCATGTCTTTTGTGTAAATATCTTGTCAGGATTCGGCCTTTTTAAATTGTTGATGTTGGATCTCTTTGTAGCATTTATCTGTTGCGTTGTTGTAATTTTTCTTACGAATTTTTAAGGTTTTAACCTGTGATTTTAACCTATGATGTAAGCCGCCCAGAGTCGGGTCTACCCGATTGGGGCGGGATAGTAAATATGAGTAAATAAAATAAATAAATAAATAAATTTCTTCAAAGCCCTTACGTAGGTGGAGCTCTACATGAGAGGCAAAGAAGAAGGCGTAGAAGAAGACAAAGAAGAAGAAGAAGTCGTCGTTGTCAATGCCGTTGCTATTGTTTGGAAGTATGGATGCCCACCTCAACAAGGTCTATCAGCCCCTCTTCCATCAGGGAATCAGGCAGTGACAAATCTTGTGAGGGAACAATTTATTAACACTGAACAAAACCTTAAGAACAAAGTCCAATAAAACTTACCTCCCTTCCCTGCTATGGACACAATACACACTTTCCCCTTTCCGGAACCCTTCAGGAAGGAGTGGCACATCTAGTCTATCAATCCCAACTGAAGCGGAGACAATGGTGAAAACAAGGCCATTCAGCAGATGGCTGTTTTGTTGGTTCATGTCTGGCTTGGTTTCTTGGTGAAACACAGAAGAATTCAGGAAAACCAGTCTTGGGGCTCTCTCCCTCAATGTACCTCTCCAGATTTCCTCCATTTCTACGCTGACGATGTTTCTGCTGCTGTCTCTTGCATTTCCTCAAGTAGAACAGTTTAGTAAGTGGTTCAGCCCATGCTGGAACTGCCCAGCATGGAAGTGGACCTCATTCCCAGTCCAATGTCCTTCCACCAAATGCAGGGATGACGGACTGACAAACAGGACTACCTCCTACGAAGCCTCCCTCTCACAGATGGGAATAAATAAGATGCCTACACGTCATCATGGCTGCATGTATTATTCAGTTCCTTAGACTCCAACTTTTTGCCCTCTACTGTTTGCCAAATCATAACTCCTGCACCACAAGCCTCACGCATAGGCTGGTAAGTCATTGTAATAAATCCATCACTGTACAGATGGCCTGTGGAAATAAATGCCATCAGTACCAAATCACGAAGAATGATGGTTAGTATTTCAGGACATTGTAAGTTATCCTTTGCATTGGTGTTTGGATTTCCCCCTCTCTTTTAATTAAGGAAAGTGGGTGGACAGCTTTGTCACTTAACAAAGTCCTTCCCAATTAAAAAGGACTGATAACATTCTGAACTTAGATTAGGAGACATTTTTAGCCTCTAACTATGTGGCTGGAACATTTACTTATTCTACAATACATTACACTCAGTGGTGGGCACCAACAGGTTTGCACACACCCCGGCACCGGGGGGAGCAAAATTAGGTGACCCTCGGGCAGGGGGGAAAGCAAATTTGGGTGCCCACGCTCACCTCCCTGCCATGCCCAGACTAACACAGCTACCATTTAAAAAGTTTTATTCTGTGCAAACATATCAGAGAGTAAACAAAACAAAAAGACAAAAACGTTGTGGCACCTTAAAGACTACCTGCTGTATTTTAATGTGAGTTTTTGAGGATCAAGTGCACTGGCTCTTTGGCTATAAACATAGATGAGCACTGAACCCTAGAGTTGGTAACGACTGGCTTTCGAGCAAGGGCAACCTTTACCTAATAATGCCAACAAATGCTCAAATTATCGAACAATTGCACACCTCCTTCACGCTAGCAATGTCATGCTCAAAATAATACAGGACAGGATACAGGATACAGAAAATGAAGAAAACCTAAAGAAGCTCTTGCTTGAGTTGAAAGAAGAGAGTGAAAAAGCTGGCTTGACACTCAATATAAAGAAAACCAAGATCATGGCAACAGGCCCTATCAGTCCCTGGAAAATAGATGGGGAAGAAGTAGAAGCAGTGACAGATTTTACTTTCCTAGGAGCAAAGATCACTGCAGATGGAGATTGCAGCCATGAAATAAAAAGGTGACTAATTTTTGGGAGGCAAGCAATGAGAAACCTGGGGAACATAGTGAAAAGTAGAGACGTCACATTGAAAACAAAAGCCTGCATAGTCAAAGCAATGGTATTCCCAGTTGTAATGTATGGTTGTGAGAGCTGGACCATAAGAAAAGCTGAGCACAGAAGAGTAGACCCTTGACCCGAGTATACGTTGAGTCACCTTTTGGATCTCATTTGGAGGGCTAAGAAACTCAACTTATACTCAAGTATATATGGTACTAGAAAGATGGAGGGGAAGATCTGTTCTCTATCAACCCAAAGTGCAGGATGTGTAATAATCAGCTGAAACAACAGGCTGAATATCAGGGAAAACATAGCAGTACAACACTAGAACTAACTTTCTCGTAAAAAAAACAAAACCTGAAAATATATCAGAAGATGAAAGTAACCGCTATACTGACACTAAGCAAAGCTACAGACCAATCTTCCTACTATACTACTTGTACAAAGTGTTTGAACAAATGATATTAAATTCTCTATCCCTTAAAATTAAACCTCATCTAATTCCAGAACGGGGAGGCTTTAGAAAGAGGAAAGAGGACAGCATTAAAACAAATAAGATCACGATGCCATTATCTTTCTGTTTGTTCTCAAATAAATCACAGTAATCAAATACTGTACTAGGTTTATGAGAAGCAGACGTAATTCCTATGCCTTGGGTGTATGCATTGTGCTCATTCTAGCCTTAATTTCATGGTACCTTCTGTTCCATGCTGCATCCTAATTCATCGATGGATGGCTTTTTGGTAGTTTCAGATGCATCATTTTCACATGAATTTTTTTGGAATAGTAGCCATGTTAGTCTGTGGTTCACACATCTCAGAAAACAAAACAAAATAAAAAAAATTAAAAACACAGTAGCACCTTAAAGACTAACTGCTATATTTTTATTGTTAGCTTTCGTGGATCAAGTCCACTTCATCAGACAGAGAGTGAAACTTACAGGCATGTTCTTTATATACCAAATTCAGGGGCTCAACGGGAGAAGAGGTGTGGTCAAGCAAGATGACAGACAAGCGAGCACAAGATTGCGGTTTCACACAGCCATTAGCAACAATAGATTATTCAGATAAACTCTAAATGACTCCCTTTCAATCTCAAGGTTGCTGAGAAAGCCCACTACGGTATCTGATCAACTTGTGACCTGCATGTCAGGGGGAAAAAAACAAAACACCTGTACCTGGTTTCTTTCTGTTTTACTAAAGAGAATTGGCAGGAAAGTTGTAATATAAAATCATATAGCAATCTGTGTATCAAAATTGGTAATGTCCCAGATAATGTTTATATTGCAACTTTTCCTGGACTTGATCCACAAAAGCTAACAATAAAAATATAGCAGTTAGACTTTAAAGTGCTACAGTGTTTTTTATTTTATTTTATTTATTTTGTTTTGTTTTGTTTTCTGAGATATCGTTTTCACATGGATCAGAACAGCCTTTGTTTATTCTTAACTATTTGATATAACATGTCTTTACTAGTCTATTGTTCTTCTTTTGCTCTTTCTAATTTGTCCGTTTTCATCTTCAGAGTTCTGTTGGATGCATTTTGATGCACAATGCCTGAAGTGACACATTTAGGCTTGAAATGAAATTCCGCCCCATAAACATTGAAACAATTATTCATAATTCATCTTCAGCACCACACATTTCAGTGAAAATTCTCTACCATGCTTTGATCGGCATGGTATCCTTTCCAGTGGTGGGATGTCAAAAAATTTACTACCCCACTGTGATGTCATCACAGTGTGGGCGGAACTAATGTCATGACATTGTGGGCGGAGCCAAAGAAAAAATAAAATTAAAATAATCACGCGCGCACACACACCTCAACCCACCCACCCACAACACAAGGACAGCAAGGAGGACAGCAAGGAGGCCGCACATACACACCAAGCACTGTAGGCATGCATGCACACCAAGTGCTTGGTGTGCATGCCCAGTGAAAAGGTAAGCCCCAAAGGTGGCTCCACCAAAAGCTGCTGCCGGTTCTCCGGGACACTGGGGAAAGTTACTACCGGTTCTGGCGAACTGGTGAGAACCTGTTACATCCCATCACTGATCCTTTCACTTGAGTGTCCTTCTTCACAGTATCAATCAATTCTAAGAAGGTGCCGGAGAAAACTCATTGGAAATCCAAGAAATGCAAATCATGGGCACATCTGTTGAGAAAGGAACATGGGAACATAGTAGGCAGTTTTGGTCTTCCCTGATTACTGGCTAGCAGTTCATGTGAAAAAACCTAGTTCTTCACTCTTGGTCCATGTTTATGTTGCCCATTTTCTTTTTATTGCAGAGAAATGTTTCTCTTCAGAAAGTAACTGATAGGACTCAGACTTTGGAATGTCATTTTTGAAATTGCATAACAATTACTGCTTTCCTCACTCCTTTCTTTACTATAAGGGCCTTAACCAAACAGCACCAACCTAACTTATATTTGCAGCTGGTGGTGAGATGGTGGCAGTGGTGGGTTGTTAAAATCTTTGCTACTCCTCCATGACGTCATTGACGTCGTGAGCATAGCCGATGTCATGACGTCATGACATCATGACGGTGTGGGCAGAGCAAAAAAAAAAAATGTCTGTGCATGCGTCAAACCTCCGTTTGACGCATGCGCACTTCTTTTTGTGCGCATGCATTAAACCGCCATTTGACACATGCACAATAAAAAATAGAACTGCGCATGTGTCAGACGTAGGTTTGACACATGCGCAGTTCCGGAAAAAAGCATTAATGGAAGGTGCCGGAGAGGCGACCGAACCGGTCATCCAGGGTTTTAACACACACAGACCGGTGACTCCTCCTGATGGGGTGGTACCGGTTTGGGCGAACCGGTCCGAACCGGTAACATCCCATCACTGGATGGTGGGGAAATGGGCTTCAAGTGAGCCTTGGCTCCTGGAGTTAATTTTGGAAATTCATGAAAAAATGTACAAAATTATTATTATTTTCCTTTATAAAAAAAAATGGGGTGAGTCTTATACAATATGCCGATGTGTCTTATACACTAGCAATTACAATATATTTCTGGTATTCCTCTTGATCTTGGCTCCTTGTCTTGTCCTTTGGTTTAACTTCATTCCTACTTCTCTTTTTCTCCCAACTTTTTCATGCTCAATGAGGAAGTCTCCTGGGATGGCTGACTAGTTTTGGAAGCCTGGAGTGGTTCTGGGAGGCCTACTTCTGCTACTGCATACAAGTCTAAATAATAATAATAATAATAATAATAATAATAATAATAATAATAATAATAATAATAATAATAATAATAATAATAATAATAATAATAATAATAATAATAATAATAATAATAATAATAATAATAATGCACAGGACTGCAGCCAGGATTCTAGATTTGGGTGTGTGTGAAATTTTTTTCAGGAAAGGCAAAAAAAACCCAGGAGAGACAACAATGTCACACTTACATATATAACATTGTCACTACGGGGTGGGTTGGGGGGCAGTCTGTTAGCTCAGGAGGGTTTTTGCCCCCCTGGCTATGGCCCTGATACTGCGTGCACACAATTAACCCATTCGTGTGGACTCACAGAGATTGGGCTTCAGGGAATTGAAGTCCAAGAACACCTGGAGTGCAAAGGTTCGCTATCGCTGCTCTAGGAAGCACACGGAGTACTTAAAGGAGGTTTTCCTTTTCATCTGCTTTCAGAAGTCTGTAGTACATGAGAAGTGATATAGGTTTCTTACTTCACAAATCTATAAACTAAGTCACATTTGGGGTTAAATTGTGCAAATATTTGCAGCCTCATTTAATTTTAATTGTTCTAGCTGCCGCATTAGGCATCAAGGCTTTCTCCCTTCTAGGGAGCAGTCAGGGTTGATTTCTTTTAAGATTGACTTATTTGTTCTCCTTGCTGTCCAGGGTACTCTCAAAACTCTCCTCCAACACCACATCTCAAAAGCATCTATTCTTCTGCGCTCCGCTTTCCCTATGGTCCAGCTCTCACAACCATACATTACCACCGGGAATACCATTGCTTTGACTATGTGAATTTTTGTTTGCAATGTGATGTCTCTACTTTTAACTATGTTCCTTAGGTTTCTCATAGCTTGTCTCCCAAGCATCAGTCACTTTTTTATTTCATGGCTGCAATCCCCATCTACAGTGATCTTTGATCCTAAGAAAGTAAAATCTGTCACTGCTTCTACTTCTTCCCCATCTATTCTCGAGGGACTGATAGGGCCCGTTGCCATTATCTTGGTTTTCTTGATGTTGAGTCTCAAGCCAGCTTTTGCACTCTCTTCTCTCAACCTAAGCAGCAGCTTCTATTAATTAGTGTCCTCTGAAGACATGTTATGAAATTACACCTTTTTTGAGATACATTTGTGCAAAGGATACAGATGGGGAAAGTTGCCATTTTTAGACTCCAGATCCCAGAATACACCACACCAAGGCATTTGTATTCAAAATACCACCCGCCCCGCAAAAATAAACCCACCTCTTTCCCATTTAATCTCTGGATGCTTAGCAGGTTTCTCCCTCTGACTCCTATTCACAACAGTTCTATTTTCAGGAGGAAATTATACCATGCTTTCAAGTGGTGTTCATTTATAATAGCATATGAATTCTGGTAGGGAATTAACTAATGTGTACAGAACAAACAGTCTAGTAATATTAAGAAAATATGGCAGGAAACTGAACAGGGACATAAGATAAATCCACATAGCAGAGCTAGATGGAGAATTAGCGTAAATAGTGCAATCACCGATTGAAGTGCAGATTCTGAGCTGGAAAGATCATTTCACCAGCTTGCCGAATACCACTCAAAGTGTGACTGGATGAAAAAAAAACCACTACATTTTTAACTTAAAAGTAGGCGTGGAAGGTTCTATTTTTAACATAAGTATAATTGCTAGGGGAGATGGGTGTATAATTTGTTTTTATTACAATCCTCCCTTCTTCTGGCTGGTTTTCCTACCCAGGATGGGAAAACTGTATTGTGAGGGGGGAGGGGAAAAACATTACTATTTATTCATCAATTCTTCTTCTTCTGCCATATCCAAATCTGAATACAGTAATACCTCAGATAACGCTAAGACTTGGTTCCACAAGTCTTGGTGTTATCTGATTTTTAGTGTTATCCGATGCATGTTAAAATCCTATGGGATGGATCGGATAACGTTAAAGCTCCATAGAGATACATTGTAACCACACAGGCTTTAGCGGTTGTTATCCGATCCATCCCATAGGACCTTAACGTTATTCGATCCAATTCTCCTCCCCAGATTACTTAATGTTATGCGAAACGTTATCCGAGGTATTACTGTATTGGCATTCATCATGGCGATCGCCCAGAGAATATAATGCAGTAGCCTTTCATCTGCCTTCCACATCACAGCATGACACCTGTACCACTGATCAAGTTTTGTGAGTCACTTTCTGGTCCTGAGCCCTTTAGGGACGCAAAGTCCTCATCAGCCTCAGGTCAGTATTGATGAAGCTGCTGCCCTCCATCAAGATGGGTTCCAATGGGATTTAATCAACTTAGGGACCATCACCCTTCCCTGTGGACTTCAGCACCCTAGGCCATGAGTCCTTATCATTGTCAGGTTAGTTAACTGCCGCCTGACATTCAGCGTTGAGTTGGTAGCAGTATGGTCTATACTCCATTACCATAGCAGGATACTGTGGCCACTTAACCAATAATGGTTCATATTATCTCAGTCATTGTATAGCCAGATGTTGGGAGTTTGATTCATCACTGGGCTTCCTGGGAGACGAGCCGGTCTGGGTAGTAATGGGTAAACTGCACAGTCCCACAAATCCATGTAACTTACACACAGTGCCACAAACGTGTGCATATCACAAAATTGCCAAAGGAAGACTTTAATCAGCAGCAATATCTGCTCATATAATTGCCATTATGTAGCGGATCAAAGCAACTGGATTTCTGCAGGACTGATGCACAACCTGAAACTAGGAGGTTAAATTCTGGCAATTATCATTTCTCTTGGATCCTGGGATCCTGAAATCTTTAAATTTCAGATACACCGGTGAAAAGCAAGTACAGTAATACCTCGGATAACGCTAAGACTTGGTTCCACAAGTCTTGGTGTTATCCGATTTTTAGTGTTATCTGATCCATGTTAAAATCCTATGGGATGGATCAGATAACGTTAAAGCTCCATAGAGATACATTGTAACCGCACAGGCTTTAATGGTTGTTATCCGATCCATCCCAGAGGACCTTAACGTTATTTGATCCAATTCTCCTCCCCAGATTACTTAACGTTATGCGATTTTAGCGTTATCTGAGGTAAACATTATCCGAGGTATTACTGTATATACGGATTATCTGAACATATAAATAGCCTCCAATTCAGGGCACAAATTGAATTGGATGGGGCACAAATTGCTCCAGTAATGACTGGGATACTTACCAAGCCCCAAATTGGCTTCCAAACTGATCCAGGCAATTCATACAAAGCCCTAACTCTAAGCAGTCTTTGCCAAGAGAGACCTCTTGCCTCTTGGCAAGTATGCTTGCATTTGAGCATTTCCAATTAGTCTTCAGATTCTTCCCTCTATATTTTTAATTTGAAGCTCTGAAATCCGGCTTTTAAAAGTATGGTAAGCATCTGTGAAAACGGCAAATGTAATGTTTTGTCAACATCTGCCTTCCTGGAATGGAATGGTTGGTGTTCTCATTTTGGATCAGATAAATCCTTGAACACTGCTATATTTGCAGGTTTAAATGCAAGTTTGAGCTTGATTGAACTAAGTTCTAGTGCTGCCTGGAAAGATCTGAAGGTTCAAGATGTAATACTGGAATTGATCAATGGGAAGAAGTTGGGGATAATTTCTTTGTGCTTTTCCCATATATGGCAAGAATAAACATTGATAATGATCAATTATCAATAAACATTGATAATTCAGCCAATGATCATACAGTATCACATGTCCCTCACACATTAGGTTTTGTTCTTCCAAACCACAAGGCTAGCATGTTTGGAATGCACTCCAACTTCCTCCCATCCAATGATGTAGGATGGGGGGCCCAGGGGCGGCCCGCCCCGGGCAGCACTTTTTGGGCTGTATGTGTTCTTGGACTACAATTCCCTGAAGCCCTAGTGGGAGCGGGCTCCAGCATCCACCAAGGGGCAACAAATTTGGCTTATGCCCCGGGCAGCTGAAATCTACGCTACACTACTGCCCCCACTTCAGAAATCTGCATTTTGAAAAGGAGGCTGAGCCAGGGTATAGGCAATACCCGGACAGCCTATAACCACAAGTAGTATTAGTAGAAGTATTCGTTGTTGTTGCTACATCCTCAAGCTGTTGCCAAGAGCTCCTCTCCCAGTGCTGGCCCCAGAAACGTTCCTTGTGTCCATCTAGGGCCCACCAGTCCCTGTACATAACTATCTTGTCACGCAAATAGGCAAAGCACTCTTTCCTCTGGCATGTCAAGAAGACAGAGCTTAACTTCACTGCAGAAAACAGCAATTGCAGGAAACAGACACTGAAAGATTCACTTTGTGATCAAAACCAACATCACTTCTGCTCAAGCAGGCAATTTTGATTGAGAGGCGTATCTGCCATGGTTTGCTGTCAGTCAAGGGAGACAATGGGCTCCAGAGAATGCGCATCAATACATTAGAGCGCACCTTTTTTTGGCTGATGGCTCTGTCTCTTCCGTTTGCTTCAGTCTCTCCAACGTGTCCTATGGGAGAAATGGAGAGACTTTAAGACAACTTTGCATTCTTACTCACGGAAAATGACAAGCAGCCAACAAAATTTTCTGAGTGCATGTTTTTCATCTGACACAGCTGGGAGAGCATGATTGCTGCTCCAAATATCGTCTCCTAATGAATGGCAGGACAACTAAATTGTAAAAATATGGCTATATAATGAGTCCTACTTCTGAATGGCAGGCTGGCAGGTGTTGATTTGAATTAAAAATGGGGCCACCATCTCAAAGGTTTCATCAGAGCTTGGAAATGGTAGTTATTTGGAGTACAGTGCCTGTGCTGGCTGAAGGTAAAAGTAAATGTTTCCCTTGCTCAAAAGCCAGTCATATGCAACTCCAGGGTTCAGTGCTCATCTCTGTTTCAAAGCCAAAGAGCCACCGCTGTCTGGTTCTGCTGTCGTTTCCATGGTCATGTGGCTGGCATGACTAGACACCGGAGCGCACGGAACGCTGTTACCATCCCACCGAAGTGGTCCTTATTTATCTACTTGCAATTTCTTGCTTTCGAACTGCTAGGTTGGCAGGAGCTGGGACAAAGACGGGAACCCATTCCGTCCTGCAGTACTCGGGAATCGAACTGCTGACCTTTTGCCTCCCAGTCAGCGCCTTAGCCACTTGAGCACATGCTAGGATGTTGTATGTTCTTCAGAAAAGCAATATCACACCCACTTCCAAAAGGTGACAGAAATTGTATACAAATGTTGAGGAATGGCAGTAAGGTAGCTGTGTATCCTCAAACCACAGATTTCTATATATTTTTCCTATATCTTGGATGTTTAGCAATTCAAATCCAGTTTAAAGATAAAGAATCTGAAGATTGGATAGGATGGGTCTTTACACTTGCTCAGCAACATGTAGAATCCAGTTATTGATCTGGTTTAATATATGTTTATGTATTATCATCTCCCAAAGTAGTGACTGTAATAAGTTGGGTGCTATGGAAATGTTAATAATAGAGAAATAAATTTCATAATCCCTAGGTCCTGTCCCCTGGACAGCAAGGAGAACAAATAGGTCAATCTTAGAAGAAATCAACCCTGACTGCTCTTTAGAAGGTCAAATTGTAAAGATGAAGCTAAAGTACTTTGGGCATCAAATGAGAAGAGAGGATTCGCTTGAGAAAGCCTTGATGCTGGGAAGGGTGGACGGCAAAAGAAAAAGGGGGTGGCCAAAAATGAGATAGTTAGACCATCTAACCATGAAAACACAATGGGCACAGAGCTGAGCGAGTTGAGCGGGATGGTGGAGGACAGAAGTGCCTAGCAGACAGTGGACCATGGGGTCATCGCAAAGGGTCGGAATCGACTGTGTGACTGAACAACAACAAAAGGTGCTGCTGGCTGTTGGTGTTCACTTTTTTGCTTGCCACAGTCACGGGGAAGGTGTGAGAGGTCTTTGGCCTATTTGTTTTTAAAGGAAAAAAATAATGGTTGTATATAACTCATATTGACTTGTCATAGAGTTCTCAATGTATCAAAATTCCAAATATTCCAAGTTCTGAACGTGACCCGTTGTCATTCTGAATTCCAAATATGAATGTTGGAGCTAATGCACACTCCTAGTAGGAAATAATGTTTCTAAGCTCTTGGAGGCCACGTAACTATGCAGCAAACATATCTTGAAACAAACTCACCTGCAAGTTTTTGTTTTTATAGGGGATGCTCATTATTGAAAGATATCAGAGGGTAAACAAAACAAAAAAAGACAACAAAATTGTGGCACTTTAAAGACTTAGCTTTCATGGATCAAGTATTTCCAGCTGTATACTTATCTGTTACACTAACCATTCTGTAACTCTGTACCTGATGTGTACAAATTGATGCCATGAAGTCTCATTCTTATGTCTGACAAAGTGGACTTGATCCATGAAAAGCTAACATTAAAATACATAAATAGTAAAGTGCCACAACTTTGTTGCTGTGTCAGGAAATGACACATTTTCTCATGTTTCCCAAGGCTTGCAAATCGCAGTTTCCAAATAGGCCTCAGAAATCCTTTGTCCCTCTCTGTATGCCTCACAAGACTGTCACGAGATGGGTTGCTGACATTATAGTGTTTCTGTGTTCCCAGCGTGTTATGTCTTCACATGGATGTAAACAATCCATTGTTTTGAGAATATCTTTCTCTGTTACCTGATTGGCTAAAGCCAACCCACCTGACTGCAGATTCTCCATGTTTGCAGAGAAGTTAGTTAGTTCGTCTCTGGATCTCAATGGCTTAAGACCCTGGCTATTGTGTGGGATTTTCTCTTCTTTTCAAAATGGTTACCTAACGAACCTGGACTGTAACTCTGTTTGCTGGACTGACTTATGCTACTGACTTATGCTACTGACTTTTATGCTTTATGAACCTGATCAACATACCTGATCAATAAACCTTCATTGCTTGAGCAGCGTGTCTTCATTGGACTAAAAAGGGTAAGAGAAGCATTGCATTCACACACAAGCCACTGAACGCGCTACCTGTTTAAACCTCCTTGTGGATGAGAAGCAGCCAAGGGCTGTAAAGCTTTATTGCCGGCCAGCCCGCCCTCTGGGGGCTTTGGTTAAGGAGGTTTCCAGAGCAGACGGGGCCGGCTGGTACGTGACAGATTATGCTCTAATATGCTTGAAACACAGACTAACACGGCAACCATTTCAATAATAATAATAATAATAATAATAATAATGATAATAATGATAATAATAATGATGATGATGATGATGATGATGATGATGATGATGATGATGATGATGATGATGATGATGATGATGATGATGATACTGCTACTGCTAATAATAATAATAATAATAATAATAATAATAATAATAATAATAATAATAATAATAATAATAATAATAATAATAATAATAATAATAATAATAATAATAATAATAATAATAATAATAATAATTTCATGTCAGAAATTATTCTGTGTGTAAGAGAGGGAGAGAGAGAGATAAGTAGTTATATACTATAAAGATAAAGAAAAGATATTATTATTGAATAAATTGTTGAGGGTTTTTTTCTTTTCATGTATTGTGCTGTATTGATATGTTAGTGATATGTATCATGTTATGACTTTTGTGTGTCTTGTTTGTTACTTTTTAATAGATATTATTTTGTACAGTATTATATATTTTTGGTGTGTTTTTGTTTATGTATTATGATTAAAAATTCAATAAAAATTATAAAAAGAAAAAATCATTCTGGGTTGAAAGGATTTTTTTTTTTTGTGGAAGTAACTCCACTTAGGGAATGCTCAAATTAGGCCCCTTTAATGTCCCCAAGAGCTGGGACAGAGACAGGCACTCAATCCATCATGTAGTACCCGGGTCTCGAACTGCCAACTTGTCAGCCCTCTAGATAACAAGGCGAAGTTCTTAACCACTGAGCCACCACAGCCCCTCATTTCAAAAACAAATAAAAGGGTGATGACTAATAGGCCTTTGGTTGGAATTCATATTTGCTTCTGTTGCGATATCGTTCTCATCCCTCCATCCCTCCTGCAAGACGTTCTCCTTCTAGTGACTTCAGAGAAATTCCATTTCCTCTCAGTGCAATGTACCATAACAGACTGTGATCCATCACAGTAGAAGCTGTAGACGGGATAATAAAATGGTACCTGGCAGCTGCTTTATGTATAAGATCATGCCAGGCAAATTACAGAATGCTTATCAGGATGGCTGTGTAGGTGAAGCAGAGAGGGGAGGAAATGATCTGTCATTCATAAGACAGAGATCATGTCCAAGATACGGCACATAGTTTGCCAGTTCAATCTCTGCGGGTTGTGACATTAAAATGGTAAGAGCATTGGTGCATGGAAGACTACCATGAAAGAAGGTGGGGAAGACCCAGGAAGAGGACTGCCAATTAGCGCACAGGGGGACAAGGTGGAGCAGCTCGAAGGCCTGTCTGGACCCTTTGCATAGAAAAATTGACATCTAGAGTCTGGCTGCATGAATTGTTCCAGTGAGATAAAATTGAGTGCAGAAGCATGTTCAGGTGGACCCACACTGCCCTAGTCTGGACACACTCTGGTGCACCATTTCCCAAACTATATTCCATGGAACACTAGTGGACTTCAAGTTCCAGAAGCCTAAGACAGTACATTTCCTGATCAGTGCTTTATGGAACTGACAAAGGTGTCTGGGAATTGAAATCCACCAATATTCCGTGGAATATAGTTTGGGAAATGCTGCTGTAGAGTCATGAAGCTGGCTGTGTGGCTCACAGTTTAAGGCAGTGGAATTTTGTCCAGAAGGAGAAATGGGGTCCCAGCCTTTCTTCCCCAAAACCATAATGGGCTCCAGTTGCCATCAAGGCTTTTCCATCATATTAGGTAAAAGCAGTATTTAACGGCAAACGACTGTGGCTGGAAGTGAGGCAAGTGGGGACAAGAGATGAATTAGGAATGCTTCTTCTGCCATATCTGAATCTGAATATTGGGGAGTGTCATGGCAATCAGCTATGAAGATTGTCCTGAGGATACAATGCAATGGCCTGTAATCTGCCGCCCACATCACAGGGTGACACCTGTACCACTGATCCAATTCCGTGAGTCACTTTCTGATCATGAACCCTTTTGGCAGGCAAAGTCCTCCTCAGCCCAAGGCCAGGATGGATGAAGCTGCTGCCCTCCATCAAGATGGATTCAAGTGGGATTATTTAAATCCACTTGGGGACCATCACCCTTCCATGTGGACTTCGCCACCCAAGGCTGTTAGTCCTCAGGGTTGTCAGGTTAAGTAACTGCTGCCTCACACTTGGCGTTGAGTCACTGGTAGGTAAAGGTTTCCCTTGCTCGAAAGTCAGTCGTATCCGACTCTAGGGGTCAGTGCTCATCTCTGTTTCTAAGCCGAAGAGCCAGCATTGTCTGCTTCTGCAGACGTTTCCGTGGTCATGTGGCAAGCATGACTAGACGCGGAATGCTGTTACCTTCCCACCGAAGTGGTCCCTATTTATCTACTTGCAATTTCTTGCTTCCGAACTGCTAGGTTGGCAGGAGGTGGGACAGAGACGGGAGCTCATTCCGTCCTGCAGTACTCGGGAATCAAACTGCTGACCTTCCGCCTCCCAGTCAGCGTCTTAGTGACTTGAGCCACTGCAGTCGCTGGTAGTATGGTCTATATTACCACAACAGGATAACCTGGCCAGACTGATACCATAAGTCAGAAACAGTGCATACTATATTTTTAAAAAAATAAGAACTAATCATGGGGCTCAGAGATGAAGATAAGAATCTCACCAGAAGCAGAGGAGATTCCATGGTTTTTTGATTTTTTTCCCCTCTCTTCTCCATAGCAGGATATTATGGCCAGACAAGGGGAAATGCATCAGAGGAGCCTTTTTTAAAAATGCAGGACTTTCTCATCATGATGCTTAACCTAACCACAATTTTAGTTAAACATGACATTTTTAATTGGCATGGCTCGTCCTTGAAACGGGAACCGGAGGGGAGATAAGGGCAGCTGACTCATGCAGAATGCACAAGGCAGAATGCACCTTATGCATGACAGTCCTTCAGCTATGTCAGGTCAGCTGTAATGTTTCCTCCTAGTTCTCATTTTTCCATACTAAATACACCCAGGCACAATTCCATGAAGACTTTTCAGGGCCTATTTATCTGATGAATATACAGTATTAATGTGTTTAGATAGATAGATAGATCCAGCGATGGGATGTAACAGGTTCTCACCAGTTCGCCAGAACCGGTAGTAACTTTTCCCAGTGTCCCGGAGAACCAGTAGCAGCTTTTGGGGGGAACCACCTTTGGGGCTTACCTTTTCACTGGTTCCCCCACTGCGCGTGCGCCAAGCACTTGGTGTGCATGCATGCCTACAGTGCTTGGCGCGTATGCACGGCCTCCTTGCTGTCCTAGTGTTGTGGGTGGGTGGGTGGGTTGAGGGGTGTGTGTGTGTGTGCTTATTATTATTATTATTATTATTATTATTATTATTATTATTATTATTATTATCATCATCATCATCATCATCATCATCATCATCATCATCATCATCATCATCATCATCATCATCTTTGGCCCTGCCCACAATGTCATGACATCATAATGTTAGCTCCGCCCACACTGTGATGACATCACGGTGTGGGGTAGTAAAAATTTTGACATCCCACCACTGGATACATACATAGATAGATAGATAGATAGATAGATAGACAGACAGACAGACAGACAGACAGACACACACACACACACACACAGACACACACACGAGCACGCTACAAAATTGTCTCAGGAAGCTTTCTTTCTCTCTTTCCTGCTCTCTCTCTCTCTGTCTATCTCTAAGAGGGAAATTTGCAGCTCCGAATGTTCCTTGGGAGATGCAAATAGTGTCAATTTAGTTTATATCTTCTATGCAAATATGCCCTCGGAGGAAACTAGAGCATTGCACAGGGCATGCATTGTAATGCCATGTCATTCCTGCTTATAATTTTCTCCCCTACACAAGATTAAAAGTGTTGTTGTCAGAGATGTGGGAGAAAAGAAGACGGTTCCTAAACCCCGACAAAATAAGAAGCATCAATACATTTCATAGCAAGGAGAAGAAACCCAGAGGGAGAGGTGTTTTCTCCTTGGCTAAAATAAAGATGCGTGTCCACACTCCTATTCATTTCAGGGATGGTTGATTACAGAGAAGTCAAACAAACGGAGGACCATTTTTAACTGAGATGTAAAACAAAGAATGGACTTTTTCTTTCCAAATATGATGCCTCAGAGGTAAAAATGTTGATCATTACTGTGCCTAAAATCCCATGTGAAACAAGGAAAAAAATCAGTGCTAGAGAGAGAGGAAGCAGAGAGGAAAGAAACATTTCAACTATACTACCAAGGGCCTTGCATGGTGATGGTGAACCTTGGCACTCCAGGTGTTCTTGAATTTTAATTCCCAGAAGCCCTGATCAGCAGTTCTGGCTTGGGCTTCTGGTAATTGAAGTCCAAGGACACCTAGAGTGCCAAGGTTCACCATCACTGGCCTAGCATCTTGTTTTATGGCAGAACACATGCCAATTTCAGGTAGCAGAAGACCACAGAAAGGAGGTACAGTAAAACACTGGATAATGCTAAAACTTGGTTCCACAAGTCTTGGTGTTATCCGATTTTTAGTGTTATCCGATCCATGTTAAAATCCTATGGGATGGATCGGATAACGTTAAAGCTCCATAGAGATACATTGTAACCGCACAGGCTTTAGCGGTTGTTATCCGATCCATCCCATAGGACCTTAACGTTATTCGATCCAATTCATCTCCCCAGATTACTTAACGTTATGCGATTTTAGCGTTATCCGATCCAATTGTTATCCAGTGTTTTACTGTATCCTGAGTAACTAACAGTGTGCCTGGCCTGCAACAACCTCTGTGGAAGCAGCTTATTAGATCCAGTGGATTGATTTCTACAGATCCATATGTGGTTTCTTGCACATCAAAACACCCTGAAAATCTGAATGTGCCATTCTGCAAGTAGCCAAAGATTGAAGGAGAAAACTATGCTGTTAGGTAGGAAAGGCAACAGACTACCAACTCACACTGGGCAAATTTAGGTAATAAACTTTCATGTCAGAAATTACTCTGGATTGAAAGGATTTTTGCTGGAGAAACTCCATTCAGGGGACACCCAAAATCCATTCATGTCCCCAAAATCCTCATAAAATGTAATTGTGTGAAGTCAGTCAGGTCAATGCTGGCAAAGCCAAGGTTGAAGACTTCTTATGCAAAGTTCAAGAGCATTATGGACGTTGAGAGCTCCAAGTAAACCTTCAGGATGAGGTTCTCTCCAGGTAAGATGTTCTCTCAAAGGAAGCTAGAGGAAGAATTTTGTAAGCTAGTAAGACCCTAGAGAGTGGTCAAGCTTCTTCTCTGAGATGGACCTGCCTAAAAACTTAAAGGGCACTCAACTTACATTGCCATCTTGGACTTCTTCAAACTTGACTATTACAAGGATCCAGGGAGAAACAGCAGAGATAAAGTAATATTCTGAACACCCATCTCAAAGATTTGAATATTAGTTGAGGGTTTATGGGACATTACCATATTTGATACACTACACCTAACAGGGTGTTTTATATATATACGTGCTGTATGTTATATTTTATATTATGCCACCTTCACATAAACTACTTTAGTAGAATTCTCAAGGGATGAACTCACAGGATTGTCAATAGATGTTGAAGGTTTAGCTCATTAGTAAAGGTAAAGGTCATGCTTGCTTGAATCCCAGTTATATCCGACTCTAGGGTTCAATGCTCATCTCTGTTTATAGACAAAGAGACAGTGCTATCTACATCTGCAGACATTTCTGTGGACATGTGGCAGTTGAGTGCACAGAACAACAAATGTTTAATACCAGTTGTTTGTCTTGCATTCTTCTACTAACCATTTGCAACTCAACAGGGCGAAACTTCACAATTAATCTGAATAAGAACCAGAGATCTTCTGCTATTACCAGTTATAAAAATCCATATTGATATGTATGCATCTGTTAACTCTGTACCTGATGTGTATAAATTGATGCCGTGTCATCTCATGTTTATGTCTGACGAAGAGGACTTAATCCAGGGGTGTCGCTGGGGGGGGGGGGCTTGGGGTGGCAGCCCCAGGCGGCACTTTTTGGGTTATGTATGTTCTTGGACTAAAATTCCCAGAAGCCCTAGCGGGAGCAGGTGCCAGCATCCACCAGGGGGCAGCAAATTTGGCTTCAGCCCCGGGCGGCTGAATTCCACGCAACGTTACTGACTTAATCCATGAAAGCTAACATTAAAATACAGTAGTTAGTCTTTAAACTTCCAGAAGTTTTTTTGTTCAATATCCTCTCCCAAAATTGCAAATGTGTTTTGTTTACTCCCTGGTTTGCTTTAATATGGTGCTGACCATCTTTTCACAGAGGAATCACCCTGTTCCTCAGAGTACCCTGTTAAACGTGGACAGGTCCCGGGGGGGTTGGGATAATATCCCCCCCCATGCTAAAACAAGATCAAGGGAACCAATGATCCAATTTCATATAGCAATTTGGTGTGGGGAGGATCCATTAATTTTGTGTAATGCTATGTTTGCTGTGAGAAAAAGACTACTGTCAAAGTAGGGGAAAAAACACTCTATCATTACAAGAAGATGAACATCAGATGTCAGGTAACTAGTCAATCATTCCTAAAAATGCAATAAGTTGGTTCCAGTGCTTACAGCTTGAATTATTCAGGAGTCTCTCTCTTACCTCTACCCTCACTTTCGTCCACTTCTTTTTAACTTCCCCAACAAAACTTACAACAGTTTGCATATTTTTAAATTGTCCATTACGCCTCGAGGAAATATCTCTGATGATAAAACCAGCAGAATACAAATGGGAATTGGGTATTCACAACCCTTAGCCATACATCATCGTGATACACACTCCGTCTGAAGTCACAAAATGTTGTGCAGTTGTATTCACTTTGGCAGCATACATAAGCAGAAGGCTGGCCCTTCTGGCGGCTGAATGAGACCTTTCTTCATTCATCAGGTGCTCATTTAATCTCTGGAACAGAGCTTGGAAATCTTCCCCTTGTACTATAACAACACTTTTCCCACAAGTAAAGTGGGCATGGCATTTGATCAGCAACTCCACCAGCCTCTGTTGGTGAGTCACCATAGTACTCCAAGCTGGATTTCACAGACATCAATTTATTTATTTATTTTTGCAAAAAGGAACCATATTTTTCTATTAACAAGAAGTCGTTTTATTGGAAGCCGGGATTGTTTATCCATCTATTCCAACACTGGCAACAGCTCCAGAGGGCTCAGATGGAAAGAGGTCGTTCCCATCATTGACCATCTGGTTCTCTGATTGGTAGATACCACTGACTGGCCAAAAAAAATTAAAAAGAGCAACAGAGGACCAAAAAAAAAGGATGAGGATTTGCATAATATTTATATATGCCGTTTGAAATGTGGAGATGCAAAAAAAAAATTATTTGCCACTCAACTTTCAAGAAAGACTCAGACGCCCGTGATGGTTGAAAGTTAGTAAAGGTAAAGGTCACCCTTGCTGAAAGCCAGTGGTATCCAACTCTAGGGTTAAGTGCTCATCTCTGTTTTATAGCTGAAGAGCCAGAGCTGTCTGCATTTGCAGATGTTTCCATGGGGCTGGCATGCCTAGACATCAAAATGCTAGACATCAAAGTGCACGGATTGTTTGCCTTCCCACCGAAGTGGTATCTACTTCCCACCGAAGTGGTATCTACAGAGCTCCTGTCCTTTCGGAAGGGCCTAAAAACCTGGCTGGCAGGGCAGGTGTGGGGCTCCAGGAATTTGGGGTCCCATGTTGGGTGGCTGATATGATGGGACAGCCACCCCTCCCTCACTCTTTTAAACTTTTAAAATCTTTTTAAACCTTTTAACCTTTTTAAATCTTTTAGATTTTTGGAAATTCAGCGTTTCTTTTTTAATTGACTTTTAAGTAATTTATGAACCTTAAGGTTTTAATTTATGAATTTCTGTAAGCCGCCTAGAGTCAGGTTCGCCTGATTGGGGCGGGATAATAAATCTAAATAAATAAATAAAAAAAATTCTTGTTTCCGAGCTGCTAGGTTGGCAGGAGCTGGGACAGAGACGGGAGCTCATTCTGTCGTGCGGAACTCGGGTTTTGAACTGCTAACCTTCCTCCTTTCAGTCAGCGTCTTAACCACTTGACCCACTGCAGCCCTCTGGTAGAAACTTAGGGCCACCTTTATTTAATTAAAGCCAGTGGTGAGCATCAACAGGTTCGCATCAGTTCGCCAGAACCGGTAGCAAAAATTCTGGCTGGCCCCTCTGGCCATCCAAGTTTTGAAATGAAGTAGTCCCAATTCAGGTGCAAGGCAGGGCTTCCCCCCTGGCCACACCCAACATACCACGCCCACAGTGTGGTAGTAAAAAAACACATTTGAGCCCATTATTGATTATAACTCTGGAACCAAACAACTTGTTCTAATTAAATAATCTTCGGCAGGAGTCATCGCAGTGCTGTCGGCGTTATGTTTTCGTAACCCACTTCCCCGGGTCCCAGCCGGCCAAGTCCCTCAATGGTGGTCTGATGTTATTTCTTTTCCATGATTGGCAAATGTCATTCTGCTGGCGCAATTGTGCGGCCGAATGGCTGCATAAACAGAAGTGTTTCATTTTTGTACCACAGCAAATGACCCAATGGCCAGTATTCCCTTCATAGCATTCTTTCTTTCTTTCTTTAAATTGGATTGGGTTTAAATACTTGTAGATAAATGTTTTCAAATAAGAGATCTCTGATTGTTGTTCAGTCGCGCAGTCGATACCGACCCTTCGCGACCACATGGACCACCCCAAGCCAGGTGCCCCTATTGTCCACCATCCTCCTCAGCTCACCCAGCTTTGTGCCCATTTCATCAACAATGCCATCTATCCATCTCCTTCTCTGCCACCTCTTCTTCTTTTGCCCTTGACCTTTCCCAGCATCAAGGCTTTCTCAAGTGAATCCTCTCTTCTTATTTGATGTCCAAAGTACTTTAGCTTCATCTTTAATATTTGACCTTCCAAGGAGCAGTTGGAGTTGATTTCTTTAAAGAACAACCTAATCGTTCTCTTTGCTGTCCAGGGCACTCTCAAAATTCTCCTCCAGCACCACATCTCAAAGGTTTCTAAACAAAATAAACACATACAAAAATGTTTTGTGGCACTAACTGCTGTATAGATTTAGTGGATCATGGTCTGATGAAGTGGACTCGATCTATGAAAGCTCACATTTAAATACAGGAGTTAGTCTTCAAGGTGCAAACAACGTTTTTTTGTCTTGTTTTGTTTTGATTACTCTCTAGTGTCTAGAACAAAGTTTACAACAAATTGAGGGTTTATTGGTTAATGTTAATAATGTTATTATTGGTTAATGTTAGTATGAGATGGGGGAAAGAGTGAAAAACAGTCAGTTTAAGCTGTAATAACAATTTTGTGTCAGAAATTATTCTGGGTTGAAGGGATTTTTGCTGGACGAACTCAGATCAGTGGATGCCCAAATGACGCTCCTTTCATGTCCCCAAAATCTAAGTTAAGACAAGAAGCGAGTAAATTACATATTTTTAAATTTTCACAGGTAAATGAGAAATGAAGGATTATTATTTTGCCATATTCTGATACTTCAATTTTTTTTTTAATTGAAGAAGGTACCTTGACAAAGAGGGTCAAATGCTACTCTACCTTGTTCAGATTTTGAACTACGGTACTAATCTACCTGATCTAACTGTTGTGTCTTAGCTATGAGAAACATAGATTTTTTTCCCCTAGCCCCAGGTTTCCACGCTTCTTGGAGAGGCAGAGGCTCCTGGAGAAAGGCGGTGGTAGGAGAAATTGGGGTAGATGGGACCTCCTTTAGTCAAACTCTCCTGTATTCATTGCAGCCACTCACTTCCTTTAATAGTCTTTTGCTTCTTAACTAAGCCAGTATGAAAGCCAGGTGATCTTTTCCACCAATCCATCACAGTGGATGTAGCATCCTAACCAGTGGTGGGATGTCAAAAAATTTACTACCCCACTGTGACGTCATCACAGTGTGGGCGGAGCTAACATCATGATGTCATGATGTCATGGGCAGGGCCAAATAAAAAAATACAAAATAATAAAAAAATAAAAATAAGCGCACACACACACACCCCTCAGGTCTTTTTAGGAACTGTAGTAGTACGTCAATATAGGTAAAGGTATTAAATACACATTAAAATACACACAGACACACCACACCCAAAGGTGAGTCACTTACCCTGGGGAGCTTCAGGCTATAGGGAGCTTCAGGCTAGCAGCTTCTCTTCCTCCTCCCTGTTTGGGAGGACAGCAAGGAGGCTGTGTATACGTGCCAAGGACTGTAGGCATGCATGCATATCAAGTGCTTGGCACGCATGCACAGTGAAAAGGTAAGCCCTGATGGTGGTTCCTCCCCCCCCCAAAAAAAAAAAAAGCTGCTACCGGTTCTCAGGGACACTGGGAAACGTTACTACCGGTTCTGGCGAACTGGTGAGAACCTGTTACATCCCATCGCTGATCCTAACCATAAAACTTTCCAATTATTTCACAACTTTCTTGTATCAAATATAAATTACTTCCTTTAATTGCCTTATATGAATGCAGAAGTGAAATGTTTTGACTTGCCCAGAACAAATCATCTGTCAAAAAGATATTTTGCAGCCAAACAGATAGCTTAATTGGAAATTTAATTTAACTGTGGGGCTTTGTTCTTTCATTTTTCATCCCTTTGTCCTTTAAAATTTGCTTCCTGGGCCCATCATTTCTTTGCCTGGCTCGCAGTGACTGTTTTGTCACTGTAAACAAACAGGAAACAAACCTGTATTGACTTCTCGTTGTTTTGCTGTATTCAGGTATAAGGGCTTGATTGCATCCACCAAAAAGGCAAGAAAAAGCATCATGCTCTTATTCAGTATTCTGGATATCGAAGGACTGAGCGTAGTTTTAGAGCAAACATAGGCGTGTGTTTGTTGGGCGGCTTGGGAATTTGGTGATCTCCTCTTTAATGCAGAGAAAACTGTGGAAGAGTCTGCCCAGTTTTACCCATTCTTTTCAAAAAGAGAAATGATCTGTTTGCATGCTTCCTAGCTTTGCTAGCCTGAAGCTCCCTATAGCCTGCTCCCCAGGGTAAGTGACTCACCTTTGGGTGTGGGGTGGGTGGGTGTATTTTAATGTGTATTTAATGTGTATTTATTTTTAATGTGTATTTTTATGTGTATTTAATTTGCATTTTATGTGTTTTTATGTCTATTTAATGTGTATTTATTTTAATGTGTATTTTATGTGTATTTTTATGTCTATTTAATTTGTATTTTTATGTGTACTTATTTTTATGGGTTTTTTTACGTTGGCTCCGCCCACACGATTGGCTCCACCCAAGATATGATGACATTGGCTCCGCCCACAATGTTGGCTCCACCCACAGTGTGGTAGTTAAAAAAATTGGCTGCACACCACTGTCTATGTTACAGCACCAATGGCAGAAGTCAAGATATCCTCTTAGGCTCGCTAGCATTTACACTTGTTGAAAAACAGCCATGGTGAGCTTACAGCAGGCATTCCCATAATTGGTTTATGTTTCTTTTGCATACTAAAATGGAGATGGGAAAGGCTAGCATTTAATAAAGGTAGTCATTGCTTGTTTTGAATCTAATCAGACTAAAAGTTTCTTCCGTCCGAAAGTAATTGCTTTCCATTCTGTATACATTCTGTAGTCTGTATTCTGAAGTCTGTGTGCTGCAGTTCAGTCTGTCGAGTGAGAGACTCCATTGATCTTTACAAGACCTTTATTGTGGACATGAAGCAGAAACGTAGCGTGCCTTGGCGGGGCCCCGTATAAAAATTTGTTTGGGGGCCCATTAGGAAGGGTAAAGATTTCTCACAAAAGAAAAAAAATTGCATAAAATTAAAAGAAATATTTATTCATCATAATTATCTATCAATAAACACTGCTCTCCGTCCGTGGTTTATCATCATATCATCGTATCGTATGTACATCAATTATTGTGAGATTCCCCCGTTGAAGTAAATGACTTAAACGGGGAAATCCTGCAGCCCGCGATAACCGATGTAGGGTGTTGCCAACTTTTGAACGCATGCTTTACGCGGGAAAAAAAGAAATTGCTTTTTTTGACTTTTGTCATTTGTGAAATAAAAAAAAAATTGGGAAGTTTTTATTAATTTTTGCTTACGCACGTTGGGGGGCCCCGTGGCCCAGGGCCGCCATATAATTGATACGGCAGATACGGCGGTAGCTACGCCCCTGACAAGAAGCTACCATGAAGACAGAATATGGGAAGACTGAACGGTGTCTTATAAGCAAAGTTGTCAGACAAGAATGCAATTTATATCCTTGTCAGATCAATCTGCACTAAGAACATATTATACAGAAAGTTGGACTAGATTCAGGTGAAGGAGAAGGGAAAGTTGGTTGAAGACCCAACAATAATTTAAGATATGTAGATGACACAGTCTCACTGGCAGAAAGCATCCGTGTATTTTAGTTAAAATGGAAAATGAAAGTGCTATAACATGACTACAGTCGAATATTAAAAAGGAAATATCATGACTACGCAACTTTAATTGGAATAGTGAAATATTTCATATATCATTTATTTATTTACTTATTTATTTTATTACATTTATACCCCGCCCTTATCCAAGGACTCAGGGTGGCTTACAATTTAAAACAATTAAAAACACATTACATACAACAAGAATTAAAAGGGTCGTTAAAAAGTTTAAAAAGTTTAAAAGGTTTTTTAAAAACAGTTAAAAATTTGGTTAACTCATCAATCGAAATGGAGATTGCAGCCAAGAGGTCAGAAGGAATGGAATTCAAAAATATCTTCTAGGTTTGAACAATGGGCTGAAAACAACAGAATAAAAATTAAACAAGGACAGGGCAAAGTTCTACATCTAGTATGGGGGAAGCAACATCGCAGTTCAAGGATGGTGGCTACTTCACTCAATAATTCTGTGAGTGAGAAGGATCTTGGAATTGTAGATCACAAACTGAATATGATCTGTTCTTGATCGTCCCAAAGTGCAGGATGCGTATTAAAGGTCTGAAACTACAGGAAGCCAGATATAGACTGATTTGGAACTCAATTAAATGGTCAATACACACCCAGAGATTCCTTTATTTAAGAGATCTGTTTGGACTGAAATTTGAGTTAAGCCCTATGTCTTATATGTTACCTTGGCATGAATGCTATCTGGGTCTATGGACCTATTCAGAGATGAATATTGACTGTTCCCATTGCAATTATTTATTTATTTATTTATTTATTTATTTATTTATTTATTTATTTATTTATTTATTTATTTGTCCAATTTGTTATCCCGCCCCAATTAGGTAAACCCAACTCTGGGCGGCTTACAACACAAACCAGAAAAGACATGGTTTAAAACAACAATACATAGTAAATACACGGCGAATATGACACTCCAACGTGCCTCATACATATTAAAATTCACTTCATCCGTTAAAAATTAGCCATGAAGGAGCAATATAATGCAATGGCCTTCCATTTGCCTTCTGCATCACAGCATGACACTTGTCCACTGATCCAGACTCCATGAGTCACTTTCTGGTCCAGAGCCCTTTTTGGCACACAAGGCCCCTCAATGGCCCCAAGTCATTGATGAAGCTGCTGCCCTCCATCAAGATGGATTTAAGTGGGATTTAATCCATTTGGGGACCATTACCCTTCCCTGTGGACTTCGCCAACCAAGACCGTTAGTTCTCAGGGTTATCAGGTTAGTTATCTGTTGCCTGACGATCAGCAGTGTGGTCTACTCTATTACCATAACATAACAACCTGGCCGGACTGTGGGGCAACAAAATTAGAGAAGACAAGAGCCTAAAGTTGCAGAACAGTGAATTCGGAAAATAAACCATTTATCTTCCAATGTCCAGTTTAAAACCATTTCCTACAAGTGGTTCTCAAGAAGGGTTCTTCTAATGTTTTGTTGTTGTTCAGTCGCACAGTCAATTCCGACCCTTTGCGATGACCCCATGGACGACTGTCCGCCAGGCACTTCTGTCCTCCACCATCCTCCTCAACTCGCTCTAATGCTACTTTGTAATATTTGTGTTTATGTAATCCTCAGGTTATAAAACAAGGAAAAACACAGAACATACCCTGAAATTTTATATCCCACAGCATTTGGTAAATTGGATAAAAAGCATGCTAAACTGCATAAATTACACAGAATGGGAGGCTTTTAAAATCTTCCCGTAAAGCATCTGCTGCTCTCTTTGAAACCACACATCTACCACTGACATCTCCTGTTACCATCTGATTAGTACAGCTGTGTGATTCCCCACCATATAGCAGATTGAACAATATTTGCCTGTTAATATTGTTTAAACATCTTCACTCATCCACCATTGATTTTAAGCCTTACACGCTGTTGCAATTTATTTGAAGGAGATGTATCCATGAAACTCAAAGATGCTCTGGATAGAGTAGGGGGGAAATATGGGGTACCCACTCTCAGAGTGAACGAGAACTCCAACGAAGAATAAGTGAGTGGTTCTCCCCCAGGACTCTAATCTAAATCTAATAAATCTAATAAATAAATGAACAGTAGGAACGGCTGAAGGAAAAATCTGAAGCAGAGACAGGTAAGGTCAGAGTTTCAGAATCCTGCAGGCTACATGTCTGGGGTCATGGGAGGTAGAAATTGGGCAATGACAGGCCCACAGTAATGCAAAATAATGTTTCCTAAAGATGAAGCTAAAGTACTTTGGACATCAAATGAGAAGAGAGGATTCACTTGAGAAAGCCTTGATGCTGGGAAAGGTGGAGGGCAAAAGAAAAAAGGGGTGGCCAAAAATGACATGGCTAGATGGTACTGTAGACACAATGGGCACAGAGCTGAGCGAGTTGAGGAGGATGGTGGAGGACAGAGGTGCCTGGCGGACAGTGGTCCATGGGGTCACAAAGGGTCGGAACCGACTGTGCGACTGAACAACAAAAAACTCAATGCTGTTGAATAGCAACTCATATCAACTTATAGCATCCCTCACTAATACTGGTTGCAGTCCTACAATATTTTTATGGTCCTGCCTTTGATCGAAATTAATAGGGATCCACGTTCCGGTGGATCTACAACTTGTTAAGTTTGCGGGTTGTGTTTTTGGGACCTGTGCCGCCCAGGAAGGCTTACGAAAAGTCACTCGGGGGGGAGGCTAACCTTTGTGGAAGGTTGGTTATTCTTTATTTTGCTACCTGTGTGGTAGCTCTAGTTTGCTTGTGCGATGCAGACGGGGACATTCTACATGCTCAAGGTTTGTTTTGTGTTGTTTGCACCTCTTTTATGTTAAATAGCTCGGCCACTCTGTTTGAAACAGTGGGTGAATTATTAATAGACAGTTGATTAAAAGGATTTGTTTGTTTTCATCATTTCCATATCACGCAACCCTCCTGTACCCAACCTCCCAAGTTGTTATATTTATAGCAATTGGTTTGAAAGCTGCCTTCATTAATATTCATCGCCGCCGTCATCTATTTTACAGGAGCTGTTTGCAACTCAAAACACAGTCAGTGTGTGCCACTCAGCATATCATGTATATTTTAGCATGAACAAACAACATCAGGTTTCAATTGCAGGCGTCAATCCAAAATCATCTCACAAGATGAGCAGGGCACAAATAATGAAGCAAACTGTTCTGCGCCATCAGTCCGGGACTTAATAGACTTTAAAGTACAGACATTATGATGGGGCAACAATCCTAAAGGATTGTTTATTCTTTGGATACCTTGGAGTCGTTATCTCAACAAGGAGTCCGCTCGTTGGTAGACATCTCTGCAACGACATTCTGCATATGCAAATGGACCTGAGAAATCAAGTCCATCTGCGTGCGGGTTTTTGTTGTTGTTCAGTCGCACAGTCGATTCCGACCCTTTGCAACCCCATGGACCACTGTCCGCCAGGCACCTCCGTCCTCCACCATCCATTTGGATATCATGTCACCTCCTGGCTAGGGGTAAAGGTCACCCTTGCTCGAAAGCCAGTTGTATCCGATTCTTGGGTTCAGTGCTCATCTTTGTTTATAGCCAGAGAGCCAGTTTTGCCTGGCTCTGCAGATGTTTCCATGCACACTGTTTACCTTTACCAAAAACTTTTATGCAGAAAAACACGGTGTTCTAAACACAGAAACAGTTTACAAAGCAAGATTTACAGTTTCTTCATTCCAATCGTGAGTTTTTTTAGTCATTCTTTTTAGAACATCGTGATGACAGCGGAGACAAATCACAGGGCACCCTCCGTTCCCATGAAGTCTCTCGTCTCCCCACCTTGGTCAGATGACCACTCCTGGAGATACCCTCAGCACTTTGGAGAAGCTAAATGGGAGTTATCATGCCACCTCCAGCCTCCTCCACATCTCACCATCAGCCAAGAAACTGTTGCTCGGGAAACAGCTGGGGGAGAAGATAACTCTGGGTCCCTGTTTTATATAAATTAAAGATATCTTAATGACAAAAGTGGCATTTCTTGGCTAGCTCTGGTCAGGAGTCAAGGACTCTCACAAGGCTTAAAAACCCCATGTCAAGATATTTTGTAGAGTGAAGACAACCGAAAGAAATGAGAAAGAGATATTTAGTGGGCATTTTAAAATATAATGATAGTACAATCACTTCTGAGTGATTTCTGGAGTGGTCTGGGGTTGTGCAGCTCTCTGAAGGTTACATAGCTTGGCTTGTCCTAGAATCAGTGATGGGATGTAACAGGTTCTCAACAGTTCTCCAGAACCGGTAGTAACTTTTCCCAGAGTCCCGGAGAACCGGTTGCAGCTTTTGGGGGGAACCACCTTCGGGGCTTACCTTTTCACTGGTTCCCCCACCGCACATGCGCGCCAAGCACTTGGTGTGCATGCACACCTCCTTGCTGTCCTCCCAAGCTGGGAGGAGGAAGAGAAGCTGCTAGCCTGAAGCTCCCTATAGCCTGCTCCCCTAGATATCCTAGAGAACTTGTTAGGCAAAGACTTAGTACCTAACTTTTTTAACTGTTGAAAAGTGCCAAAATGAAGCCATCTTGTGGTGAGTTCATTCTGTAGTTCCTTCCATCTGACCTAGTGTGAGAAAAATTAGCCAGAATAAGCTTTAAGATCTGGTTTAAAAGCTCTGGTTGATTTGTGTTGTGGGTGTTCGGGTGTATTTTAATGTATTTTTATTTATTTTATTTTATTTATTTACAGGTTTGTGTTGTGGGTGGGTGGGTGGGTGGGTGGGTGGTTTGAGAGGTGTGTGTGTGCGCGCGCATGCTTATTTTTATTTCATTTCATTTTTTTTGTTGGCCAAGCCCACAATGTTATGACATCATGATGTTGGCTCCGCCCATGATGTCATGATGTTAGCTCCGCCCACACTGTGATGATGTCGTGGTGGGGTAGTAAAATTTTTGACATCCCACTACTGCCTAGAATGCAGAATGAGCCACTGAATTCCTTACCATGGTGTTTCAACTCATTGAGGTATTAAGCCAGCTTCGATGTTTTCTTGCTGCTGCTATTGTTATGTGCCATCAAATTGCTTTCCACTTATGGCAACCTCCATCTATCAGTGGTGTCCAAAATGTCCTATCAACACCTCCAACTACTCCTAGCGATATTTATTTATTTATTTATTTATTTATATTTCCAACTTGCTTATCACTACCATATAGTGGACAGAAAAATTACTTGCCTGCTGACTTGATCTCATTTTTTTTATTTTTGTTTTTTATTATTTTTTATTAATTTTAAGAAGAAAAAATTAACGTTAATTGTTAGTTAACAATCTAAATCCCATTCCAACTATCTAATTACTATACTACATAAACCCACCCTAAACAACTCTCCAGTAAGACTTACAACAGGATACATAAGCTCAAGACTTACAACAGGAACTTCTGCGGCCGGCCGAAGAGGCCGCTGCCGCGTCCAGCCCCGGAACTCCCTCCACTTGTCCCCGGGGCCCCGCCTAGAGCTTAAGAGCTGCTGTGGCAGCAGGACTTTTCGCGGTACCGGCAACACCAGGAACACCTGCGGCCGGGTGAAGAGGCTTGTCACTTGTTGCGAGATTTATCAATTGTTTTCTTTTTGTTTAGTTTTGTTTTTTGTAAAAAAAAAGTATTTTTTCTTGTAATTTTTAGTAATCTTTGTGTGAACTTGATTAAAATTTGGAATTTTTGATTATTATTTGATATTGATGTCTTCTGAATTTTCGATGCTGTCATGATATTGTGATTTTTGATGTTTTGTGGTATTGATACTGATTAATGATATTTACATGTTGTGTTTATGTAACTTTATATGTGTTTGTGAACCGCCCTGAGTCAGTCCAACCGAGTAGGGCAGTATAAAAATCGAAATTAATAATAATAATAATAAAACACAGAGAGCATTTACAATCCTTTTAAAATATACCTGACCATAGACTTCACTGAAATGAATGGGATTTTCTGCTCAGTAAGGATGAATTATGAAATTAAGAAATATAATATCCATTTTCTAATTGGTTCCTCCGCCTTTCTCTTCTACAGAGATACTAATTCTACAAAGTACTGCTTGAAATGCCACTGATTATCTAACTCCTGAGTGTAAAAACATTAATCTGTTCATAAATAAAATAAATTATAACAGGGAAAACAGAGAGATCTGGGCCATTACACCGTAGGATAATTAAATGTGACTTAATTTGTACAAGCTTTGAAAAAACATTGATAAAATCTGCTCAACTTGGATTGAAAATAAATTACTGGGTATATTGGATTTCCTGGCATTCTATCAAATTAATCCACACCTTTAACTCAACTTGGATGACTTTTTAATTACCAGATAATATCATCCGTAAGGCAAGAGCTTCTTACTCTCTATTCCAGGTATATTTGTAAACAGAATGCTTGCACAGAAGACACAAGATGTGTATAGATGCAAACATACAGAGAATTTTTGCAACATTCTGTCCTGTTAGCAGCAGCTCTGATCCAGTGAATATTAACTTCCCTCTGGCAAATATCACAACTTTTAAGCAAAAAGCTTCTAGAGTCTCTCTTGTTTGGGAGCAGCCAAAAGCTAGCCTGGATGAATGGAGGGAGGTGGAGTTCAAAGCAGTGGTGTAGCGTAGGGGGGCGAGGGGCAGCTCGCCCAGGGCGGCACTTTTGGGGCTATGGGTGTTCTTGGACTACAATTCCCAGAAGCCCTAGCGGGAGCAGGCGTCAACATCCACCAGGGGGCAGCAAATTTGGCTTCAGCCTGGGGCAGCTGAAATCCACGCAACGTTACTAGTTCAAAGATCATTCACTGCACAGCAAATGTCTCAAACCCATCATGCTGGATCATAAGAAGATGAAGCACCATCCTAGACAAAAGGACCATTTGGATCATAGCTAGACATATTGGGGGTTTCCCCCTCAGCAAACATTGGCTGTACCCTGTACAAATCACATCACTGCTTCCTTAAATAATGGACAGATGCAGAAATGAAGAGTGCCATCATTCATCTGTGCATGTCTAGATTGCCATCTGTACACATCACTCTGGGATCTTTAAACAGATGTGCCTTCCCTCTGAATGTTGCTGTAAACCTCACAAAAACTTCATGGTGGAGATGGATTCTCTAGAAGCAATACAAACTTCCCCATTCTATGAGACAATCCTTCTGGATGAATTGGCCTTGAATGGTATTTAGGACCCATTAACCTTGTAACCATCCACATACTGGAGGCAAGAACTGTTTGAATGAGTTTGTCCATATGGGTCCACCAGCTGCCTATTTGTTCAAATTATCCGTAGGACAATGAGTGCCTGCAGTTCAGACTTTTCCAATGCACTTCCGCAAAGAGATCTCAGCCGGGTACCTTCGAGTGCCGTATCCGATTCCGAATATTAGCTATTCTCATGGTGATCAAGGCATGAAGATTATCCTGGGGGCAATATAGAGCAGTGGCGGTCAATTTACCTTCCACATCATAGTGTGACACCCCTACCACTGATCCAGTTCCAGGCATCTCTGGCCTTAAGCCCTTTTGGCATACAGAACTGATGAAGCTGCTGACCTCCATCATGATGGATTCAAGTGGGATTTAATCCTTCCCTGTGGATTTTGCATGATGGAGACCTGGAGGGTGGGAATGATAAATACTTTAATACCTCGTTCGTCTTGAAAGCCCTATTATTTATGTCTCATCAAGTCAATTCTTACTTACAACTCTTTCCACATTTTTCTAGGCAAAGTGTATTAAGAAGTGTTTACTATTCCCTTTTGCTGGGGACACTCTGGGACTTTGCAGCTTACCCAAGGCTACATAGGCTTGCTATTCTCATACAAGGCACAGTGGAGAACTGAAAGGTTCACTATTAGTTGATTCTGACTAGACAGTAGATAACTTTACATGATGTAACTCTCAAGTCCTAGTCCAACACACTAACCCAGGGATTCTCAACCTGCGGCCTACAGGCTGGATGTGGCCCGCAGGCTGGATGCTGCCCACAGCACCATTTCATGTGGCCCACCACCACCTCCATTCCACCCAGAAGTGCCATCTGGTAGAGGAAGGACAAAATGGCCATCCGGCCCACAAAGCTGTCTGAGGGAGTGTGACCCGGTCCTGGGCTTTAAAAGGTTGAGAACTCCTGCTCTAACCATTGTACCAATACTTGTTTTCCTGTACATTCTCTATAGTATTAAATGCATTAATGGTGGACCATTAAATGCAGCAAGAAAATTAAAGCTGAGCTTTTTTATAGTCTTTACACATACTGTAATACCAGTCATACATCGACACCCTGAGCAGACGGAATTCCATGGACAAACATTTATTTTTGATTCCGATGAATAATTTATTAACGCGGAAACATAAAATGTACAATTTTAGCACCACCCAGAGAGTAGAGCTAAACCCCAACAACTAAATTAAGAAATGAATTGAATCTTAAATTGCACTTTTAACTAAGGCTACAGCGCTAATTATAGTTTTACTTGGGCATAAAACCAATCAAAATCATTGAGTCCCATATTTTAAGGAGTGGACCATTAATGTGAAATAAAGATCTTTTCATTCTGTAGATTTCTTTAAACATGCATGCATACACATACACACACAAAAATGTACCTTATACAAAAGAGGAAAAGCCAGACAACATGGTTTCTCCCATATTCCAACTTTGATCTTCTCAGCTACTCTGGAGGATATGGTATATTAAAACAGGAGGGGGGGAGCTTTTTGATGTGAATTCGATGGACATCTTTCATTTCGGTAGGGTGGTCTGACAGCGTTTGCCATGTAACGAAAATCATGTACTTTCGACGAGTTGCCACACCAAAACTAAAGCACTGGCGAAACTAATGCTCATGTCGTTTGAAAGATCATCTTGGCGACTTTAAGGAATGTTAAGAACCAAAGGCCAAAAATGCAAAGCGCGATGTCAAAGCTTCCGAAAAGGTGCCTCAGAAAAGTGACATTTCTGCTGGGGGGCGGGCGGTGGCAGTGAGTCAGCAACCAAACCACTCAACTGATCAAAACAATTCAAACTTCAATGGATAGATAGAGGGGAAAAAATAACCTTTTCGGTGATACTATTAGAATTTGAATCAGACTTCGGGAAAATTTTCTATGAAGCTTTTTACAAAAAATCATGCAAAGAAGAGCACAAAAATGCTAAAATAAAAGGGGAAAATCTGTTTAAAACCAACCTGGACCACTTTCTGAGGTAGATAGTGTTCACCTGCATCATGTGAAGAAGAAAGAAGCCAGAGCCACAAAGCCACAAAGATATTGACATCATAGCTTCCGAAAGTTACATCAGAAAAGTGACATTTTTGCGGGGTGGTGGTGGTTGACAGTGAGCCAGTGACCAAACCACTCAACTGATCAAAACAATTCAAAGTGTGGTGGATGGGGGGGGGAAATAACCTTTTCGGTGATACTATTAGAATTTGGATCGGAGTTCGAGAACATTTTCTTTGAAGTTTACAAAAAACCCACGATCAACATCACAAAAACGTTAAGAACACTGACTGAAAGACCCAAAGGCGAGTAAAGGAAAGCAATTACAGTAAAACCTCATATAACACTAAAACCTGGTTCCACAAGTCTTGGTGTTATCCGATCTTTAGTGTTATCCGATGCATGTTAAAATCCTATGGGATCCATAGAGATACATTGTAACCACACAGGCTTTAGAGGTTGTTATCCGATGCATCCCATAGGATCTTAATGTTATCAGATGCAATTCTTCCCCCCAGATTGCTTAATGTTATGCAATTTTAGTGTTATTCGATACTAATGTTATCTGAGGTATTACTGTACATCATTGCACTCAGAAGCTGCCTCTCAAAAGTGACAGTTATACTGAGAGCATTCTGTTGACGGTGAGCCAACGACCAAACCGCTCAACTGAACGAAGGGATCCGTTTGATAGAGAATAAAATAACCTTTTTAATTAGCCCTATTAGAATTTTGATCTGAATGAAACAAAAGAAATAAATGAACTAATGAGCATAATTCAACACATCGAATTCACGAACTAAATCCCTGACGGTAGTGTCCTTAGACTCTACCTGCTGCTTTTTTTCCTAATATGCAAATACTATTGCAACCCAAAATTGACTTATTTATCTATGAAATCACAGCCTGCTGCTAAGTTATTGTTTTCTTCGTAAAAATTTTATTGTAACAATAGATGATAGGATTAGTCTGTATTTGTAGAAACTGTATAAAATGACTTTGTGATTTCAGGTCTTCAGCTTTCTCTAAACAAATTAGGGACGCTCATGGGTAGATTTTCATAGCAGGCAAAGTTTGCGAACTGTCTTTGACCAGCAACAGGCCACTGTTGGTTAAATGCATATTCAATAAACCTTTTTATATTTGCCTGATATTCAATTCTCTGTGGTTCTTGGGGGGGGGGGCTCTGACAGTAGAAGACCTTTTTAATTTCGAAACACATCTCCGGCGATCGCAGGTCTTCCTGTGACCGAGACAAAATGGGATAGCGATTTTCAGGTAACATTTCCATGGTGACCGCCTTTTTCTTATGTTTTGTTGTAAGTGTTCATATTTGGCACTGGTAATATAAGCTGCTATCATTAACCAGATGAAATACCCATCCCTTATCCTTGATTATTAGCCAACTATGAATGTCACAAGAAAAGTGCTGTTATGTACTACACAATGCTCTTTCTTTAAAAGGGGTAATAAGGGTAAAATACTCAGTTTACAAACACAAGACTACAAAATGTATTGCTCATTATCTCACTTGTTTCCTTCTAATGGAAACCAAAATACATCCTCCATCACAAAGTTAAATCCTCCTTAATTTAATATTCGGAAGCCCAGGCACTGTTTGGATATGTGCTTCATCACACGATAAATTACCCAGAGACACTTGTGATAACATCACAGGCACCAAAACACACTGTCATTGCAAGTCTGAAGATTTCTTTATCTCCAATTTGATTTGTATACTGTGTTTTGTCCTTGCACATATAAATTACTTTTCACACCCCACCCCTCTTTTTTGCATTTCTGTTATCCCTACAAGGTCATCACATTATTATCAGACACCATTTCAAGATAACACAGTTGGTGAATTATTCTATTCATTATTCTCCAGTTTGGGGAGGGAAATTCCTGTCATTTAGAAACATAGTTCAGTAAGGGGGAGGCTCGAAAAATATGTTATCTTGACTTGTGTTGTTGATTTTACTCTCAGCTTGTAATATAAATCACTTGTCATATTGCCACACCTTCACTCATCTGTTGCAATCATGCATCTCTTCATAAACAAAGCTGCATCTCAATATGAGGAGGGTGGAGTGGTGGGCTCCAAAAACTTTTACTACCACACTGTGGGCATGGTATGGTATGCATGGCCAGGGGGAAAGCCCTGCATTGCACCTAAATTGTTGTTGTTCAGTCGCACAGTCAATTCCGACCCTCTGCGTCCCCATGGACCACTGTCCACCAGGCACTTCTGTCCTCCACCATCCTCCTCAACTCGCTCAGTTCTGTGCCCATTGTCTCTACAATACCATCTAGCCATCTCATCCTTGGCCGCCCCCTTCTCCTTTTGCCCTCCACCTTTCCCAGCATCAAGGCTTTCTCAAGTGAATCCTCTCTTCTCATTTGATGTCCAAAGTACTTTAGCTTCATCTTTACTATTTCACCTTCTAAGGAGCAGTCAGGTTTGATTTCTTCTAAGATTGACCTATTTGTTCTCCTCGCTGTCCAGGGGACTCTCAAAACTCTCCTCCAACACCACATCTCAAAGGCATCTGTTCTTCTGTGCTCAGCTTTCCTTATGGTCCAGCTCTCACATCCATACATTGCCACAGGGAATGCCATTGCTTTGACAATATGAATTTTTGTTTTCAATATGATGTCTCTACTTTTCATTATGCTCCCCAGGTTTCTCATCGCTTGCCTCCCAAGAAGCACCTAAATTAGGACTACTTTATTTCAAAACTTGGATGGGCAGAGCCAGCCAGAATTTCTGCTGCCGGTTCTAGCGAACTGGTGCGAACCTGCTGATGCCCACCACTGGGAGGGTGGCAAAAATCATTAAGAGTTAAAATATTACATCGGTGACCCAAACAAATGCTATTCACTCAAACATATTCAGTTAGCTATGTGCCATTAAGTCAGAACCATCTTATAGCAATTCTGATAGGGTTTAAGGAGTAGCTTTACCAATTCCTGTCCCCCATGAGTTTCTACAACAAAGTGGGGATATGAACTCATGCCTCTTGAGACTTTATTCATCTCTATATCAGCTAGGTTTCTCAACCTTCAGCCTCCAGGTGTTCTTGGACTTCAAGTACCAGAAACCCAAGCCAGCACACCTGCTGTTCAGGGCCTCTGGGAATTCAAGCCCAAGAACACCTGGCATGCCAAGGTTGTCCATCACTGACCTATTCTAAGCCAAAGTTTCTCAACCTTGGGCCTCCAGGTGTTCTTGGATTTCAATTACCAGAAGCCCAAGTCAGCACCCCTTCTGGTCAAGGCTTCTGTGAATTGAAATCCAGGAACATCTGGGGGCCCAAGGTTGAGAAACCAGGAAGCAAGATCACCCCTCACCAAGGGATTTTTTTTTTTGCAAAGCGTTAATTCACTGTATCCCTGTCTTTCTTTCAATTATCCTGCTTGAAAGTGGCAAAGGCAAAACAGCACCCTGAGAAGCCTGCCGGGGAGGGGAGACACTTGCAAGCAAGATAATTGAAAGAAAGGCACCGAGGCAGTGAAATAACTCTTTGCAAAAAAATCCCTTGACTCACCTTGAAGTTTGGGGAACAAGGAGTTGTCCTCAGCCCTTTTCCTTGAAATTTGGGAGGGAGCAAGAAACACCCATATCTAAGAAGCCAAACCTCCACCATACACTGGGACGGAGGATTCCTTCTTCACGTGACCGCAAAGGATTAATTGCATAGGGTCTGTATTCCTAGAGAGGAAGGGAACAGGATGGACAGAAAGTGAAGAGTCTTCCATTGCAAAAGTCCTCCTCCAAAATAAGTCCCTTCCTGTCTCCCGCTTTTCTCCTTCAGGAGGGAAATGGAGGCTCCATGGACGTTCTGGGCCCCTCTTTAGAACTTTCTTCCAAGGGATCCTCGTGTGGGACTTGAGGGTGAGTCTACTTCAGTAGTGTGTGTATGTGAAGGGGAGTGTGGGGTGACCTCAGGGGGAAGAAGGGTGGTTTCAAGAGTGGCCCAAAAATTTTATTAATAAAATAAAATAAAAATAGACCCATAAAGAATAGTCTTTTGCAAGAACTCACATGGGGAAAAAACCTCTTGACTACAGTTTATTTTAAACTGAGAAAGGCTGTCTGCCCCAGACAGGGGTCTTAGAGCCGTGGTTTCCCTGACAGCCCCATCTGATGCATGCACAGTTTGAAGAATGCAATGATGTCACGTGGCTATCCCAGTTTGGCAGGAGAGAATTACGGCAACCCTACCTGGGGAATGACCTAGAGGTCAGGACTGAGCGAGCTGCGCGTTGGATAATATTTGCAGCTTGCAGGCGGATTGTACGAACGGTTTGGGTAATGCCCTACCCAGAGAATTTTGCAGCTAGAGGAGCTCTCAGAAGCCATATCACAATCAAACTATCCTTTCTTTTCCTTTTTAAATAGAAGGTTTGTCTTGCTTTGTTTTGCTCAGGATGGAGTGACTCAGAAAGTGACGCATGGCCATGCCCTGTTTTGATTGTCATCTGATTCACAGCAATTGAGGAATTGTTTTCAAAGTCAGCAATCTTGCTGTCACCCTTTTCTGGGAAATGGCTTTCATAGCCAAACTGCTCTTCCCATCGAACTAGTAACATTCAACCCAAATTAAAGTACATTACAGTAAAACCTCAGATAACGCTAAAACTTGGTTCCACAAGTCTTGGTGTTATCCGATTTTTAGTGTTATCCGATGCATGTTAAAATCCTATGGGATGGATCGGATAACGTTAAAGCCCCATAGAGATACATTGTAACCGCACAGGCTTTAGCGGTTGTTATCCGATCCATCCCATAGGACCTTAACGTTATTCGATCCAATTCTCCTCCCCAGATTACTTAACGTTATGCGATTTTAGCGTTATCCGAGGTAAACATTATCAGAGGTATTACTTGTATCTCCAAAACAGAAAGCAAGTTTTTCCCAAGATAAAATACAACATGAACTCCAAAAAATCCAAGATTTAAAATATAATATATATTAAAATATGAAATATAATATGGATCTCATGTTTCTCCCATTTTGCCATCAGGTTTGTTTCTGAAAGTTTGTGAACTGTCATATTTCCTTCAGTTTCTCAAACAGTTGATGGAAGAGAAACTCCTGTAATCTTTTGCAACCCAACAAGGCTCAAATTCAGCAACAGTCTCTTTCAAATTGGTATATTTGTTTGACAGCCTCAAGGGTATCAACTTTTCTAAGGGTAGTAGAATAATTGGCACCGTATCGGAAAGCAATTTAATAAGTTTGCTGCCTGTTGCATTATGGATGCAAGAGTTCTCCCCCCGGAATTCTCATCTTAAGGTTGGAGTTGTCAATTCTGACAATTCTGCACGTGTTGTTGGGGAGAAACACAAGCAGTGCATTTCATCATAAATGTGGAGTAACAAGGCTCAGGAGGGTTCTTGTCGATCACACCTATTGAGAAGAAAATGTACTCTTCCCAGTAACTCAGTGATATAGTATTTCTAAGAACAGCCTAGAATGGTAAAAATACCTGGTGTAGATCACACAAAGAGCAATAACTTGTCCATTCCTATCCTATTAGCATGTTAAGAAGAAAATTGGATGGTCATTTTCATGAAGCATGTGCACTGTCATGAACAAATATGTAGCATTTTTGATATTCTGGACAGATTACAAGGGCCAGTGTTCATAGCTGGAGTGGAAAAACATCAATATCCTTTGTTGTCAATATCCTTCCTAAATTGTGATGCCAAGAAGTGGCTCCAATATACTAGATCATAGTTCCTCAAACTTGGCTCTCCAGATGTTCTTGGACTTCAGTTCCCATAAACACTGATCAGCAGGTGTGCTGACTTCAGCTTCTGGTAATTGAAGTCCAAGAACACATGGAGAGCCAAGTTTGAGGAACCCTTGTTCTACATGAACGATTCTTTTATTCAAAGTACTGTACATGCTCTACCACTGATTAAATAGTAATGGTGCATTTCCTACTCTTGGCTTATACTTGGGTCAATCTATTTTCGTGGGTTTCAAACTTAGGTACCTTGGCTTATATTCAGGTCAGCTTATATTCACGTATATACAGTAGGTTGGTGTTTTTCATCAAGGCAGTAGAGACAATTTCTATAACCATCCAACACAGGGATCTTGTTCTGGCAAGTGGAGCAACATTTAAATGGTGCAGAAGTATTGACTGCCATAAACAGTCAACAGCCACAATATTGTGGTTGCGATTAATGTCCAAAGTCACAATCCAAGAAAACAAGTATGCAATAATAAAGCGAACAATTCATAGCAAACTCGTCTGGTGAATGAAATACAGTAATACCTCGGATAACGTTTACATTGGATAACGCTCAGTGGCGTCGCGCAGTCTTCAGCCGCCTGGGGCGAAGAACAAACTCGCCACCGCCGCCGCCGCCCGCCCGCCCCCGCTCGCCGCTGCCGCCACCCCCTCCCCCCGACCCAGGTAGAAGCTGGCCCCCTGTTGACTAGCGGCGCGCGCGCGCGCCACACACCTCCGTCCGCTCGCCCACCACACACCTCCGTCCGCTCACACCTCCGTCCACTCGCCCGCCCGGCTGGCCGTCGGGGGCTCTCCGCCGCCTGTTGCCCCTGGCAGCGGCTTTCAGGGGGCGGCAAAATGTCCCCTCCCCACCCTTTTGCTGGCGAGGAGGAGAAAAAGTGTTTTTTTTTAGGCGGACAATTCAAGGAGGGGCCCGCCCGCCGGGCTGGCTGTCGGTCGGGGGCTCTCCTGGCGGGCGGCCCGCGTGCGCGCGCACGCTGCCCACCTCCTCCTGCCCAGCCAGCCCCCAGGGGCTCCCCGCCACGGCGCCATCCACCCCCGACGAGCGCCCTGTCTCACGGCAAGTTGGGTGGGTGGCTGGGCGGGCGGAGGCGAGCAGCGTCCGCGCGCACGCGGGCCGCCCGCCAGGAGAGCCCCCAACGGCCAGCTGGGCGGGCGACCGGGCGTGCCCCTCCTTCCCTCCCCACCCTTTTGCTGGCGAGGAGGAGAAAAAGGGGTTTTTTTTAGGCGGACAATTCAAGGAGCCTCCTTGAATTGTCCGCCTAAAAAAACCCCCTTTTTCTCCTCCTCGCCAGCAAAAGGGTGGGGAGGGGACATTTTGCCGCCCCCTGAAAGCTGCTGCCAGGGGCAACAGGCGGCGGAGAGCCCCCGACGGCCAGCCGGGCGGGCGAGCGGACGGAGGTGTGAGCGGACGGAGGTGTGTGGCAAGCGGCGAAGCGCACGTGGGGCGCTCGCCAGCAAAAGGGTGGGGAGGGGACATTTTGCCGCCCCCTGAAAGGTGCTGCCCGGGGCATCCGCCCCCCCCGCCCCCCCCCCCCACGCTACGCCACTGATAACGCTAAAATAACATTAAGGACCTATAGGATGCATCGGATAACAACCGCTAAAGCCTGTGCGGTTACAATGTATCTCTATGGAGCTTTAACGTTATCCGATCCATCCCATAGGATTTTAACATGCATCGGATAACACTAAAAATTGGATAACACCAAGACTTGTGGAACCAAGTTTTAGCGTTATCCGAGGTTTTACTGTACAGTTATACCTCGATTAAGGAGCATAATGCGTTCCACAGGATTGCTCTTTAAGCGAATTTGCTCTTTAAGTGAAACACCATTGTAAATGACCAATTGTGGGTGGGATTGCAAACCCCAATTTATTTGTTAAGCGAGTTTTTGGTTGGTTTTATTTGTTAAGTGAAGCGAACATTCAGAGAAAATTCTGCTGTTTAAGCGAGGTGCTCTTTAAGCGAGGTGCTCTTTATGCGAGGTTTGACTGTACTTGAAAATTTTTTTGTAGTGAAACAAATAATTACTATCATCTTGTTTTTAAACTACCTACCTAAAAACAACAATACTGAACAAAGTCAGAAATACACGAGATAAATTTCAATATAGTTATGACATGCGGGAGCCTGGAATGGCATGACCAACCACAAGGCGAGAAAAAAAGGAAAAGAGGAGCAAAGGGTCGGGCGCTAGGCATGTCAGGAGAGACTTTTCTAAAAAAGCTAAGCTTGGAAAGAGCCGGCCTACCGTGCATGTGCGCGAACAACCCATTAGTATGATTTCATAGGGACCACAACAAAGAACAACTTTTATATTTTCTAAAGTTTTTATTTATTTATTATTTATTAGTTCAAATTTATATTGCCGCCCACTCACCGTGGCGACTCAGGGCGGCTTACAGACAATACATTACATTACAATACAGTATATTGTATTGACCATTGTATTGTTATCTGTTGTTTTGTCCTGACTGAATTAGAAGATGGAGGAAGCTCACTGGACAAAGAATGTTAAAGGAGGATATAGCTGAGGAACTTATTTATTTTTTATTTATTTATTTAGATTTATATCGCCGCCCACTCACCATGGCAACTCAGGCGGCTTACAATAAGAAACTCAACTTCCCTTACATCACCTGGAGAACCTTAAATAGACTGAGTGTCGGAGTGCCTAAATGCAAGACCAACATGCTCAAGTGGGGGCTGATGATGAATAACAACTCACTGTGTGAATATAGATACAGACTCTAGCTCATTTACTGGTCTGCCAATTACTGTCAGAAACATGCACCCATGAGGACTTTGGTTTGGCCAACAACAAAACCAAGAAAGTAGCTTCGTTTTGATAGCCCAGGGTTTGATTAGGACACAAGAGAAGATTGAATTATTTGATAGATATTTAATGTTTTATGTTTTTAACCCATGTAAACCAACCAACATAAGGCTTTGTGCTAGATGGGCAGTATAGATGTTCAATGAATAAAATAATTAATATGAGCATGATGAAGTCCATTTTTTAGTGTGTGTGGTCTATTTGGAACTGATTGGATTTAGCCTTTGGTCCTTTATTTTGCAAATTGATCATTTCTAGACGGAGGGATAGGCATGAATCATATGTGGACAGCCATTTTGCCTACTTAAGTGGCACAACTAGCCAACGTTCCGTAAAGAGACAACACTGAAAAAGCTGTGCCCATAGTTTAATACTAAATTGCTTGGGCCAGCAACAAATGCCACATCACATTTGATAAGCATGTTTATTTGTTTGCTCTGCAACATTAAATTTGCTCTATTTATTAAACCTTCATTGAGAGAAGGACAGATAATGATACCTTTGTTACTTAGCAACCTGAACTGCATTTTAGAGATGATTTATAAAAATACAACCTGATTTGTCATCTCGGTAATAAAATGGACATATTATGAATCAAAACATAAATCATTTGTTATAACTAGCTTGTAAACACTAAAATATTAATAGCCCTTTTCATTCTTAAACAAGCACATCCTTCAAATGTCTGTGCCAGTTACTGAAAGGTTACATAAAAGTTACAACAATCGATGTATTGCTCACAAATGAAGATCAAAGTGGAAAACCAAACATAGTTGGTCCACTATCAAGGGAGTGTTACAGTACAGCGATAGCGAACTTTGGCACTCCAGCTGTTCTTGAACTTCAATTCCCAGAAGCCCTGATCAGCAGGAATGCTGACTTGGGCTTCCGCTAAATGAAGTCCAAGAACACCTGGAGTGCCAAGGTTCACCATCATTGTTATAGTAGTTCAGACACTGGAAAGCCAAAGGACATGCTCAATTTGAGGGTGAAAACCCAGGACTAGAGTGGCAAGACCACCACCACTGTAAGGTCCTTCCAAGTTGTTGTTTTGTAACTGAAGATTGGAAACAAGGTCAACTTCCATGTTAATCTGATACTACTAATGAGGTCCCTCAGAGACAGCTGAGCTGGTTTGCCATCCTTTGAAGTGACCAGAGTAATAGTAATTACCATCTAAAGAAGAGTGGGAGGTGTAAGACCATTAACTGCAGAGTCAATATATTCTAAAGGCAGCTGAGAGTTTGTATCACAGTGCCGTTTTTCTTTTCCTGTTGTGGAAAAATGGAAGGACTTTCTAACAGTTGTGTTTCTATCAATACTTCCTTGGAAACCAAAGCCAAGTCAACTCATTCTGTACCTTCCAGACCTTCTCCAGACTCTCAACCGTCACCAGTGGGACCGAAGCATAGATGGGGCACAGCATTTTCATAACAATAGCAAAGCCAATTGCTAGTTCCAGCCTGAAAAGACCCTAGCCTCGAAGCATGACAGTGAGTCAATGCATATGTAGAGACTGCGATGGCTCACTGGTTAAGAAGCTCGCCTTGTTAGCTGGAAGGCCGGCAAGTCAGCAGTTCATCATTGAATGAATGAGCGCCTGTCTCTGCCCCAGCTCCTGTCAACCTAGCTGTTCAAAAGCAAGAAATTGCAAGTAGATAAATAGGGACCACTTTGGTGTGAAAAGACCCTTGGGAACATGAAACCTCATTCGGGCCTCCCCTGAGTGGAGTTCCTCCAACACAAATCCTTTCAACCGAGAAAGCACCTTAGTGTGCTTCTGACACGATTAAAAACAAAAAACCAACATATGTATTATTATTATTATTATTATTATTATTATTATTATTATTATTATTATTATTATTATTATTATTATTATTATTATTATTATTATTATTATTATTATTTCAAATTTATATTGCCGCCCACTCGCCGTGGTGACTCAGGGCGGCTTACAGACAATATATTACATTACAATATGTTGGGGTGGGCACAGGGGTAGGGGCGGCAAGGTCCTCATCCTGCCCTGGCTTCTTTTTCCCCTGGCAGTTGGTATAGGCACAGGGGTAGGGGTGGCAAGGTCCTCATCCTGCCCTGGCTTCCTCTTCCCATAGCAGTTGGCGTAAACCCAGTGGCGTAGCGTGGGGGGGCGGGGGGGGCGGATGCCCCGGGCAGCGCCTTTCAGGGGGCGGCAAAATGTCCCCTCCCCACCCTTTTGCTGGTGAGCGCCCCACGTGCGCTTCGCCGCTTGCCACACACCTCCGTCCGCTCGCACATCCGCTCACTCGTCCGGCTGGCCGTCGGGGGCTCTCCGCCGCCTGTTGCCCCTGGCAGCGGCTTTCAGGGGGAGGCAAAATGTCCCCTCCCCACCCTTTTGCTGGTGAGGAGGAGAAAAAGGGTTTTTTTTAAGGCGGACAATTCAAGGAGGGGCACGCCCGGTCGCCCGCCCAGCTGGCCGTCGGGGGCTCTCCTGGCGGGCGGCCCTGGGGGCTGGCTGGGCAGGAGGAGGTGGGCAGCGTGCGCGCGCACACAGGCCGCCCGCCAGGAGAGCCCCTGACCGATAGCCAGCCCGGCGGGCGGGCCCCTCCTTGAATTGTCCGCCTAAAAAAAACCACTTTTTCTCCTCCTCGCCAGCAAAAGGGTGGGGAGGGGACATTTTGCCGTCCCCTGAAAGCCGCTGCCAAGGGCAACAGGCGGCGGAGAGCCCCCGACGGCCAGCCGGGCGGGCGAGCGGACGGAGGTGCGAGCGGACGGAGGTGTGTGGTGGGCGAGCAGACGGAGGTGTGTGGTGCGCGCGCACCGCTAGTCAGCAGGGGGGCGGCTTCTACCTGGGTCGGGGGGAGGGGGCGGCGGCAGCGGCGAGCGGGGGGCGGCGGCGAGTTTGTTCTTCGCCCCAGGCGGCTGAAGACTGCGCGACGTCACTGCATAAACCCTCACAGCCAATGGATCAGATCTGGATGGAATGCCCAGAAAAGAGTCACTATCCCTGATACTGTATAACATCACCTATAGAGCTTCCACTAAAGGACGACAGTGGAAAATGTGATCCATTGCAAATACAGTGCTGGAGGATCTCTCACCAGATATCCTGGACTTCTAGAAAGACAAGCAAGTGGGTCCTACCTAGAGGCAAATCAAGGCCGAACTGCCTCTGGAGGCAAAAAAAGTGGCAGGTAGAGTCTTATGAATTCAAACCACAGCTGAGTTATTGCTGATGGCTACAAAGACCTTGCTGCCACCGCTCTCAAGCCTGTTTACTTCCATATCCAGTGAGAAGTTGAGAGTTGGAGTTTTTTTTTTTTTTTGAAGGTAGGTTACAAAGTTTGTTTTTGTTTCAAACCTTCATAGAAAATGTTTCTGAAGTCCAATCCAAATTGTATCAGTGTCACAAGAAAGGTGATTTTGTCCTCTATCAATCACACTTTGGATCACTTCGATTGGTTTGGTCGCTGGCTCACCACCAACCGACCCTCCCCTTGAAAATGTCATTTTTATGAGTCATGTTTTTCCTTAATATCTTTGTTGTTGATTCCTGCTTTGGCGACATTCTTCTCCACATATTGTATTCAAACTGTATCCACCTCAAGAAGTTGTCATATTCAGTTTCTAACACGTTTTTCCCTTTTATTTTTGCATTTTTGTGACCTTGTTTGGTGTTTTTTTTTTATAAAACACTTCATAGTTTTTCCCCTGAAGTCCAATTGAAATGTAATAGTGTCACCACAAAGGTGGTCTGAAACAGTTGTGTGGTTTGGCCGCCGAAAATCGACACACCCACCCCAGCAAATATTGCATTTTTCAAGGCAATTTTTGGAAACAATGGCGTCATCGCTTTGTTTTTGGCCAATGGCTCTTTACATTTCTGAAAGTCACCAAGACAAGCTTTCAGTTGATGTAACCATTATTTCTGTGGGTGCTTTAGTTTTGTGGTGGCAGTTCATCAAAAGTGCATGATTTTCTTTACATCGCAAAAACTGCCAGACCACCCAACCAAGGGTGCCTTACTTTGGGCATATCATGAGAAGGCAAGACTCTTTGGAAAATACAATAATGCTGGGAAAGGTGGAAGAAAGAGGAAAACCAAACAGGAGATTGATTGACTCAATGCGAGAACCACAGGACTGTTTGCAGGAGAAAAGCAGGATTGTTAAGGACAGAAGATTTTGGTGATTCATAGGGTCCCCATAAGTTGGAAATGGTTTGATAGCACATAACAAAAAAAGCAGAGCTTCTTGCCATGAGTAACCTTTCTGTGACCTTCTGAAGTGTACTAGCAGTAACTATTAATCCTCAGTGTTTCCCCTATCCACAGAACATAAATGTTCAGAAAGTGGGCTTTTGGTTCCTATAATAGTGGGACTCGGGTCTGTTGGCAAAATGAATGATGGAGGTAAGGTACCAATTTTCAGATCTTCTGCGTCTCCAGCTCAGCTCTCATAAATTTCTGCTGGCCTTCTAATGGTTAAGAATAGAGTTTCTCAAACTTGGCTCTCCAGGTGTTCTTGAGTTTCAATTACCAGAAGCCCAAGCCAAGCACTCCTGCTGATCAGGACTTCCAGGAGCTGAAGTCCGGGAATATCTGGAGAGACAAGTTTGAGGAACCCTGGTCAAAAAGGACAGGAAGTGTAGCTTCACAACATCTGGAGAGCTGGAGTCACTACCACTTGCTCTAGCACAGGGTTCCTCAAACTTGGCTCTCCAGGTGTTCTTGGACTTCAATTACCAGAAGCCCAAGTCAGCACTCTTGCTGATCAGGGCTTCTGGGAATTGAAGTCCAACAACATCTAGAGAGCCAGGTTTGAGGAACCTTGTTCTAGCATACTAAAGCAGAGTTGCTAGAAGAGCGAGAGATGAACCTGGTGCCCTTTCAAATTTTTTTTTAATCTCAACTCTCACTGTAGGTCAAATGTTCATTCCACCAGGCAGAAGAAGCAAGGCATGAGTCCTGAAAGTAATGTTACTGGCAGCTGCTTTGACTCCAGAGAAAGAAACAAGCCATGGAAGAAAAGGTGCACACAAGCACAAAATTATACTACAAAAATAACTACAGGTTAAGAGCTGAATATTTAAAACAATTAACATCGGCTGGGAGACAAAACCAAATTTTATTGGTTATAATTCTCACAAACCTTACATGAACCAAGGTTTAATAATTTATTTCCACCAGAAAAGTATTTTTCCCCAATACTTCTTCTTAAAGTATAGAAACAGGGTTTTTTTGCGACAAGAATCTGGGTTTTCAACCACTGTGATATTCCACCAACACCATGTAAAATCCATGCCAATGAGGGAAATACTCAGGGCCTGGGGGGTGGAAAGTAAACACAGAAGTCTCCACTCAGATTCGGGCGTATTTAGCAGCTGTGCAGTCAAGAAACCCTGTAACTGGGTGCTCTCTTCTTTTGCCTCACGTCCGTCTCATCTTCTGTTTCTTGGCTTGCCTCTTCGCATCCTCAAGGCCACCTACATCTGAACCCGTCTGCCCAAGCGCACGCACCCCTTGCAGGCGGCTGGTGAGCTGAAGCAGCAAAGGAATCAACTGAAAGAGAGAGAAAAGGGGGGAGGGGCATATCTGTAAACGCCCATCGCTGTATATGTCCAGCCCAGCCCCCCCGACCGGAGGGGAAGTGGGCGCAGCTGCGGGATTTCGGCGGCTTTATCAACTCTGCCGTCGTCACCGCCATGCCAGACCAGCGGGGAAGTGGCCGCCGGGACTTGATAGCTTCAGGACTTATGTATTGGTGATACAGTAAAACACCAGATAACGATTGGATCGGATAACGCTAAAATCGCATAACGTTAAGTAATCTGGGGAGGAGAATTGGATCGAATAACGTTAAGGTCCTACGGGATGGATCGGATAACAACCGCTAAAGCCTGTGCGGTTACAATGTATCTCTATGGAGCTTTAACGTTATCCGATCCATCCCATAGGATTTTAACATGCATCGGATACAGTGATGGGATGATAAAAAATCTTATACCACTCCCTGACGTCACAGACGTCGTGGGTGTGGCCAACGTCATGACATCATGGGCGGAGACACCGTCATGACGTCATGACGTTGTGGGCGGAGCCTAAAAATAAAAAATTAATTTAAAAAATTAAAATAAAACACACACGTACACACGCACACACCCATCCACCCACCACAACACAAAACCATAAATAAATAAAAGAAAGATATAAAATAAAAATTAAATAAAAATACACCCACCCACCCAAACACCCACCAACCCACCCCAAACACAAACCCCTCACTTAAAAGTAAAACAATACAAAACAGTACTTACCCTTGGAAGCGACCGAGCTCCTGCAGGAGGAGGCGGCGCAGCTAGCCGGGCAGCCCAGGGCCTTCCGGCTGGAACCCTCAGCGGGCGGCCCTGGGCCTCGGCGCTCGGCAACGGCCACAGGAAGAGGAGGCATGCCTAGCCGGTTGCTGGCGACTGAGGCCGGTTAAAGGAGTACCCAAGCCAATGGGACGGAGGCGAGCAGCGATCACCAGCAAAAGGCTCGCCCTCCACCTGGGAAGTCCTGCACGCGCGCGCTGTCCACCTCCTCCCCCCCAGCCACCCAGCCAGCAGCCAGGGGCTCCCCGCTATGACGCCACCCCCCCCCCCCCGACGAGCGCCCAGTCTGACGGCAAGCTGGGTGGGTGGGTGGGTGGGCACCCCCCCCCCCGCCAGCCCGCCGCCAGAAGTTCGAAAAAGGTAAAGATCGCGGCTCGACTGCGGGGGTTAGCTGGGATCCCGAGGGTTTTCCCCATCGTCGCCTAACCCCCGCAGAGCTGCCCACGCGCACGCCCGAGGATTCGAAAGGGTATTCCTACCCTTTTGAATCCTCGGGCGTGCACGCGGACGGCTCTGCGGGGATTAGGCGAGGATGGGGGGAACCCTCGGGATCCCAGCTAACCCCCGCAGTCGAGCCGCGATCTTTACCTTTTTCGAACTTCTGGCGGCGGGCTGGCAGGGGGGGGTGCCCACTATTCAGCAGGGGAGGGAGCGCCTTCTGCCTGGGGGGGGGCGCGAGCGGTGGGGGGGGCAGCGAGCGGGGGGGGGCGGGCGGCGATTTTCTTCTTCGCCCCAGGCGGCTCAACGCTGCGCGACGCCACTGGCGCATGCGCACTGAATTGGAGCCATTTTGGCTCAAATTAAATTTTTTTTTTTTCTGCCGGTGAGGCGTCCGATCCGGACGCCTCAAAACCGATATTACCCTCCCGGAGACCCCTCCGGAAATCCTTATAACGGTTCTGTGGATCCGTTCAGAACCGGTAACATCCCATCACTGATCGGATAACACTAAAAATCAGATAACACCAAGACTTGTGGAACCAAGTTTTAGCGTTATCCGGTGTTTTACTGTAGATGTTATTGTATTATATATTGTATAATATATTGGAGGGTTTGATGACTGTGAGTGGAAAGCTAGTTCTGTTACCTAATTGTTGTTATTTAATTACTGTGTTTCTTGAGTGTTAGAGGGTGTTTTACTACGTAAATTGTATCATTTTGTAGATGTATATTATGTGAAGACCATGTTGTAAGGCACCCAGAGCCGCACTTTGCGAGTATATTTTGGCTCAAAACGCCAACATTCCCATTGAACTGTTATCAAAGAAAACTAAACACAAGAACAAACCATTAAAGTTGCCCCAAATGGAACAAGAACAGAAAATCAGACACCTGTTGCTTCTACCCAAATGGTGGTAAGAACTTAGGCAGCTACCTTGGACAGATTCAGATCATTTGTCCATTTGGCCTATGACTCTCAATCCCAGCTGGAGCAGTTCTTCAGGGTTTCGTAGGGTTACCATGAAGCCCCAGGTAGGGCCCCCACCACCACCTCCACCCAAAACCAAAGCAGCCATAACTCTGCCTGGCTTCCAAACTTGGATGAGACTGGTATAATGAGTGTGATGTGGCAGTTGTAGTCTAGCACTCCACGTTCCATAGTACCCAACTGGCAACCTTTCAGGAAGATGCCCTGAGCAGATAGTTGGACTCAATGGTCTAAAAGCAGTGATGGGATGTAACAGGTTCTCACCAGTTCTCCAGAACCGTTAGTAACTTTTCCCAGTGTCCTGGAGAACCGGTTGCAGCTTTTGGGGGGAACCACCTTCGGGGCTTACCTTTTCACTGGTTTCCCCACTGCGCATGCACACCAAGCACTGTGCATACGCGCCAGTGCTTGGCGCGTATGCACAGCCTCCTTGCTGTCCTCCCAAGCGGGGAGGAGGAAGAGACACTGCTAGCCTGAAGCTCCCTATAGCCTGCTCCCCTAGATATCCTAGATAACTGGTTAGGCAAAGACTTAGTACCTAACTTCTTTAACTGTTGAAAAGTTGAAAAGTGCCAAAATGAAGCCATCTTGTGAGTTCATTCTGTAGTTCCTTCCATCTGATCTAGTGTGAGAAAGATTAGCCAGAATAAGCTTTAAGCTCTGGTTTAAAAGCTCTGGTTGATTTGTGTTGTGGGTGGGTGTTTGGGTGGGTGGGTGAGTGTATTTTATTGTATTTTTTATTTTATTTATTTTATTTATTTATGGGTTTGTGTTGTGGGTTGGTGGGTGGGTGGGTTGAGGTGTGTGTGTGTGCATGCGCTTATTTTAATTTTATTTTTTATTATTTTTTAATTTTTTCTTTGTCCCTGCCCACAACGTCATGACGTTGGCTCCGCCCATGACATCATGATGTTAGCTCCGCCCACACTGTGATGATGTCATGGTGGGGTAGTAAAATTGTGGACATCCCACCACTGTCTAAAAGGCTCCTTCCAACTCAGTTATACTATTACTCTAAGAATGTAGAAGACAACAGTGGACTTCCAGGAAGGCACAATAATCAACTGGTAACTTTCTCACCGAGTCCCTTGTAAAGCAGAAAGTGGAAGCAAGGATGGGACGCTGGACATTTACATCAGCATACCGCTGCACATTGTGTACGGGTGTGTGGCAAGATTGAGCAACAGGTTCTCCTTGTATCCAAATATTAGGCACCCAATATGCCTAATCTGAAGAACCACAAACCAACTGCGTTACCTTATCGTGGTAGTAACCAGCCAAAAGCAGCAGCAGCGTCAACGGCAAGGCAATATAGGAGCCCTGGGCAATATCCTGTTCAGGCACCTTTCTCTGCAAAACAGCAAACAGTTTGAGTGATTTTGGTGCTATTTGACCCTTTGGAAGCGCCTCTTTAGAGCACTACTTTCTTCTGACCCCTGATGGCAAATGGAACTTGTGTCTCTCAGGCTTATTGGGGTCAAGTCTGAAGGAAGCAGAGCAAAGCAATCACATACGGCTCCATAGCGCTTGGCGCACTCTCTGGGCGGTTCACAAGTTAATTAGCATTTTGCCCCCAACATGCTGGGTACTCATTTTACCAACCTCAGATAGGATGGAAGGCTGAGTCGACCATGAGCCCTGGTCAGGATCGAATTCACAAATTTTGGGTTGCAGTGCAGCAGTTTAAGCACTGGGATAACAGGGGACTCGTTGACAGTGGCAAAACACAGCTACCTGCCATCACTCAGGTTATTTATTTATTTAATCATACTTCTATGCCGCCCTCCTCACGATTGATTCAGGGCAGCTGACCACAAATAAAACACAATCAGTAATACAATCCCACAATAAAAATACCCACCCATCACATAAAAAGTTAAAATTTAAAAAGACAGTAAAAAATTTAAAGAGGCAAAGATTAAAGAGTACAGCTAAAAACACAGGTGTGTGTGTGTGTGTTTAATGGGGGAGTCAAATGAACCCAACTGGCCTGAATGACCGACTGGCCCAGACGCCATACCTGCCCCGCCAGCCAGGTCTTCACACCCTTTCTAAAGGGCAGCAACTCCGTCTGGAGATGCAATTCTATTGGCAGGAGGTTCCATAGGGCTGGAGCAGACACAGCGAAGGCCCTTCTTCTGGTGCTAGAGAGGTGTGACTCTCTAGCTGATGGCACAACGAAGGAGCCTCTCCGGTCCACTCTGATGTTCCCCTGAAGTACCCAACTCTACGAAACCTGGGCATTGTTATCATTACTACAAGTGAAACCTGCAACAAAATGCTACAGTACAGAGCACTGTTCTTTGAACCCTTCCATTGCCTTAATCTTTCCACCCACTTCGGGTTTATAGTCCCACCTCCATATCAAAAATACCACAGTCTTCAAGGAGGCCTCCTTCTGTGTACCCCAATATGTCCTCAAAATATGCTTGCCATCGGGGTGAGGGACTTACCATTGGATTGAAAACCAATGTGATATGTTTATGGTACCCAACTGTGGTAAAAGAAACTTGAGGCAGCGTATAGTCATACTGAGATCTGGAGAGGGTCGAGTCCAAAAGCACCACATAATTCTGCCAATAAAAAGAAAGATGGAGGCGTTAGGGCCAGCAGAGAAAGATTCAGCAGGACAAACAGAAGAAAGCTTCACTACATTCACCAAACTAGAGCACTGGCTCCCACAGGAGTATGTTGCCCACATCTGGTCATCAACAGCCAACAGTGGTCACATATGTATGTAATTATTATATTTTATGCTTGGCTGGATATACCGCTACAGTAATGGAGTGGACCGTACAGCCAGCGATTCAATGGCGAGTGTTGGGCAGTGATAAATAACCTGACTCCCAAAAGAGGCCAACGTCTACGGGCAGATGAGCCCCTTTAGGTGGGGCGATGGTCTCCCTCAGTGGAGGAAATGCCACTGGAAACCATCATTTTGGGTCCAACGGCAAAATTACGGGATTATGAACCACTTCACTAATTAACGTGAATTGGCCAGAGGGTGCACTAATAAGGGCAGTGGGGTGGTATAGAAGTGTAATTGCTTCATTATGCTTATTATGCAGACACCTGTTCCCTTTCTTTACCCTGTAGTTATATACAGTAAAACACCGGATAACGATTGGATCGGATAACGCTAAAATCGCATAACGTTAAGTAATCTGGGGAGGAGAATTGGATCGAATAACGTTAAGGTCCTATGGGATGGATCCGATAACAACCGCTAGCGCCTGTGCGGTTACAATGTATCTCTATGGAGCTTTAACGTTATCCAATGCATCCCATAGGATTTTAACATGCATCGGATAACACTAAAAATCGGATAACACCAAGACTTGTGGAACCAAGTCTTAGCGTTATCCGATGTTTTACTGTATAAGACTGGACTATTACATGATACAGACAGACAGACATAAAGGGGCCAACGTCTACCGACGGATGAGCCCCTTTAGGTGCGGTTATGTTCCCCCTCAGTGGAGGAAATGCCACTAGAAACCATTATATTGAGCCCAAAAGCAAAATGAGCAGAGGAGGAACCAGTTAACTATTCTGATTCCCAACCGTCATGGAGGTGGAAGAGGCCAAGCCACATGAACCGGCTGTGAAGGCGCACCTTGTTAATATCCTCAAGGCTGCGGCAGTCCATTGCAGTCCTGGTGTTAAATCCTGCATGTCTCATTTCATATGTGCCGCAGGAGGTGGCTCCATGATCACAGTGTGTGGGTCACTTCATGGCAAGATGGGTTCCACCTTAAACAAATTCAGGCCACTGACATTTTTCCTGGAGACACATCCATCAACTGTCAAAATGATTTCCAGGAAAAATGTATACTTGGATATGAAGTAGCAAATGATGACATTTTATGGTGCCTCTGCTCCCGTGAACTTAAGGAAAAGCACATCGCTCTCCTCCTGCTCACTTTACCCTCTTAAGTCAGAGGTTCTCAAGCTTTCCGCACCATAGGGCAGATCACTCCCCCTCAGTGTTTCCCCCGCTGTAAACTGCGGCAGGCGCATTTGCACATCTATGGACATGTTTATGCCTGTCGTAAACACATCTACTTCCAAGGTTGCTGCCACAGGCCGGATGATTTGCCATTGTGGGCCGGGGCCAGCCCGTGGGCCGTAGGTTGCCAACCCCTGCTCTAAGTGAAGTAGGTCAGGTTGAGAAGCCAACTCAAGAGCATCCAGTACGTGTTTGCCGATCGTAAGACAAGGAGGGACAATGAACCTGGATCTTCCTGGTCCAAATCAAGACACGACCTTGCATTGTCCCTCTTAGCTTCTTAAGAGAGTGACTGACTACACAGCGAGGGAAGCACAGACTAAGTGGCATTTAATCACTATGAAGTCACACTGGGGGACTCACAGTCCTCCTCAATTGAAGTGGCCACATAGCAGAGGGAAGGGGGGGGGGATTTCCTTCCACCTGCAGTAATTTAAAGGGCCTACAAGTGGCACAGTTTAAAAGAACTGCCTTAAGAGAAAATGAGTGACTGATTCCTTCCTCAATCACTCTTTTCCTCGGCTTATCTTACCAGCAACAGAGGCGGTTAAGCTCTGCTCATGGGAAGATGTCAAAAAAGGTTCCTTAGAGAGAGACTTTACAGAGAGAAAGGAGTGTTGTGTGTGTTTGTTGGGAATCAAGAGTTCCTCCTCTGCTCATTTTGCCGTTTGGCCCAATATGATGGTTTCCAGTGGCACTCATCCGCCCATAGCCATTGGTCCCTTTAGGGAGTCAGGTTAGTTAACCGCCGCCCAACCAGTGGTGGGCAGCAACAGGTTCACACACACACACACACACACGGCCAGGGGGGTAGCAAAAATGGGGGCCCCCCCTTTGAGCAGGGGGGTGGCAAAATTGGGTGGCCCTGCCCCACCCAACTCCCTGCCCTGCCCCGCCCCACCCACCTCCTCCTCCTCCACGTCTGGGTGGCCTTGCGCAGCGGAGTCGATTAGTATTCAAATTTGACGTCAGGTTTTGTCCCTGCAAGTGGTTCAAGGTCTCCCTTGCTCAAAAGCCAGTCATATCCGATTCTAGGGTGCAGTGCTCATCTCCATTTGCAACCAAAGAGCCAGTGCTACCTATGTTTGCATATGGCCATATGGCAGGCATGACTAGATCGCCCACGACGTAGGCTCCGCCCACAACGTAGGCTCCGCCCACCGTGTGGTAGCAAACATTTTTGCTGCCCACCGCTGCGCCTGATACTTGGCATTGTGTGTGTGTGTGTATATGTATATACAGTAATACCTCGGATAACGCTAAGACTTGGTTCCACAAGTCTTGGTGTTATCCGATTTTTAGTGTTATCCGATGCATGTTAAAATCCTATGGGATGGATCGGATAACGTTAAAGCTCCATAGAGATACATTGTAACCACACAGGCTTTAGCGGTTGTTATCTGATACATCCCATAGGACCTTAACGTTATTCGATCCAATTCTCCTCCCCAGATTACTTAACATTATGCGATTTTAGCGTTATCCGAGGTATTACTGTATTTAAAAAACCTAAAGTGACACTGACCACAATACAGGCTTTTCCCTCCCGGTCCAACCTAGAAAATGCCAATGCAGCCTTCTATAAAAGGGGTAAATGGAATACCTCTCCGTCCCTGAGCAGTGGTGGAAAGTGGAAAAACAAAGACTGGCCTAAGGAGACAGTGTGAACCGGATTGTCAAGGTTTTCACTTTTGTAAAGCTTCACCTGTAAGGAGAGAAGACGCAGGGAGAAATGAGGTTTCTATGGAGAAAGACGACTCCCAACTTACCTACCCCATTCCCCATTCAGCCCCTTCCAAAGCTTCTCTGACTCAGGGCAGAATTTGTAAATGGAGCCTAATAAAAACAAGCCAGCTTGAACCTCAGCTTGGCAGAATTCCTCCTCTGGACTACGGCCTAGAATACCTCGGGATTTCAAGACGCTTTAATTCAAACCCCAAACCCCCCATTCACTACCAGAACTCGCATCCCTGGAGACACAACCTGTATTTTCCTAGTCTAAGCCATATTATGTCCCTGCTAGGATTATGTTACTAATCGAATGCAACCTAACAGGCAAAATATAAATCAAAAGAAACAGAATTCAAAACAAAACAACTGTCTATAACAGGGTTCCTCAAATTTGGCTCTCCAGGTGTTCTTGGACTTCAGTTCCCAAGTCAGCAAACCTGAAGTCCAAGAACATCTGGAAAGCCAAATTTGAGGAACCCTGGTCTATTATAGCAAGATAACCTGGCCAGACTTTAAGGAAGCCAGATATAGGCTGAACATTAGGAAAAACGTCTTAACAGTTAGAGCAGTACAACTGTCTTGACAAGTGGCGAGCGCTTTAATACTGGAATCAATCAATTGGATAACCTTTTGTCATATCTGCTTTGATTTGGGTTCCTGCACTGAGCAGGGAATGTGACTCAATCGCCTAAAAAAAACCCTTAAAACCCAGTTATTCTATGTTCTTGTAACTCTGTCTTCAGTTTCTTTCTCCTAGGTGTAGGAAACTTAACACTTATCTCTCTTAAAATCTGTTCAGCTGTTTTTAGCCCAGTTTAGGATGACTGACATGAGGAGGTGCACATGAGGGGGGGAGTATTAAAGGATTCTCCCCCTAAATGTAACATTTTTTTGTTCATGAATCCCGGAAGCAGTTTTATAAGCACAGAAATGACCAAATACACCAGGCACTCTAAATGTCATGTTGCAACATTCACCAATTTCCTGAAAAAGGGTCCTCTAAATCTTGGTATGCAATTCCTCTTGTTTCTTACCACTGACTAGGCTATGTAAAACTGACGGAGTTACAGCCAGACAACTCTGCACCATGGGCTAATGTGTTAAATGGAAACCATTAGCACGAAACCTTGTAGCAGGTCAGACCCTTGGCCCATTTAACTCTGACCGGCAGCAACTCTCCAGGGCATCAGGGTGGAGTCTAGCACTTTCTGGGGACATGTGGAAATCAAACCGTGGCCACTTTGAACACAAAATAAATGTTACAGCTATTTCCCTGAATCCGCTGTCAGAACCGTGGCTCCATTGTATTGACGGCTTAAGTTACTCAGCCCACTGTAACATTCCAGCATGAATACAACCAATAGATTCACTTCCAATAATCTAATTCTAATCCATAGGAGGAGAAAACTATTATATTGGGAGAGATGCCAAGAGGTCTGAAATGATGCTTAACATACCCATAAGGTTGGGAGATGCTCCGAAGAAGTGATCACATTTCCACTAAGATCAAACTGGTTAATTTGGCGGAAAGCAATAATATTCACATCCTCAACGTCACTGTTGCCTACCTATGATATGGAAAGGGGGGAGGAGGAACACCACACAGACTTTGAATGAAAATCAAATTCCTGGTATGAATGCAGACACCCTATTGAATTGCAAATAGTTATTAGATGGATGCAAGCCAAACATTGTGGCATTACACATTTGCTAATGGGCTTACCCTTCAGGCCTAGCATCTATTGTACGAGTGGCTGAGGCCAAGCACCAAGTTCTTCCTTTGTTCAAAAGGGTGACGCTTCACAACTAATCTGAAGAACACAATGACTTGTACAGTTGTACCTCGCTTAAAGAGCATAATGCGTTCCACAGGATTGCTCTTTAAGCGAGTTTGCTCTTTAAGCAAAACACCATTGTAAGTGACCAATTGTGAATTCTGGTGGGGGGGGGGATTGCGAACCCCGATTTAGTTGTTAAGCGAGTTTTTGGTTGGTTTTATTTGTTAAGCGAAGCGAACATTCAGAGAAAATTCTGCTCTTTCAGCAAGGCGCTCTTTATGCGAGGTTTGACTGTACAGTAATACCTCGGATAACGCTTACCTCGGATAACGCTAAAATCGCATAACGTTAAGTAATCTGGGGAGGAGAATTGGATCGAATAATGTTAAGGTCCCATGGGATGGATCGGATAACAACCGCTAAAGCCTGTGCGGTTACAATGTGTCTCTACGGAGCTTTAACATTATCCGATCCATCCCATAGGATTTTAACATGCATCGGATAACACTAAAAATCAGATAACACCAAGACTTGTGGAACCAAGTCTTAGCGTTATCCGAGGTATTACTGTATACTTATCTGTTATGCTAATCGTTCTGTACCTGAGGTGTATAAATTGTTGCCATTATGTCTTATGTCTGACGAAGCGGACTTGATCCACGAAAGCTAACATTAAAATACACCAGCTAGTCTTTTAAATTGCCACATGTTTTTTGTCATTTTGTTTACTCTCTGACATGCTCGAAACACAGACTAACACGACTAACATTTCAGAAATTTGAGCATTTTGAAGGGATCCCTAGAAGTCATGCATTCCAATCCAGATTTTGGAGAAGTCATTTTTGGGGTTGTACCTTCTCGAATTCCCTAGACAGAATGGAAATCATTGCTCTCAAAAATACCATTATACACATTTCACAAAATTTCATCCAGCGTACCGGAATCTGTGTATCCCTAAGAGAGATACTATAGCTCTTTGGAACACAGCGAACACCTTCAATAGAAAAACATCTAAGCACATCTTTATGTCAGCCAAATATGTTCACTCCTTAAAGTACTTTAAAAAACAAAACCTGATTTCTTTGAATCAGAAGCCCTCCAGCGTGGCTGGTTGCTTCTAAAGTGATTTTGTCATTATACATTATACAGTATTCATATTCTGGAAAGCAACACTGATTCACAACGTAAATGCTTACTAACAGGCACTTCTTCAACATTTGTTTTACATATGGATCACACAGTTGACTTGTTTGTTTTATGGAACTTCTATGGATACCAAGAGTAGCCGCCTGAACTGCATGGATAATTTAACAAAGTCACTGCAGATTGAACTGCTAGGTAATATTTAAATTGGCTACAATTGGAATACCTAGTGTGTGAACCAAATCCCTCCACCCATTCCCTGGTGGAAGATACTGAAATCTGCATTGCTTTGACCTGGCCGGAGACTAGGCCTGTGGCCTCAATGGAGACACTGGGGAGGAGGTGTAATTGGAGACTTGGTTTCCTGTGTCTGTTGGATGGGGGAGAAATATAAAGAGGACTGCTACTTTGCTCTTATTTTTTTAAGAACAAAACCTGGCAAGCATCAACATGGCATGGAAATTTGGACTTCCCCCACTTTTCCCCGAAGAAGTGATCTTGAATCACGAAAGCTTGCAATGTTGTTTTTATTTTAGTGATCCAAAATAGATATCACCTTCTTCTACATTTGTTTTGTATATGGATCACACGACTGATTTGTTTGTTTTAGGAATGCATTGAAAATCAATTAATCAGCTTCAAAACCCAGGACAATGTCTTTTAGCTATTCAGAACTCTTTCTTACAGTGGCGAAAACACAGCAAAAAATTCCAAAGTCCACTTTGGAAAGAGTTTTGAGCAGATAAGTGACTTTTTGGCTTTTTCCTGAACTCCGGAGCTGATTGTTTTGATTTTCAATGCATATTCAGCACATTTCTGACAGCGTCATCTGGTGGCCACCTATGGTAGTTGCAGAAAGAGTACCTGCCGCTCAGCTGTTGAGGGGAAGGGGGAATTTCCAGCACTTCCTGGCTGCGTTGAGAGCTTCTGCTGGTGCCAAAATGTGACGAAAAATTCCAAAAAATGGATCAGAAATGCTCCAAAAGCTTTCCCACTGCCATGCAAAGCGTTGGAAGATCCAAAAGAAAAACTTTTCATAATGTAATTTCTGGTTTATGAAAGGAAATCCTTTCTCCAGATTTCCTTTCATAAACCAGGAATTACGTTAACAGAGTTGTTAATAAACCGAGGTTTTACTGTACTGTAAAACCTCGTATAAAGAGCGCCTTCCTTAGAGAGTAACTTGCTTAAAGAGCAGAATTTTCTCTGAATGGTTGCCTCGTTTGACAACTAAAACCAACGAAAAACTCACTTAACAGCTAAACCAGGGTTCGCAAACCCCCCCCGGCCAGAAGTCACAACTGGTCACTTTCAATGGTGTTTCGCTTAAAGAGCAAACTCACTTAAAGAGCAATCCCGTGGAACGCATTATGCTCTTTAAGTGAGGTACCACTAGTTTAAAAACAAAGTTGGCAAAGTTTCCGTTGCCCTTTCTTTTCATTCTTGTGATCAGTCCATTCTTGGGAATAAAAATTATTTCCCCCAACTGAGCTATTTTTATCTTGTCTTAAATGGGTCAAAGTATCCCTTAACACTAAGTAAATTTGTAAAGGTAAAGGTCGGTCGTGCTCAAAAGCCAGTCATATCTGACTCTAGGGTGCGGTGCTCAGCAATAGCAATTAAAATTCTATACCGCCGCATAGCGCTTAGTGCACTCTCTGGGGAGTTCCCAAGTTAGTTTACAGCAAAAGAGCATCTGCAGATGTTTCCATGGTCATGTGGCAGGCATGACGAGACACTGGAGCGCACAGAATGCCGTTACCTTCCCACCAAAGTGGCACATATTTATCTACTTGCAATTTCTTGCTTTTGAACTGCTAGGTTGGCAGGAGCTGGGACAGAGATCAGCACTCACTCCATCATGCAGCACTCGGGTCTTGAACTGCTAATCTGTCGACCTTCCAGTCGTCAGGTTCAGCGTCCTAACCACTAAGCCACCACAGTCCCACTAAACCACCACAGTAAATTAGGCCTCTGTAGATCCAGAATAATAATAAAAATGTTTACCTCAATTGCGGAATACTGAGGGAGGGCTCTTTCAATATGATCGTTGCCTTCAGCTTTCAGCTGGATATGATACACACAAGCAGGCTTTAGAAAAACCAATAACAAAGTCAACAACTGAGTGAGCCCATTTACACAACATCATTAAGGTGCATAAAATTTAATCTGAATTAATATCTGTCACACCCACCTATTTTTATGGTGACGACCACAATTTTGATAGAATATTCACACAATTTGGGTGGGGTTTGGAGATACTAGGTTCCATTGATACTTTCTAAAGATGCTGTTAAAATTTTCCATTTAGAACAAAACTTGCAGCCCCTACGCAAGATTATTTACATGATCTCTCTCCCTAGGTTTCTCTGAAGACAATATAAAAAGAGGAAGCTTTCTATCAGCTTTGCTGCGGCCAAGAATGGTGCCCTCTCACACTTTTAAAATCTAACATGTTTATCAAACTGCAACTCGGAAATCGGTTTCATTTTGTCCGTCACTCACATATGGGCTGTGTATACTTCATGTTTTCGCCCTCTCTCTCATAGGAGAATCGAGGCCGATTAATGCACAAGATCCTGTCACAAACAATTCTGGACATGGCTAAGCACTTCAATGAATTCAGAGCCTACACTTTTCTTGGATAGCTCTTCGGAGCAAAAGACAGGAATTATGAGACACAAGGGAAAGTAAAGTAAGGGTCCCAGATTGAAAACAATATGATCCTGAGACCTACTAACTGTAGGACAAGCTTCAGAAGGTAAAGGTCACCCTTGCTTGAAATCCAGTCATATTTGACTCTAGGGTTCAGTGCTCATCTCTGTTTATAGCCAAAGAGCCAGCACTGTCTCCATCTGCAGACATTCCCCTGGACATGTGGCAGGCATGACTAGACAGCGGAATGCACTGGTTTCGAACTGCTGACCTGCCAACATTCCAGTCATCGAGTTCAGTGCTTTAAACACTAAGCCAGCACTTAGGAAACACATAACCCATCAGCCCAATGCAGCTCCTCCCTGGAGAAAAGTTCTCCAGTTCTGCTCTGCATTTTTCTTGTACTTTAAAGATGCAAAGGTGAGGAAAGGCGAGAGAGATCTTTCTCGGGCAAAGCTGCTTAGCCAGATGTGAGTTCTCTGAACTGCATTCAGAAAATCCACCACTGCCACCGTCCAGATTCTTACCAGCAGACCCCGCAGCCTGAACTTGCCCTCTTCGTCTGTCACAGTGTCTTCTCCATACATGCTGCATTCTCCCTGGCCAGCGGCTTCCACCGAAACCCCTTGCTCAGGTTCCCCGTTCAAAGAAGAAACAGTCCCATAACAGCTAAGGAACAGGAACAGAAGGTGTAAGGATAACAAAGCCCATTATCCCACTACCATAGAATTCGTTCTGCCTGACAGGAAGCCAGCATAAAACCCTTTCCTGCTTCAGAGCACATGTGATTCTTGCTCCAGGCTAGTAAAATCTAGGTTTCAAGAACCTCTCATGAAACTTACTAAAAGCAAATATAGTAAAACATCGGATAACGCTAAAACTTGGTTCCACAAGTCTTGGTGTTATCCGATTTTTAGTGTTATCCGATGCATGTTAAAATCCTATGGGATGGATCGGATAACGTTAAAGCTCCATAGAGATACATTGTAACCGCACAGGCTTTAGCGGTTGTTATCCGATCCATCCCATAGGACCTTAACGTTATTTGATCCAATTCTCCTCCCCAGATTACTTAACGTTATGCGATTTTAGCATTATCCGATCCAATTGTTATCCGGTGTTTTACTGTACTCTATTTTGATTCATTGCAGAAAGATGCTTGATAAATTGCCATTAAGTTTGGCAAGAGCCAATGTGCTATAGTGGTCAGCGTTGGACTCTGACTGGAGTGGAGTGTCCTGGGTTCAAACCCAAAAACATCCATGAAGCTCCGAGAATGCCTTTTGAACTATTTGTTATCTCTCTGCCTGTTACCTCAGAGGTTTTTTCTTGAGGGTATAAATGGAAAGAAGAGGAGCTATATATGACACTTTGAGCTTCTTGGGAGAAAGGCACCATATAAATGTAATAAAGTCTGCAATTACACTGCAGTCAAACGTCGCATAAAGACGGCCTCGCTTAAAGAGTAACTCACTTAAAGAGCAGAATTTCCTGAATGTTCGCTTCACTTAACAACTAAAACCAACCAAAAACTAACTTAACAAATAAATCGGGGTTCACAATTCCCCCCGCCCCCCGAAGTCACAATGGGTCATTTACAATGATGTTTCACTTAAAGAGCAAACTCGCTTAAAGATCAATCCTGTGAAACACATTATGCTCTTTAAGCGAGGTACAACTGTACTTTAATCATATAGTAGCAAATAATAATTAAAACCTAGTTTACCAGGTCGTGCATTTTTAAACCTTTACAAAAGAGCATTTCTCAACTACTGACCTGTAAGCTGTCCTGTAACCAATAATGGATATTTTCAGATTCTGTCCTTCCTGCACTTCAATCATTTGAGACGAGGGTTCAAATCGGAATTCCTTCATCATAGGCTTAAAGTAGTACTGGCCTGGACTCTACCAAAAAAAGGCACCAAACAAATTGCTATATTATTTTTAGAAACAAACTGGGCAGGTTCTGGGGAGCTAAAGAGCCGTTTTATGTTCTCTCATGGACTACAGAGGAGAGTAACCCCAAAAAATTATTGCCTCCAAAATGGTAAAATCATGACCAAAGTTGCTCTTCCGCTTATAGGAATTCCTGCCCTTACACTGGGATGTTTTAGGCTGGGGGAAAAACCCTTTCTTAAAGTCAGGAAATCTCTTTCAAATGAGCTTACAAACGCACCTCCTTTCTGAATGCTATAAAGCCTGCCAGCCAACACATTCTATGGGGAGAAAACTGGAATTATATTTAAATGGCAAATTATGTACCATGAGGTCATGTAACTTGGTATTTTTGGTTTCAACCAGGAGGGAAAGGTTCCAGAGATGCCCTTGTTTGCTAAAGCTCCCTAGAAGTTTATCAGTAAAATATATAGGATGTTGAATAAAGGAGGTAAATCCCACGAAATTCTGAAAAATTTATGAGAACAAGATTTGAATGTAAAAAATTCAGAAGTGGAAGAAAAGAATTATGAGAACTATGTCGGTAAGAGTAAAAGAACATAATTACAAATTGTTATGGAGATGGTATTTGACCCCCAGCAAGGTTGCACCAGATAGATGGGAAAATAAGTAATAAATGTTAGAGATGTAAACATATAACGGGAACATATACACATATGTGGTGGAGTTGTAATGTGGTTAAAGTTTTTTGGAAGAACATTGAAAGGGAAATAACAAATATCAAGGGACTGCGACTAGAGCCGGGGTCAGATACGGTGTTATTGACCAATGTTGACAAATTCAATGTGGATAAAGATAAGAAAGAGTTAATATCTGTAATGTTAACATTGGCTAGACATTGTATTGCAAGGAATTGGAAAAAAGATGTTAATTTAAAAATGGAAGGTTGGTACAAAGAAATGTGGGAATTGGCATTAAATGATAAATTAACATGGGAACTGAATATTAGGAAAGGCATAGTTCAAGAAAATAGATTTTGGAAAATATGGCATCCCTTTGTAGAACAATCATTGTATAAAGAAAAAGGTATAAGGCCAGCACTTGACCAAATGAGTTTTTGGAAGATATAAACGAGTTTGGGTCAACTGTAACCTCTCTGGATATTGTAAATAGCACAGAGTGTTGAACAGAGAATAATGTTAAGAGGATAATTGATTGCATTGGAAGCAGGTTGTAATGAAATTGGTTTTATGGAAATACTGTGTGAATAATTATGTACAGTAATACCTCGGATAACTTTTACCTCGGATAACGCTAAAATCGCATAACGTTAAGTAATCTGGGGAGGAGAATTGGATCGAATAACGTTAAGGTCCTATGGGATGGATCGGATAACAACCGCCAAAGCCTGTGTGGTTACAATGTATCTCTATGGAGCTTTAACGTTGTCCGATCCATCCCATAGGATTTTAATATGCATCGGATAACACTAAAAATCGGATAACACCAAGACTTGTGGAACCAAGTCTTAGCGTTATGTGAGGTATTACTGTACTTTCAATTTGTATGTGTATCTGTTTCCCCCCCTCTTTTTGTATGTGATAAAATTTTCAATTAAAAAAAAGAAGTTTATCTGAGGAAATTTCTCCAGACGCAAGCTCCCAATATAACAGCATAATCTGAACTAGAGCTGGACCATTAGGAAAGCTGAGCGCAGAAGAATAGATGCCTTTGAGATGTGGTGTTGGAGGAGAGTTTTGAGAGTCCCCTGGACAGCAAGGAGAACAAATAGGTCAATCTTAGAAGAAAACAACCCTGACTGCTCCTTAGAAGGACAAATAGTAAAGATGAAGCTAAAGTACTTTGGGCATCAAATGAGAAGAGAGGATTCGCTTGAGAAAGCCTTGATGCTAGGAAAGGTGGAGGGCAAAAGAAGAAGGGGGCGGCCAAAAATGAGATGGCTAGATGGTATTGTAGACACAACGGGCACAGAATTGAGCAAGTTGAGGAGGATGGTGGAGGACAGAAGTGCCTGGCGGACAAGGGTCCATGGGGTTGCAAAGGGTCGGAATCGACTGTGCGACTGAACAACAACAAAAGGAAAGAATAAACCAGAACTCAGCAGTGCCCCAAAATCCTTGCTGAGGTCCTGCAAATTACCTAGAGCTCTACAGGTAATTCTAATCTCATTTGTGTCCACTTCAGCATATGCTGGCAACAATTCCCCAGAGAATTCTTCAGAAATGCAAGGGCAGCGGCAAACACAGGATATATCATACCAGGTTAGGAAAAGTCAACATGCCGTTGTCTTGAGTCAGAAGGTTTGAGCGGAACACTCCCCCACTCAAGGACAGGAGGACGCCGGCAAGAGGGTGGCCATCTTCAGATCTGATCTGAGTTACAAAAAGAAAACAGAAGCATGCAGCAGATGCATTTTACAAGTCATTTAACTCATTTTATTAAATACATAACATCATAAAATCTACCACTGCAGTGTAGCACCCTGGGTCAAAATTGCACCTGCCCTACGCAACAAGACTGAAGTTCTTAATTTCTGGACCTCCAGATGCTTTTTGAGGACTGCGGTGGCTTAGTGGGTTAAGACACTGAACATGACTGGAAGGTCAGCAGTTCAAAACTTGAGTACTGCACGATGAAATAAGCTCCCGTCTCTGTTCAAACTCCTGCCAAACTTGCAGTGCGAAAGCAAGAAATTGCAAGTAGAAAAACAGGTGCCACTTGGGTGGGAAGGCTATTTAAATTGGACAAATCAATAAATAAATGAAATTCCACGCACACTGATGTCTAGTCATGCCTGCCACATGACCATGGAAACATCTGCAGACATAGACAGTATTGGCTCTTTGGCTGTAAACAGAGATGAACACTGAACCCGAGTCAGATACGACTGGCTTTTGAGCAAGGGCAACCTTTACCTTTACTAATTTCTATGATTTGATCCAGTGTTGTGCCTGAGTTGTTGCTGATTACAGTAAAACACCGGATAACGCTAAAACTTGGTTCCACAAGTCTTGGTGTTATCCGATTTTTAATGTTATCCGATGCATGTAAAATCCTATGGGATGGATCGGATAACGTTAAAGCTCCATAGAGATACATTGTAACCGCACAGGCTTTAGCGGATGTTATCCGATCCATCCCATAGGACCTTAACATTATTCGATCCAATTCTCCTCCCTAGATTACTTAACGTTATGCGATTTTAGCGTTATCTGATCCAATCGTTATCCGGTGTTTTACTGTATTATTATTATTATTATTATTATTATTATTATTATTATTATTATTATTATTATTATTATTATTATTATTATTATTATTAATTCGATTTGTATACCGCCCTACTCGGTAAAAACCAACTCCGGGCGGTTCACAGAAACCATACATGTAACACAATCAAAAGTAATATAACATAATGAAAAGTAATAAAATATATAATACAGCAGTGCAATAAACAAAACCACGCTGCAAAACAAAGTTACAAAATTACAAATAATACAATTCCAGTTACATATAATGTACAGTCTCAGTAATACAATATAATCTCAGTAATACAATATAAAAATACATAGTCCAACAGGGCTTCCTTTCTGGATTAACAGGGCTTCCTTTCTGGAAGTTAGCATTACTACTGATAGCTGATAGAGACCTGCTGTCTCTGAATGTCCTTGGTCTCACGTTATGCTACTGGAAAAATCCAATTGGCTTCTTGTCCTTAAAACCTGACTATTTCTTATCTTAGAACAGGAGTTCCCAACGTTTTCATGCCGGGGGCCGGGTCAGACTTTTTTAGTCAGCTTCAAGGGCCGGATGACCATTTTGCCCTGCATTGCACAACGGGGGTGGCCATTTTGTCCAAACAGCTTCAAAGGGGGTGGCCATTTTGTTTGAATGCCTTTGGAGGGCAGGGGGGGTCCTGCATGAAATGGCACCATGGGCTGAAGCTGGCCCACGGGGCTTAGGTTGGAAGCCCCTGTCTTAGGAACTGTCAGCTGCTGAACTAACATGAACTATTTCACTTGCCCATGCAGGGCATTCAGCCATTGGCAATGCCATTCCCAAAAGGCAGCTGTGTTGCCTTCAGACAACTGGAGATTCCCCAAGGCCAGAGAGAGAGAGACATTTTCTTTTTCACAGAAGCCAGCACTCCTTCCACATGACTCTTTGCCTACCGTGTAGGCTTTGATTTCCTGCTCCAAGAGTTCTGTTTCCTCAATTTCTCTCTTTTCCCTTTAAATGTCTTCCATAGACAAATCAGAATAATAGGCAGCATGGGGAGCCTTACCTCAAAGGTGACTCCGGCAAGAGCAAAGGCTTTGAAGTCTCCGATCGTCCCTTCCACAGCACTCAGGACAAAACCTTCTTTCTGAGCATTAATGGTGTACTCGAGGTCACTGTGGAGTGGTCCCACACTTGAGAAAGGAGAAAGGGTCTTCTGATTAATCTGAACGCTAGGCTTAAGTTATAAAGCAAATCATTGTCACAACATTCAAACTGCAAAGTTAGGCAAACGCCTGAGGCAGAACGGGAAATCTCTCGGCACAGGACATGCCGACGTTGGCTGACGGACAATTCCACTCAACAGGACTGCCGTGGCGTAATGGCTAAGATACTGAACTTGACGCCTGGAAGGTCGGAAGGTCGGCAGTCCGAGACCCGAGTGCTGCACGACGGAGCAAGCTCCCGACTCTCCATCCCACCTCCTGCCAACCTAGCAGTTTGAAAGCAAGACACTGCAAACAGATGAATAGGTACTGCACTGGTGGGATAGGTAACAGCTTTCTGTCTAGTCATGCCTGCCACATGTCCGTGGAAATGTCTGCAGACACAGACAGCGCTGGCTCTTTGGCTAGAAATGACTACACTGTAGACATTTAAATTATAAAAAAAATACCTCTCTTTTTACTGTGCTGATCATAGACTGCAATAAAGTGATTGCTTGATTATAAATAAATAAATAATACATCTACAAAGAATAACTGCTCTCAGGATCAGAATTTCCTACTTATTCCTTCCCATCACAGTCCACAGGGATGCATGATGGGGATGCAGATAGAGGGTGAACCTAAGAAGTACCATATTTGCCAGCATATAAGATGCACTCCACCCTTAAAATACACTGAAAAAGCAGAGTGCGTCTTATACTCCAGCAAATACTGTGTTTAACGGTGTATAAGACACACTCCCCCCTTAAAATAAACCAGGAAAACAGAGTGTTCTTATACTCCAATGTGTCATATACACCTGCAAATACGGTCCTTTTTCTCCTATGCTTGAGCCTCTTTGGAGCCAACCAATGAAAGACCTGCTCACAATATTTTACCTATAGGAACCTTTGTCATCAGTGAAAACAGTGATGAGGGGGGACGATGCTCCCTTTTCACTAATGGTGATCTCAACACCCTCCAGTTCAGGATGGATTGTTCCTTCCAGGAATAAACCGGCCTTTCCATGGATTTCTATCAGCTTTCCAGGACAGCTCTCTGGATAAGAGAAAAAGACAGAAGCAAGAACGGAAGTCACAGCTGTGGTTAAGTCAATATCCACTGCTGCCCTAAAGCAACATTATTCAATACGACAGTGTTACCAGCAATGTTGCATGCATCCAAAACGTGGGCAATAACAAAATCAGAGGAAGAAAAACTGGCGGTAACCCAAAGAGCAATAGAAAGATGGATGAGCGGAGTCACAATCAGGTCAGCAATAAGGAATTACGTCAAATAACCGGACTATAAGAAGTGGTCAATGAATACGTGGCAAAAAGATGGGCAGGCCATATCACCTGCCTAAAAAGTAACAGGTGGACCTGTAGGGAAGCAGACTGGCTACCAAAAGATCACTAGGGAGACCCCGAACATGATGGGATGAGCCGATGGTAAAGCTCTTCGGCAAGAGATAGAATCAGAAGGCAAAGGATAGAACATTTTGGAGTTCGGTTGATTTGTGCTAAAAGTGACGCCAAATCAGCACTGGAATGGATTGGGCCTCAAAGAAGAACTGGACACATTTCAGGCTTTGAAGACTTTCCTTTGTTCTTTACTAGAACTCCAACGTCTACTCAAGTTGACCCCATGGAGTGGTGAGGATGCTGGGAACAGGATTTGGGAGACCCAGCTTCAAGTCTCCAACGAGCCATGAAACTCAAGGGGTTGAATTCAGCCCTGTGGTGCCCAAGGTGGGGCACACACCCCACAGGGGGGAAATTTCATTTTTAACGGGGGCAATTTGAGAATGAGTTATTAATAGTTAATGGCCTTTTCTTCCTTCTTCTGCCATATCCAAAATAGGCGATCGTCATGGCAATCGGCCATGAAGACTGTCCTGCCCACGGCGAGTGGGCGGCAACATAAATTTGAACTAATAAATATATAAATAAATAACGCAGCGGCCTTTCATCTGCCTTCCTCATTGCAGTGTGAGCCCCACCGATCCAGTTCTGCGAGTCACTTTCAGGTCCTTTGTTAAGCAAAGCGACCATTCAGAGAAAATTCTGCTCTTTAACCGAGTTACTCTTTCAGCGAGGCGCTCTTGATGCGATGTTTGACTGTACAAAGTTTGATTTCCCACTGCAAAGCACCACCAAGATTTACCTCCGCTGATGACAGTTTCTACTGAAGGGGGGTAGAAAAGGAGCTCTTTTGAAGATGGTGTTACCGTGATCTTCTCCCCAGATCTGAAATAAAAATGACACAAAACTCCCATCAAACATAATGCAAATTTTAATCCAACATAATGCACATTTTGATCCAAAGGTGGGTCATTTGTGGTCTTTCAGGTGATCTCAGACTGCTAACTCTATCATTCCTCCCCTTACAGTCATCAAGTTCAGCCTCTTAATCACACTAAGCCAATACTGTACCTTATTTTGACCATTTGTTCTCAAGATTCAGAACCTTTCCGATATTTTGTAGTTCTGCTCTCAGTCCCTGGCTATGCTGCTTGGGGGTTCTAGAAAGCATCTAGTAAAGGCCATCCTTGCTCAAAAGCCAATTGTACTCAACTCTAGGGCTCGGTGCTCATCTCCATTTACAGCCAAAGAGCCAATGCTGTCCACCTCTGCAGATGTTTCCATGGTCATGCAGCAGGCATGGCTAGACTGTTACCTTCTCACCCAAGTGGTACCTGTTTATCTACTTGCAATTTCCTGCTTTTGAACGGCAGGAGCTGGGACAGAGATGGGAGTTCACTTCGCAGTACTTGGGTCTCGAGCTTTTGACCTGCCAACCTTCCAGGCATCAAGTCCAGTCATTAAGTCCTTCAAGCCACCATCTAACATACCTTGCCCAGTATGAGAACTCATAGTGAAACGGCCGTTGTAGTTCCTCCACCATTTCCTGCACGGGAAGCTTAGACCCTTCCTCCTCCACACCTTTCTTTTCCCTCTCCTGCCTGCGGGTCTCGATTTCGGCCAGCTGCTGCTCCCGCCGTAGCTCTTGCTGCGATTTCAGTGGGCCAAGCACCAAGTCGGGCTCGCTGTCAATTGAGGATCTGAGAGGGAGGAAACACGGAAGTTCTTTCAGTGCTGCAGAATGAAGCGAGCTTCGCCAGCAGTTGGAAGGGCACATGTGCACTTGAATATACTGAGACAGATTACACTACTTCCAAAATTTAGATATGTTCTTACTTGATAGATAGATATTTATTAATTGAGTTGTCTTACGACCTTGTCAATAAAATCAGATAAAATTTAAATAAATAAAGCACAATACAATACAGTGCAATGCATATACTGCTACCAAAATGGGATATAAACAGAAAAATGAAGTGATAAAATTCCCATGATACATTATGTGCTGATTCTTACTTAATGGTAACCATGACATCCATCAATTTATCTGCTGTGATAGTTCCAAAGACATGGTGTCGGATTGCAGTCAATGTCAAGATACTTGGAGCAGACCTGGGGGAAAACACAAGTTTCAAAAGGGGACATTTAAATGATGATATTTTTTTTGCCCTCCATTTCACTGTGTTAAATTCCATGGAAAGACTGCTCTCAAACAATGTGTGCATCTTCTCAAAAGTAGCTGAACATTAGGACAAAACCACACCAGCATTACTCTTGACTACTGCACAAGCTATACTGGCTCTCTCATACTTACGTGTCATAGGTGTAGTATTCGTGTTCAAACCGGTGACAAGATCGAGGTGTTACCTCATATACGCCTGGACAAAATCAACAGAAAACACCATCTCACAAACTAGACATTGTGTTTCAGGAGCTGTGATAAGTCTAGAACAGTGGTCAGCAAACTTGGCTCTCCAGCTGTTCTTGGACTTCAGTTCCCAGAAGCCTTGATCAGCAGGAGTGCTGACTTGGGCTTCTGGGAATTGCAGTCCAAGAACACCTGGAGAGCCAAGTTTGCAGACCCCTGGTCTAGAACAAAGTCACTAGCAACGAATAGCCATACTGCTTTTTGAAAAGTCCTGAAACATTCTTGTTTCAAACATTTAAGAGTTCTATACATTTTGGCAAACTTAGGCAGCATAATACAAAGTAGAAACTTCAACAAAAGTCTGCATAGTTAAAGTGATGGTTCTTCCCAGTAGTAATGTATGGTTGTGAGAGCTGGACCATAAGGAAGGCTGAGTGTAGAAGAAACAGCTCCTCCGGTGGCTTAGTGGTTAAGGCACTAGGCTTGGAGACTGTAAAGATGGGTTCGATTCCTGAGAGCTGCACGATAAATCAAGTGATGAAAGGAGCCTAATATGGGCGTCATCTGCAAAAATCCTTTCAACCCAAAATAATCTCTGACATGAAAATGAACGAGCACAGAAGAATAGACGCTTTCAAACTGTAGTGCTGGAGAAGACTTTTGAGAGAGAATTTTTTAAAAAAGGGATTTCTATCCCAATAAATAAATGAGACCCTGCTGCCTGAAGAATAAAGTTATAACCCCCAAAAGGTATCTGTTCCAAACTTTGAGCCAATTTTTTTAAATCTGGCCATGTAAGAACCAAATCTTCTTCTCCAACTTCGGATCATCATTCCATATTGTTTCTCTGCGGCTGTTTTTCAACCACCAGTTTCTTTAGCTCCATGTGAAACCTACCCAGTCTCTCTCTCTCTCTCTCTCTCTCAAACACACACACACTCACCCTCTTACATCTGTACACAATCAGACAGCTGCAAATACTTACCAGGCTTTGAGAGACAGAATCTATTCACTCCTTTGGACAGATTGTAAATCCCAACATTTTCTGGCCCGTTTCCATCCTGGTAGAACTCCTGATGACACAAAAATGTAAGGAACCAACTGGCAGGTGAGAACACATTATTTCGAAAGAAGCGTTTATGGGATCATTCAAGACAATGCTCAGTTACTTCCAGCAGGTCCTAGTTCTACCTATCGTGGAAGTATTTAAAAGTATTTAATTTTTATATACAGTCAAACCTCGCCTAGCGAACGTTTCGCTTGGCAAAAAACTCGCATAACGAGTTTTCGCTATGCGAGTTTTCCCCGTAGAAACGCTCGTTATGCGAGTTTTTCCATAGGGAAAAGTCCGACCCGCATAGCGAAAAATTCGTTATGCGAGTCTGACTCGCATAGCGAATTTTTCGCATAGCGAGCAGCCTCACAGAACACATTACATTCGTTATGCGAGGTATGACTGTACTGTATTGTAATGCCATTTAAATGCATTTAACTCAGTTCTCAACCTTTTTAAGCTGGGAGTTGGGCCACAGCTTCGGGGGCCGGACAGCCATTTTGCCCTTCCACAATATAAAGCAGAGATACAATCCCAAAATACAAATACATGGCACTACCTGGCGTGGTGGAGGTGGTGGTGGGCCACATGAAATGGTGCCCAGACCGCATCCAGTCCATGGACTGCAGGTTGAGAATCCCGGGTTTAACTTGTGCTCCTCTTGAGCAATGACAATTCTCCTCCCATCTTGCCTAACTGCTGGTCATGCTGGCTGCAGTTCACAGAAGATGAAGTCTTTGTATTTTGGGATTGTATCTCTGCTTTATATTGTGGATTGTATTGTGGATTACACTGTGTTTATATTTATTTTGTTGTACTGTGTTTTATGATATTATGATATTGTATTGAACTGTTATATTGTATTCGATTGTACGTTGTGAGCCACCCTGAGTTGGTTTCACCAAGTAGGGCGGCATATAAATCGAATAAATGAAATAAATCAAATCAAGTCTTACATTCAGAAGCAGAATTTGGAAAAAAATAATTTCCAGAAAAATGACCGTGCAGCACTAGAATGATGCTCTGGAATCCAAGATACCACCTCTATGCCACACACCAACAGCCATTTGATGTCCGTTTAAGTGACCCAGCTCCACCCTAAGAAATCCTGAGATTAACAGTCTGGTGAGACATTTTGAATGATCTTCTAGAGCAGTGTTTCCCAAATGCTGGTTTTTGGACTTCAATTCCCAGAAGCCTAAGTCATTTCCCCAAAGCACTGATCAGCCAATGTACTGACGGAGGCTTCTGGGACCCCTTGTTGGGAACCACTGTGTACCCCTTGTTGGGAACCACTGTTCTAGAGAGCTCTAGCTGCCCAATTCTGGGAGTTGCAGTCCCAAACATTACTTTTCCCAGTTCTGTATTTCTCCAATTCTGTCAGAGACGGACCACAAGGAAATGGATATACACCATGTGCTGTGACTTACCAAAGTGATCGCATGGGAAAGAGAGCACCGCAACATATATCCCGTCTGGCGGAACTCAACCCCAGAAACGTCTTCTTCCCAAACTTCAAGTTCCAAAGACTTATTCTTCCAGCACCAGTCTTCACGGATAATGCTCACTAAAAAGACAAATTATGGAGAGCGCTGCATACCAATGACTCCAAGGTTCAAGGGGCAGCACAACCTGCGCCACCGCCACCACCATTAGGCAACCCACTCGACTGGTCAGTAGCAAGAGCAGCCAGCCCTTTAGTTGTTCCACTGTTGGGGAGGGAAGTTAGATGCCTCATACGTTCAAGTGGACAATATCTCATTGCTATTAGCCAATTGACAAGCCAGCTAGATCCTGTGCATGAACTCAGGAAAGGGCTCTGCCTTGTCTGTTGCCTCTGGCAACAAAATAACTTGGGCCAGCCCTGCATGGTAAGGTCAAGGCTGCCCTTGCTCAGAAGCCAGTCCTATTTATCCAATCTAGGGTTGAGTGCTCATCTCAGTTTATAGCCAAAGAGCCAGCGCTGTCTGTCTGCAGACATTTCTGTGCACATGTGGCAGGCATAATTAGACACCAGAGCGCTGTTACCTTCCCACAAAGTGGTACCTATTTATCAACTTGCAATGTCTTACTTTCGAACTGCTAGGTTGGCAGGAGCTGGGACAGAGACAGCAGCTCACTCAATCATGCAGCACTCGGGTCTTGAACTGCTGACCTTCCAGACGGCAAACCTGAGGACTAACAGCCATGGGTGATGGTCCCAAAGTAGAACTGGAGTGCCAGGGTTCACCATCACTGATCTATATCCTGTCCTTCCTCTAAGGTGGGGGGTTGGTCAACCTTGGTGCTCCAGGTAATCTTGGACTTCATTTACCAAAAGCCCAAGTCAGCACACCTGCTGGGAATTGAAGATGAAGAACATCTGGAGCACCAGAGCTGGCCCTCCCTGCTCTAAGGAGTTCAATGCATACCCAGTTGCCCTTCTCCCCAGTTTATTATCACAGCAATTTGGTGGGGCAGGTCACGCTAAAGTGAACTTTCTCCGAGTAACCCAGACTTAGGCTCAGTTGCTGATTGGCGACTAGAACTTAAATCTCACAAGTCCCAATCCTCTATTCTAGCCAGGACAACCCACTGGTTCCTGAGCCAGATCCTTATGGAACTATTCTGAGCAAGTGTTAATGAAAATGCAAGATACTGTAGTCTTAACAAGTTTTGCTTGCGACCAACCTTAAATGACAAGGGGAAAAGAAACATAACAAAATCAAAAGAGAACTCGGCGATTCTGATCAGCGGCCAATGCAGTTTTATAAAAACAAAGCTTTGCAGAATCCTCACTTTTGTATTTCCCCGGAAGCACATTTTCAAACATGAAAGTCAACGAGTTGGATTTGGATGCAAGTTGGAGACTGCGTTTTTCACCCTGACGTGTCACAGACTGAAGAGTGATAGTCAATTCGCCACAGGCATCTGAAGAAAACGTACAGGGGAGACAAGAGGGAGAGGAGGGGTCGTGAGTGAACATAGCTTCATGTCAACAAACCAGGTGTGGGATCTTCAATAGGCTTTTGTGGGGATCTGTGATCTCTCCTCAGCCATCTGAAGAGGGCATTTGCTTGACAACTTTGCTTGAAAGCCAGTCATATCCAACTCTAGGGTTAGGTCAGTGGTGCCCAAGCTAAGGCCCGGGGGCGGCCCCTGATGCCAATTATTCCGGCCCCCGAAGCCCTTGTCGCTCCTGGAAGCGGAAGTAAAATGTACCCGTACAGGCGCGTTTTACTTCCGCTTCCAGGAGCGACGAGGGCTTCGGGGCTCAGATGAATTGGTGTCGGGGGCCACACCCGGGCCCCAGGCCTAAGTGACCGGCTCCCTGAACCACTTGATTGGCCCACGGCCCAAAAAGTTTGGGCACCCCTGGGTTAGGTGCTCATCTCTGTTTACAACCAAAGAGTCAGTGCCGTCTGTCTGCAGATGTTTCCATGGATATGTAGCAGGCATGACTAGACACGGAATGCTGTTTACCTTCCCACCAAAGTGGTACCTATTTATCTACTTGCAATTTCTTGGTTTCAAACTGCTCGGTTGGTAGGAGCTGGGACAGAGACGGGAGCTCACTCCGTCGTGCGGTACTCGGGACCCGAACTGCTGATCTGCCGACCTTCCAGTTGCCAAGTTCATCATCCTAACCACTAGCCACTGCAGTCCGTTGCATAGGAACACCAAAATAATCTAAGTCTGTTACAAAGTTTACATTCAGCAAGAAATTGTAGGGCCTCCGTTCATGAGTGTTACTGGTAAGAGCAAATATGTTTGCAAACCCTATTCGTTGCCTTCACACTTTACATTCGTTCCACACGGACTTAATCTCAGCCATGGGCTCAGTGGTGGGATGTCAAATTTTTTACTACCCCACTGTGATGTCATCAGTGTGGGTGGAGCCAACGTCATGACGTCATGACATTGTGGGCAGTGCCAAAGAAAATAATAATAATAAAATAAAAATAAGCACACACACACCCCTCAACCCACCCACCCGCCCACAACACAAGGACAGCAAGGAGGACAGTAAGGAGGCCGTGCATAGGCGCCAAGCACTGTAGACAAGAATGCATACCAAGTGTAAAGGTAGGCCCCGAAAGTGGTTCCTCCCAAAAGCTGCTACCGGTTCTCTGGGACACAGGGGATAGTTACTACCAGTTCTCGCAAACTGGTGAGAACCTGTTACATCCCATCACTGCATAGGCTGCACCTGACAAGTACTGTAACTCTAGGTGGTCTTTGCCATCCAGTTATAGGAGCTGATTAGTAACTGATTTGGGTATTACAGTAAAACCCCAATTTACATAAAAAGTCTGTTCCATAGCTTCTTATGTAAATAGGGGTTTTACATAAATCGATGCATCTCCGTAGGGATACACGGGCGGGGGGGGGGGGTGGAAGACAAGCTTGAAATTGGTTTTCAATGCATCCCTATGGAAAATCGTGTTTTGCACCCCTATTGGCTGAGATGGTAATGCATACAAATAAACAGATTTTAGCCTGTCAAAAGGTCGGCAAGTGATTACTGAGCAAGGACCACGGCTCAAAGTCAGACCACATGCCTTCCATTCTAAAGGTTTTGGGTCCAAACCTCACCATCTCCACACGCAGCTTCTCATCTGAAACCAATGAGAGTTGTGGAAAGAAGATGGAGTAATATGAATTCATGGCCTACGCTTAGCATCTGGACTTAGGATTACAAATGCATACATTATATTTCTAACCCTAATGAACAACTCGAAGACGCTGCAACGGGCAAAAGATTTTGATGCTTGTATTTTCAAATTAGCCCAATGATGCTTAAAATAATACCCATTTCACTAATCAGTGGAAATCTTACCCAAACAAGTGATTTTCCCTGAAACAGAGGCCAGGAATTGGGAGAATGTCACATCCAACACTGGCTTGGAGGCAACAGTCACAGGAAACAATTTGGGTTTCAAAGCAAGACCTGCTCTGGCTTCTGCCTCTGGAACAATTACCTACAAAAAGAATAAACGAAAACAGCCGTGTAATCCATACATAAAATAAATACAGGAGGGAAGACGATACCTTTATAGGTTGCCTTTGCCAAAAAACTATTGTGAAGCACTCGGATCTCAAACTGCCTACGTACCGACCTTCCAGCCATCAAGTTCAGCATCTTTATCACTAAGTCGCCACACTCCCTTAGCTACAAGGAATACACTGCAGAATACTGGTCCAAAACGCTTCAACAGATCTTCTGTACTGCTCATTCAATCATTTTGTTATATCACAGTAAATCAAGAGGTAAAATTTGTTAAACTTAAAATGCTTAAAATGTAGTTAAAATACAGTAAAACACCGGATAACGACTGGATCGGATAACGCTAAAATCGCATAACGTTAAGTAATTGGGGAGGAGAATTGGATCGAATAACGTTAAGGTCCTATGGGATGGATCGGATAACAACCGCTAAAGCCTATGCGGTTACAATGTATCTCTATGGAGCTTTAATGTTATCCGATCCATCCCATAGGATTTTAACATGGATCGGATAACACTAAAAATCAGATAACACCAAGACTTGTGGAACCAAGTCTTAGCGTTATCCGAGGTATTACTGTATATTATTTAAAAACATATCCATTCAAAGTTAAAAGAAATAGAATAAAATCATTTTTTAAAAAAAATAGAGCTATACAACTGCTACTGGAATATAGCATTCATGGTTGGTGCCACTGAAAGGGGGCCAGCTAGAATTGTTCTTCTAATCCTGATCGCTGTAGCACAAAACGTGGCGGTATTATGGGTAAAAATGGGACTTACATCTGGTAGTAGCTACTGTTTGATTGACCAGGATACAGTCATACCTCGCATAACGAATTTAATGCGTTCTGCGAGGCTGCTCGCTATGCGAAAAATTCGCTGTGCGAGTCAGACTCGCATAACTAATTTTTTGCTATGCGAGTCAGACTTTTCCCTATGGAAAAACTCGCATAACGAGCGTTTCTATGGGGGGAAATCGCATAGCGAAAATTTTTCACTATGCAAGTTTTCCCCATAGAAACGCTCGTTATGCGAGTTTTTCCATAGGGAAAAGTCCGACTCGCATAGCGAAAAATTCATTATGCGACTCAGAACGCTTAGCAAAAAAATTGCTCGTTATGCGAGTTTTTCACTAAACGAAATACTCGTTATGCGAGGTTTGACTGTATTTGAAGAGCAGTGGGGACATGCATTTATGCCTAAATTATCCTCTTAACGTGCAAGAATTGCTAATGAGATTTAAGCCTTATTGTGTTATGCTGGTGGATACAATTAACAGGATCCTAGCTATTGTATTTTAAATCACATTTATGTTTTAAAACTTTTCTGAGCCATTTTTTAGTCCCTTCATTGAAACAAAAGCAAAGTATAAAGGAATTTAATGAATGCACGAATATTGAAAACTGCCAATTAGAAATAACCTATCAAAAATTGTTGCCAGTAAAGAGCCTCCTCGAAGATCGTGGTATTCTTGAACCACAATAGGGCATACTCTGGTAACGACAACCTTGTGCTGCCGGCTAATCTTTCTCATACTAGGTCAGATGAAGGAAACTGCAGAATGAACTCACCAAAGGATGCCTTCATTCTGGCAATTTCACGTCTGGCCTAGACATGGAAGAAGATGTGAATACACATTTATATACCTGTAAGAAAACAAGCTCCAAGCCACTCGTAAGGAATAGAAATAATACTTTGGTGAAATGTAAAGGTATTAAACTTTTGGAGGTAGGGGTAAGAATTTATGAAATTTGTACAGTGGGTTAAACTTAATGTAGAAGATAAGAAGTGATGTCCCAGGGTGGTTGATTTATACCAAGGGTCCCCAACCTAAGGTCCGTGGGCTGGATCCGGCCCCCAGCATCACTTCATGTGGCCCCACCCCTCCAAGGGCATTCAAGAAACTAAATGGCCATCCCCATCATGCAGGCAGGGCAAAATGGATGTTCAGCCTTCAAAGCTGACGGAGAGAGTGTGACCCGGCCCCCAGCATGTTCGTGGGTTTTTTTAAACCTTTTTTTCCTGTAGTATTTCTGTTTTTTTCTCTTTTTTGTACGTTCTAAAATAAAATATTTTTTTTTTAAAAAAGGAATAGAACTATTCCAGAAATGCAGAGATTTGACTGTTTTTTCTAGTTTAACAGAGAAAGAAGCTACACACAGCATTATTCTCACCTGGATGACGTAGGCACCTGGCTTTGCTTTGAAGCAAAATCCCCCACGGGCATCGGTGTCTGCAGTAATCAATGCTGCTTTATCCTTCTCTTGAGGCCACAATGTTACCCTGTATTTATTGACCTGCTTGACTGATTCGGGAAAGCGGGTTATCACGATCTGCCCACAGACACTGAACCTATTTGAGGGAAGGAAAGAGTGAGACATTCATATGGAGAGTTTGGAGGAGTAACTTCTGCTTCTATAGAGATGTCCGTTCAGGCTCCACAACTTATACTGAGATAGTCAAGTTGGTAGCTCAGATGTACGCCATAGCCCAGCTGTGGCGAACCTATGGCACTCAGAGCTCACCTGGGTCTCAAACTACCTACATGCCAAACTTCCAGTCGTCAAATTCAGCATCTTAGCCACTAAGCCAACGCAGTCCCTTCCCGCACACAAGACTCCCTCTAAAACCTGAAGCCACTACACGAGGCAGCTTCGTTATGTCCTGAGGCGCACATAAGCTTCCTTGCCGAACGGTGGGAGCCCAGCTCAAAATACTCACTCTGTTGCTATGATATCAGCCAGTTGGGGAGTGTTTGGGGCGATCTTCACGGTAATGGTGTCAAAGAACAAATGCTCCTTCTGGGCTTGAATGGTGTATGTGCCGGTGGTTATATTTTCAAGGCGGAAAGACCCATCGGGCTTTGTAGCAACTGCGGTAGCAGAAGAGCAGAGAGAAACGTGAGTTTAAGAAAAAACGCCACCGCTGACATTGTAAGTGACCAATTGTGACTTCTAGAGGGGGGGGAGATTGATTTAGTTGTTAAGCGAGTTTTTGGTTGTTTTTAGTTGATAAGCGAGGGCGACTATTCAGAGAAAATTCTGCTCTTTAAGAGTTAGTCTCTAAGCAAGGCGCTCTTTATGTGAGGTTTTACTGTAATCACTCCATCGCATACCTTTCATTTGGCTGTTCAACATCACAACAGCATCTGCCACCCCTTCACCTTCAGGACTGTTTAAAACTCGACCAGTGACGGAGAAGCCCATCACGTGGAAAATAGGCTGAAAAATAATATTACAAAATAAAGCTGAGTGTGCAAAATACAAATCCATAAGCCTGTACCAATGATGGTGAACCTTTTAGAGACCGAGTGCCCAAACTGCAACCCAAAACTCACTCTGTGCTAGGGGGAGGAAGTGCTCCCAATGGGCTGCTGGGCAGAAGAGCGGGGTGAGCTCTGTGGTGGGGGAGGGAGGAAGCGTCCCCATTGGGCTGCTGGGCAGAGGGGTGTGGCGAACACTGTGCTGAGGGAAGGAAGCACTCCCATTGGGCTGCTGGGCAGAAGGGGGGCAAATTCTGTGCTGGGGGAAGGGAGCAAGCGCTCCCATTGGGCTGCTGGGCAAAGGAGCGGGGGGTGAGCTCTGTACTGGGGGAGGGAGGAAGCGTCCCCTTTGGGCTGCTGGACAGAGAGGTGTGGCGAACACTGTGCTGAGGGAAGGAAGCACTCCCATTGGGCTGCTGGGCAGAAGGGGGGCAAATTCTGTGCTGGGGGAAGGGAGGAAGCACTCCCATTGGGCTGCTGGGCAAAGGAGCAGGGTGAGCTCTCTACTGGGGGGGGAAGTGTCCCCATTGGGCTGCTGGGCAGAGGGGTGTGGCAAACATTGTGCTGGGGGAAGGAAGCACTCCCATTGGGCTGCTGAGCAGAAGAGGGGCAAATTCTGTGCTGGGGGAAGGGAGGAAGCACTCCCATTGGGCTGCTGGGCAGTAGGGCAGGCCAAACTCTGTACTGGGGGAAGGGGGGAAGCGCTCCTCCTTCTCCAACCTCTCTCTCTCTTTTCCAACTCAGAAAGTATATCAGCTTTTGGTTCTTAAAATATATTGTTCCTTAACACATCCAACCTAAATTCTTTCTCAGGCCTGGTCCAAGAGCCAGAGTTTCCGTGAGACTCAAGTGTTGTACAGAAATCCACGTATGCCACCTTGAGTTCACTGGAAGAACAACAGAATGACATAAATAATATCAAAAACGACACATAAAAAACCAAGTCCAAATAGGGCTTACCTCAATTTTCAAACTGTCATGCTCTACAGTGAAATCCAATCTAGATGGAGCAACATCAAATGTAATCCTTTCTCCTCTGTAAAAGGGTACCTAAAATTTTTAAGCAGAAACCCCTGGTTTTAGAACTAATTCCTCAAAAAAACAGGTTGGGAGGCTTTTGGCTGCAGAAGAGGAACATGATTTTAGAGACAGCACAAGAATACGGGCACATTTTATTTCCACTTTCAGGAGCAACGAGAGCTTCACGGGCCAGAAGAATTGGCATCAGAAAAAAAATAGAAAGCTTATGGGTGACTAGAATGTACAATTAAATAAGGCTTTCTTCCAACATGCCTTTAGGCTTGGATTTCTTCTTTCTGAAATGTAAATGCTGGTTCTCAATGTCTTAACAACCAAACAAGTAAAGGTCACCTTTGCTCACAAGCTAGTCGTATCCGACTCTAGGGTTCAGTGCTCATCTGTTTATAGCCAAAGAGCCAGCGCCATCTGCGTGTGCAGATGTTTCAGTGAATATGTGGCAGGGAGGCATAGACACCGGAACATTGCTTACCTTCCCACCAAAGTGGTTCCGATTTCTCTACTTGCAATTTCTTGCTTTCAAACTGCTAGGCTGGCAGGAGAACAACCGAATACTTGGTGCCAAATTGAGTGGCTTATTTTTGCTTCATTTGATTTTGCTGAATATCCTTCAACACCTCATACAGACTTGGCAGGCGATAGCCAAAGGAATTTTTTCTCTTTAACTTACCACAGTGTACTTCCCACTTGGTAGAGACTGGAAGGTGAAGAACCCATCTTCTTTGGATATAACATTGCAGAGATAGTCAAGAGAATCGTCCCTTGCAGGAAAGCCCTCCACAGGCAAGGTGCTGCAGCCCATAATGTCCTGGGCAAAGAAAAACCAGAAGCATCATTCTTCACATACCCTGAGTGACATTCAAGTCAGAGGAGTGGCAAATAAATAAATTTAAGAAGTTTGCCTTGTTAGCTGGAAGGCTGGCAAGTCAGCAGTTGGAGACCCAGGTACTGCATGACAGTTTGAGCACCTGTCTCTGTCCTAGCTCAGTGGTGGTGAACCTATGACATGCGTGCCAGAGGTGGCATTCAGAGCCCTCTCTGTGGGCACCCGTGCAGTCAGCACAGAGTTTCCCCCACACCTCTGCCCAGCAGCCCAATGGGAGTTCTTCCTACATCCCCCAGCACAGAGTTTGTCCCGCCCCTCTGCCCAACAGCCCAATGGGAGTTCTTCCTACATCCCCCAGCAGTTTGCCCCACCCCTCTGCCCAGCAGCCCAAGCTCTGGTTCAGTCTGGGTCCAGATCAGTGAAAACTGGGACTTGGATCGTGGTGTATCTGAATGGGAACTCCATTTATTAATAATTTGTTAGGGTGACATTGTGATTATTCAATGCCACCATAGATTTTGAGACAGTCTACTTCAAGTATTAACTAAGTTACAAAATTAATTAGGTGTAATAAAAGGGGGGAACCAGAAAATTAATTCGGTGACGCTGTGTCAGTCACTCTAGGTCAGCCTGACCCACTTTAGAGTACGGTAGTGAAGAGGAAAGCCAGCTAGATAAAGGTAAAGGTCCCCCTTGTTTGAAAGCCAGTCGTATCTGACTCTAGGGTGTGGTGCTTCTCTCAGTTTGCAGCAAAAGAGCCATCTGCAGGTGTTTCCGTAGTCATGTGGCAGGCATGTTTTACCCCAACCAAAGGAGGGGGGGGGAGAGGCTTATTGCTTAAGTACAAGTGTTACAAAGGTACCCGATTGTATACAACTATGGACCACAGACCTCTTTGGCCACTGAAGAGGAGAAAAGGAGGAACATGACGCCTTTCATGGGCTCCCCATCACTTCGGACAGACCCTGACACGTTGTAACCTGCCACAATCAGAGGGCTGGAGGCATAAGCATTGGAGGTGGTCACTCTGACAGTTGTCGTGGCCTGAAATGAAGAGACAGACAGGCAAAGATACAATAGACCAGTGATGTGTGAGGAGGCCTCAAAGACTAAGCAAAGCAAACTCCAATCGACTCGTTCTGTGGATAGAAAGCATCAGAAAGCACATTGGTCCATGTAGGTCAGTGGTGGCCAACCTTGGCACTCCAGCTGTTCTAAGACTTCAATTCCCAGAAGCCCTGATGATCATCAGATGTACTGACTTGGGCTTCTGGGAACTGAAGTCCAGGAACAGCTGGAGTGCCACTGATGTAGACCAGAGGTTCCCAACCTAAAGCCTGTGGACCGGCCCCAGCGCATGGTGCCATTTCATGTGCCCCCACTCTCCAAGGGCACTTGAGAAACAAAATGGCTGCCCCTTTGAAGCTGTTGGGAAAAAATGGCCACCACCCCCATCATGCAGGCAGTGCAAAATGGCCATCTGGCCCTCGAAGCTGACTGAGAGAGCGTGACCCAGTCCCTGGCTGGAAAAGGCTGGGAGCCCCTGATGTAGACTAACAAGTGACCAATTGGGCGGTGGATTGCGGACCCCAATTTAGTTGCTAAGTCAGTTTTTAATTGGTTTTAGTTGTTAAGCGAGGTGACCATTCAGAGAAAATTCTGCTCTTTAAGCGAGTTAGTCTCTAAGTGAGGTGCTCTTTATGCGAGGTTTTACTGTAGATATGCAATCAGGTACAACTGGCACGCTATGAGATGACAGCACCAACTTCCACACCTGAGGTTCTGGGGATATAAATACCTAATAGGATTTTTCACATTAACAATTTAAGCATTTCCTTGGATTTGAGATGAGAGGAATAGCAGGAAGCCCTTTCTTTCAAACAGTACTTACTTCTTTCAGCATCCAGGTAGGGTGGGAAGCAAAGATTTCGTAATCTCCAGGCAGCACTTTTAAAAAAGCATACCTAAAGAAATAATAAATTACAAGTCACAGAATGATTCTTGCTTAACATTTTTGTCATCTTTCCAAATTGACCTTTGCCAACCTGTCCAGTAAAAAACCCTTTCTTTCCTAGTATGGACAATCTGCCGCTCCCAAAAGAAAAAGATGGGGTCGCAAAGAGTCGGACTCGACTATGCGACTAAACAAGCAACATGTAATCCTGCAGTGGCTTATATGGTGAACTGCGCCCACAGGCCCAGGATTAGACAAGTTTCTTTCTTTGATAGCCTCTAGCTTTGAAAATGCTCTATCTGACCAGCAAAGATTAACTTTTTTTGTAACGTAAAATGTAATTTTTTTCTGAATATACCTTTGAAATGCACAGAAGCGACTGGAGTCTCTTTAGTTTGGTTTCTGCCTACAGACTGACAGAGGTCAGAGAGTGGGGGGATATTAAGTGAAATCCTGGGCTTTGCCTGCTTAGGAAGGTCCCCCAGGTGTGTTGAGTCTCTCCAAAGGGCAAAGAAGCCATGGGGAAACCAGGACCAAACCAACAATGCCACTGGAAACCATCAGAATGGGGCCCAACAGCAAAATGAATGGAGGGGGAACCACTTCACTATTCTGATTCCCAAAGGTCATGGAGGTAGAAGAGGCCGTGCCAGAGAGACTGACTGTAAAGCCACACCTTGATGACAGCCTCAAGGTTGCGGCAGTCCATTGCAATCCTGGTGCTAAATCCTGCATGTCTCGTTTCATACGTGCCGCAGGAGATGGTTCCGCGATCACAGTGTGTGTGTCACTTCATGGCAAGCTGGGAATCCACCTTAAACAAATTCATGCCAGCGGCATTTTTCCAGTTTGCCATTCTTTTGATTTTCAGGAAAAAATGTATACAGTGGTACCTCGCTTAAAGAGCCTAATGCGTTCCATGGGATTGTTCTTTAAGCGAGTTTGCTCTTTAAGCGAAACACCATTATAAGTGACCAATTGTGGGGGGGATTGCAAACCCCGATTTATTTGTTAAGCGAGTTTTTGGTTGGGTTTTGTTGTTAAACGAAGCAAACATTCAAAGAAAATTCTGCTGTAAGCGAGTTACTCTCTAAGCGAGGTGCTCTTTATGCGAGGTTTGACTGTACAGTAATGCCTCGCATAGCGAGCATCTCGCATAGCGAAAAACTCACTTAACGATCAGACCTTTCCCAATAGGTCTGCTTCGTTGAATGAGCAAATATTTGCTTAACGAGAAGCTACGCATTTGCGGGGTGCTTTGGAACACAACGGGGGTTCCCCGCTGCATTCCAAAACACCCAGCCAGCACGCTCTAGTCTGTGATGGGGGCTTGGTTGCCGGGTTGAGCAGGCGCGCACCCGTTCAACCAGGCACCCAAACCTCCATCGCAAAGTGTTTGAGAAGGGTAAGGGGATCTTCCTCCGTACCCTTCCCAAACACCCCGCAGGTGCGTGCACATCAGCGGGGGTTTGGGAAGGGTACGGAGAAGATCCCCTTACCCTTTCCAAACACCCAGGTGACGCGCATGCACCTCAGGCGATGTTAAGTGAAATAAATTTCCCAATGGGAAATGTGTTTCACTTAACGAATTACTCACATAACGAGCAAGTGTGTGGAACGCATTATGCTCGTTATGCGATGTATTACTGTACTCAGATATGACTAGCAGCTGACGATGACGAGTTCTCACTTGAACTTCCCTTATTATTCGCCAACCTCAGCCTCTTGCGGTAGAATAGCAGGAACAAATGCAAAGGCTCATTAAGTAGTTTCCATTTAGCAGTTCCACCTGAAAACAAATGCAGACTCACTTTCCTCCAAGCTGAGTCGTTGTGGCCTGGATAGCCACCTCTGAGCCAGGACTCCTCAGCGCCACAAGAACTCCAGCAGGACCGAGGGCCTGGCCTTTGCTGAGGACCTGCAGGAAGAGGAAGTCACCGAACGTCAGCTTGCAGGAAAACGAGGCGGTCAGTCACTTACAATTTAAAGATTCAAAAAACTACCAATCTTTCTATGTCAATTTTTGGACCCAAAGCCATTAGACACACATTTACGCATATACAGTAAAAACTTGGGTTACGACAAAGGTCCGTTCCAACAGTCTCTGCTGTAACCCAAAACAAATGTAACCTGAAGCACGTTTTTTCCCACAGGAATGCACTGAAATTTTTAAAAAGTCCAGACTGGAACAAAAATATTTTAAAAATACAAAAAAGCACCAAAAAAATGCCAGACACGATCGTCCCCGCCCCTCAAAAAAAAAAGGCAACAAAGCAATCTCTCTACCTTTTCCACACCGTTTGGGGACCTTATCCAATGACGACAGCACCTCCGAAGCAGTAAGCACTGCATTGTGGGGCTGACAGGTGTCGCCACTTTCAAATTTACCACTACATCAATGCACATATATCACAAGGCTTCTTGTTTCTAGTCCTTGACATTCTAATTAATTTTAAGTTCTAGCTCAGGGTTCCTCAAACTTGGGTCTCCAGGTGTTCTTGGACTTCAATTACCAGAAGCCCAAATCAGCACTCCTGCTGATCAGGGTGTCAGGAAAAGACCCATTTCCTAATGTCTCCCAAGGCTTGAAATTGCTATTTTTTAGCTAGGCCTCATTATTGGCCTCATAGAAATCCTTTGTCTTCTCTCTGCCTCATGAACTCATGTCACGAGATGGTTGTTTTCAGCGTCAGTGTACCCGTGTTATCTCTCTAAGCTAGCTGAGATCCATGTTTTGTCTAAATGCCAGAACACTCTCTGTGCACGTGTGTAAACAATGTGTTGTTTTGAGAAAGTTATTCTCTGTTGTTCTCTGTTACCTGATTGGCTAAGAGTAACCCACCTGACTGCAAATTCTCCATTTTGCAGAGAAGTGAGTTAGTACGTTTCTGTTTCCCAATGGCTTAAGACCCTGGACTGTAACTCTGTTTGCTGGTATGGGATTACTCTTTTCACTATGATTACCTAAAAGATCCTGGACTGTTTACTGGACTGATCTTATGTTTATGACCCTCTAATCTGTGTTTTTCTATGGACTTTACTATCGATGAACCTGGAGAATAAAGCAGCTGTTTCTCTTTGAAGATTGTTGTTTTTCTTATCAAACACACACAAGACAATTCGGCTGCATGCTACCAGAAGAAGAAGCTTCCCTAAGTTCCTTTGTAAACACGTCCCAGGTCTCTCAGAGTTGGAAGGTAAGGGTTAAATAAGTTCCAGAAATGAGCACATGCTCAGGAGCATGAGTGGGGGGGGGGGCCTTACAGAGACGCTTGAGGTCCGACACAGGGCTTCTGGGAATTGAAGTCAGAGAACATCTGGAGAGCCATATCTGCCGACCCCCAGGCTAGACTAATATGTACCTGGATAATAACACTCTCTATCTAGGGAGGGAGGAGACTTACCTTGCCGTTTACAGAAAATCCTGTAAAGACAAAGTTGATATCACCTCCTTTAGTGCAAATGTCATTGATGCCATCCACATGGATGTCAACACTTGTTGGTTCTAGAGGAGAGAGAAATTTATTAAGAAATGATAAAACAACAGAACAAATGATATTATATCTCTTAATTACACGTGTAATTTCTCCAGGAAAATAACTGACAAATTCACAATCCTGCTTCACAAAGCAAGTCTACAACACTATTTTCATTGGCTACTTGAAACGCAACTGGATGGATGCTGGCTTGGAATCAAGACCAACCGAGTGCAATAAAAATGAATAACCAGTAACTAAGACAGGATTTATTGGCAGAATGGCTTTTGTCATAGCAGTAAATCAAGGTCAAGGTCCCCCTTGCTCAAAAGCCAGTCATATCCAACTCCAGGGTACGGTGCTCATCTCCATTTATATCCAAAGACCCAGCGCTCCCTGAAGTCTGCAGACGTTTCCATGAACATGTGGAAGGCATGACTAGACGTCGGTGTGCACAGAACGCTGTTACCTTCCCACCAAAGAGGTACCTATTTATCTACTTGCAATTTCTTGCTTTTGAACTGCTGGGTTGGCAGTAAATATTAGAGAGGTAAAAGTAATGCAGTAAAACCTTGCATAAAGAGCGCCTCGCTTAGAGACTAAGTCACTTAAAGAGCAGAATTTTCTCTGAATCGTCGTCTCACTTAACAACTAAAACCAACCAAAAACTTGCTCAACAACTAAATCGGGGTTCTCAATTCCCCCTCCCCAACAGAAGTCACAATGGTGTTTCGCTTAAAGAGCAAACACGCTTAAAGAGCAATCCCGTGGAATGCATTATGCACTTTAAGCGGGGTACCGCTGTATCACATTCTGGCCGTTCAAAAGTGAACCCCAAATGCTTTCAAGAAGACTTGTTCCCAAATAAGTCTCTACAGCAGAGACAGGGAAGGACAGCCCTCTAGAACGTGGTGAACAGGAACCTCCATCAGCTCTAACCATTATGGCAAACAATCAGGGTGCAGGGAACTGCTGGTCAGGATCACACAAGGTGCGCCCCATGACATTGTTCCGATTCAGACCCTTAACGACCCCAAGGACCATTGCCAGCCAGGCACTTCTGTCCTCCACCACCCTCCTCAGCCTGCCCAGCTCTGTGCCCATTGCGTCTACAATACCATCTAGCCATCTTATTCTTGCCCACCCCCTTTTTCTTTTGCCCTCCACCTTTCCCAGCATCAAGGCTTTCTCAAGTGAATCCTCTCTTCTCATTTGATGCCCAAAGTACTTCAGCTTCATCTTTACTACTTGACCTTCTAAGGAGCAGTCAGGGTTGATTTCTTGTAAGATCGACCTATTTGTTCTCCTCGCTGTCCAGGGGACTCTCAAAACTCTCCTCCAACACCACATCTCAAAGGCATCTATATTCTTCTGCGCTCATCTTTCCTAATGGTCCAGCTCTCACAACCACACATTGCCGCCGGGAATACCATTGCTTTGACTACGCAGTACAGCAGTTTAACTACTATACCACCAGGGCTCATTAGCTGCCTTTAGGGGCCTGTCTGAAGATATCACCCCGATTTGCAGAGACATGATTAGTGTTAAAGGAAAACTAATCCAACATCCTAGGGGACGAAAGTCATGATGAAATTAAGGACTCCCAGTCTAAAGCATTAAGATTAGAAATATGTACATACCAAAACTCCACCCTAGGGGAGGCTCAATTTTAAGAACAAAATCCCCCTAAAAAGGAAAAAAATAAGGCATGAACATTCGTTGCAACTTAGCAATTCAGAAATTCAAAGCCCAAGAGAAGAACACATTTTGTGTTTAAATCAAAAGCCAAACTTGATGCTTTATCTTTATGGTTATTAGCTATTAGAAGTGGGCATAAATGTGTTTGTTTGTTTTGAGAGGACACTTTTATCAAAAATCAACCTTCCCTCCAAAACTTGATGAACCTTGATTTCCAACATAAGTAAACAGTACAGCATAATACCACTATCCCACCTGAAAAGAGCTGAAATTAGATGTTTGTCTTGCATCCATCTACCAATCATTTGTAATTCAACAGGGTGAAGCTTTACAACTAATCTGAATAACAGGTATTACCAGTGAAACTAGAAAACCACATTGATTTGTATACTTCTCTATTACGCTAACCATTTTGTAACTCTCTGATGTCCTCGGCTTATACTCCGGTCAATATATTTTCCTGGGTTTTCAGGTCAAAATTAGGTGCCTCGGCTTATATTTGGGTCGGCTTATACTCGAGTATATACGGTAACCAATTTGCAAACAAATAAACAGTGGACAAATGTTAAGGCGACAAGTACAAATTTCATTGTTTGGTTCTAGCCTTGCATTGCCACTTACCTTATCATAGAGAGGAATCATGAAGTAACCATTATTTGGAGCGCAGTCAGTTTGATATTTCAGGGTCCCATGCTTTGTGTATAATTTGACCTACCAATGACATAACAATAATCGTCATATGACATTGAATTATTTCACACTTACAGAGTTTTCTAGCATAAAGTGCTCTAAGATGACATCCCAGTCCCTCTGCTAGAATACAGTGGAACCTCAGTTAACGCTCGGCTAACATAAAAATCGCATAACAAATGGAAATCCATAGAAAATAGTGGCTGTTTACAGATATATTTTTTTCCTGGAACAGATTAATTGGTTTTCAATGCATTCCTATGGGAAACCACATTTCAGTGAAAGTATTTTGGTTTTCAACGCATTCCTATGGGAAATTGCATTCAATGCATTCCTATGGGAAATTCGGTTAAAGTAATTTTCGCTGTAAGAAACGTCCCGGAGAACGCATTAATTACGTTAGTTGAGGTTCCACTGTATTGGGACGCGCAACTTGTTCAAGGCTGCAAAGGGAACGGGGCATATAATCCCATCAGACATACACATGCCAATTGATGTTGTCTGGCCTTTCTTTGGGAGGCACAAGGGGAATCCAAACTTCTACCCTTCTGGCTCCTCAGCAACCCAATGAGTTAGATTGGTTATGGCTACACATAAATCAGTGCTATATAGA